>CM049847.1:9788842-10388842 GCA_027422415.1 Schizothorax lantsangensis | reverse complement strand
TCATTTACTCACCCTCAAGTAGTTCCAAACCTGTATGAATGTCTTTGTTCTGCTGAACACAAAGGAAGATATTTTGAAGAAAGTTTGTAACCAGGCTGTTTTGGGGCACCATTGACTTCCATAGTAGGAAAGAAAATACTATGGAAGTCAATGGTGCCCCAGAACTGCTCTGTTTCCCACATTCTTCAGAATATCTTCCTTTGTGTTCAGCAGAACAAAGACATTCATACAGGTTTGGAACTACTTGAGAGTGAGTAAATGATGACAGAATTTTCACTTTTGGGTGAACTATCCCTTTAAGGCATGAAGTTACCAAAAAGGCGATTAAAGCTGCCTTAAAACTGTGTGCATGCATGCAATATGTTATATATGCGTCATATTTAAGAACATGTCTCTGAAATGGTTTTAAAAACTGTCTTGAGGCACCCCAGCACTGTCTCCCTCATGTAACACACCCGATTCAACTCGTCAGTTCATTAGTAGAGACTTTAAGACCTGAAGTGGGTCAGAAAAGGTAAAGAGAGTTGTGAGAAAATAAGATGCATGTCAGATCTGTGTCACTTTCAGCAGCAGCAGCTTTTAAAGCAATAGCAGGCAAATAATAATAACCAGCTGCTGTGATGTCTATTAATCCAAGAACAAAAGAAAAAACAACAACAGGAAATCAATAACTTTTATAGCTTTAAGGGGTTCATCTATATTTAATTTAGAATTTAGTGTTTGGTAACTATTCATTTTCTGTATATTTCAGCTGAAGGGCACAGGTAGCTAAATATGTCATTTATTATAATGGGTTCGTGTGAAGATTGTTTGAAGTTCACTTAAATTAGAAGTTAAGTCTAATAAATGTTAAAATTGACATCTGTCAATTATACTGTAAAGCTGAATGGCTACAGTCAATGGTTAAATATTAAGGGGGAAAAACAATTTTATAGAGACATCAGTAGTATTGATATCAGTGATGCTAGCCTTCAATCATAAAACAGATGCCATTAAAGAAATATAAAAAATAAACTGTCTTTATGTTGTTTGTACATTGTACATTTGAAGATTGACTGAAATTATTTCAATATAAAAGTATATTTAAAAACTTTAATGTTAGGTGGGATTAATCGCGATTAATTTTAGAAAAATGTGCGATTAATTAGTTATTTTTTTAATCGATTGACAGCACTAAAAATTATATATTTTATATATATATATATATATATATATATATAAAATTAAAGGAATAACAAATATAAATATTAAAAATAAAGGCAATTTAAAATATAATATTTTTATGTTAATATAAACAAAATATAATATAAACTATAATAATAATAATAATTTAAATAATGCTAAAATAACACTGGTCTGATCTCTTAGACAAATATTAACACACTTCCCCTCAATAAGCCACATGATTTGAGGTATTATTCATGTCTGTAGCACAAACAGTGTTGGGTTTGTTCAAATCTCTCAATCCAACTGCTAACTACAAGAGCTTTGTGCAAATTAAAAGTTTCTTGTATGAAACCAAGCCACCATAACATTGACCCACCTAGTCTATAATTAATGAAGTAAATGAGCTCCAACATGACAGCAAACAAGATTGAAATTAGTGTCTGCACTCAATAGAAAGGGCAACGAGCTTCAGTCCTGCAGTGTGCGCTTGGCTAAATACATCGCAAAATGGATTTTTCACTGTTCTGAATGATTATGCCTGGAATATAAGCACGTGATAATGCGGAGATGCTGGGAAGTATTTGCTAAACACAAACAAACATATTAGATCAAAGTTTTCCAAACAGGATTCACATGGGAATCTCACAAACCCCTTGCAGTTCCTTCATAAACCCTGTTTGGGAAAGCTGGATCTAGTATATTCGTGCAGATTACTGAATGTTAACATTATCATGAGCTTTATTTCCAGGCATAAGCATTCAGAACTGTGATACACTTAATTTGTAGTGTATTTTTTTTGTTCCCAGGAGGGATGCAGTTGTTTTCCCAATGACATATAGCCACTATTAAAAATGCAATTCTATTGTTCTGGCGCATTACCTGGCGATATATCCAGAAAAAGAGACTTCCAGATCGTATACTGTAGCGGCCCCATGTATTTGGATGTTGGGAAGTCTTCATAGGTGAGGTTCGTTTCGTGAATCTTTCCCTTTATTCTGCAGAGACAGAGGACAACTACTGCATTATTCAAATTCAACACTGGCAACCCACCAAACCCCAAGCTGATTCTTCCTCAAAGGCTAGATCCTGTTTCCAAACACTCGTTTTTGAATCGTACTGTGTTTTCTACATAGCTGTGCCGCCCCTGCAAAGTCAAACAGCTCAAATTCGTCATTGGGAGCGAGGTCAATCTGGGCAACACTGCAGATAACTTTCATTAGTTCAAGCAACATTAATCATGCTATTCCATTCCCATATGGCTAACCCATTCCCCTCCCATCATTCCCAAATAAAAAGACTGCTACACACCCATTCAGAAATGCAGTTTTCTCAAAATGCAGGCTTAAACTTCAAAATATTTATGCTGATTAACACGCCAGTCATCTAATAAATCGCAACCAGCTATTCAAACAACAAACACTGCTTTGATGCTCTTTGTGATATGACAGATCGCTGTAGAAGTATTTACCTTTACTACTTGTAATAGTACAAAATAAACATGAATGAACATCAGATAGTATGTTAAAAGAAACAGTACAACTTATCAAAATGTATCTCATGTAATCGCTCAGTGTTTCAACCGCAGAAAGACGTCAATAAAACAGTTTGTAAACAATGTTACGTAATGTTACATTTACATTAAAAAAGCCACTTAATGACCATGGCTATATAGTTATCTAGAAAAATTAACTCTAGAGGGGAGCATTTTGCTAAAAATATGTACTGTCTTAGTATATGTTCACATATCGCGTCTTTTGCGCGCTCAAGTTCCTTATTTAAAATGTAGATGCATGGTATGCGCGCTCATAATGGAAGCGACGTGGTCGCGGTGCGACACGCTCGTCTTTTCCAGGCGCGTCCGCGCCGCATCGAGATAAAAACATCTAAACTTTTCAGAATGCTGCAAGCGCACAGCAGGTCATGTGACAAGAACCAACCAATCAGCTTCATCCTTTCACGTAACAACATTGAAAGCTCAGCCAAGATGAAGGAACAGCTGATCATAGCTGTACGTGGATAGTCATTTTTAAATAAATATATTAGCAGAGCTACTGCAATCGATTTTTAGTGCTGGAAATCCATTGTATTCTTTGCTGAAACTTCCACGTCTTCAAGGAGAGCGCAGTTCATGGTTGCTTAGCAACGGCAGACGCCACGGGAGCGCAAGCTACAGAGCGCTTTGGAAAGAAGGAGAAAGCGACGCGCCTAGCGTTTTCCACGCGTTTTTAGGCGCGACATGTGAACAGCCCCTTACACATTCATGATTTTTTAACCTATATATTTTTCCCCTAACCTGTTCTTCAGTATTTCTTTAAATAAATGTATGTTTGAATAAATGTGTCATGAAAACAAGTTATGACAGCCACCATTTAAATATTTATATAAAAAACTGGAGTAGAAGCATAAATCTATAATTATATTAATAAACATAATTTTTATTATATCATTGAAATATTATCAATGATATATTAAATAAAAAATTATGTTCAGTTTAATTGGTATACAAATCAGTTGTTAATTTTAACATTTAATATTATAATGTACCATGAGAAGAATTTATATGCATAATATATACAAGAGAGAGAGAGATTGATTTTAATGTAAGGTTGAAAAGAGGTGGAAAATTTCTGGTAAATTTCTGAAAACTTTCCAGGATTTTTTTGAAAACTTTAGGAAAAGTTTGACATTTTTTGGAAAATTTTGTAAAGTTCAAAGAATTTACTGGAAATTTTCCGCCCCTTTGCAACCCTAGAGAGAATAGAATAGAATATCAAATTGAACAAAACGGAATCAAATTGCAAGCTTGTGAATTTAAATCAAATCGATTTTTATTTATTTTTTTGGTCAACATCCAGCCCTACTGATTAAGCTTCAATAATCTTTCTACTTCCTAACTAACCTTAACCTAGCCTGTTCCTCAGTGATCTCTCTTCTGACTGTGACATATGGCAAAGGGCAATGGTCACATACATAAGTCAAATAACCTGACTTGCCTTGGTAGCTTCCACCAGCAATACCCTCCACGAATCACTTGCTCCCTGACCAGCAGTTACAAGAAAAAAGACAAAACGTTTTAGACCAGAGAATCTCAAACTACCATACAAAACACCCTCAACATACGCTCAGCCACTCCTCTCTGAGTCACATGCCCTCCTCAGTACCTGTCTGACGTCAGGGCTATTCCTTCCAAGAACTCGTGACGGCTGGTCTCACTGAGTCGCTCCTGAAGGATCTGGATCCCTTCCTTGACGTCACGGAGCTGCTGGCTGTAGCGCTGGATCTTGTGTTCGATATCAGACAGCGTGCGCGCCGTATCTGCCTCCAGCTCCTCCAGCATGCTCTTCTGTCGTTCCCGCAGGAAGCGGTGAAGTCTCTCGAATGCGTCGCCGATTGTAGCACGAAGGCTCTTCGCTGATGACTATGAAGAAGAGAAGAGAACGTTAAGACTAGAATTAAAATAGTACACAGTCACAAATAACAACACTTCACCACCCACTGTGCACACACTAATTGAAATGTCAATTAAGCATGTTTGTTTTAGACAAAGTCTTTACTCTAGGGCAAATGGAGAGCATAAAAAAGTTAAGAAATTCATATTCAGCAAGGATGCATGATATTGAACAGAAGTGACATTAAAAGACATTTATAATGTTACAAAAGTTTTTTTTTGTTATATATAAATGCTGATCTTTTAAACTTTATATTCATCAATCTTGGGAAAAACATATATTAAAGTTTCCACTAAAATATTAAACACCACATATTTCCAACATTGATCGTTATGAGAAATATTTATTGAGCAGCAAATCAGTAAATTAGAATGAATGACACTGAAGACTGGAGTAATGATGCTGAAAAATCAGTTTTGCATCACAGGAATAAACAGAAACTGATTTTAAATTGTAATAATATTCCACAAATAAAATAAAATAAAAATCTACTGACCACAAAATTACTGAAATTTTACAAAATTACTCTTCTATTGCCATCATTACAAACACTTCTGTCAAACAATCCATTTAAATAATTGGAACAAGCTGACAGTTCTTTTGCCTACAGTAGTGTCCAATTTGAATCAATAGTTTTTAATTAGAATCTCAAAACTATAAAGAAATGCCTTCCCATTTTTAGGCAACATTCTGCTACAATTAAAGGATAAAATAACTAAAAGAATCATGCTTTTTTTATTTGTCTAAAGGAACAAAATTAATGCATCAAGATAAATTTGACTATCAAATCTACAATAGTGATTCCCATGTACTGGTGAGATAACATGCTCAACAACTGTCAAAGATAATGGTATGTGCAGTTAGAGACGTCTAAGACTAGTGTTTCAAGTCAATGACAACCTACACAGGGACAACATGGTCAAAAGACCTGTCCTAAACAGGTATAACATGACAAGTTTCCGCCATCAAGTAATTTGTGGGTCCTAAATAAAATACAGCTTGAAGTGACAAAACCACAGAGATATTTGATGTTTAAAATACAACTGGAGTGTAGAGCTTGGAGCTACCCATGACGAAGAAAATTATAATTCAGCGACCGGAACAATGTTTTACTATGGATTCAAATTGTTAAAAGACAAATTAAGAGAGAGAATGATCTGGTTAGGACACAGCAAAAAGCATGTAATTTTCAAACCACTGTACTTATATTTAAATGTCTCTATATTCATATTAAATGATTATATAAATGATTATACATATATTTTTAATTTTTATGTATAGTTTTTGTATAAAATGATAATTTTGGCAGTCTTTCAGTGTATAGTAGTGGGCTATCAAGCAAGTGGAAAGTGCCACATCATTAGAGATGGGGACATGGTCTAATAGTCAGTGGAATTGGCATTAGGTTGCTCCTCCTTCAATCTTCTGGGTTATTGTAGGACAGCCTCCATGGGAAGGACATGATTACACATGCAGACGGGCAGATGAGAATGGAGATAAAAGCAACGGGGGTCGATGCCGAACGTAAAAGAGAATTGTGAAACTAGCCAACAAACTCAGCATTGACCAAAACAGAGGAAAACAAGTCAAAGAGAGATAAAACGAAACGTTTCTGAGGAAGCCGATCATCTCCATTAAAGTGTAAAGAACATCAGTTACAGTCGACGGATCAAAGATCTGAAACCTCAAGGTCGAATCGATGCATGACAGAAACCGTTCCACCGATGGCTGTCCATACAAACAAGGCGAGCCGCAGAATTTCATTTCTTTCTTCGCCTATAATAAGAGCTGGAAAAAAACACAGACTTCACCGATAACAAGATTACTCCCACTAACAAATGAAATAAAGGACTTGTTCCACTTCTGTCTTTCCAATGGGAAATGTGATTTCCTTGCCACCAAGAAGATGAAATCCTATTAAGTTCACGTCTCTCTCTAGCGTCATTTGCATCGGCTGAGTCAGTCCACCTGGTGTCGCCTGATGGATGATTGGGACTTAGTGATGCTGAAGTGGTGTTGGTCTCCCCATGGGCCACGCTGTCTCGGATGGGCTCTATTTAAAGCCAGTAAACACGTGTCATGAGCCTAGCGCGGCTCGGCCTCCCAGCAGCCTGCTTCTGCTAATCAGACACATCTTTCCTTGGGGTCTTCCATTCAGATACGACATCGGCACTTCAGACGAGAGGGTCTGTCAGCAAGCGTGCTGCTGAGCTAAATCTAGAGCATGCTAGCGGGGAGGTGGCAACAAGTTAAAAACGAGCTCACATGAACTAGAGGTATTTTTGACACGAGCTACATGCTAAAGTAGCACAACTGTTTTCAACATTAGATAATAATAAATGTTTCTTGATCATTAAATCAGCATGTGACACTGAAGACTGGAGTAATGATACACTGTATATTAAAGCTCTATTAGTTAATATTAGTTAATTCATTAGTTAACAAACTGCCAACGAAAAATTCTTCTAAAGCAATTATTAATCTTTAATTTCAATATTTAATATCATATTATTAAATCAAAAGCTGTAAATGTAGAATTATTTTGCACTTTAAACTGTCTGAAACATTTGTTGACTTTTTACATTGTGTATTGCTTTACTGTATTTAAATGTTTAGTTCTTTGTGTTCTAAGAAAAAAGTTGTTAAACCCGTTATATGATGACAGATTTTTGCAACTTATTTCGATATCGTGATAATACCGTTTAACGTGATAAAAGCTTCAGCAATTATTGCGACATGAATATTCTAAAACGTCAAAAAAAACTTACAGACTTCAAACTGAATTATAATAATAATAGTATGAACAATAATATTGATGTTTGCCTCAGAACAACTAATAATATCACAAAGTAACTTCACATGATCTTTAATCTAACACAGCACTGAATTAGCCACTTTATTGTCATTTAGAAACAATGAGCCCACTTTATTATTGTGTTCAGTTTACTCAATAAATCTCCTTCTCAAAAGGTTGTGCTGTGACAGCTCTTATCTCTACAGGAGAGTCTGGGCTGCATTTTGCCTTGATGGTTCTGAATGTCAATGTCAAGCGTCGGGCTCTTCGTAAGCATCTTAAGGCACCTCATCAATAAATTCAGACAGGATACGACTGGCTGGTCAATGCGAACATCTACATTTTCAGCAGACAGCCTGGGAAAGAACTGAAAGGTACTTAGGTTTAATCAGCTTTCAAGATAAATATGCAATCTGTGAGATCAATGAAATGAAAAACATGGTCTGCTTCCAGAAAATGCAATCACTGAGATACAAATAGAGTTTAAATCGACTTAAGAGACTACAAGGAATTTGTTCTTCGAAAATTCATGACATGTAACATTCAACGTGGCCTGCAATCCATTTTACTTCTGCAATATGAGACTGTACAACAGGAAACTTTTTTGTAATAATAAACAGATTTTTGTGAAATGTGAAATTAGAGATGAATTTGGATTGTCAACAGTGGGTCTACATGACCAGTCAGAGAGGACAGGTTGAAAAAAAGAGGGCTTGGTGACATCGGTCCTTACAGACATGAAGCCAGTTATTATATTTTGATGAAAGATTATGAAGACAAACATTTTTTTTTCTCTCTGGAATAACATGCACTGATGAATCACTCACAATATAACAATATAGCGGTCATTTAGATCTTTTTAACCCATTTAAGACTGTGTTTATGAGTTCACTCACCAAAAACTGCCATTTTGACAATTTTGTCGGTTTTAGTTCATTAAAGCACTACTGGCGCCAGTACTGAATTAAGTTTTCTTTTACGTCTTATCGTGCTTGACTCAATAAGGTTTCCTTAATTTTAAGGCATTTAAGGAAATGCCTTAAAAATTCGTACCCGAACCCGAAGAGACTCCGTAAATATGGCTCACGGAACCGACCCGGACCCGTATTTTATTTGAAAGTGGGACCCTAACCCGTGCGGACCCGAGAAATGCTTTAAATGTACTACCCGGACCCGACCATTATTCGAAAGTTGGACCCGAACCCGGATGGGAAGACACAGACCCGACTGCACCTGTCCCGATCGGCACATATTGCACATCAAATGCTATTAAGTCAATAAACATGTTGCGAAAAAAAACAAACTTTTTTCCTTTACTGTTAGTAGCCCTCTCCCTGACTGCGATGCATACAATCCTCCTTGCCAATAAATGTCCATCCATGTTAGGCTGCTCCTCTCTCTTGCTGACTGAAACAGCCTTCTTAATCCACTCATTATTCCAGCTTCAAAAGTATACGGTCACGGACACGGATGACTAATGCAACTTCGCAGTTTTTTTTTTCATCTCGAGTCAACTTCGACTGTTACGTTTACCCTTTTGAATTACAATAACGATACTTTTTGTTGGCTGTAATAAAGACTCAACTTGCGTAGCAAAAAACGCACAGAATTAGAAGTTTGTTACACTCTACTGTGTGCGTGTACAATAACAGGTGCGTCTATTCAGTTTTGTTTCAGCTTTTTTTTTTCACATCACTCATGAAGGAATCCATGATCAGCGTCCGCTTGCAGTACTACTCCGCCCGCGCTCTGTTTCTGGCGGCTGAGGTAACGCGTGTTTCTTCCACCTTATTTCTCGCTCACACTTTTCTCATCCTGATTTTACAAACTGCAAGTTACACACACGCATGTTGACTGACACTGATCTATGGTGGGTGCGGTGTTCTCCGATCGACTCGGGTATTACACACAATGTTAAAAAGACCCGGGACCCGAAGTAATAGATTGGGACCCGACCCGGACCCGGCTGACCATTTAAAATATAGACCCGAACCCGTACGGGTCCCGGGTCGGGTCACCGGTCCTCTGTGAAGACCTCTACTTTGGACCACTGAGCAACAGTCCAGTTCTTTTTCTCCTTAGCCCAGGTAAGATGCTTCTGACATTGTCTCTGGTTCAGAAGTGGCTTGGTAGCCCTTTTCCTGAAGACGTCTGAGCGTGGTGACTCTTGATGCACTGACTCCAGCTTCAGTTCACTCCTTGTGAAGCTCTCCCAAGTGTTTGAATCGGCTTTGCTTGACAGTATTCTCAAGCTTGCGGTCATCCCTGTTGCTTGTGCACCTTTTCCTACCCAATTTATTCCTTCCAGTCAACTTTGCATTTAATATGCTTTGATACAGCACTCCTTGAACAGCCACCCTTTTCAGTAATGACCCTCTGTGACTAACCCTCTTTGTGGAGGGCGTCAATGTTCGTCTTCTGGATCATTGCAAAGTCAGCAGTGTTCCCCATTATTGTGGTTTCAAAGAACAAGAGATACCCAGAATTTATACTGTATGGATGGTAATTTATTGAAACTCAAATATAAATATTCTAATATTCTAATATTCTGAGATACTGATTTTTGACTTTCATGAGCTGTAAGCTCTAATCATCAAAATTAAAATTAAAAAACTTTTGAAGTGTTTTACTTTACATGCAATGAATCTAAAATATATGAAAGTTTCACTTTTTGAAATAAGTTACAAGAAAAAATGAACTTTTTCACCATATTCTAATTTTCTGAGATGCACCTGTAGTGTTCTACTGTAACACTAACCAAAGGATGCCAGAAAAAAAAGGATGCTGCGTTAACTGCGTTAAATATATATATTTAAAATGTATGTGTGTGTGTGTGTGTATATATATATATATATATATATATATACACTCACACACACACACACACACACACATATATATATATATATATATATATATATGTGTGTGTGTATATGTACACACATATATATATATATATATATATATATATATATATGTGTGTACATATACACACACACACATATATATATGTGTGTGTGTGTGTACATATATATATATATATATGTGTACATATACACACACACACATATATATATATATATATATATATATATATATATGTGTGTGTGTGTATATGTACACATATATATATATATATATGTACACACACACACACATATATATATGTGTGTGTGTGTATATGTACACACATATATATATATATATATATATATATATATATATATATATGTGTGCGAGTGTATATATATATATAAAATATATAAATATACACACACAGAGAGAGAGAGAGAATATACAGTACACATACAATTTAAAAATACAAATAAAATATGCTTTTTATTTTTAAAGTGTATAACACTAAATATATACTCCTAAAAATAAATGGCTATATAAAAATTAAACTATGTCTATGTAATTGGTCAACTAATGTCTCCACAAACAAACATACCAGTGGGACTGTGGACACCGTTGTACAAAATAAGACCACACAAGTCCAACACCAGAGGTCCACAGTGTCAGGAAGCTCTTCCTCCACAATAATCTCCAATCCCAAACAGCGGGATAATTAAAAAAGAGGTAAAAAAAACAGGGAGACGGACAAAGGTGCAGTATTGACTGTGGTGTCTCTTTACACTGATTAAAACAAGGTGTCAAGATTAAAGATCTGCTCAATAAACCAGTTTGCTTGTTGGAAATTCAATGTCAATAGAGAGAGAGAGGAGAGAGAGAAATGAGCTAGGGACAGAGTGAGAGACCTGCCATGAATCTGTATGGCCGCGGTGAGCAGAATAAACTGTTTGTCAGCTCAGCTGCATTTCAATTTCCACAAGACGTGATTCCAGAAGTGGTTTCAGAGATGAAATGGAGACGTGGTTTCAGTATCAAGCCATAGTAATTTGAATCAGGGTGCTGAATTTGTGGATGACTGGTCCATAAGTTAGTCCATCAATCTAGAATTGACCCTCTGGCATAAAACATTCAGCAATAAAGACTACTATACCTATTACATATCATAATATGATTCTGATTACAAGGGAGTGGCGCGTTATTTAAAATGACAGCAGCAAACAGCACTCACTTCAATCGTTATATGGTTAGGGTTGGACCCTTAATGGAAGCCCATGGGAAAATTGTGTGTTTTATGGAGCACCAGGTTAAATTGGTGATTTTTCTCTTCAGAATAACATGCACTGACAGGAGCGTACCTTGGTTTCAGTGAGCTGTCTCTGCAGTAGCAGCAAAGCCTCCGTATGACCCTTCTCACTGTCATGTAGAGTCGCCAGCTGCTCCTTCATCTCCCTCTGTAAGAAAACCACAGCACAACAGATCATGTCATTTATTGCCCATTAATCTGGCAACCTCTGATCCAAAGTAATTAGTCTGAACTGCTTCCAAAGCCATCCTAACAGAGATACCAAAACTCTGACAGCAATAAATGTGATGTTACTGAAGCTGCACACAATACCCTTCATTGCATGATCGGCTAAAATAAAAATCACTGAGCTTGATGTTATAGGAAATCACACTTTTCTGGCACTGGGATACTTATCTTTAGTATATAGGACATAAACGGTGTGTCAGACTGGAAATAAGCTCCAGTAAGACCTTAACAATGAGAATTATTTCAATTTGCTACAAGTCTGATTTAATGCCCCGAGTGCTGATATCTGATAAACCTTTTATGACTGAAATAGGCTATATTACTATAATTCAGTCCTTTCATGAATGGTTTTTATCTAGATTGGAAGTTTCAAATTGTAAGAAAGGTACAGAGAAAGGTGGCTTTATTGTTGCAGGCAAAAAAAGAGAGAGAAAAAGCAGAAATTAATAAATAAACAGTGCGTCTCCAGAGAGGTCTGTGTCAGGGAAAGTGGGTCTGTGCTGCAATGGACGTGGCAGAATCAGGACGACGGGCCATGTTTGCTCGCCTGGAGGCAGAATAGAAACAGGCAAAAAGCACCAGCCCCATTACAATACACACGAGCCAGAGCTCATCTGTATAATATACATATATTAATATATATATTAGAGCTGTGCAATTTGGAGAACAATATGTATTGCAATTGTATTTCTGATCCAAAATTCATAAAAAAAAAAGAAAATCCAGGTTTGCTTGTTTGTTGGGCTGCACAATTTAACCATTTTTTTTGTAATTATGTGTCAGTATGGCTATAAAAAAATCATATCACGATTTTGGTTATATTTCAATTAACTGTGCATATCTAATATATAAAAACATTAAGGCATCATAAATTAACTAATTTACTTGTCAGACAAGTAAAACTTGGTAAATAACAGCACACCTCTCTCAACAATAAGCAGCATAATTTCAAGCAGTAATCATGGCCTTAGCGAATGGTGAGGGACGAGTTACACAACAAAGCTTAATGCTTAAGGTTAGGGATTTGAACAAACCTCTAATGCTAAAGAGTGAGTAAAGGTCCTTGCACACCGAGTCCAAAATTTTCGTATGCGTTTTTCGTTTTTTTCGTATACGTCATCGTTTCCTATCAAAATTCTTGCAACAGATGCGAAAACACAGAAAATTGAACCTGATCCGATTTTTTTATGACGAACGAAAGTTTTGGAGGCAGTGTGTAAATGTGATTTACACAACGTGAGGTTGTATTTATTTTTTTACGTGTGAAAATTTCGGACTCAGTGTGCAATGACCTTAATACTTGATGCTTGCCTTGAGAAACACCACTAACTGATGCTCTCGTTGTTCCAGTTGGAAATGAACACCAATGAGGCCAGGTCACATTTTATAAACTAGATTATCCTGAAAAACATATTCATCCAACATTCCAGTGTCATGTTTTTTTAATAGAGGTGATTCATTGAAAATGAACGAGATTGCAATGAAATGCTTTTGGGACCAGTGCTGTTAACTAAATCTAAAACTATTGAAAATAATTTTTGGTCATTTATATAAAGCATGAATAAAACTGAATTTTAAATCAGAAAAACTGATTTTAATTTAAGTTTTTATTCTTAAAAATTACTACAACTGAAATAAAATAAAGCTAAATAGAAATATTTCATAAAAAAACAGCTAATAAAAATGGCAAAAGCAAAATAATAATAATAAAATAAAATCTGAATCTGTTCAACAGAAGACAACTTGAGGGTGAGTAAATGACAATGTTTATTTTGGGTGAACTATCCCTTTAAAAAAAGTTAACCACAATATGTCGGGCAGTATTAGCTGTCTGCAATGAGACTCAAATACAAGTGAACATTAAAACAGTTCTCAAATGTATCCTTTACCAGGACGAAGAGCAGAAATAACTATTACTTTCATTATCAAGCTCAATACTTCAGGGAAATGCTGTTTGTGCTCGACAAGTACCTAAATGCCCTTCCAGCATCCAAATCGCTAAGTTTCAGTGTGCATACCTGACAGATGAGAGCCGTCTCCAATGCGTCAAGTAAAAGCAACATAACCAGCTGGTGCACTTAGGGAGTAAAACGCAAATGGTTATTGGGTCATTATAGACCATACATTTTTTATGTGCAATTTACCTCCACCTTTCAAAAGTGTTTCCAGAGAACTAACAACTTCTTAAAACAAAAATCTGTCTGTGAACTTGTGGCACAGAGCCTGCAAATGAATCATTTTTCCAGCTAATCGAGTTAGCATGCTCAGAATGTCTGAACAAAAGACAGAGTGTGCTGGTTTTAGCTGCATGGAGAGCACAGAGCATTGGAGGTCAGAGGCGGCCCACGTTTATATCAATCTGAGCAGGCGAGAGGAAGTTTGACATGACATTTCCCCAGGATCCCACACGGCAGGGGGAAGAAGGTCACTGAAGGCCGATTGCAAGACTAAAACTTATTTCACTCTGCCTTTACTCATCTTTGCGTTTGCATTTGAGCAACATATTCCAAGGAAAATGTAATCAGGATTCGATAAAAGCCAAACTGTAAACATCCACTTTTGCACTGACCAAGCTTTCTAAGATATGTTTAGAATATTTATGAAAGATATATACTACACTATACTAAACTACACTTTATTATAATTAGGGTTGCAAAGGGGTGAAATATTTCCAGTAAATTTCCGGAACTTTTTCAGAAACTTTTTGCAACCCTAATTATAATATATAAATATACAAATATTATAAAAAAATAAATAAATGTTTAATAAATGAATACATTCAATTTAATAATTTAATTTGAATATATAAATATTATTCAAAATAAATAAATATTTAAATTCATGGACATTTCTGAAAAAGACCAAACCAACAACTTTGAATAAATATTAAAAAATTAGAAAACAGACAAAACGTTCAAGATTATTTAAAGCCAAAAATGTTAATTTACTTCCTCTCATTTCATTACAGACTCTTATGACTTGGATCACACTGCTTTTTTCCCCATGTAATGAAAGTGAATGGTGACCACAGCTGTCCTTGGATATATCCACTTTCATTGTGATTTTTTTTTAGTGTTCTGTCCCTTTAAGAAAAAAAAAATTACTCTTTCTATAAATCAGTCAATGTTATCTAGCCAGCCTACGCTACCCTGCAAAAACTCACCACAAACCTAATCGCAAAGCTTCTGGTTCCATCGTAACAGTATCTTTTGTGACTGGTGGCTTTTGCGTCATGATTATTGGTAGTGTAGTTCTCCGGACTTCTGTGTAAGTATATAACATCCGTCTTGAAAAGTTTACTTGTTATTACTAAGAAACTTTAGCAATTGTGATTCTGAATTGCCATTTTTACTTCCCTACTGTTGAGCTTGATTCAGCAGCATTCTACGTTCTATGAACCTCCTCAAGGATTCATTAAACAACCAGCTGCCTAGAAGCTAAAGATATGTTCTAACTGCAGGCACTGATGAGAGTGAAGGAGATAATCATGGGTGCATAAATAATGAAACGCACCAGGCGTACTCAAGATACTTCACGCACCCCTTCAACCCCTGAGATCAAATGCATTCTAAGTGAAGCAGTTTGATGTCACTGATGAACCTCGAGTCAAAACTGGGAAACTTGCTCAGAATCATTAGACAGTGAACATGTTTTCATTCCTGGAAAACATCTCCGTCACTCAGATGACACAAAATGGAATGGAAATTTGTTTCCATGAGGAAATAGTTTTCCAAATAATCCAGCTACACAGTTCTCATCAGGCCGAAGGGTACACAATCAAGGACACTTTGGCATAACCTTGTATGCGCCGGTGTCATAATTTTGCAAGGCAGCAGGATCCGAAGTAATAAACAGCCTGGGCGTGCAAGGCCGCTTCTGCCGTCCTATTTATGACTAGTGTGTAAATCACATCTGAAGAAGACAGCAAATGTGTCTCCTTCCTTAACAGGGTCCAATCAAACCAACTCGACCACATAACAAACATGAATCATAAGGGTAGTGGCCACGTGTGAGTCATTTGGCCATCGCCATGCATCACTTGTCAGGACACAACATGTCCGTTTGCTAGACATCACTGCAAGTTGTTTCTGCTGTCAAGTGAAGATTAAAAAACTAGTACAGACAATACTAACCTATTCTTCCCAAGTATTTAATTTAAATGTAGTATATCCCCATGCATTCTTATACTACTAAGAAGGGTGTTCTTACACAACAGATGCGTGTGTTAGATTATTGCTGGATTGTGTGTAATGTAACAATAAAATGTAACAAATGTATTGCGATTTATGCACGGTTCGGCAAAACAAGCGTCACAAAACAGTCACAGACATACTCTTGTTTATCAGTAGGTAAGTATGTGCTTCTAATTTATGAAATAATAATAAAAAAAACAGATTCAATGTTTCACAGAAGTCATTTGCAATTTTCAAAAGAAAGCTATATTTAATCATTGCATTCAAAATGTGCAAATGCAAATACAAACAGCTCCATGTTCTAGATAGAATCCATTGTTTGTGTCAGTCAAATGCCTTTAAAGGAATAGTTCACCCAAAAATTAAATGAAAAATAATATTGCTTTCTCGTAGCTTCATAAAATTAAGGTTGAACCATGATGAACTATTTTAACAATATCCTTACTACCTTTCTGGGCTTTGAACATTTTTTTGCTGTCTATGCAGGGTCAGAAAGTTCTCGGATTTCATTTAAAAATACCTTAATTTGTGTTCCAAAGTCGAACGAAGGTCTTACAGGTTTGGAACGATATGAGGGTCGTTAATGACAGAATTTTCATTTTTGGGTAAACTATCCCTTTAAATCCCTTAATGAAGGATTTGTTTATTACAAACAGTTTTTCTCTTCACAAGACATTAATTGATAGACTGCAGTCGTATGAATTACTTGTGGATTACTGTGATGTTTTTATCAGCTGTTTGAACTCTCATTCTGACGGCACCCATTCACTGCAGAGGATCTATTGGTGAGCAAATGATGTAATGCTGCATCTCTCCAAATCTGCATCTACATCTAGGATGGGGTTGGGTATCGTTGTGTATCTGATTCCAATTCTGCTTATCGATTCCGATTCTTATAGATTCCTAGTTCGATTCCAATAAGATTAAAAAAAAAATCTGATAAAAAAAAATGTTTTAAGTGAAACATTTAGATGTCAAATATACTTATTCTGTCTTTTTACAAAGTGTTCTGTTGCAGCTGAATAACAAGAGCAAGCAACTCACAAAACACTTAGGCCTTTTACACTTAGAAACATTTGCCTATGGTTTTAACAAAAAATAACAGCAAAAATAACTAGTGTTCTGCCTCTGTTAGAGGCTGTGTACAATTTATGATGGATATTTGCATTTACCAATATTATATTTTTGTGATACTTTAATGTTCTGTATAAGTTTATTTTTGCCTGCCGTTATCGTGTAGGTTCTTATGTGAGGACTCTTATTTTGACGTGTTTCCGTGAGCGACGCACATTAGGTAACAGGAAGCAGCGAACTCAGAAAACAGCGAGCTCGTGACGCAGCAAGTCTTGACATGTTTGTGCCGCATTTAAATTAATTCTTCTAAACCCTGTCGAAAGCATTGGCTTTTTACTGTACTGTTCTCTTTATACGTTTTGCTTTCCTAGCGTGTAATATAAATAAACAGCAAGCCAAACTCGGTTCAATGGCCACAGAGTTTAATTGTGTAAACCACACATTGGACTATTAAAGGAGCAAGGTGCTCATATCCTGGCTCTTGAACAGAGTTTGGCTTGCTGTTTATTTATATTACACGCTAGGAAAGCAAAACGTATAAAGAGAACAGTACAGTAAAAAGCCATGGATCAGCAGGTGCAAGAGGAACTCTCAGAAGCAAACATGCAAACTGAAGGGAGCAGAGGGAAAGAAAAGGCACCTTCAGAGGTCAGTTCTAAACGCTCATTATCTTCCTCCAAGTCTTCAGTTGCTAGTGCTGCTGCGAAAGCTAGAGCCTCAGCAGAAGCTGCACGTGCCAAGATGGCGTTCGCAAAAAGACAGCTTGAAATGAAAAAGGAGAAAGCACGGCTGGAACATGAAAGAGCTAAGGTAGAAGCAAATCTGGAAGCATTGGAATTAGAAAAGGAAGATGCAGCTGCTCTGGCAGAAGCGGAAGTGTTAGAGGCGGCAGCAATGGAGCGTGATGACAATCGCAGTGAAATAAGCACACTTTCATCACATGTGATTTCAATGAGAACGAAGGAATATGTAAAACAGCAGACTCAGGTGAGCTCCGACTTTTCTACACTACCTCTGAATATCTCTTCATCAACCTGTGCGCAAGAATCAACTCCACGTTTGATCGATAAATCTCAGAGTATGAATGCTGCATATGATGGCGACACAAATACAGTTCAGGAGCGGAGCAGATTATGCGATAGTGAACGTCTACAGAGCTCAAGATTTTCAGATTCCCCATATAATCTGCCTCATTCCATCCCGAATACTGCATTTAAAGCATCTCCACATCAAGATCCTGCTTCAAAAAGGTATACGGCCCAATCAGATACACAGCATTACTCTCAAAGCCAAGCCACGCCTATGCTAGACTTTGCTAAATTCATAGCACGTAGAGAGCTAGTCACCACAGGGCTTACCAAATTTGACGATAATCCAGAAAACTTCAGAGCCTGGGAGTCTTCATTTGTTAACGCCACACAAGACTTACAGCTCTCAGCTAGTGAGGAGTTAGATTTGTTAGTTAAGTGGCTGGGGAAGGAATCGTCAGATCATGTGAGGAGGATTCGAGCAGTGTATGTTACTAATCCACAAGCTGCTCTCCAGATGACGAGGACAAGACTTCAGGAATGCTATGCTACCCCGGAAGTGATTGAAAGTGCCTTATTTATGCGCCTGGATAACTTTCCACGTCTATCTCCGAAGGACAATGTGAAACTCAGAGAGCTTGCAGACCTGCTCATGGAGATACTTGCAGCAAAAGGAGATGCATACTTACCTGGATTAGCTTACCTTGATACCCCTCGTGGTATTAATCCTATAGTGGAGAAGTTACCAGCGAGTCTGCAGGAGAAATGGCTGTTCACTGGCTCACGCTTCAAGGAAGAAAACAAGGTCAGTTTTCCTCCATTCTCATTCTTCACTCATTTCGTTTGCAGTGAAGCTAAAGCAAGGAATGATCCTAGTTTCAAGCTTTCAAACAGTAGCCACATAGTCGTCAGAAATGAAAGACCCCTCTATAAACATGGTGCTAGCAGGGTTCCTGTGTTGGTGCATAAGACAGATGTTTCTAAAAATGATGAGTCTGATTCAATGAGCTTGAAAGAGACTTTTAAGAGAGACTTGACGAAGCATTGCCCTATTCACAACAAGTCACATCCCCTGTTGAAATGTAGAGCCTTCAGGAAAAAGTCATTAGTAGAACGCAAAAACCTTCTGAAGGAACATAAAAGGTGTTTCAGGTGTTGCTCTCCGAATCATGTAGCCAGAGAATGTCTTGCAATCCTCAAATGTGCTGAGTGTGATTCTGATAGACATTGCACAGTCATGCATCCAGACATAGCTCCGCCTCTCTTCACACCTTCGATGCAAGAACCAGACACAGACCAACAGGATGTCACTACCCCTGAGGTAACCTCAAAGTGTACAGAAGTTTGTGGAGAAAGTGCTCCAATGCGATCCTGTGCAAAAATGTGCTTGGTGCGTGTCTTTCCTCGAGAACAACGGGAACGAGCCATCAGGATGTATGCCATAATTGATGATCAGAGCAACCGCTCACTGGCCAAAGGAGAATTCTTTCGACTCTTCGGGATTCAAAGTAACCCCTCTCCGTATTTGTTGAGAACATGTGCTGGTTCCATGGAAATGTCTGGAAGGAAAGCGGTTGGCTTCCAAATAGAGACCCTGGATGGGAAGACATCTCTTGATCTGCCACCACTGATTGAGTGTAACGAGATAATGAGCAACAGATCTGAAATACCCACTCCAGAAGTCGCTCTTGCCCATCCACACTTGAAATCGGTGGCACAGTTTATCCCAAAGCTAGATTCTGATGCTCAGATCTTAGTATTGCTTGGAAGAGACATGATCCGTGTACACAAAGCGAGACAACAAATCAACGGGCCTCACAATGCACCTTTTGCGCAAAGGTTAGATTTAGGCTGGGTGATTGTAGGTGATGTCTGCATTAACAGAGCCCATAAGCCGATGGTGAGTGTCTTTAAAACTAACATCCTGGACAATGGCCGCCCATCACTTCTTACTCCATGCCAGAGCCACATCAAAGTGAAAGAGAAATTGTGTCATGGCGGGGAGCATAAGTCTGTTGTTTTTCCCCATGCATACAATCACGCTATTCATGGTGTGCAAGCAGAAGACGAACTTGGGTTCAAGGTATCTGACAGAACCAAAAATGATAACAAACCTGCCATGTCCTTCGAGGATGAGACCTTCTTGAAGATCATGCAAGCAGAGTTCCACCAAGATGAACAGAAAAACTGGGTCGCTCCTTTGCCATTCAGGTCACCCAGACCATTACTCCCAAATAATCGGGAACAAGCTTTGTCTCGCCTTAATTCTTTGCGTCGCACGCTGAGTAGAAACCCTGAGATGAAGGAACAGTTTTCTGTCTTCATGGAGAAACTCTTTCAGAACCACCATGCAGAAAGAGCACCACCTATCCACGAGAATGAGGAATGTTGGTACTTACCCATCTTCGGAGTGTATCATCCGCAAAAACCGGGACAAATACGGGTGGTATTTGATTCCAGTGCGCAGCACCAAAGTATTTCTTTGAACAACGTGCTCCTCTCAGGCCCTGACTTAAACAACTCACTGTTAGGTGTGCTGCTACGGTTCAGGAAAGATCGCGTTGCAATTATGGCAGACATCCAACAGATGTTCTATGGTTTCCTGGTGAAAGAGGACCACAGAAACTATTTGAGATTCCTCTGGTACAGCAACAGCAACTTGAGCAAGGAGGTGGTAGACTACCGTATGAGGGTACATGTTTTTGGAAACAGCCCTTCTCCGTCAGTGGCTATATACGGTCTAAGGTTAGCTGCACAGCAGGGTGAACAAGAGTACGGAACTGACACTTCACACTTTGTTAACAGACACTTCTATGTGGACGACGGTCTCGTGTCCTTTCCCACAGAAGCTGAAACGATCGATCTGCTCAAACGCACTCAAGAATCGCTTTCCAAGTCGAATATTAAGCTCCACAAGATAGCCTCGAATAGTGTCGAAGTCATGCAAGCTTTCCCACCGGAAGATCTTGCTTCTGGTCTCCAAGATCTGAATTTTGGAAATGAGAGTTGGCCTGCACAAAGAAGTCTGGGTTTGTACTGGGACATAAAAACAGATACTTTCACCTTCAAAGTCGCAGCAAACGACCAGCCCTACACTCATCGCGGAGTTCTCTCTGTCGTGAATAGCCTCTTCGACCCTTTGGGCTTTGTGGCACCAGTGACAATCAGGGGCAGAGCGTTGGTACGTGAGCTGACCAATGAGGTACATGATTGGGACATGGTCCTTCCTGAAGAGAAGAAAAACATGTGGGAGGAATGGAAAACCTCACTTCAAAAGCTAAGTAACCTTCACATCACACGCACATACCTACACCATTCACTTTCTAACACTTCATACACTGAGTTGTGCGTCTTTTCAGATGCCTCGAGCTGGGCCATAGGGGCAGTGGCTTACCTCAGAGCTCTGACCGATGAAGGCGAGGTCAAAGTGGGATTTGTGCTGGGCAAAGCAAAGCTGTCACCTCGTCCTGAGCCTTCTATCCCTCGCCTGGAGCTGTGCGGTGCAGTGCTGGCTGTAGAGATGGCTGAACACATTCTCGATGAGCTAGACCACAAGCCGAATGCAGTGAAATTCTATTGTGACAGCAAAGTGGTCCTAGGATATATTTACAATCAGTCCAGACGCTTCTTTGTTTATGTGCACAACCGTGTTCAGCGGATACGTCAGTCGACTTCACCAGACCAGTGGAGTTATGTACCTACGGTTCAGAATCCAGCTGACCTGGCAACAAGATCCGTGGTTACGTCACAGCTGAACGACACCATATGGTTCACAGGACCCAGCTTCCTCTACCAACCGCCCCAAAAGCAACAGTGTGAGTCCTTCGAGCTGGTTAATCCTGAGTCAGACGCAGAAGTCAGACCTTGTGTAACCAGCTTCGATACTCGAGTTGAAAGAAGCCTCTTTTCAGAACGGTTTCAACGCTTTTCTACCTGGGAATCTTTGCTAAGAGCGGTTTCTTTTCTGATTCATCAAGCACGTTCTCACACGTCAAGTTCCATCAGTACATCCCATACATGCAAAGGATGGCATCAGTGCAGCAAAATACGCACACCTGAAGAGCAGACAGCAGCAAAGAGACTAATACTTCTACATGCCCAGAAAGAACTATATCCAGAGGAGTATGCTGTTTTGCAGAGAAATGAACAGGTTTCACATTCAAGTGCACTGAGGAATCTCGACCCCTACATAGATGACGGTCTCTTGAGGGTTGGAGGACGTTTGAAACATGCTTCAATCGAGTCAGAGGTAAAGAATCCAATCATCCTCCCAAAGCAAAGTCATGTTGCTAAACTGTTGGTGAGTTACTACCATTCTAAAGTGCACCATCAAGGGAGACAGTTCACAGAGGGAGCAATCCGACTGGCTGGCTTGTGGATTGTGGGGGGGAAAAGACTGATAAACTCTATCCTTCACTGTTGTGTGACATGCCGCAGACTCAGAGGAAAGCAAGAAGTTCAAAAGATGGCAGATCTTCCTCCTGAGCGCCTCCGTACATCTCCTCCATTTACATATGTGGGGTTAGACGTTTTTGGTCCATGGACAGTGGTCACTCGACGCACCAGAGGCGGTGTAGCTGAAAACAAAAGGTGGGCTATACTCTTCACATGTATGAGTACACGAGCAGTACACATAGAAGTCATAGAGTCTATGAACACTGCCAGTTGCATCAATGCTCTGCGAAGGTGTTTTGCTGTGAGAGGACCAGCAAAACAGCTCAGATCAGACAGAGGAACCAACTTCATCGGAGCAAGTCAAGAACTAGGCATGCAACTAGCAAAAGAAAACCAGACTAGTCTTCTGAAATATCTCCATGAGAATGGCTGTACGTGGGAATTCAATCCGCCACATGCATCCCACATGGGTGGAGCATGGGAACGCATGATCGGTGTAACCCGCAGGATTCTAGACGGTATGCTGTTGCAGAAGAAACATGCTCACTTGACCCATGAGGTACTTTGCACTCTGATGGCAGAGGTGTCAGCAATCATAAATGCTAGACCTCTGGTTCCTGTCTCAGCAGATCCCTATTCTCCATGCATACTCACTCCAGCGATGCTCTTAACCCAAAAGCCCAGTGTACCTGTTCCGTTCGAGAACTACAATGAAAAAGACCTTTTGAAATGTCAGTGGAAGCGAGTGCAGGCATTGTCTAACGAGTTCTGGAGTCGATGGAGAAAAGAATACATCAGTACACTCCAACCTCGTCGCAAGTGGCATGAGACTCGCCGAAATCTGCACCCTGGAGATGTTGTGCTGTTGAAGCAAGTTCAGTTCCCAAGGAACGACTGGCCTTTGGGCTTAATCACATCCATCTTCCCGAGCAATGACGGAAAGGTCCGCAAGGTAGAGGTTAGAACAACCTCAGGCGGTAACGTGAAAACTTTCTTAAGACCCATTTCTGATGTTATCTTACTGCTAGCCAAAGAGTAGTAAATAAGACTGAACACAGACTGTTATAGTGGCATTAATAATGCCAGGCGGGGAGTGTTCTGCCTCTGTTAGAGGCTGTGTACAATTTATGATGGATATTTGCATTTACCAATATTATATTTTTGTGATACTTTAATGTTCTGTATAAGTTTATTTTTGCCTGCCGTTATCGTGTAGGTTCTTATGTGAGGACTCTTATTTTGACGTGTTTCCGTGAGCGACGCACATTAGGTAACAGGAAGCAGCGAACTCAGAAAACAGCGAACTCAGAAAACAGCGAGCTCGTGACGCAGCAAGTCTTGACATGTTTGTGCCGCATTTAAATTAATTCTTCTAAACCCTGTCGAAAGCATTGGCTTTTTACTGTACTGTTCTCTTTATACGTTTTGCTTTCCTAGCGTGTAATATAAATAAACAGCAAGCCAAACTCGGTTCAATGGCCACAGAGTTTAATTGTGTAAACCACACATTGGACTATTAAAGGAGCAAGGTGCTCATATCCTGGCTCTTGAACAGAGTTTGGCTTGCTGTTTATTTATATTACACGCTAGGAAAGCAAAACGTATAAAGAGAACAGTACAACTAGACTAATAAATTGTAAACATTTAATTGTTAAAGACAAGTAAACAGTCAGTAATAAGATGGGAACAAACAAATCAATTAGCAATAGCATAAATAAATACAACTGAACAAATTTCAGGTACAGAAATTGAAATCAAAAGTTTAAAAACACTATAGTTTTCTTTTCATGAATATTGAATACATTAATTGTCATTAAAGTTACGAACGATATTCAGTCAAGATCAGTGAATGATTTTCTTTTATTCTTTGATTAACATTAATGACAGGCAGCACATGTTTATTAGGCCGCGTACGTTCGGTTTCTTTAAAACCGAACGTATGCGGACAGATATAAAAATACTTTTTACACAAGTGTTTTCTTTCACATCTATTTACGTTCACTTAAGACAAAAACGGATGTGTTTATGATGATATACTGATGTATTTTTGTGCATATTGGTTGATAAATGTGAAAGAGATGCACGTTTAGGCTCGGAGCAAATCTCCTTCAGTGGAAATGCACGGAACGGTTCGAGAACGGATGCAGGCCGGGAACGGACGCAGACCGCATTTCTCTGTGCTCGTGCTACGGATGTGTGCGCTGCAAGCAAACAGTGCTCAAGTTCTTTCCCTTCCTGCACGTAAATCGTTTAAAATCACATTAAAATGTGAATGCAGGAATCGTTAAGCGGAATCAAAATGCACATGTCTTATCGAGTACCCGGTTCTTGGAAATTTGGAACTAGTTCTAAAACGGAACCGGTTCTCAATAGGGCTGGGAGATATATTGAATATTAGCGATAATATCGCAATAATTATGACGACGATGTCAAATTTGAAAATATCGTGAATATCGAATATTTCAAATTCAAGCATACTTTCCCAAAAGAATGCGCCGAACGTCCAATATTTTACATCCCCTTAAGTATTACCGCGCAAGAGACGTGAGGTACCTTTCATTAGTGCGGTTGCCAGATATCAAGAGTTCAAATCCCCAAATCAGAGCTTCCCTGTTACAAGGATACATTTTCTGCCCGTGTTTTGTTTATTTTAAGCAATCTGGCAACCATGCGCACGTGCTTGCTCCTCCTTGCGGAAGCGCCGCCAACGATGATCTGAAATCACAGACAAACAAGCTGGAGTTTAGCGATCTAAATGAAAGTGTCACTCAACCAGTCTGTGTTCTGTCATGAGATCTCGACTGTATTGTTTGCGATTGCGAGTGCTGAGTAAATGCACTTACTCAACCGCTGTTGTTTGAACAGAGAAACATAGGCTATTGCAATTACTATTAGGAATTTCACTGTTATAATATTTTTAATTTGTTTTACCAGTTTTCATAATATAGACAGAGAGAGTGCATAAGTCTTTCATTTTAATTTATATATATATATATATATATATATATATATATATATATATATATATATATATATATATATATATAAGCCTATAATGTATCAGTACATTAGATGAGGTAAAATAAGCCATGTACGAATCCACATTCTATTGATTTGTGCTCATGGTGGTGGATCATCCATAAGGCACATTTCCCTAAATTTGCAAAATTAGCTAAGAAATACCTGTGTTCCAACAACTAGCTCTCCATCCGAGAGGGTTTTTAGTGCCTGTGGGAACATACAGGTGCATCTCAATAAATTAGAATGGCATGAAAAAGTTCATTTTTTCTTGTAAGTTATTTCAAAAAGTGAAACTTTCATATATTTTAGATTCATTGCATGTAAAGTAAAACATTTCAAAACTTTTTTTGTTTTCATTTTGATGATTAGAGCTTACAGCTCATGAAAGTCAAAAATCAGTATCTCAAAATATTAGAATATTTACATTTGAGTTTCAATTAATGGCCATCCCTACAGTATAAATTACGGGTATCTCTTGTTCTTTGAAACCACAATAATGGAGAAGACTGCTGACTTGGCAATGATCCAGAAGACGAACATTGACGCCCTCCACAAAGAGGGTAAGTCACAGAAGGTCATTACTGAAAGGTGTGGCTGTTTACAGAGTGCTGTATCAAAGCATATTAAATGCAAAGTTGACTGGAAGAAAGAATTTGGGTAGGAAAAGGTGCACAAGCAACAGGGATGACTGCAAGCTTGAGAATACTGTCAAGCAAAGCTGATTCAAACACTTGTGAGAGCTTCACAAGGAGTGGACTGAAGCTGGAGTCAGTACATCAAGAGTCACCACGCTCAGACATCTTCAGGAGAAGGGCTACCAAGCCACTTCTGAACCAGAGACAACGTCAGAAGCATCTTACCTGGGCTGTGGAGAAAAAGAACTCAGTGGTCCAAAGTCCTCTTTTCAGATGAAAGTAAATTTTGCATTTCATTTGGAAACAAGGTCCCAGAGTCTGGAGGAAGAGTGGAGAGGCACAGAATCCATGTTGCTTGAAGTCCAGTGTGAAGTTCCCACAGTCAGTGATGCTTCCTTCTGCTGACAAGCTTTATGGAGATGCTGATTTCATTTTCCAGCAGGACTTGGCACCTGCCCACACTGCCAAAGGTACCAAAAGCTGGTTCAATGACCATGGTGTTACTGTGCTTGATTGGCCAGCAAACTCGCCTGACCTGAACCCCATAGAGAATCTATGGGGTATTGTCAAGAGGAAGATGAGAGACACCAGACCCAACAATGCAGATGACCTGAAGGCCGCTATCAAAGCAACCTGGGCTTCCATACCACCTCAGCAGTGCCACAAACTGATCACCTCCATGCCACGCTGAATTGAGGCAGTAATTAAAGCAAAAGGAGCCCCTACCAAGTATTGAGTACATATACAGTAAATGAACATACTTTCCAGAAGGCCAACAATTCACAAAAAAAAATTTTTTTATTGGTCTTATGAAGTATTCTAATTTGTTGAGATAGTGAATTGGTGGGTTTTTGTTAAATGTGAGCCTAAATCATCACAATTAAAAGAACCAAAGACTTAAACTACTTCAGTCTGTGTGCATTGAATTTATTTAAGAGAATCTCTGTGGCATGAAACTACAGGTGCATCTCAATAAATTAGAATGTCGTGGAAAAGTTAATTTATTTCAGTAATTCAACTCAAATTGTGAAACTTGTGTATTAAAAGCAAATGCAAACATATCGAGATATATATCGAATATCGTAAAAATTTTGAAATTTTTTTAATATATCGCCCAGCCCTAGTTCTCGATACCCAACCCTAATCTTGGATGGCCTGTAAAGTAAATTTTCAGCTTCTATAGAGGTGAACTAAAACTACAACAAATATAATTTTGTGTTCCCACTTGATTCAATAGCAAAAGATAAAATCCACGACAGCATTACTAACACTTTGAAAAGGCAAAAATATTGGAAGCTTGAATACGGTGGTTAGAAGAGAGAAAGATGTCAAATTTTTGCAGACACTCCCTCAACAACAGTTTACTGAACTGTAATGCCAAGATAATTTAACTGTTAAAAGATAACTGATTTACTCTTACTGATGCATTTGAGAGGATTCTGACTCACAACTTGAGTAGGAGCTTCATTAAATTATTCTGTTGTTTGTAAAACTGCTGTATCATAGTATATCATTTTGCAAACTTAGTTGCTTTTATTATGCAGTCAGTGGGTGATTCAGCTGCACTTGCCCTCTATGCTGTCCATTACTGCGGTAATGGTGACATCTCAGGGAAGATCTTCCCGCTGTGCTCACCTGGGGAATAAAACCTTCCAGCTGATATAATGAATACCCTTGCATATTATTCATTAAACACAAGCTACATAAAACCGGAAGGAAATATGAGGGAAAAAGCACACAAACCGGGCTGCCAAGTCAGGTCGGAGATCTCGCAGCTTTTCATCCTCTTTTCTACATATGAAAATGTGCTTAAACTGCACCACAAATGCTTATGGCTGCCTTTCCTCCGGTATCAGCAGAGACTACAGCCTGTGTGAGGGGAGGGAGGGCCTGCACCCTGCAGTCCAAGCACGTCATCTTTGCCACAGCACACTGACACAGCTCGCAGCAGTATGATAATGCAGCTGAGATGCAGACAATTTATAGAGCATGCATCGCAGCTTTCATACAGCAAACAGGGTGAGGATTCAGGTCTGGATGGCAACGAATGAGTCTGCATGATTTGCATACATTCAACTGGTTTCTCAAAACAGTGTTGAATGCACCAACTGCGAGCACAGGCTGTGTGGTTGCACCTGGTGCTGGCATGAAAAGAATTGCCCCAAATGCTTTTTAATAATTAAAATATGTAGATCCCATAATAAACAATAAAATACAGTTAATAAAATATGTTATATATTTTCATATACAACATAAAATATATCACATATAATAAATAACAAAATATATAAAGAATGTAATATGTATACAGTTGGTGGTGTGCAATAAATACATTTTAAAAATGATTATTATTTTTTATTAAATTATATATATATATATAGGTCACTTCCTGTTTGTTGCTGACGCGTGTTTTGAGTTTGAGCTCCGTCAAGTTATTTCTTTATCGTCTATTTTATCTCTTAAAATCAATTTTATACACCATCATTTTTCGTTTCTATAACGTGTGAATATATCCCCTATCGCATTCTACAACAAAAACAATCAGGGCGCCTTGTTATCACTAGTTCTATTTTGATTTCTATTTTGATTTCCCGAGTCCGCTATTAGCTTATAGCCCGTTAGCACTACCAACGCGGCGGCCGCTAGGCGCGCTTGCTAATACTCTATTCACACACATAACCATTGTTCCACTGCTACTTACTTTAATGGCGGATTTGTGTCTACCTTTGAGTGCAGGTGAGGACGCGTTCGAGCTGCATTCGGTGCAGCTGGAGCTGGAGGCCGTGGAGAAGCAGATCAACGAGCTGCTGGAGAGACAGGCCCAGCTGAGAGAGCGGCAAACTGCGCTGGAAACATCCCGGGCTGACGCTCACAGGTCCGGGGTAAGTATACAGTGCGCTGCTAACACTCCCACCACCTCTACTCCGTGTGTTTCTCTGCACAGGCCCCGTGCACCCAGGACGCGATCTTCTCAGATGTCCTTCACTCCGGCGCCGGGACACCACGGACCCTGGGTGCGGCAGCAGCGGAAGACGCGAGCGAGGCATCGGGCTACATCATCTCCCCCTCCGCCGCTTCCGGTCTTCGAGATCTCCACCCGAAACCGCTTCGCCCCCCTCCACGAGACGGAACGTGACGCTGTGATCGTCGGAGACTCCATCGTCCGGCACGTCCGTGCTACGTTAGCTGAAGGTAAAGTGCACACACACTGTTTCCCTGGTGCTCGTGTTCTCGATGTTTCTGCGCAGATACCCGCGATCCTGAAGGATGAGGAGAGCGTCGGAGCGGTCGTGCTGCACGCGGGCGTGAACGACACCAAGCTGCGGCAGACGGAGACACTGAAGAGGGACTTCAGGAGCCTGATCGAGACGGTACGCAGCACTTCGCCCGCGACGACGATCATCGTTTCAGGACCGCTTCCTACGTACCGACGAGGACACGAAAGGTTCAGTAGACTGTTTGCTTTAAACGAATGGTTATTGTCATGGTGTAAAGAACAGAAACTGCTCTTTGTTAATAATTGGAATCTTTTCTGGGAGCGTCCTAGGCTTTTCCGTGCTGATGGCCTGCACCCCAGCAGAGTCGGAGCGGAACTCCTGTCGGACAACATCTCCAAGACGCTACGCTCCATCTGACTAGTAAGCCAATTCTCAAATAACTGCTATGATGACTTTTGTTCTACCCACTTAAATGATAGAAGTAATTGCGTTGTTCAATCTATACATACTGTGTCTGTTCCCCGAATAGTGAGGTCAAAATATAAATTTAACACAGGATCTAGAAAAAATCTGATTGTGATTAAACCAGAAAAATGCAAAATAAATGAACAAAAACTATTTTTAAAGCTTGGGCTCCTAAACATTAGATCACTCACACCTAAAGCAGTAATTGTAAATGAAATGATCACAGATAATAGTTTTGATGTACTCTGTTTGACTGAAACCTGGCTTAAACCAAATGATTATATTGGTCTAAATGAGTCTACTCCACCAAGCTACTGTTATAAGCATGAGCCCCGTCAGACTGGTCGTGGCGGCGGTGTCGCAACAATATATAGTGATATTCTCAATGTTACTCAGAAAACAGGATACAGGTTTAACTCATTCGAAATACTTATGCTTAATGTTACACTGTCAGATATGCAAAAGAAATCTGTCTTATCTCTTGCTCTGGCTACTGTGTATAGACCGCCAGGGCCATATACAGATTTCCTAAAAGAATTTGCAGATTTCCTCTCAGACCTATTGGTTAATGCTGATAAAGCGCTAATTGTCGGAGATTTTAACATTCATGTTGATAATCCAAATGATGCATTAGGACTTGCGTTTACCGACCTAATAAACTCTTTTGGAGTCAAGCAAAACGTCACTGGGCCCACTCATCGTTATAATCACACGCTAGATTTAATTATATCGCATGGAATTGATCTTACTGATATAGATATCGTACCTCAAAGTGATGATGTTACTGACCATTTCCTTGTATCGTGCATGCTGCGTATTACTGATATTAACTATATGGCTCCGCGTTATCGTCCAGGCAGAACTATTGTTCCAGCCACTAAAGACAGATTCACAAATAACCTGCCTGATTTATCTCAGCTGCTCTGTGTACCCATAAATACAAATGAACTTGACAAAATGACTAGCAACATGGGCACTATCCTCTCTAATACGTTAGAAACTGTTGCTCCCATCAAATTAAAAAAGGTTAGAGGAAAACGTGCTGCGCCATGGTACAACAGTTATACCCATTCTCTCAAGAAAGAAACTCGTAATCTTGAGCGCAAATGGAGAAAAACTAACTTGGAAGTTTTTAGAATTGCGTGGAAAAACAGTATGTCCAGCTATAGACATGCTCTAAAAGCTGCCAGGACCGAGCATATCCGCAAACTCATAGATAATAACCAAAATAATCCAAGGTTTTTATTTAGCACAGTGGCTAGACTAACAAATAACCATACGTCACCCGATCTAAATATTCCCTCACAGTTTAATAGTAATGACTTTATGAATTTCTTCACTGATAAAATAGATAACATCAGAAATACAATAACTAATGTAGATTCTACGGCGTCTAGTACTTCAGCCTCATTCACCGCACCCAAAGAAAAACTGCAGTGCTTTTCAACTATAGGACAGGAAGAGCTAAATAAACTTATCAACACATCTAAACCAACAACATGTCTATTAGATCCTGTACCTACTAAATTACTGAAAGAGTTACCTGTAGCAGAAGAACCGCTTCTCAATATTATTAACTCATCGTTATCTTTAGGTCACGTCCCTAAACCATTCAAGCTGGCAGTTATTAAGCCTCTTATTAAGAAGCCACAACTAGATCCTAGTGATCTGGCAAATTACAGACCCATCTCAAATCTTCCGTTTATGTCTAAAATTTTAGAAAAAGTTGTGTCTGCTCAATTGTGCTCATTCTTGCAAAAAAATGATCTCTGTGAAGAATTTCAGTCAGGTTTCAGGCCCCGCCATAGCACAGAAACTGCACTTGTTAAAATTACAAATGACTTGCTTCTTGCGTCAGACCAAGGCTGCATCTCATTGCTAGTTTTACTTGATCTTAGTGCTGCGTTCGACACTATAGATCATGAAATACTCGTAGATCGATTACAAAACTATACAGGTATTCAAGGGCAGGCTTTAAGATGGTTTAGATCCTACCTGTCCGATCGCTATCACTTTGTTTATTTAAACGGGGAGTCATCTCAATTATCACCAGTAAAGTATGGAGTACCACAAGGATCTGTCCTAGGTCCTCTGCTGTTTTCAATATACATGCTGCCCCTTGGTAATATTATTAGAAAATACGGGATTAGTTTCCATTGTTATGCTGATGATACTCAACTATATATCTCAACAAGACCAGACGAAACTTCTAAATGATCTAAGTTAACTGAGTGTGTTAAAAATGTAAAAGATTGGATGACCAATAATTTTCTCCTATTAAATTCAGATAAGACAGAGATATTACTTATTGGACCAAATAACAGTACACAGAATCTCTTGGATTACAATTTGCAACTAGACGGATGTCCTGTTACTTCCTCTACAGTCAAAAATCTGGGTGTTATATTAGACAGCAACTTGTCTTTTGAAAAACATATTTCCAATGTTACAAAAACAGCATTCTTCCATCTTAGAAACATTGCCAAGCTAAGGAACATGTTACCTGTTTCTGATGCAGAAAAGCTAGTTCATGCATTCATGACCTCTAGACTGGACTATTGTAATGCACTGCTAGGTGGTTGTCCTGCATCTTCAATAAACAAGCTACAAGTAGTCCAAAATGCAGCGGCTAGAGTCCTTACCAGGTCAAGAAAATATGATCATATTACCCCAATTTTACAGTCTCTGCACTGGCTACCTATTAAGTACCGTATCAGTTACAAAATATTATTACTTACCTATAAGGCCCTAAATGGTTTAGCTCCTGCGTACCTAACTAGTCTTCTATCTCGCTACAATCCATCACGCTCCCTAAGGTCGCAAAACTCTGGACTCTTGGTAGTACCTAGAATAGCAAAGTCCACTAAAGGAGGTAGAGCTTTTTCATATTTGGCTCCCAAACTCTGGAATAGCCTTCCTGATAACGTTCGGGGTTCAGACACACTCTCTCTGTTTAAATCTAGATTAAAGACACATCTCTTTAGCCAAGCATTCACATAATGCATTCATATAATGCATCTCATAAATCGTGTACTACAGTTATATCTGATCAAAACGCACATTATTATTCTTTAGCTTGGGTTGAACAAATAATTTTTGCTTGAATGGAACAACAGCTACGCTAATTATGTCTCTTTGTTTCTCTGTTTCTGCCACGGGATTAACATCCCGTGGTAACTAGGAGTTACACAAGCTTCAGTCTGGATCCAGCCCTTAAATGATCTGAGATGACCAAACACCTGAGAAGAGATGATGCCGACCCCTCGGAGGACCTCTGATGGAGGCCAACCTCTGATCCACCAACAACATGCAGAATTAACAAATTTTGCCATAAGTTAATATATTAAGTTTCTACAATGTATAAATATATTGTAGAAACTTAATTTCCTGTAAAGCGCTTTGCAACGATTGTATCGTAAAAAGCGCTATACAAATAAACGTGAATTGAATTGAATATATATATATATATATATATATATATATATATATATATATATATATATATAAAAATATTAGGGGTGTAACGATACGCGTATTCGTATTGAACCGTTCGGTACGATGCTTTCAGTTCGGTGCGCATTACAAACCGAACGATTCGTTGGACTAATCCTATTACGTTTGGAAAATAAAAGAGCTTAAAGTGTGTGAAATATCAGTGCCACTGCTGATATTGTGCCACCCAAACGACATAACAGGCAATGTGCTGTCTGCCCCGTGATAACCTCCCGTTGCTGGGGAGAATCTTCACTTCAACTGAATTGCTAAAATATTTAATTATAACTGCAAAACACTGTTATACAGCAGTGAATTATATTATTTTATATGGAGCACAAATGTCCGTCTGTGTAACAAACTATGTGCATATTTACAGACGAACTACACTCATGTTCATATGCCCAGACAGTCAACAGTGATAGGTTTACGGAAAGGCTGTTTTGTAGTCATTCATTCACAAGTCTGCTGCGGTTCGGTTCTTTGAATGCGCTGCTAACTCTGCCGGTGGAGAAAGACTGCGTCGGGAAGGTGAAACCTAGCGCTCGCAGGGCGAAACCGGTGACATTATTCTACTGAATGAAAGCTTAAGGTTTATCCAAAATGTCGCTAGTTGCTATGCGCTTTGTCTTACAAAAGAGTCGGTAAACACTGCAACACTGGTTCATGCTCGTGTGCGTGCGTGTGCATGTGTGTGTGCCACGCACGGCGGTCTGAGTGATACGAGTGAGCTTGAAATACGAAGTCGAGGCGGGTCCGTATTTAATTCCCTCCCGGTCCGGAGTCCGGACTTTGAGAAGCTCTGGGCTATACCGTTATCAGCATGTTGAAATAGATTCGTCTCTCTTTGTCTCTGAGAGAATATGCGGCGTCAGATGCCGAAAGCTCCGTCATTACTCTATCATTCCGTTTTTACTTTCACTTTCTGTTCATAGTGAATTGACTGAGATTAAGACGTTCACCGGCATAAATATTGCACAAAGTTTGCACGTGTGCAAACTAGGGATGTGCGGGTCTAGTCGACTAGTCGACTAAACGGTACAGCTCCTACTAGTCGACACTGAAAACAATAGTCGACTACACGAGAGAAAAAAAAGAGATGATTTTATCATTCAAATTACCATCATTTTAACATTACATTTAAAACATTTTAAAGAACAGTTAAAATAAAACTTTTGAAAAAAAATACATATCAAAATATTTAAATATATAAATATTTTTAAAAGCGTATCTGGGCGGGAACTATAATTTTACCTCACATGCGTTTTCTTCATGTCAGTTGCGGCGAGCTCCACGCGAAAGACCAGCAAGGTGTGGGATTATTTTGAATTAGAAGGAAATGGAAACGTTTTTTGTAAACTGTGTAATGTCAAATTGGCTTACAATAACTTTACTGGAGCTATGCGTAATCATATTCAATACAGGCATGTATGCGTTAGCTTGGAGGCTAGCCAAAGCCAAATGTCAATCATGTCATACACTAACGTTACAACCTGCCGCTGCGGTCCGCGATCCTATCCGCGCCGTCTATTCCTCTAAACCAGGGTTCCTTAACTCTGGACCTCGAGGTCCACGTTCCTGCAGAGTTTAGCTCCAACCCTAATCAAACACACCTGAACAAGCTAATCAAGGTCTTCAGGATCAATACAAAATTGCAGGTAGCTGTGTTTAATCCAGGTTGGAGCTAATCTCTGCAGGAAAATGGATCTTGAGGTCCAGAGTTGAAGACCCCTGCTCTAAACGAAGACCCACTTCGGTGGTGGTGCGGGATTTCCAGGCTCTTTTCGAAACGGTCTGCTTGCTTGTAGTTATTTCTCTGCGTGCCTGTGACTTCAGTTCCTGCCGAGCGCTTTTTTTGCAGAATCGCCTCTAGTCCCGTCTTTCGCCAGACCACATTAACATGTCAAATTCACTGAACAAATGCGCACGGTCTGAGTAAGTAAAACGAGCTTTGTTTTGTTTTTAGACAATATAGCCAACATGAAGTACATTTTTAAAAGCCGTTTTAATGCTATTCCTTGATAAACTTTCCTATTGTTTTAAACTTTTGTTTTAATATGTGTTTTAATATGTTGGCTAACGTTATATGAAAATGAAGAATTCTGTCAGTCTATTGATTTTTTCCATTTCTGCATTGCTCCAGCCGATCTGAATAAATAAGCTATGCACTGGTTTATGAAGAGTGTATGCTCTTCCTTTTTTTCTGTTTAATGACCGCCTAAAATTAATTGATGATAACGCGAGGCAAGCATAAGGCATAATCGTGACCTATTTTTTGCAGAATTCATTGAGGGATTTGACAGTGTGATTCAAAGATTAAGTATTTCAACTGTATGCTGTTATATAGACAAGCACAGTTTTTTTTTTTTGTGCCATTTTTGGGTGGTTTCTAGCTTTTAGACTAGTCGACTAGTCGGATACAAAACTTCCGTTTAAACGACAGTCAAATTAGTCGTAGCGCACATCCCTAGTGCAAACCCTGGTGCAAACGCGTGCTTGTTTGATATCCATTGGCTCGCCTTCATGGTTTAAAACAGAAATATTTCCAACATTGCGACATAACCAATTGCCCCGCCCCCCGTATCGAAAACATACCGAACCGTGACACCTCTGTGTCGTATCGAACCGAACCGTGAATTTTGTGAACCGTTACACCCCTAATATATATATATATATATATATATATAGTTTTTTTGTTTGTTTGTTTTTTATTATCATTAAATATGTAAATAGTGGATAGCCAGTACATATACACATTTTTTAAAAAGTAGAAGAAATTTAAAAAAGCATATTATATCAAATAAAATATTAATTAAAATATTAATAAATTAAATAAATTAAAAGACAGCAATGAATGTGTCTGCATGATTTACATACATTCAACTGGTTTCTCATTGCAAACACTGGTTGTGTGGTTGCACCTGGTGCTGCCATGAAAAGACTTGCCTCAAATGCTTTGTGTTATAGGTCTGCCATGCGCAAAAAAAAAAGTCAATGCAAAAGCAACAGCAAAAACAGTGAAGCACAGAGGCCGACTTTGTTTACAACCAATTGACAGTAGGGTTGGTGTCTATCACTGTCAAGGTTCGTGCAACACGTTAGATGCCAATAACAAACAAAGCTACAGCTCACAACTGACAAATCTGACCTTTTTATCCAGCTGGTCCGGCCCTCCCACTCAGTCCAATGCAAGATGAATGCTGCAGGTTTCTAACTGATGAATTTTGGTTGTGTGGACACCAGGAAAATCTGGCAGCACAAAGTTTACCACTCCTCCTAACAAGATTACCATTCCTCAATGGCTTTGACTCACAAAAAAACATGCAGAAATGCTTTGCAATATGCAATAATTTGAATAAATCAGTTGAACTGGGATTAAAACGTAATCATAAAGGAAGCCAGGCAGTGCAGAAGCAATCAGCATGCTTTCACGGTCACCGCGATGGAGGCTGCCTCACCGAAAGCATTCTGTGCGGTTTTATATCTACCTTATAAATTTCCCTCACGGGTAAACGAGTGACTCAGAGTTGAGTAAACCGTGGGCTTGCTTTCCCCCTATTTTCCTGTCTTGATAGTTGAGAATGAACAACGCTGAGGAAACCGGCTCAGAATCTTCAGCAAAATGTGACGAAAGGTAAATGCAAATGAGGGAAGTGGGTTGTATTGAGCAGAGTTTCATCTAGAGGTTAGAATGTAGGTGTATGAATGCAGGCAGGGACTCCCCCCTTTCTCTACCAGGACACAGAGTATAAACATGGTGCATGCAAGCTCTCTTCAACCAGCTACAATACACTCCAGCCCTCTATCTGCACCATGACAAAGTGGATATGCAAAAGCATCCTAGTATCAGGAATGGCGGCTCTTTAGAGATTTGCCCTTGCAGGATTTAGGCTACACCTGGATTTAAGACTTGGTGATATGATGGCATACCAAAGCGATTTTTAATTCTGTTTTTAGTTTCTGTAAACTTCCACCAACTTTTCTTGATGCCAGATTATTTATTTTTTGATCGCAATGCTGCATGTTCCAAAACTGTGTAGATGGTCAAAGTTTAATAATATATATTCGGTATTCGGTAATGCGATATTGTTATCGTGGGCACTTCAAAATACTGTGAATAATTATTTTACAAATTATTCAGATTTTTTTCAGATTAATTATTAAGAATATTTTTCCCATCAACTGGTCACAATGCACAACACTGCAGCGTGAAAAACGCATGCACACTCTCAAGTAAACTAGCACAGATGAGAAGCACATGGCGGAACATGTGAAGGAGATACGCTGAATGGAAGCGCACATTCACTCTCTGACAGCAGATGGCGCTGAACAGCAGAAATGCAGCCGTTACCCTGGAAATCCTGTAAACAAAGCGGCTGTGCTACATTCTAAAACGGATTTAAATGGTTTAAATAGCCATTCAGATTTTTGTATTCGCAGTGGTGTTCATCACAGTGGTAAGTATTTAAATATTTAGACTTAATCGGCTATTTATTTCCAAACTTGTTTTTACATTTTAATCTGGACTACAACATGCCCTAGACATTGTTTGAAAATGTTTTGATTCCTTATTGTTTGGTCACACTCACATTAAGGTTCTATTAATTAACACTAGTTAATTCATTAGTTAACATAAATTGCCAATAAAACAATTATTCTAAACATTCATTAATCTTAGGTCATTTCAATATTTAATAACGTTGTTAAAATCACAAGTTGCAACTGTGTTATTTAATGAACTAACAGCTGTATTTTTTAATAAAGATTAATAACTTCTGTAGCAAATGTAGCTATTGCTAATTATTAATGTTAATGCATTAACTAAGGTTAACTAATGAGATCTTATTGTAAAGTGTTACTTATTGGTCTTTATAATTCTTTTGCACTTTAATCTGTGTGATTTTTTTTACTTTATACATATTTTGTGTATTACTTTATTGTAGCTATGTAAATGGTCAGTTCTTTTTGTTATAAGAAAATTATGTTATATTTTATGAGAACACTTTTTTGCAACTAAATTTCAATGTAACATGAAAATTTTATACTGTCATATGCTATTTTATAAAATATTAAATAATTGTATTACTAAAACAATTACTATTTAAAAAATGTAGATGCCAATGTATAAATAATACAATTTATAAAAATTATAAACAATAATTTTTTATAAAATGTAAAAATATATATTTTTTTATTTGACAATTATTAATGTTAATGTGTAAACAGCCAGAGTATAATAAAGTTTTTAAAAATAAATAATATAAATAATAAATAAATAATATAAATAATAAATAATATAAATAGTAGACGGACAGTGTTTAATAAATTAATAAAAAAACATTTTAATTTTAGAAAATGTAAATTTTACATAAGAAATATATATCATATATCATTCAAAATGAATTACAAATATGATTTGTATTATATAGTATAATTAATATTATATAGTATAATATTATTAATTTAAACATGTCAGAAGTGTTAAATAAGTGGTAAAATCATATTTTATATAAGAAATACATATAATTCGAAATAAATAAAAAATATTAATGTTATATAATATTATTAATTTAAACATTTAAGAAGTATTAAATAAGTAGTAAAATCATATTGAGCATGAATTTCCTTAAGAAAAAAAATAACTATATCACGATATACCATTACAATGAAAAAAAATACTCATACCAGCCACTCCTTCCTGCTTTTATCCATCAACAAAAAAAACAGCACTGAATATGGTGGGTATGAGGGGATTCTTGTTGATTTGCCACATTAGGCAGAACCCTGGGTTTTGGCAGGCACTGCGTGTATTGCCTGCTGCTTCTGGTGAAAGCTGCCAAAAGGACTTGTTGAAGTCATGAAGGCCCTTTATGAGTGAGAAAAAGACAAAGAGCTCCAAGCAGTTTGAACTCGCTGTGCAGGGAACAAGGAATAAAACAGAAAATTAAGACCGAACTGACACAGCAGTTAAGGACTTCATTCAAAAGCACTGGGAGTCTGAACAACCCGCATGCTGACATGTTCCATCCTAAAGCAACACTGCATGATGTACTGTCAAATGGTATCTAGCCATCTACATTAGATGCCATCTATATTAGATCATCTAGAGTAGTTTGCTCAAACATGCCCTCCCTTCAACACACGCATCCCTGCACTCCACAGGGACGGGGAGAGGCTTCCTTCACAATCCCACTGGCAGGAAGTGCAAGGATAGAGGGGGGGAGGTCACCTCCAGCGAGGCTGATGAGACGCAGTGGACTGGAAAACACTGGCTGAGGAGGATGTAAACTCAACTGTCCACAAGACATTACTTAGTAGCATTACTGTAGATAAAGAAGACATTTCTCATTTATTCATGTTGGTTTTTTCACCCCAGTTGTTTCTCCAGCAACCGTGAAAGGAGAATCTGCTTTAAAGAAACAAAAGCCAGCATGAAACTGAAACTAAAAATATCCTTTACTATGGAGATTATGGCAAAACCCAATATATAACCATGTCATCTTAAAAAAGAGCTTTAGGATTAAATATAACCTGATACTCAGCTTGTTGCATGTTTAAAAAGAAGCAATGCAATTGTATGTATATTCAAAATCGCCTATTACACATCTGAAATGACTTAAAGAAACATTACCCCGTGGATGTGATTATCAACTGCACTCACTAGACAACGAAGCACACATAAACCCTGGAAAAGGAAGGGCAATACACATGTTGCACACTCATCAAATTTAAGTGTGTGAGCTTTTAACTGCAGCAAATACAAAGTTCTAAGCATTTTGTTAAGTTATTAATGTTTATATATATTGCTGTTCTGACGCCGAGGAAGCTTATTTGCTGCTCACATCACTCATATTGCACATTCATAACCCGTCCTGTCTCTTCTGATGACGAGCTTCCCCTACACTTTCGCATTCTGTTCTGTCCACAACGAATCCAGAGAAACGTTTCTACTCACGAAAAATTAAGATAATAAACACGATTTTGATAGTATATAATTTGTGTGAGATTTTCATGAGATTTGGGGTATTTTCATAACAATAAAGGACTTTTACAGGAAAAATGCTAAGCATGTGCAGTGAATAGCTGCTTATATTAGGCTACAAATAGCATGTTTCAAACACACAATGAAAAAGTAAAGTAAAAACATAAATCAATCTCAGTTATGTAGCTTGATGCTAATGTTAGTCTCTAAGGACAACAGTTCCAGCTAAAAATCTTCTTCACTGTTTAACTCAAGAAAAAACAAGTCACTTACATCTTGGATGGCCCGAGGTTGAGTAGATTAACAGCAGATATCCCTTTAAAGTCTGTTTCCTTTTAATTTATTTTCAAGATCTAAGGTAAATTATGTATCGTCTCTTTCAGTATGCCTATAAATGTCACAAAATTATATCAGCTCTGTTTGGCTAGTGCAGTTCCAGGAATAATACTAGAAATCAGCATAACTTGAATGTTATGATGTGTATGATTTTTGTACCTTCAACATTCCTAAGGATAGTGGATTGGTGGCTCATTTCTGACACATATAATTAAATATATTTTTTCCATTGTTATCAATGGTTTTGCATTTCTGAAAAGTAAATTTAAAATGAAAAACAAACATTTAAAAAATGTAGGAATGGAGACTATGAGTGTTTTTTTTTCTTTCAGAACCTTAAATGTTACACTCTCATCAAACATTTTATTTAGCCATCTCAATCAAACTTTTTGCATTAAGAAAGATTTAACACATAGCCACAAGTAGCACCCATTTCCAAAGAACCCAATCTTGACTCAACAATCTTAAGCGGCCTTCATTTCCAAGTGTCCTCTTCCAATTCCCATATCTCATTCTAGTCCTACAGTGGACAAAGCCACAACTGTTTGACAATAAATGGTTTTAGGCAGTCGGTGTCAAAGGTGGCTGAACAGAGCTGAACACAGCACTCAAACAGAGACATCAAAATGGACGAGCAGCTTCCATTTACTGAGCCACTGAAAGAGTCGAATGTGCCCAATGACCCTTGCAGTGGACGCTAACAGCTCCATCTGAGACTGGTTGCAGGACGAAAAAAAAAAGTTAAATTAGTTCCTAAAAGTTAAAAAAGGTGAACCAAGTAATTTCTGTAGCAGCGGCACCAAACAAAATGACATCCTTCACGCTTAAGGGCAGTTGGTTAAAACATCATACATCATGTAGTATTAAAACCACACAGTATTGAAATCAAAACAGCCTCTGGAACGTTTCAGCTGCAATTCCATTTCTCAGCTACACTGAGAATGAAGCGCTCGGTGAAGAGTGTGAAGTGATGATCATTGAAGCCAATCACAGACCTATCTGTTGAGCGTGTGAACAATGACCAATCAGCGCTGTTTAATAATCCGCTCAACAGCGCTCAAATCTTAGCGGGAAATGGAAGTTTTTAAAATTTCAGTACCGAATGGTATCGTGGTCGGTACTTTTGACAACACTACTGGGCATTGAAACTGCTTTCAAATGCAACATCGCGTTTTACTTTCACTTTCGAGATTCGTGATCGCATGTACTCGGTTTATACAATGGAGCGGCAGTACTTACCACACATTTTACAAGATCAGATGCTTGTCAGTGGTGCTCAGGATCTGTAAATCATTCGCCATCATCCTCAGTCATCTCTCCTTACTCTGTTTATGTGGTAAGTGAAATCTTATGTATTGCAGTGTAACAGGCTACCGCTAGCAAGGAGCTAACCATGTCCCTGTAGTGGCTCGCGTTATTTTATTAGAACACGTTATTTGCTTTCTGTGCCTTTCTCAATACAGACACAACCCATCCCTGCACTTCACATCCCCTGCACAGCCTGGAACATAACATTTATTTCCATGATCTGCCATTTTCACTGTTGTCCTCGCTAGTTTCTTCACAATACCTGCAGAACTTCTGATGATTCGGCTGGCGGCTGGCATAGAACATGGGCGGGTATATGCAAATGTTGGGGGCGTAACTATTAGTGATCCCGACTGTTACATCACAGTCGGTGTTATGTTCTGATTCACCTATTTTTCAGTGGTCTTTTTTATTCACAAGATGTACATAAGAAGGAGGAAACAATGGTGTTTGAGGCTCACTGTATGTCATTTCCATGAACAGAACTCTTATTATTCAACTATGCCAAGGTAAAGACAGTTTTCCATTCTATGGCACCTTTAAGACTACTTTTTAAAATAACTATTAAAATAACTATTTAAAATGCATGGTACATTTAAAAAAAAAATACACTGCAAGTTCTGAACTCTCGTCAAGCCATTTACAATGAAAATAATCACCGTACATGACCTCAAAGTTAGGATAACCTTTTTAAAATAATCCATTTGCAACAAAATAGTAGGGGTGGGAGAAAAAAATCGATGCAATTTCAGAATCGATTCTGAGCTTAGTTTTTAACCAGATGTGCGATGACGCTGAGTTTGCTTTAGAAACACCCGTATTCTGCTTGCTTCCAATTCCTCACACACATACACCACTCGAACCTTCTGTAAAATAATCTTTCATAAAGTTCAGAAAGGTTGAAGCGAATTACAAGGACATTCACGGGCTTCATTGCACAGGATGCGCTGTGAGACACGCGCTTTGTTTGACATTACACTTGAAGTGTGCGGTCTCGCCCGTCGGTATTTTCCTTACAAATGCTCTACGAAGTCATCATTTATGTGGTTTGGAATGCAGTGGACTTATTTAAAATATGAACCTCACTAACAGAAGGCTGCTTTCAATTTCAAATGCTGACGCGCGCTTTGTTTGTATAGACTGCTCGTGCATGCAGCTGTGTGTGCGCGACTCCGTGTAAGTGGTTTAATGTACTTGCGTCTCAAAATGATGCAAAATTAATGTAAACACAGCCAGTTATGTCTTAAGGGATTAAACGGACAGGACAAACCACATTACTTCTTATATTTCAAAAGAGATCCGTGCGTGAATGCAGCTTAATAGATCTCCCGCTGTCTATGATATCATAGTAAAAAACAACAGTAGGGGAGAGTGGGGACGGTTGCAACATTGCTTATTTCTTCAATCAGGAATGAGCTACAGTGATGATATTCATACTGCACATGCTAAATCAGCCCCCCATCCTTCCTGGATGAAATCAGGCACCTGTGACCATTCCTTTTACAAAAAATAATTTTCATGGTAAAAAAGTATTTTTTGTCATACTAAGTTGTTTGCGTGAAGCATTGTAAAAACATATGATTTATATCTGTTTTCTTAGCTTCTAATAGGCATAGCTAGCATGTGTCAAAGATTTTGAGTCAAGCTATTATACCAAGTTTTATCACGGCTGTCAAGTGTAGGGACAGTTGCAACATGTTGTCCCTTACCACAACATTGATACACTTGGTTAGCTGCTAGTTAGTCAAACTAGTTCTTAAGACAGTCTTAAGTTAGTGACTATGTTCATGCAACTGACCTTAGTTCAGTAACCTTTCACAGATGTTAACAGAAGTAGGCTATTATTAAATTTTAGTGTCTTGATTCCGATTAAATTAATATTTTGAAGTTCAAATGTATTGTAATAATTAACCAAGACAAGGTTGTTACTTAATTTTTTTTTCTTCCATTTACTATTTTGTTTTTATACAGCCAATTTAACTTATTAAAGACCATGTCTATGCACAAATAAAATAAAGAAACTACAAAATGATATTTAAGAATGGTTTTAATTACATTTTAATGAATGCCCTGTTGTGGGGTCAGTTGCAACATTTGACTTTGTCAATTTAAGTATAAATTGTATGTATATAATAATATGTGCACGTGTTACAGCAATGTGGGTGAGTAGCTGACTGATGTGGCTTTATTGTATTAAAATTATGGCTTTCTAATGCAAACAGTCTCTGAAAAACTAAAGGAAATGCAAAAAGTGTTGCAACCGTCCCCACTCTCCCCTATAGATGAAGAAAAATCACTCACAGTTCTTGAATGGAAAACGTTCAGATAATCTTAAATACTGACAGCACTCTTTGTTTGTTGTTTGTATGTTTCTATGCTCCTCTTTATTATTTGCTACTTGCTTGTATGTTTTTAAGTTATATTAGTTTAAAATTCTTAACATACAACTGTTTAAAAAAAAATCAATTTGTAATTATTTTAAAAAGTACTTAATTACTTATTGTATATGTAAATGGACTTATTGTATATGTAAATGTAAGGATTTTAAGATTCTCAAGTCGGTAAACTAATTAATTAATAAGGGGGGAAAAAAGTAGATCAAGAATCGTTCTGGAATCGGATCGTGACTTCCAGAATCGGAATCGGATCGGATCGTGAGGTGACCAAAGATTCCCACCCCTACAAAATAGTGTTATGACTATTACAGAAATCTTCTAAAAAATAGTTTTTTTGTAGAGCTGTTCAAGCTTCGACAAGAACAGCCATACAATCAGATCACCACCAAAACCATCATTGTTAATATAATATAAACTATAAAACTCATTATAATCAGTGATGCTGTACATGACAAATCCCCGACAGTAAACTGATGCCGCGTTATATTTACGACGTACTGACACAAAGTTCAAATTATTTTCAACAGTAGCTTTGTCGCATCCAGTGTAGACAGACTTTAGCTGTTTAGCAGACTTTAGCTGCACGGTGCGGTGCGACACGACAACTGTCACATCCGGGGGAAAACACGGTGTAAGCTTTTTTCAAGAATTGCACTAAGGAACATTCATACAAACGTCTTGTTTAAAACATTTCTTAACTTCTTCCTACAGAAGATTTTCATGAATCTGACCCTTGAACACGAGCATGAAATATCTCAGATTAGTGTTCGATGATACCAGCTTGTCAAACGCAAAAAGGTTCTCAAATGCTGTAAACATCTGCAAAAAGTGCAAGGTTTGATTCAGCCCTTTTCTTCCTACTAGGGTCAAGCTTATTGAATGGTGGGACATATTTCTCTAGAGTCACAGAGCTGGACTTTCAGCTATAGAACAGACCCACCTCAATCTGAAGTTGAAAACAGGCTCGGGATCCTCACGGACCAACTGGATGTCAAAGCACAGTGCAGAGCTATGAAGGGGGCAGCTGGGGCAAAGATGAAACACACAAACATGGGCCAGAGCCTGTAGCTTGCCGCAGGCGGTCTGGAATGATTTCCCTGTGGCCCAGAACATTTCACCGAACCCAAACAGCAAAGTAAGAGGTCCTTTACCGAGGGCAACACACAGCGTTACATTCCAGCACCCATCGGCCTGGTAAAGATGTGTAGCAAACATATGGCTACGCAGATATGCTCTGATGTACAGCGCTAATAAGCGTCCATCAGCAGGCTGTCTAATTGAGTAATTTGGAGCTAATCAGGGGCAGGAATTAGAGGAGATTACATACTAGTCTAGCACTGGCCTCAGAACAATGGTCAGTAATCTGTGCTGATTCCCAAACCTAATCAGGGGCGAGGAGCTCTAGAGATCCGGGTTTAGTAGGGGGGCTCCGTCTGTCTGTCATCAACAACAGGCAAAGCTTGAAAAAGCAGAAGAAATATTAATACAGAGCCATAGAAAAGGGTACAGATAGTAATGGCAGGGCTCAACAATAAAGATAAATAAAAAACATGGCGATAAATCTCTGCATACCTACATATTATAGCTGTAATTTAATTAAAATGTAATTACAATTGTAAAAGTAGATGTAAATCGAAATGAGAATGAAGAAAACAAATATTAAATGAAAAACATCTAAAAAAAACCTGTTTAATATTTTAGAATAATCTTTCTAAAAGCAAAAACATTTTTTGCTCTGGGGTAAGTGAAAGTGTTTACAGGGCAAGTAACTAAGTAAATAAAGACAAATTAAAGATGAAAATGAATATAAATAAATAAACAAACAAACAAACAAACAAACATTCCGCAGAAGTATCAGACAGTAAAAAGAAAATCTCCAATTTGCAGCTAAAAATGTTATTCAGTACTTAATTTTTTTGCTTTAAGAGATAACATTCATTCTGATAAGCTTACAAGAAGCTTCATATGGGAAAAGTGTGACAATCCACAGGCCTTATCTCGGCTGAACCAGTGACAGGTTGTAATCGTTTTCCTAAGCACCTGCCCTCACGAACCAATCCCATATCTGAGGATCAGCATAAGAACGTGTTTAAAGACTTCAAAAGGTTTAAAGGTTTAGTGGACTACTACTTTCACTTCCACTTCTCTCTGATGACATACAAATCCAGTTCTTTCAGGAAATGCTAGAAGGGAATCTCCAGACAATCCAATTCCACTGCAAACAAATTTCCTGAACTGCCAATCCATGTGACCGTTACAATGGACATGTTACGCAAATAAAAGCATGCATTTGAGTATAAACATCTGATTAGTCAAGTCCTGAAGATAATGCAATGAAGCCATTTAAGATACTGTAATGCAGAAATAACTTAAAGGGGTCATATGGCGATGCTAAAAATAACATTATTTAGTTTATTTGGTGTAATGCAATGTTTTTACATGGTTTAAGGTTCAAAAAACACATTATTTTCCACATACTGTACATTATTTTTGCTCCTCTCCGATTGATTTTTACAAAGCTCATCGTTCAGAAAAGCAAGGTGTGCTCTAATTGGCCAGCTATCCAGTGCGTTGTGATTGGGCGAATACCTCAAGCGTGTGATGAAATATTTGGAATATCAGCATCTCCATTACATGGCGGCAGCAACAATACTACAGCGAGAATAAAAGTTACACCTTCTTCCTTTGCGTAAACATTTGGACGGTGTTATGAAAATCTTCCAACACAGTAGTGTTGGGCGATATGGTCATTTTTCATATCGTCATATCGCCAGCCTGTGAGATCGCCGATACACGATATTATCGTGCATGGGCTATTTCATAACTATTTGGTGATTTTAAACCGCAAGTGCATGAGAGAGAGAGAGCCTGGAAGTACCAATGACCGAAATAATATACTTTCAAACATACTGAAAAACTAACATGTTAAAAATAAAAAAATATTTAAAACAGCTAGTTCATATTCGGATACAGCAGTCATAGGATACATCGCTATTAGGACCACGCGTACTGTGACAAGTTTGCCGCATCGGCGCAGAAGTTATCAGTCTAAAAATCAGTCAAGGTGAAAATAAAAAGTAGTTTGTGTTGGACATAAACGAACATGTTAAAGATAAACGTATTTTCAGGTAAGTTCATATTTTTGGAGTAAAGTTAAATTAAACGGATAGGCTACATCAGTCATACAGAGCTCCAGACCGAGCGCCCCATGACGAGCCCAGTTTTAGACTGATAACTTATTAACTGCATATTTTTATAATAACGATGATGAAGAATAAGCATCCATGTGTTTTGTTAATGTGCTGTAAAGAAAACGAAATGCTGCCGGTGCAGTTTCGTCATGTTCATCAATAGCTCGAAGCTGTTCAAGAAGATGTCTAAAAGATGTCTCTTTTTGCACTCTTGACATAGCCTAATTTGTAAATAACAATTAACACCCTACAGTTCAATTTTGATGTGGGCTTAGCTTTTAGCCTAAAGGCTTCTTCACTTTCCGCGTTCCGTTCCATCTCGCGCACAGCCGCGTCCGCGCAGCATTCAAAGTATACTCAGCCGCTGAAGAGTGCGGACGGACGAGCTTGACACATGCACAGTACCACCAACTTGACTTGCACGGTCTCAAAAAATTGCCTGCACTCGGACGGGGTGCGCGACTGTCCGCGAGCCCTCTTGATGACAGTGTGTAGACGAGGACGGCCGAAGTATACTTTGGCCTTAATCCTCATGTGCGCGTGTGTGTGTGAAGTGCGGCACTGAGGTGAAATAGCGGGGCAATTTGATAGCCCAATAATAATAGGCCGCCTAACAATAATAATAATAATAATAGGTTTATACATTAATAGGAGAATGAGCCTAATATCGTCTTGACTATCGACAAAGACATTTGCTATCGTCGATATCTGACTATCGTTGATACACGATACTATCGTCTATTGGCACAACCCTACAACACAGCGACGTAGATTTGTGGGGGTGTGTTTAAATGAGGCATTTTAGGAAGGTGTGGACATGTCTGAACTTCTATAAAGAATCCCTCTTTGGGTTTGAGACTTTAGTCTTTGCAACTTTACGGATCTTATATATGCACGAACAGCTTGTAACACTCCAAAGACAAAGGAAAACTTGAAATCGCATCATGACCTCTTTAAAGCTACAGCAGTATGGGACAATCATTAGAAAAATAAATGTTGACACCATTCATAAAACACATAAGAAGTACAAGCTTTCAATATATCCTTAAATTAAACAGACAATTAACTCACAGGCCAGGCTGAAAGTAAAATATTAGCTCAAGGGATAATTCACCCATTTTCATGTCCCATTATCCCAAATACAAAATTGAATGACATGAGTTGAGCAAATGGCATAATTTACTTTTTAGCTTCTTCAATACAGGCGAAGATGTAACTCGGTTCAAGGTTGCACCAGGTCACAATATTTCCTACTGCCTCCGTGCATAAGAGAATGCTAGCTGTATGCTTTGTCACTGTGTATTAGGCCTTAAGCCAAGCATGTAAAGCCTGTAATGCGTCTAATGCAACATGACCGTTCTGCCGTTCCCTATGGCTGTGATTCTGCATGAACGTGACAACTCCTCACCGACCACCCGCTGCCTTTCCATTTGTTAGAATACCTGAGGCAAAATAAATCACTTGGTAACAAGTGTCTCAGAAGCCCCTAAAAGTCCCTTACCAACTAAAAAAGCTGGCATTTCTCAAAAGGAATTTGTGTGAGGGATGAAAAGATAAAACGATGATGAAACAGTTCAAAGAGAGAAGGTATGGAGCAGATCACAGGTGATCTTGAAGCAGCACGACAGCAAGGACAGAAAAAAAGATCAAAACTTAGAGCTGAGCGAGATCAATAAAATTATATTTAAACTTTGTCTATAAATGCCAATATATAGTGCAAAACATATAGACCATATACTGCCCACAAAATCATTGAGTATGTTACATATATCTCCCAGCCCTTAATGCCTCTTTTTGAAATGGGGGCATGAAGGGAACATACATAATAGCTGAAAATCCTGTACTTAGTGTCTGTCGAAAGCATATAGTTCTGATCTAACTGCCTTGAGTTATTGTTTCAAGCTGGTTTCCATAAGATGACTCACTATTTCTCATTTTAGACTCATTCGCCCGCTAGCACCACACACACACCTACAAACACACATTGTATCAAGTAAAACGGGCCTCAGGGCTGTAGGAGACAAAGAGCAAACAGACCTGCCACAGTCATCTCAAATTAACCCACCCCAACTGACTCTCTAGGGTTCACTTATTAGGGCTTCAGCAACAAGTAAAACCTATTGTAAGACAGTCAGCTCCCTTACAAAGTTTTCAACCCACACATCTTCAAAGCATAGATCACAATTAAGACTAGCTCCCCCAATTGTGGAAAAAAAGTCAATGAAAAGTGGCCCACATAGCAAATTAACTATTAAGATTTAAATTTAAATAAAAATATTCACCAACAATTTTCTTAATTACCACTTCTTTTTTTTTACCTGTCATTAAAAAAATACAAAAAACATTGGTAGCGTTGGCGCAGATAGCCTCGTAGACATATAGCGTTGTTGTGCTTTGGGCATCCCAAGTTTGAGTCCCAGCTCGCAGACCTTTCCTAATTTCATCCCTCTCTCTATGAAATCCAATATGATGAAATACGACAGTTTTCTGACCCTGCATAAACAGCAAAGCCACAACTACCACATTCAAGGCCCTGAAAGGTAGTAAGGACATTATGAAGCTACGAGAATACTTTTTGTGCGCAAAGAAAACAAAAACAACTTTTTTTTTTCAACAATTCCTTCTCTTCCAGGTCAGACCGCCTCCATTCACAAGAGTACCATGTATTCCTCTGCTTGTAAACAAGGTAAATAACAAAACATTTCAGTTGCCTCGCTGTCTGTGCAGGGTCAGAAAGATCTTGGATTTCATCAAAGACATCTGAATTTGTGTTCTGAAGATGAACAAAGGTCTTAAAAGGTTTGGAATTACATGAGGGTGCATAATTCATGACAGAATTTATTTATTTTTTCCTTTAAAATCATGCATGGAATGGCAGGAAACATTTATAACTTCTTGTGGAAATCTGCCGAGTTGTTAAACTAACAATGAAGTTAATGTTGATTCCGACATTTACTAATACATTATTAAAATCTAAAGTTGTATCTTTTAATGGTACTAACATTAACAAAGTTTAGTAAATATTGTAACAATGTATTGCTCATTGTTAGTTAACATTAGTTAATGCATTACATATAGTTACAATGAGGTTCCGTGTGTTAAAGTTACCAGACCAGCTATAAAACTGAAATCGGTTATTTCCACATAGATGAGGATAACAGGAAGAGACATGCAGTATATGTCACATAATAGCGCTTTCCACAGAATTCCGTTTTTAGAATAGCAGTGCAGGAACACATCCAGAGTGCATCAGAAATCCAGCCACTATAGCCTCAACCCCAAACAGATTATTTAGAAGACTTTACAACTAAAATAACCATTATTTTGTACTGAACTGAAGTAATATGCAATTTAGAATACATGCCAGTTACCTTGATATTGGTATTTTTGCCTGATCACTAAAATGTACTAACTCACTACCATTCAAAGTTTGGGGTCAGTAAATCTTTATTATTATTAATATTATTACTTTTTACTTTAAACTAATAATTTTATTCAGCAAGATGTATTCAATGACTCAAAATTGACAGTAAAGACATTTATAATGTTACACACTGTTCTTTGAAACTATGTAAACAACTAAGAAAAAGAAAATCATGACTTTCACAAAAAAATAAGCAGCACAACTTTTCAATATTGACAATAATAAATGTTTCTTGAGCAGCAAATCAGCATATTTGAATAATTTCTGAAGGATCACGTGACACTGTAAATTCAGCTGTGCATCACAGAATACAATTATATTTTTAAAATAGAAAACCGTTATTTTAAATTGTTATAAGATTTCACAATTTTACTGTTTTACTGTATTTTTGATCAAATAAATGCTGAGCATATGAGAGTTTACAAAAACCTCTGAATTGTAGCGTGCACTTCTAATATTGCCATAAAACAAAGGTCTATCTGCCTCAATCAAAACATCTGCAAAGGTCAGAACTCGTGTATAATAATCTGCTTACAAAGAAACAGGAAAAGGAAAACGAAACTGACGAGAGAGTGCAAGTGCTGGCGATTTTTGACGGCACGCATCAAGGACATTGAGAAAAGCCTCGTCCCCTCAGGGCTAAGAATGCATTAGTTGGCAATGAAATCCCTCTTTCCCCTGAAGCAAACACTAGAGCTCTAAACAAATCCATTGCTATCCCCTATAGCGTCTATTAAAACAGAGCATGTTGAAGAGGGTACACGGATGTTCAAGTGCATTAGGAATGTAACATAAGCACCTGAGATGAAGAAATGACGGAGGGGAGTGCATGAGCAAACGTCCGTCAGCAGATGCTGTTGCCGCATCCCACAAGTCTGATAGGTCAAAGGGGTGAGGCATGCGAAGTTAAGGAGATTACACAAATGGCGAGCATATACTGCAACAGGCAAATTCCAAATCTCACAGCGTTGTGTGGCCCAGCAGAGAGCTGACATATGTTCATCGCTCGACACGAGCTTGCCGGGCAGCTGAAAACTGCTCCAATTAGACCTGCCTGCATCAGAATCCTTGATTATGTACTTTGTGAAAAGCTCACTGGCACAAAAACATCACGTAAGCAGCACTAATAAGTGCTGAGATGGCACAGACTACAAATGAGAGGAGAACAAGGATGGGAATCATAAACGATTTAGCATAGCGGTTCCAGTTTTTATAATAATTTCATTCTTGTAGTACTTTAGTAATGCTTTATTTTTTTTTGTGAATTATCATTTATTATGACAAAATGTGAATCTTTATCTGTATGTTAAGTATGAACTAATTATAAAGAATGACACATTACAATCAGTTCAGTTCTCATTTCATTTTGAGTTTGATATGATGAAATAAATTAATGGTTCAGCAAATATCTCTCAGATTAAAACCAATAACTCATGAGTTTGACACTGATTTTGGGATCCTTTCTGATGGATTCATTTTAAAAAGACACTGATGTAGCAACAAGTGAGCACATTGCAATAGGTAAATGTTTTATTTATAGTCTTTTTCAGCTCAATCTTTCTCATCTTCACTTACAAATTAGCTAAAACTCTTATACTCTGTAGATTCAGTAACCACAAAACAATAGATTTTCAGAGTATTTTAGTCAAGTATTTTAGGCTCAGTGTTTAAGAGCCATTAAAAGAAGAGAAAATTCATAAAACGGAACTGGCTTTTAGTAGTCAACCCTAAAGAACAGACTTTTTTTATTCCAGTAACACATTTGTTAACTATATTAGTAAGCATGAACTAACATTAAACAATACTTTATAAATACTGCAGCATTTAGAAATCTTAATGTTAATCTCAATATTTACATTTTTAATCTCAATTTTAACCCTAATACTGCTTTCTCCAGTGAAAGAGTCAATTTATCTGAATCAGGAGAGAAATATGCACAGATCAAGCAACATTTACAAGCAAAAACAGTCCAGAGTAGTTCTAAACAAATATGTGGGCAGATTTTGATGTGAGAGGACAACAGAGAATGGACCTTTTCACTGGAGGAACCATTATTATGGATTATAGACTCATATTTTGGACAGGATTACATGTGGAATATTGTGATGTATTAATCAGCTGTTTGGACTCTCATTCTGATGGCACCCATTCACTGCAGATGATCCATTGTTGAGCAAGTGATGTAGTGCAAAATTTCTCTAAATCTGGTCTGACAAAGAAACAAACTCATCTACATCTTGGATGGCCTGAGAGCGAGTACATTTTCATGTTTGGGTGAACAACTCATTTAATTATTAACAAAAGAGACCTTATTATATAGTGCTATGATTATACCTTTGGCAAAACAGAGTTTTCTTATTTATTTGCAACAAGAAGCATAAACATACACATCATTACGCCTAAATAACGCTCCGTATCCGGCACGGGTCTGCAGCGCTGATGGAACACCCACACAGAATTTTTATTTCCCTTCCCAGCAGCCTATTTCCCTCAGCCTCTACTCAATCACTGACTGAAACAGAGGTGTCTGAACTCTAAAGGTGTCATTACAACATGAGAGATGGGGCATGAATAAGAAAAGCGAAAATAAAAATGGAGAGAAAGATAGACAGAGGCTACGAGAGCGGGAGACTAATGAAGAGTGAGAAAAGAAACTGTGTAAAAAAATTACAGACACAATTGAAGAAACAAGAGGATGAGAGTAAGCCGATGGCCACATTGATGCTAATATACACATATCATCATACAATATATTAATGATGCAAGTAATCAGCTAAAGTGGTCAGCCAATGGTTATACTTCATTCTAAAAGAGACTATACAATATCATCAAAGTTTCTGTCCTGCGAGTGCTGACATCTGACCATCTATTAAATCTAATAAAAGCATTGAACAGTGGCACTTCAAATAAAAAATGACCGCTTAAGTCTGTTTCAGTACAGACAATGAGCCTTCTATTCTCAATGAAACACAGGCTCAGTCTAAGTAGAGTGATCTATTGTCGACTTGGCAAGTCATTTGTTGATGGAGGTTCAGATCTGTGCTGCCTGTGTATGATCTTCTTTAAAAAATAAATATAATTCACTAGTTCACTGAAATTAGTGTCATATAAAACCAGAGACATCTGGAAGTCGGAAACATCAGATTACAAACAACAACAACAAAAAAGCTATATAAGCTTAAAAAGCATAACATTTTCACAGAAGCCCATAAGAGCAAAAGGAAAAAGAGCTTAATGAACAAAAAATAAGAGAGCAATAAGTTCTTCATTTACAAAATATAAAAAATACAATGCCAGAAAATAATATAAACAATTCACTTTTTATTATAATATATATATATATATAAAAAGTTCAGTCAATTTCCAAAAACAATGACTAATGTGCACAATCAGTAGGCTACTAGTCAATGCAATTCAGTAAAATATGAAAAAAAGAAAATAAGCATCAGCCACTGCTTATGATAAATACATTAATTCAAAATGCATAATTTTGCATAATTTATCACAAAATAAAAGTTAGTGTAACTTCAGATTTTTTTTTTCCTCAAAAAGAAATAAGCTCCTCAGCTACATTTTTCTCATGTTAGTGCTAAGACAATAAATCTTACGAGTGCTTTATTGATTCCCATGTAATGCCACATCTCATGAAACCCCATCCAACACTCCAACACATTACCTCATTTAGCCAAAGGGCTTTGTTGAGGATAAACAGTTTCATTTGCACCCAAGAGCTGCCCAGGAATTCCCTAGCAATTTGCTCTTTGTGGTGTTGGAGTAAATTGCAGAAAAACGTGTGTATAAAGTACACACTTGGCAATAGCGAGTATGCAGTTTCTCATGGGGAGTATTTGTTCTTGACGGAGGCTTTCAGTGTGTATCTCTGAGCCATTTAAAGACGCGTCCCTCGATGTGTGCATCTCAAAAGACGTGGAACAGAATAAAGTCTGTCCCTGGAGAGTGTCTCTATGGAGGCCGCTGCTAATTGTCTGACAACTGCAGCATGTTGCTCCTATTAATTCCCCAACAAGAGTTTAGAAGTGTTTAACCCTTCTGCTGCACTGACTACAAAAGGTAAAGGTCTCTGAAGAACTCAATTCGACCAAAAATTATGGTTATGATTTAAAACCTGCACGGAAATAATTAAAACAGCAGGAACAGTTTGTCCAAAAATGAAAATTAGCTAAAAATATAATCACCCTCAAGCCATCCAAGATACATGTTTGTTAGTTCATGGGAATTGATATGGAGAAATGTAGCATTACATTACTTGCTCACCAATGGATCCTCTGCAGTGAATGGGTGCCGTCAGAATGAGAGACCAAACAGCTGATAAAAACATCACAGTAATCCACAAGTAATCCACACCACAGAAACAAATCCAGACGTTTTTAACCTAAAACATTCAGACTAGACAAGTTTTTCACTTGAGAAAGCAACATTACGGATAGAGGACTCGTACTTTAGCATGGTTTACAGTTATTACAAGCAAGCAACATTATGATGTAATCTTATGCCCATGTTCTAAAGTTAAAGTCAGGTTGTGTATAAAGATGTTCCACTCAAACACTTCACTTGGGCTAGATTGTCTTAATTGCATCTGTGTCACTGCTGTTTCCTATCTGTTTCTCAAGTACGTACTCCGTTCCAGACAATAAAAAAAGTCCTACAGATAAGGCCAAGCCACACTAAATGCAAGTGTCACTTTTAGCCACCTCTGATGTGTTATCAGACCTCAGACGGACGTGCTGAATGGCCAACATGCCAAACTATAGAGTCCATTAAGATAAAAGGCGGGTCTATTTATGGCAACAGCCACTAAATTAACTTGGTATTGCGATTCCATCTATTCCATTGCATCCATTATTTAATGTATTAACAAAGAAAAATGTCTGTAGAGCCTCACATCAACGTCAATATAAATGTTTAAGATAAATATAAAAATCTAATCAAACCCTTAATTGCACAATTGGTTATGTTTTTGAATTAAATTAAAATATCACTCAATACAGCAAAAAACAAACATGCATCTTTACCGACACGTCATATGAACTTTAAGTAGGCCTGGGTATCGTTCAAAAAATTTCGATACCGATACCTTGAGTTTGATACCGGTTCCTGAACGATACTTTTTTCGATACCAATTTCATGAAATCAGTTTTAACAAGATTACATTCTCAAAAAACTTTATTTTTTTCAGCTTGTTGACATTTATACAGACTCAAAGACTCATCTCCTGAGCCACTGCACAAAGGAACAAAATATATCCAACACAATAAATCAGTGCAAATAATTTTAATAAAGCTCAAATAGTTTTCAGTTTACACTACTGCGTGTTCGTTTTAAAACGCATAGCTCAAACAGAATCATCATTTCTATTAATTTATTCTAGGTTAAAGACTTCAAGAAATTGAAAATCTTTATCTACTTTCATAAGTGGGTGTTTATTTTCTTTCACCACATTTTATTGTTATTAAATTATGTGTTGTAGTATGTCTAATTATTTGAATGCATAAAAACTACTTAGTTTATTCAAATTTAATAGCCTTATGAAATGTTTTATTTTTCCTCAGAAATTCTGTATTCTGTATCTGGTTTTCAAATGAAGGCATAAAACATTAATTTAATTTATCTTTTAAATTATTGAAAATCAAACTTTATTTATTTATTTTGGCAAACAAAATTTTACTATTAAAATTAAAACATGGAAGAAATGTTGTGTGATCATTACTTAAAAAAAAAAAAAAGTTTTAATAATTTTAATAGTAGTCTAGTAGTAGCAGTATGTACTGTCTGCTGAACAATATTAATATATATCTGCCGCAGTGTCTTCCAAATTAAACCGAACTTTTATTTTGACGGGTTGCCGTGAATACCTTTACAGTTCTGTGTGTATATGATATGACGCTAGTTTTACTCAAATCAAATGGTAAAATGCTCATGGAGTGACTCTCAGAGCAGTTCTGGAGATGTTGTTCATGTCCTCATTTAGACGGCAGACGCTGAAATCACCGCGAGCGCACTTCAGTCTGTGTGTAGTAAACGAAACGCGCGATGTGGATCCGTACGGTTTCGAATCGCTCTCGCGGATGTCAAACATTGATCAATCTGCGGCGCGCCACTTCTAGTCGAACACACCTAGCGCTGCAGGCTTATTGCCTCACTGACGTTGATGAGATTAACCCCTTAGGTATCGAAATTTGGTACCAAACGACAAGACGTTTTTCGATACTCGGTGGTATCGAGGCAATTCGGTCGGTGCCTAAAAAGTATCGAACTCGATACCCAGCCCTAACTTTAAGCACTTAAATTATTCCTGCATCAAGTTACACATGACAGCAAGTTATGACTTACATTCAGAATATAAAAATAGTATATACATATATACACATATATATACTCTCAAGTTGAAAAGGGTTATGCACTGAACAGATAAGGGGGGAAAGCTTGTGAAGCTTGTGTAATATTTGTGTAATGCAAATGTCCAGCTTTGTACATGTCCATTGGTAGTATACTTTAATCAAAACACTAGAATTAAAAAAAACATGAATCAACAAAAATGGACATCCTTGAACAAGTATAAAGAATTAAGCTTCAAAGAGTGCACTTGAATTTGCGCACACAAGATAAGCTCACAGGAAAACATAGAAAGAAGTTGACCTATTCTTGCAGTCTACAACCAGCGGTTTTCAAAGGCATGTTACTTTTGAAGAACAGTATTTACAGACCGGTGATGACTGGTTGTAAAGACCAGGAAGTACTGTGAATAAAGAGAACCTAACCTAACAAAGAGGCCTGCCTCGACTAAATAAGTTAAATGAAAAGCATTTGAGGCAAACAAAATAAAGCCCTGAACGCTCTTGAACAATCTAAATGCTAAACTGAATCATTATAAAAGTAGTACAGTGAGGGGAAAAAGTACATTTTCAACACCATTTCCAAGCTCGTAAGGTAAATAACTGGGACGCGCTTCATTAATATCTCTCCATAACAGCTGTTTGGATTAAACAAAAAAAAAAACCGGATATTACAGCCTTCTGCCAATAATAAGAGTAAAACCTAAACAGATCTAGAATGAACTCATGAAAGCATATTTCTGCACTAATTTTCCCATGTATCTCCATGCAGAGATGAAGAAAGAGACACTATAGAGTGTATGCTCATCTAGTACTGTACCAGATAAACTGAAAAGAAAAACAAACAGTGTTAAACATTGGCATTCTGAGGTTTATGAAAATGGTAATGAGACTCATGAACAAAAGACTGACCTACGTCAATTGTAAATAAATGCAATGTGGGTTTGGACACTAAATCCACACCTCATTCTTGATCATGGTAATCAGAAACCCTCCCAATGACAACAGCAAGTTTTCAGATTCTAAATAATTCACATTATGTCACCCTTAAGTTATTGTAATGACTGCTAAGAACTGACCCTCCTTGAGCCCTTGAACACAACCTATAAAAAAAGAACTGTAAAACATGTGAGATTATCATCACATAATATGCCAATGGAAACAGTAAGAGCTTTCGTGACATACAGTGGGTACGGAAAGTATTCAGACCCCCTTAAATTTTTCACTCTTTGTTATATTGCAGCCATTTGCTAAAATCATTTAAGTTCATTTTTTTTCCTCATTAATGTACACACAGCACCCCATATTGACAGAAAAACACAGAATTGTTGACATTTTTGCAGATTTATTAAAAAAGAAAAACTGAAATATCACATGGTCCTAAGTATTCAGACCCTTTGCTCAGTATTTAGTAGAAGCACCCTTTTGATTTAATACAGCCATGAGTCTTTTTGGGAAAGATGCAACAAGTTTTTCACACCTGGATTTGGGGATCCTCTGCCATTCCTCCTTGCAGATCCTCTCCAGTTCTGTCAGGTTGGATGGTAAACGTTGGTGGACAGCCATTTTTAGGTCTCTCCAGAGATGCTCAATTGGGTTTAAGTCAGGGCTCTGGCTGGGCCATTCAAGAACAGTCACGGAGTTGTTGTGAAGCCACTCCTTCGTTATTTTAGCTGTGTGCTTAGGGTCATTGTCTTGTTGGAAGGTAAACCTTCGGCCCAGTCTGAGGTCCTGAGCACTCTGGAGAAGGTTTTCGTCCAGGATATCCCTGTACTTGGCCGCATTCATCTTTCCCTCGATTGCAACCAGTCGTCCTGTCCCTGCAGCTGAAAAACACCCCCACAGCATGATGCTGCCACCACCATGCTTCACTGTTGGGACTGTATTGGACAGGTGATGAGCAGTGCCTGGTTTTCTCCACACATACCGCTTAGAATTAAGGCCAAAAAGTTATATCTTGGTCTCATCAGACCAGAGAATCCTTCAGGTGTTTTTTAGCAAACTCCATGCGGGCTTTCATGTGTCTTGCACTGAGGAGAGGCTTCCGTCGGGCCACTCTGCCATAAAGCCCCGACTGGTGGAGGGCTGCAGTGATGGTTGACTTTCTACAAATTTCTCCCATCTCCCGAATGCATCTCTGGAGCTCAGCCACAGTGATCTTTGGGTTCTTCTTTACCTCTCTCACCAAGGCTCTTCTCCCCCGATAGCTCAGTTTGGCCGGACGGCCAGCTCTAGGAAGGGTTCTGGTCGTCCCAAACGTCTTCCATTTAATGATTATGGAGGCCACTGTGCTCTTAGGAACCTTAAGTGCAGCAGAATTTTTTTTGTAACCTTGGCCAGATCTGTGCCTTGCCACAATTCTGTCTCTGAGCTCTTCAGGCAGTTCCTTTGACCTCATGATTCTCATTTGCTCTGACATGCACTGTGAGCTGTAAGGTCTTATATAGACAGGTGTGTGGCTTTCCTAATCAAGTCCAATCAGTATAATCAAACACAGCTGGACTCAAATGAAGGTGTAGAACCATCTCAAGGATGATCAGAAGAAATGGACAGCACCTGAGTTAAATATATGAGTGTCACAGCAAAGGGTCTGAATACTTAGGACCATGTGATATTTCAGTTTTTCTTTTTTAATAAATCTGCAAAAATGTCAACAATTCTGTGTTTTTCTGTCAATATGGGGTGCTGTGTGTACATTAATGAGGAAAACAAATGAACTTAAATGATTTTAGCAAATGGCTGCAATATAACAAAGAGTGAAAAATTTAAGGGGGTCTGAATACTTTCCGTACCCACTGTATGTAACCCGAAACAAACAGACCTGTATTTCTTCATAGGCCTCGTCAACGGTGGTGACTTGGTGCTGTTCGTGTAAGGCAGGCTCATCGCAGAAGAAGCACACCAAGCTCTTGTCACTTAAGCAGAAGAGCTTGACCTTTTCATGGTCCTTGCATGGGTACGAATTCCTCTGGGCATTCAGGATGGCGTCCAGAGGGAAAGCGGCATACCTCTCCACGATGTTGGAGAGCTTCAGGCTCGGGGACAGAAGGGGATCCGTGAAGGTCCTCCTGCACTCCGGGCAGTCTCGCGTCCCGTGAAGCTCCTGTCTGCTCCAGTGCTCAGTGATGCACTTACGGCAGAAGTAGTGCTCGCAGCCGAAACTGACAGGGTCTTGATAAATGCTCAGACAAATGGAACACAGGAGCTCGTCCTTCAGACAGCAAGCCATTTGAATCTACAGAGGGGTCGGTCATGCACTGTGCAGGGAGCAGGAGTCTCTGAATCAGCTGGGCTCTTTGAGGCTTGAAAATGTTCCTCGACTGATTCCTGAAAAAGAGCGCAAGTAAGACACTGTAAAGATGGTTCTGCAACAGGCACACTTTGATAAGTTTGATATTAGACTCTCGGATGATCAGGTATAAAGGCTTTAGACATGGACTTTGTCCTAAATTATCATGAATTGATGAGCGAAAGCAGATAAATCTGATTGAAAGTAGACAAGAAAATGTCCATACTCCTTAATTAAAAAGAGAAAGGTCTGAAATCTGATTGTTTACTGGACTCATTCTGCAAGATTCAATAGTACCTTATCGAGCACATTAAAAAATAATTACATTTTAATTTAAGAATGTGAAAGGATACTCCCTGGCTAATTAAAGACATTCATTTCTAAAATAACTTTATACAGATGTCACCCAGTCACAAGCGACTTATCCAAGAATCAAATGAATCTTGTATGGAGACCCAACCTTGCTTGAATGAATGAATGTCTTTATACAAATAATTTTTAATGAATCTATTTTGCAATACCTTTTCCTATTTACTATTTTAAATTTTACTTTAATTCTTCATTTATATTTTATACTTATATTTTCCTATTATTATGTATTTGTTCATTTTACTTTTATTTATTTTATCATAGGTTTGGGCCTCCATAATCGTGTAAAACATTTTTAAAAAGAACTTAATGCATTTTAAAATCAGAAATCATTCAACATTATATTCCCTCGCTACTTACTAATTAAAAACATTATAAAATTGTTCAATTTATACACGCTGCCAGTCAGTCACCTTTCACTGAATTCAATATAACAAATCTGAAATTATCAAAATAAATTTTGAATTGCTAATGAAACACCTTGACTCTCTAAATTAGGTTATAAATACTGTCATCATAGACTTCCACTTAAGTTAACTGGATCTTAGTCCATTTAAATCAGCGGTTTACACATCAGAAAGCTCATGCAAGTTACACCATGGCAATTGCAAAAAAAAGTTATGAATATCACTGCTTTGTTTTCAAAAACAGCTTTTCAAACCATTTCTCTTCCCTTTTTCCATTGTTTGCTTTTTACTGTTTATCCAAGCCGGCTGCTAAATAATTAGCCAGCTAGCAGGATGTGTAAACAGATTTTCTATCTATTCAGTCCTCTCCAAAAACTGACATTCTCACTTCATTCACTTACCCTAAGCGGTCCTGACGCGTTGTACAGTGGAAACAGCCCACTGTCACATAATTGAAAGACCAGGTCGTGGTTTTAATTAAACATTTTCATCAGGTCAGATTGTTCAAAGCTGAAGAGCGACCGCACGCGCAGCTCCTCTCAATCGCACTGCTCTACTCTCGATCTAGAGGCGCACAGCAACGGAGCGAACCAACTCCACAGGGGACACACGCACGCACACAAACAGATGGCAAGATAAGACAGCTCTCTCGGGAATTTGATTCGTGCTGTAAGAAAATTAAGTAAAGTACAGACCTTTCATTTGCGTTTGTCATCTGGGCTGGATTCGTGAAGGATATAAGTTATTTTTACCCGGGTGAAGGTGAATCCCTCCCGCTGCTGTAATGGTAAAGCCCTGTCTTCCTCATCATATGATAATAGAGTGATTGCTCGCACTCTGCTGGCGACGCGAAATTTGATTTTATACAGTGAGTTCAAAATTAAAAGTATGTCATTTAACATAATTATAAAGTATAGACAAACCAATGATCAGAAAGAATCAAAGCATATTTTTATTTAGTTTATGGTTTTCTTAATCTGCAATGCATATTGCCAAATTTTGTTCAGGTGTATAGACTTCAATGGAATTATATTATAAATATTATATTAATCAATTATATAATACACACACATACGCGAACACTAGCTGTATATTATTATAGTTATTATATTATTATAGTTAATAATAATGATTAACTATATAACTATAAATATTAAATATTTTAATATTTATATTATTTATTTATTTTTCATTTTTAATTGGTTTATAAAATAGTATAATATCTATTTTAATTGATAAAGAAAATAATAATTAACTATTAAATAAATATATAATATTATATAATATATATCATATAATATAAATATTCTAAAATAAATAATAAACTTATATTTTTCATAAGGGGGAGAAAAAAAATTAAAAGATTATTACTGCAATTAATGCAAATGCATTTATACATCATGGTTTTTGTACTGGTAAATTAAAGAAAACATCTAAAAATAATTATAACATTTTAAGTATTTAATTTAACATAATTATAAGGTAAAGACAAACCAATGATCAGAAAGAATCACAGCATATTTTAATTTAGTTTATGGTTTTCTTAATCTGCAATGCAAATTGTCATCTTTTGGTCAGGTGTATAGACTTCAGTATTTTTTGTAATTATGTATTTAACGATTTATTTATATTTTTCAACATATATTTCATTATTTAATTTTGAGTAATTTGGCCCTCCATATATAATGATTAACCATTAAATAAATATACAACATTATATAATATATCATATAATAGCAATATTCTGAAATAAAAAATAAACTCAATAAAATAAATATTTTTCATAAGAGGGAGAAAAAATTAATTAAAAGACGATAACTGCAATCATGGTAGTATTTTAACTCTTTTACTTTTTTTACATTATATTGACGAGAATCAAGATGCAAAGAAAAAAAAAGCCATAAACTAGACATAATTTTCTTCATAATATATATATATATTTATTTATTTATTTTTTCGAAAAGGCAAAACGTGTTTTTAAGTTTCATATTCTTCCTACTTATGAAGGCCGCAGGTTGGCAAAACAAGTTTTGCTCAAAACTATCTGGTGCATCACTGGTCAGCTGCACGACTGAATTACTGTCTTATTATTGTTTTGCTCTTGCGACCACATTTCCCGACAACACCTCACGTCTCACTTTAGAAGCTGACCTTTGACCACCAAACCTTTTGCTGAGTTATTCTGGTGCTCGTGGTTTGACTTGTGCCAAACACACATTTAGCAAAGCAAAAATAAATAAGAATGTCTTCTACACCTGTCCCCATGCACTTTACAAGAAGAACTACTGATTCATAAATTTCCTGCAGTTGTCAGACACATTCATCAACACTAAGCCTTGTTTATTTGTGTAGTTTCGGTGTGTTTTGTGGTTCACGTTCATTGTTTGCATCTCACAGTTGCAGAGCAATCAATACGTGCAACACACCATGCGTTCATTATGAAACCATGCAACAAAGATACTATCAGAATTCATTCATAGTGTGCATGCATTGCATTGGAGAAGCGACGTGCTTTAGACCGTTGGTTTGCTTCCCTACTTCAACCTGATGTCAGGATTTCCTGTCACAGAGTGCAGCGCAAACAAGCCATTTCCCACAAACAGAATGCTATTTCTGCTGTTTGCTTACTCATAATCATAACACTTGTGCTTTTAACACATTGCTGTGCTTTCACATCAGGGATGGATTAGAAGGGAGAACGCAACTTACTAAAATGACTCACTGCCAAGCACCTATGGAGTTTCAGTATGCATTGTTGGCTCTGTTAGAAAATAAACTTTCACATGTGTGCTAGTTTATTGAAGCTGTCCACTCACAATGTCCAACAGTGGAATTTTTTTCTGAAACCATCCCAAGTCATTTTTAATGTCACATCGCAATTTATCATTTATTCTGTGATGGAAATGACACACTAAACTGAGGGAAACTGCAAAAATGGATTTACACAAAATAAAATAAAATAAAATTTCAATTATTATTTTATTAAATATATTTTTTAGATTTTATATATATATATATATATATATATACTGTATATATATATATATATATATTCCTTAAATTATAATTTTTATTTATATATATCAGTGCTGTCAAACGATTAATCGCATCCAAAATAAAAGTTTTTGTTTACATAATATATGTGTGTATTGTGTATATTTATTATGTATATATAAAGACACACACAGAGCATATATTTTGAAAATATTTACAAGTATATATTTATACTCATATAAATTATATCATAAATATATTTAACATATAAACGTAATGTATTTTTCTTAAATATATACATGCATGTATATATATATATATATATATACACATAATAAATATACACAGTACACACACATATATTATGTAAGCAAAAACTTTTATTTTGGATGCGATTAATCGTTTGACAGCACTTATATACATATATATATATATATATATATATATATATATATATATACGTATATACTTTCAAACTGGAAGACTAAAAAAAAACAAAAAAAAACTTTTAACCATGTCCAATCTGGATTTACACAAATATCAAAATTATTCACAGATATGATGGTACTTTTAATTATTTAATTTATATATAAAAAAAATGTTTTCATATTCTACTGAAAGTCTGGGTCTGGGACAATGGCAAAACAGTAAAATGTACAAAAGAGTAAAAAAGACATTGAAAAAAAAATGGAAATTATTTAAAAAGAAAATAAATGGAGAAAAAAAAATATATAAAACTTATATATATATATATATATATTAAATGGACATTATTGTCCCTATAAGTGGACATCATAAAAGTGTTATTGTGTCCAAAAAAGTGCTTCATACTTCTGCTCTAAATCTGAATAAATCAAGTAATTACTCAATAAGCTACAAATGAAAACCAGGTTTCCTGAACCAATCCCACAACAAACAGACTGTGGCTTACTGAAGACTTTGTTTCACACTCCACAGCTCAAGCGAGCAGTGCAATATCGACGTGGGAGTACAGCAACCTTCACAACAGCCGTAGAGGGCATGATCAATATTTAATCAGCCCCTAAAGAGATACTTCTGTGATTCCTTAAGTCGGTTAACACCTGTATTGATCCACCACTGGAGGCTTTCCTCCGGCCTCATATTAAAGATACTTTAATCTTAAACTACTTTTTGTGCTGGTGGTCTACCAACAGCGTCTATATAATAGATGTTCTGGCAAGCAGAACCACAGTTCGGTCTTGACAACACTGTAGTTTGCACAGTTGTCAGTGTATGAGATTTCTGTAAAGGGAAATACATAAATCAAAGCAATACATAGCAAAAAAAGAAAAAGGAATCTCATTCTGACGGCACCCATTCACTGCAGAGGATCAATTGGTGAACAACTGATGTAATGCTAAAATAATATCTTGCATAATAATAAAAAAGTAATATAGACAATTGTGAATAGAACTGTTTATAAAAGTGCATATACAAAAATTTTACAAAAAAACATTCATTTACAAGTTGAAAAACATTTGTTTTTTAAAAAACTAAAAAAATGACAATATACAATATACTTGGCAATGATATAATATCTAAAAAATATAATATTTATAGATATATAACATCTGAAAGTGTTGGACAACCTGTGCTGTAATTGAAGGCTGTACTCATTTTTCATTCATCTCACGTAATCCCACAAAACACATTTAATGAGTCTATAAATGATATGACAAAATATAAACAGTAGGACAGTAGAACACCTTGGAAATTTGCAAGGAAGGTAGAGAAATTAACAACCACTGGGAGGCGCTAGCTTCATATATCTATATTTATAGAAATATCATTGATTTAGTCTCACCAGGGAGGTGTAAAAACTTTTTCCTTATCAAATGTCAATGACAGTTACTGAAGAGTGATAGCAATCATAAAACTTTACAATGAAACTTCACTAATAAAAAGAATTCGCACTAGTGGTCGACCAATATGTCAATAGGGCCAATATTTGGTATTTTAAATGATCAGTATTGTCAACTTAACCTACTTGGCAGACTTTTCGCATAAAATCTAATGCAAATTATTACTATTTTTAGGGGTGCCAGCAATTATGTGCAAGTGCAATTTACTCTAAACAAAACTAAATCTGCCTTCAACCACCCTGCTCTTCAGATACAAGCATCGGACAGAGAAAAACACCAATTAGCACTTTAGTAATACATGAGCTTACATATCAATCTATTTTACATGTCAGACTTACATATTAAATGAATAGTTCACCCAAAAATGAAAAATTGCTGAAAACTGATTCATCTTCAGGCCATTAAAGATATAGATGAGTTTGTTTTTCATTGGGCCACATTTGGAAAAAATTATCATTACTTCACTTGCTCACCAATGGATCCTCTGCATTGACATCTGGCCAAAATATTAGTCCATAAGTCATAACACTTCCTCCAGTGAAAAAGTCCATCCCGTGTTGTCCTCTCACATTAAAATCCACTAACATATTTATTCAGAACTGTTTTCGCTTGTAAACAGTGCTTGATCTGTGCATATTTCTCTCCTGATTCAGACGAGATGACATTTTCACTGGAGAAAGCAGTATTATGAATAGAGGACTCATATTTTAGCTGGAAGTAACAGTTAAATATATCTTAATGATGGGTTTGTTTCACAGCTTTATTTGAAAGATTGATTGACTGGAGTGTGGATTACTTGTGGATTATTGTGATGTTTTTATCAGCTGTTTGGTCTCTCATTCTGACGGCACCCATTCACTGCAGAGGATCCATTGGTGAGCAAGTGATGTAATGCTACATTTCTCCAAATCTGTTTCCATGAAGAAACAAACTCATCTACATCTTGGATGACCCGAGAGACAGCAAGTTTTAATTTTAAGGTCATTTAATTCTTTTTGAAATAATGCAATATAGTGGTGCCAAACGATTAATCCAGATTAATCGCATCCAAAATAAAAGTTTTTGTTTACATAATATATGCGTGTGTGCTGTGTATATTTATTATGTATATATAAATACACACAAATACAGTATATATTTTGAAAATATTTACATGTATATACATTTATATTCTTATATTATATATAAATATATTTAATATATAAACATAACATATTTTTCTTAAATATATACATGCATGTGTTTGTATTTATATATACATAATACATATACACAGTATACACATATATTATGTAAACAAAAACTTTTATTTTGGATGTGATTAATCGTTTGACAGCACTAATGCAATACGTGTCTTTTTTTTAATCTGTTTAACATTGAATTACGGCCCTAGCCTGGCCCTGGCCCGAGACGCTCAGGCCCTAGCCCGGCCCGTGTCCGACAGCTTATCAGAATTACTGGCCCGAGTCCAGCCCGCGCCATACGTCTTTTTCCCCTTCTCTCAAAACAGCTTATACTACTGTTTCAGCTATTAAAATAGTTCAGTTTTGTATGTAATGGCAAAGTGATTATATTTCATTTAGTTTTTTTTTATTAAGTTAATTTAGAAAAACGTTTGGAGCATTTTTTGTTCGTTGTTTTTTAAAGTAACGACCAAGCGACAAGTGGCAGACAGTGAGTTTATCATAGCCTATGTTTGATAAATTTAGCCTTCTCAAATCATCACGACTTGCCTAAAATAAAATCTATAGATTTAAAACAGTTCAAGCATATAACAATGTTTAAATGTTAAACCTAGATAAATGTGCACTGTATCCAATAGTTTGTGCGGAGAGTGGAAGCTAAAGCACGCTTTGCAGGACATGGATACGCCAGCGCGATCACATGCATTTTTTTTGTGGATACGCTGTCATTTTTGCTCATTGTTAGAGTAATAGCCTACATCATTCGGAACTGTCAAGGGTCTACTTTTATTTGTGTGCACTCACAATATCAACAAAACGTTGTGCTTTTATAAAATAAAGAAAACAAACATGATGCACTTTCTGCCGTCTCGTCTTGAACAGGAGCGCTTTACAAAAATGAACCGAAACTCAGTGAATATCAGCCTCATAGACGTGATAAATATATCTATAGAAAGCTTTACATTACTACTTAATGAAATAAATCAAATCGAAAACAAAAAATCTTTCATTATAATCATAATCATAATCCATAAAGATGCATTTCTCTCTAATCTAATGAGGAGACGGCGAGTCAGGATCGGCAAGTTCATCCTTGCGAAACGGACTCAGAAAGCACTATTAGTAAATAATTCAAATATCTCCTTACTATTTCCCCCGGACACATTCATGGTAATTACTTTTGCTGGGGCTTTGCGGCAAGATTTAGCCTATTGCGTGCATTTGAACTCAGAACTCTTCAGCTGTGCTGACGGCACTCATGCTGCTGCTGCTGGACACTAAACACTGTCGAGCCGCTCTTTACAGTCGCGGTGGCACGGTCTCGTATTTCCACCATTTTTTTTTCACCACTAATTGATGGATGTCTAAAATATAAAAATAAGGAGAAGCCTAAAACAGGCCCGAGGCCCGGCCCGCGTCTGAACTATGATGTGAAAATTGTCCCGAAGCCCGGCCCTAGAGGCATAAAAAAGTCAGGGCCCATCGGGCCCAGGCTGAAATGCAGGGCTCTACATTACATTGCATTTAGGAACTCGCAAGTGCATTTCTCTAAACGTATACATTTGATCAGTCCAATCAGAAGACGCACGGGTCGCTCTCCTGCACTGACTGCAGAGCTTCTTTGCCGTCCTCTTGCTGGCAGGATATACAGACCTCTTCTTGAGAAAGCGGCACCGGAGCTTCAACATGGGGTGTCCGTGCAGATGTGTTGAGAGGGATGGAGCAGGACGCTGTCGTCGGGTTCAGCTGGCAGTTGAAGGTGGCCGTGATGCTGAGATTGACCATGGGGCTGGAGACGGACGGCTGCTCTGGTATAGACTCCTCTTGACTGGTGCGCTCCTGCCAGTCAGCGCTACTGTGACTTGAGTCTGGCTGACTCTGGCTGTCCGATGAAGTCATGGACGGCTCCTTCTGGCACCTGTCGATGGGTAACAGGCACTGATAATCAGGTGTGCTGCTCGCTGAGGTATCCTGCTCCAGCTGAAGAGAACAAGAGATGGGAAAGCGATGAAATGAGTATCCAAAAATGCAATGTGCTTGATTTGATATGGCATTTTAATCTTTTTCCGCATTATTTGATTAGATTAATGCAAATATGCAAAACAACCATATTTAGTTCTTAGATGCTAAATGCATGTCACTCTGAGTTAAATATGCAATGTAGAAAAGAGGTCATGTGACAAATTAGTAATGTTTGAAGCATTTGTTGTTGTACAGCATACTGCATAATTTTTAGTAGAGAGGGTAAACGGACTAAACAGATTGTGAATAGCATACTAGCATACAACCATTTCTGAAATAAAAATACAGAAAAAATAGTAAGAGTCATGCTAGTATGTTATTCCTTTAAATGGAAGAAAATAAGAATTTCACTCTTAATATATCTTTATAGTAGGAGTAGTATTCTATTTCTGTCTATGAAAGAAAACAAGATATGTATCTATATTTAGCAGAAATAGTAAGAGTGGTATGCTAGTATGCCATTCCTTTATATGGAAGAAAACAACTACTGTGTGTGCATAATTATTAGGCAAGTTGATGTTCTGATCATATTTTTTATCAATTTAAAACAACGTCTTTTAATTTAGCTGAAAGATGCCTTACAGTATATTCATATGTGCTTTATATTCACAGGTTTTATTTTACAGGTAAAATGGGCCAAAAAGAGATTTAACACACTAAAAAGCCAAAAATGAAGGTGAAGAATTAGGTATTAAACCAAGAATTAAACATCAGGAACCCTTTAATCTCCAGTGCCACCGATTTCCAGAACTGCGCACTATAGAGACTATATGGAGTCTCTATAAGTACAAGTTGTCAGGTTCTCAGAGACTTTGATAAAGATTCCTTAAAAATCAGTCTTTATGTACTTCAAGACACTTCAGCTTACTTCAGGAGACTCCAGGTCATTGGCAGTTCTGGAAAACGGTGCTACTGGAGATAAAAAGGTTCCTGATTGTTTAATTCTTCACATTACTTCTATAAATCTTTAGCAGTTTTTTTGTGACCCTGCTGCCCCAATGAAATGAACAATTTCTTGTCCAACAGTAACACCTTAATTTTGCAATTTCGGTAACACTTTAGTATGGGGACCAATTCTCACTATTAACTAGTTGCTTATTAGCATGCTTATTATTAACATGTTGGCTGTTTATTAAAGCACATATTCTGCATGACCATATTCTACATCCCTAATCCTACCCAATACTGCAACTTTACAACTACCTTACTAACTATTAATAAGCAGCAGATTAGGAGTTTATTGAGGCAAAAGTCATAGTTAATAGTTAGTTTGTTAATAGCGAGAATTGAACCTTAAAATAAAGTGACCACAATTCATAATACTTCATCCTTCTCATGGACATTTAATAATTTGTCACTTTTCAATGTGTTGAATCTCTTTTTTTTAGCAACATGCTCAATAATTATGCACACCTGAATATAAGGTGTTTTTCACTATATCTCACTTAAATGATTATATACAAAATGAATAGTATTTATTAAGATTGATGTGGTTTGGAATTGGCAAAAAGTGCTTGGAAAAAAATAGTAAGAATATCAACTTGCCTAACAATTATGCATGCACTGTATATTTTTGTATGGCAGAAATAATAGTAGTATGCCATTTCTTTAAATGGAAGAAAATGAGATGTACTCTTGCTATATCTTTATATGGCAGAAATAGTAAGAGCAGTATGCTACATTGAATTAAATTAACATTATGACAAAAAAAAAAAATCTGTTTAAAAAACAAGTGAGTAATTTACCTTTTTTACTAGTGGTTTGCTTTTTCCATGCAACTTGTTTGATAGTAAAGCACCACCAAAATAATTGCTTTAAACATACTATTTTTCATTGTATACAGTACGAACTTGAAAGCGTACCTTGTTGACATCTGTGATCGGAACCTTTTGTAAACCTGTTGGAGGAACAAAGTGAAATGACGTCACCTGAGGTGATCATTTCGCATAATTGATGATGCTGATTACAAGAGAAGTTAATCTGAATCTAAAGTGCTGACAACATTTAACTCAGCAATTTTCTGATCTCAGTCAGTTGAAATTGAAATGAAAATGCTCACAGTACCTTTCCTCTTTCGTAACTTGCAAGTGATAATCACCAACACCAATGTCAGCAAAACCAGCACGCAAGCAACGATGACTGGAGTGCACAGAGAAAAAGACAGAATCAGAAGAAAAACAGTTGAACAATGAAAGGTCAACAGTGATAGCAAGGGAGGACGGAAATGTGAAATTCAAACAATGAATAAGCAAAGCATCAAAAAGTCACTTGTTGGCAGATATATGAATAACAAACTCATAACATTGATTACTTGGTTCACTTACAAAAGTATCATGTTATTTGAATATGGTACTATTCTTTAAAGCACCTCCATGAAGTACAATTTAAATACTAGGTTATCACTCATAGAGTGCAATAGTCGGGTTCTGGAAATAAAAGTCCCATTTTCTCCAGAGGGGAAATGTTTTTTTAACGATGACTCACAAATCTTTAAAAACAGACCTGCTGTGATATACGACCATCGTTAACAACATATGCTGTTGTTGAAGCCATCAGCCTGTGTTATTTCAACTTATTTTTTTAAATAATCATGTTTATCAGCAGAATTCCAGATGAAAAACTACATTATCCATGATTGTGCAGAGAAATTTCGAGTAACTGGGGAACTGCAAATTGCGTAAAAAAAATCCAGTAATTTGGGAACTGCAAATTGCACTTAAAATACTCTTTATAAGATAAGATTATTTTTATTTGTCACATACACAATTATATAGAGAGTATATAACCAGTAGTGAAATGTATTCTCTGCATTTAACCCATCCTAAGTGAACACACACCCGGAGCAGTGGGCAGCCATGTTACAGCGCCCGGGGAGCAGTTGGGGGTTCGGTGCCTTGCTCAAGGACACCTCAGTCGTGGTATTGAAGGAGGATACTCCCCCCACCAACAATCCCTGCCGGACCTGAGATTCGAACCCACAACCTTCCGCTTACAAGTCCGACTCGCTATCCATTAGGCCACGACTGCCCCCTTAGCGCCCATCCACTCCTATGAAGCATTGCGAATGATATAAATCCAGCTAACAACAATAAGCTCTAAGAACATTCTGCTAACATTCCCAGTGATTTATGAAAATGTTATTTCTGAATGTTCTCTGAAGAGGCAAAACATCAACTTTTTAAAATGTTTAAAAAATGTCAAATATGAACATTAAAGGGTTAATTCACCCAAAAATGAAAATTAGCCTGTGATCTACTCACCCTCGAGGCATCCTAGGTGTATATGACTTTCTTCTCTCAGACAAATCTAGTCGGAGTTATATAAAAAACTGTCCTGGCCCCTCAAAGCCTTACAATGGGGGTAAGAGGGTGCTTTTTGTCAACAGTCCAGAAGATGTGAAATAAAGCGTGCGCATCCGTAATAAAACGTGCTTCACACGGCTCCAGGGGGTGAATAAAGGCCTCCCGTATAGCGAATCTATGCATTTTTGTAAAATAAATATCCATATTTCAAATGTAATAAACACTTTTTTCTCACTTCCGCTGACTGTCGTACGCAGAAGCCGTTCCGTAGGATCACGTAGGACGTATCTGAGCCTCTGAGATATGCTAGTATTGCGAGTTTGTTCACATAAGCAAAGGAAGCAAAGTTTCCTTACTTTACCAAAGGAAAACCAGTCTCCTCTTGGCTTATATCGAAATCCTCCGACATTTTACAAATCCTCATTTTGTGCTTCTAATTCTTGACCGGCGTTTTGTTTTGTTCTCTCTCCATGTTTGTCACTAATCACACAACGCCGACGTCGGCTTCCGTCAGTCAGCAGAAGTGAGAAAACAGTGTTTATTACGTTTGAAATATGGATATTTATTTTACAAAAACACATGGATTTGCTACAGGAGGCCTTAATTCACCCCCCGGAACCATGTGGAGCACGTTTTATTACGGATGCGCACACTTTATTTCACGTCTTCTGAACTGTTGACAAAAAGCACCCACTTACCCCATTGTAAGGCTTGGAGGGGCCAGGACAATTATTTATATAACTCCACTTGATCATTTTGCAAACATTATGGGAATGTTACTTTAGAATGTTTGCTGAACGTTCTGAAGCAACTAGTAACATTTAAAAATGTTAGTTTTTAACTTTGAATGAACATTCTGTTAATGTTACTAGATTAACTTTTATTCATAACTTCAAGTTATGACCTTGCCAGAATCTTCTGAGAATGTTCTGTTAGCTGGTGGAGAGTCAATATTTGTACCACCAATTTGCCATCAATTTTTATGAGATTAGCTATGCAATATCGCGTTCAGAATCGAAGGCGATTCATCTGCGATAATGAACACAATATTGTGTAGCTTGTCAGTGATCTACGGCTCTGTGTATTAAATGTCGCTCCATTTGAAAACAGGTGATGGAGATTTAGCGCTAATCAAGGAACCGGCTTTACTGACGAGATGCGCATGCATATCGCATGAGATATATCGCCCAGCCCTAATGTGATTCATTTCATAGCTTATTGGTTTGGTTCATGGCTTAAAACAGTTTAACAAAGACTTTTAAAAAATCATTTTGGAAAAAAATGTATAGGAAAAGTACTTATGGAACCAAAGCTGCTGAAAAACTGGGCGGGCACTGTTGAACTCTATTAAATGCCGCTTGAAATACTTGATTCTGATTTGCTGATCACAGCATTCAATCATTGTTGCATAATTTTCGCAACTCTTTAACTGACCTTTGTACAAAGCCATTTATTTCCTCCATAGCAAATATTATTCTGATAGCATGGTAACACTGTGTTACTTTTATATGGGTTGTAAACTAAATTCTAGTGACATGGCCTCATATTTACCAATGTAGTAGATCATGTCAGTTGAGTCAGAGGACCCATTTTTGTTGCTTGTTGTTAATGTGCTTGGTGTTGCGCTGCTCGATGGAGGCAGAGATGTGGTGGTGGTCGTGTTCATGCGCTGTGTTTCCTCCTTTTGGATCAGTTGTTTTGGCTGAGAATGCTTGGGTGAACTCTGAAGAGGAGCCGTTGTTTTTGTTTTTGTTGTTGTTGTTGATGGTGGTGGCATCATCTCACACAATGTGTCAGTTGTAGAGTTGCCAAGTCTTAAAACTGACCTGCCTTCACATCTAACAGAGAAAAAGACAAATAAGCCATATGCATGTGTGTGTATTTGTAAGTAGTGAGTATTTCTTTCCATTTGCATCTTACTGTGTGTGTGGTTTACACCGCTCAGCATTACTGTGGTTTGAAAACGTTCCAGACGGACACGATGCACACTTGACATCAGATGTAGGTGATCCTGCATTCACAAACACAGCAAAATGATGATAACACATAGAATTAGCCTATTAAAACAAATGTTCAAATAATGCAACAAATTACTATGGATTTGACTGGATAAATTGACTTATTTCACAATGAAAATGCAAGTTTAAATAGCCAATAACTGGAAATCATTTTCTACTTGTGGTTTTAGTGGGTGTAGATATTGAGGGGAAGGGCATTTGAAAACTAGAGCATTTTATTGGACAAAAGTCCAGTGAGTCATCAATATTTTTTTATTTTCCCAGAAGAGACTGTATATTTTAGATGTGAATGTGTTAAAAGTGCATTTCGTCACCTTTTACTTGTGTTGGTGAGTTTAGAGCTAACAGACATAGACTAAAGGATACACACATGTAAGTATTTGTGTACAGTAGCTAAATTATTTAGCCTCTTACCTTCTTTGGTGACATATTCAGCAGGTTTGCAGGATCTATATTTTTTACATTCCTCACATTCAAGATTAAAATTAAGTTTAGAACAGAACATCCCAGGCTTGCAAACACAAACAGCTTTGGTATCAGCAGAACAGTTTGTGCCATACATCAGTCCTTTCACTAACCAGAAGAAATGAACAGCAAGTCCGTTAGAAATTTATTGGGGAAAAAATGGAATATTATAATAATAATAATAATAATACAAGAAAATTCGGTAACACTTTACTATAAGGTCCCATTTGTTAACATTGGTTAACTATAGTTAACATGAACTAAGAATGAAAAACTTCTGAAGCATTTATGAAAGTTTATATTAATTTCAACATAATGCAATATTAAAGTCCATATTATTTAATGGACTTTATTTAAACTAAACTAACAATGAACAGTTGTATTTGTATAAACTAACAAAGATTAATAAATACTGTAACAAATGAACTGCTCATCGATAATGAATGAACTAACATTAACTATTGGGATGTTATTGTAAAGTGTTACTGTAAATTCATAAGCAATATAGAACTATATGGTAAACACTTGGTCCTCAAATGAGTAAAAGTTGTGTTGTTTATGTTTAATATGTAAATTTATATTTAATATTTTACTTAAAGGAATAGTTCATCCAAAAAATGCAAATTCTGTCATCATTTACTCTTAAGACATATGGTAGCTTTCTGTGAGGAATAGCCAAACATTTAACATTTTTGTAGCTTGAAAGCCTCTGGTCACCATTCACTTTCATTGAGCAGAAAAGTGAGGTGCTGAATTTCTCATTTTGTGGTTTACCAAAAAAAGAAATTCATAAAGGTTTGGAAGGCTAGAAGGATTTTGGATGAGCCATTTCTTTTAGGGTGTTTCCAAACCTAGTTCATTTGAGCCCTCAAACAGAGCTTGGTTCAGGTCGTATATATGAACCAACCAAACCAAGTGATTTTAGACCCCCTAAAAGGACCCAAAAGTGAACCGTACTCACCCTCAAGCCATCCTAGGTGTATATGACTTTCTTCTTTCAGACAAATACAATCGGAGTTACATTAAAAAATGTCCTGGCTCTTCCAAGCTTTATAATGGCAGTGAATGGCTGTTGAGATTTTGAAGTCCAATAAAGGTCTAGGTCTTTTTCTGTAGAGCTAGGCAAGTTTTCCTCATCATCTGCCCCAATTATTAGTGGAGTACCTCAGGGCTCTATTTTGGGACCACTTCTTTTTAACTTATATATGCGCCCTCTGGGGGATATTATCAGGAAGCACAATGTTTCTTTTCATTTATATGCTGATGATACACAATTGTACCTTCCACTAAAAGCTGGTGATTCCATACAACCATTGCTGGAATGTATCGCAGATATCAAAAAATGGTTATCAAATAACTTTCTCCAACTCAATGAGAACAAAACAGAAATTATTGTTTTTGGTCCCCAAAAAATGAGAACGAATATCATTATGGAGCTGGGCAATCATTTCCCCTCCATTTCCTCACAGGTCAGAAACCTGGGCGTTATCATAGACTCAGAATTAGGTTTATCCAAACAAATTAATTCGGTTGTTAGGAACAGTTTTTATCAATTACGGGTCATTTCCAAACTTAAATCGTTTTTGTCTTTTCAAGATTTGGAGAAGGTTATTCATGCTTTTATTACCTCACGTTTAGATTATTGTAATTCTTTGTACTCAGGTCTTCCTCAGTCATCGCTTTCGCGTCTCCAGTTGGTACAAAATGCAGCTGCAAGGCTGCTGACTGGGGCAAAGAAATATGATCATGTCACTCCAATTTTAGCTTCACTTCACTGGCTTCCGGTCCATTTTAGAGTTCAGTTTAAGATTCTGTTGTTTGTTTTTAAAGCTCTTAAAAATGAAGCTCCATCTTATCTTAAAGATCTTCTTATCCCGTTGTCATCCACCAGACATTTAAGATCCACTGACAGGGCTCTTTTATCTGTCCCTCGTTCCCGTTTGAAAACTAAGGGTGACAGAGCCTTTTCAGTCAATGCCCCTCGTCTGTGGAATCAATTGCCTCTAGACTGCCGCCTTGCACCTTCCATTACCATTTTTAAATCGAGATTGAAAACATATCTTTTTTCCATAGCATTTTAATCTTACTTTATTGTTGTTTTATTGGCTGTCCTGTCCGCTTCTTTTCTGTTTTCTTTTTGTCTTTTACATTTATTTTATATTGTTAAGCACTTTGGATAGCTTTGCTATGTTGAAATGTGCTATATAAATAAAATTTACTTACTTACTTACTTACAATAAAGTACGTCCATCCATCATAAAGAGTTCTCCACTTGGTTCTGGGGGCTTAATAAAGGCCTCCTGAAGTGAATCGATACATTTGTGTAAGAAAAATATCTATATTTAAAACTTTATAAACCGTAATCGCTAACTGTTGCATTCATGAGAGAGTGGCGTTCCAGCAGATGACGTAGGTGTAGCGTAAGCTCCTGTTAGAATATGCTAGTCTCGCGAGAACCAAGTTTTGTTTACAACAAAGGAAAACCAGTCTCCTCTTGGCTTTTATCGTAATCCTCTGTCATTTTTCTTTACAAATCCTTGTTTTGTACTTCTAACAAAACGTGACTTTGTTTTGCTCTCTCCTCTGCGCTTCAATGTTCGTCCCTTCCGCATTTGTCACCACGATCACCTACGTCATCCGTCACTCTCTCGTGTATGCGTGTATGACAGTTAGTAGAAACTAGGGATTACGGTTTATAAAACTTTAAATATAGATATTTTTCTTACACAAATGCATTGCTTCATTCAGCAAGGTCTTTTTTATGATGGATGGATGCACTTTATTTGACTTTTATTGTACTATTGAATATCAACAGCCATTCACTGCCATTATAAAGCTTGGAAGAGCCAGGACATTTTTTTATATAACTCAGATTGTATTCATCTGACAGAAGAAAGTCATACACACCTAGGATGGTTCGAGGGTGAGTAAATCATAGGGTAATTTTAATTTTTGGGTGAACTATCCCTTTAAAAGATTTAAAAATAGGGGGTAATGAAACATGGACATGAAATCTAGGCAAAGTCTAGATTTTATTAGAAATACAATATTTTTTCAGGCAGTAACCATGCTCTCTTCCATTGAATATTGTCAAAAAGATCATACCAAAAATTTTACATCTAGGGGATGTGTAAACAGAGTAACCTAACAATTGCTTTATATGTTTACTGTTACGTTTTTTATCAAGAAGACAAACACCATCCAATAAAAGTTTAGGCATAACTGTTTTTCTCTCATTAAAGCAAAGGCATGTTTTTAATAAGTGCACATAACTTGGAGACAATGTCTTAAATTCTTCATACTCCAGTATAGTGGCATCATTTTTAAATAAATCCAAAACAAAGGTAATATCATACCACTTGTCCATAAAAATTGTTTCGGATTAAAATATTAGAATTATTCCACAGAATTTCTTTGTGGGGAGAAAAGTTGTACACCTATCACAATTTCCAAGCAAGTTCACTTTCATCTGGTTCACTTAAAGGGATAGTTCTCCCAAAAATAAAAATTCTGTCACTAATAACCCTCATGTCGTTCCAAACCCGTAAGACATTCATTCATCTTCAGAACACAGCAACACAACTACCAAGTTCAAGGCACAGAAACTTAGTAATGACATTGATAAAATTAAGAAGAAATTGTTGAATTAAGTCGTTATTTTTGTTTTCTTTGCAGACAAATAGTTTTCTCATAGCTTCATAAAATTACAGTTGAACCACTGTTGTCACATGGAATATTTTAACAATGTCCTTACTACTTTTCTGGACCTTGAACTTGGTAGTTGTATTTCTGTCTATGGAGAATCAGAAAGCTCTCGGATTTCATCAAAAATATCTTAATCTGTGTTCCAAAGAAAAACAAAGGTCTTATGGGTTTGGAATGATTTGAGGGTAATTAACGACAGAATTTTCATTTTTGGATGAACTATCCCTTTAAGTGAACTGGGTTTGGTTCTTTTAAAACGAACTATATGTGAAAACACCCTTAGATGCATACCAATTCCAGATTAGAACTGAAACAAGCCTTTTTGACCGTGGAGTGTTTTATTAAAATAGTCAACTCACCATCTCTACACTTCCGACAAGAGAAACAGTTGGGGAAATGGTTCATATTTTCTGAGTAATGTCCATTTTGGCAGGTTTCACAGACGGTGTCCGTATTACTAGTGCACTCATCCTTCAGACGAGTCCCTAGAATAAATATAAATACTTCAGAGGCCAGTTATAAATAAGCCACAATGTTAAGACTGTGTCTTAAGAACTAGTTTGACTAAAGGCTGGAATAAACTGCACATCAGGCTTTGACTTTCAGCAACTAGCGTGGACTTTCCAGACTGTAAATCCGTGGAAAATTGGGGCAAAAATTGTGTAGTGTCACAAAAACAGTAGGGGGTGGGAGAAAAAAAATAGATTATCTGATACATCGCAATTCTCTCTTCAACGATTCTGAATCGATTCTGATTCTGAGATTTTTTTATTTTATTTTTTTGCTTATGGCACGTGTGCGCGCTAGAGACTTGGCGGGCTTCATTGCACAGAATTTGCGCTGTGAGACACGTGCACATTGCTTGACAGTGTGTGTTTCCACCCGCTGTGTTTTACTTTAGATATGCTTTCATTTATACCATTTGGAATGCAGTACTATTAGATGCACGAATCAGGGCAGGACAAAACATCTGATATATCGAAATAGATCTGTGCATTAGTGTGAATGCAGCCTGTTAAAGCTGCCACTGTCTATGATCTCATCAGTAATAATCAAATGGCAATAATGCTGAGGAAAAATGAAAAGAACATAACTATTGTCTGTAAACTTTCGGATACTTAAAGAACACTTATTTTAAATAAGCAATTGTTTTAAAGAGTAGCCTGCTTATATATATATATACGTATATATATATAAAAAAAGTAAATTTTGCAAAAAATACATTTTATTTAAAATTTATATGAAAATGTAGCCATGTGCAGTAATATTGAAAACTGAGAATGTGACGCATCGTGATATCGAGTTGATAATGATAATCGTAATTGAATTGAATTGTGAAACCAAGATTCACACCCCTACTTTTAAGATGGCAGTATTGACACACAGAGATTCCAACTATAAACAAATAGCATAGAAATTTTGGTTAAGAAGTAAAGTTGTAAAGATGTATTTGCACAGCAGAAGAATTAATTGGGGAAAAAATATAGATCAAGAATCGTTTTGGAATCGGAGCGTGACTCCCAGAATCGGAATTGGATCGGATCGTGAAGTGTCTGAAGATTCCCACCCCTAAAAAACAGTGCTATTTCCTTATAAATTACAACACAAATGTTTACAATCTCTCCTACGCTCTCTTGTGCTTTACAACATACCTGGTTTGCATCTACTGCAGCACAGGTCCAGGTTTTTGACGTAATATTTGGAGGATGTGTTGTTACATGTTCCAACTGATCCATTTGGCAGAAGTGTCTATGAAAACAAAGGGGAAAAAGCCAAAAATATCACTGACATTTTCCTTGGATTATCAGGAACTGATTCTCATCTTGTGAACGAAACACTGCCTACCAGTTCCTCATAGTCACAATATGCGTCTTCTCTTTGAGTCTTTTCCCAAGGATGCTAATGCTGCTACTAGAGTATTTAGTGTAGGCCAGTTTATTTGGCGCAGGCTTTTGCACAAGGTTCACTGACATGAAATATGTCAAAAACAGTACAAATATCCATTTGTACTGAATACACTGATGTGATAGTGTCAGATCTGCACTTGTCAGCTACAACAAAGAAGCCCAGTAACAAGTGACAAACTGATATATGAGCCAAGCTGATTAATTGGCTGATATTTAGTAATTTTGATAATGATAAATTTACCCGCTTGGCAGTTTAACATAAACACAACCTTTTGTGTCAGCAAGAATCTACTAACAGCTTTATCAATGAATGAAAAACTATTTTTTAGTGATGCACAAAAAAGGTTTTGCTAAAATATTGAGAGGCGGCTCATTGCCGAAGAACTTTACTACGATCAGTTAATTTATCAATTTATCATAATGAGTTGAAACTACCCTAATTTCATTTTATTTTCAGTTTCGATTTTCAGCTAAATGAAAACTTTATATATGCACTGAAATATTAATGTCAGTGCATTGCTTCTTTTTCAGCGACAATTTTATAAAATAAGCTTTTGTAAAGTAATGATATAAATCTTTGCATAATATTAGCCAACAACCACCCTGACATCTACAAACAGGAATCACCACTGGAAGGTCAACTATTAATTTTACACATTCAAATCTGTGATACCATTTGAATTTGACCAATATGGGGTTTTCCATGCTGTTGCTGATGCAAATATAGATATGAATAAACATGACAATTTACTTAAAGGAAATGGGATATACTGTATATATAGTTTAGATGTTGGCACAATATTTACTGATCTGAAAATTTTGTTATGCAAATTTTGCATTATGACATTCTCACGCTGGTCAGTAGGATTTGGAAATGACAGAATGAAGTAACTGATTTTACATTCTACTTTCCTTTAGCCTACACAGTTAAGAGTTCAACCACACATGCATGGTATTTTTGCAGTGGAAAGTCCTGTGAACCGATACAAATGGCCAAAATGGGCCAAGGGCAATGGAGAGTGGCAAAGATAGAAAGACTGATGTTTATCTGACCTTTAATGACCTAAGTTCTGACCACTATACTGGGCCTGTCCTGACAGATTTGCATGCATACAGAGACTGCGGATTGCGGTGTCTGAGTGCAGTAGGTGTCCATGTAGAACTCCAAATGAATACAAACATGATCAACACTGACGGGAGGTGGTGGGGTGGGGTTGTCGAGCAGAGGAGATCAAATGCAGAAGTGAAATCAGAAGGAAATGACTGTTAACTAGCTAAATAATAACGTGCAAATTGGTGTGGGAAAAACAGTAATGACAGGGAAACTCAGATCGGGAAACCAGACAAGCTGTTCAGAGGAAAAGCAAAGGGACTTTTGCAAAATTTTGGGAACTTTCTGACTGCTCTGAAAGTCCAGCTTAAATTTGTTTATCTGTTTTCAAAACATGCCACAGATCAAATTTACCAAGAGTTAATTTATGATATTTCTTGATATGAATATCATATTTGCATGGAAGCACACTTTCGCCACTGAATAAAAAAATAAAAAGAAGGTATTTGCAACTATATCTCGCAATTCTGACTTTTTTCTTGCAACTGCAAGTTTACACCTCAATTCAGATTTTTTTTTTCTTCAGAATTACGCAACAAACTCGCCATTGTGAGTTATAAAGTCCGAATTGTGGGATATAAACTTGCAATTGCAATATATATATATCTTTTCGCAATTGCAAATTTATATCCTGCATTTCTGACTTTTTTCGCACAATTGCACGGTTTTATTTTGCAATTATGAGTTTATAAAAAAAAACTGAATCATAGTGCTGATACAGGCACAATTCTCAGTGTGAACCCTCAAATGGTTAAAGATGGATTCAGCAAGATCTCTCACAGATTGTTGAGTCTGTATCGGCACTATTACTGATCTCTACATCTAAAAAAAGGAAGTAGCCGGAGGATTGCACTTTTTACCACAGACCAAAATGCACAGAATGATTTAAGAATTGTCGCAATTGAATGACACACAATTCACGTGGTGGCTTCTGACAAATGACTCATTTATAACTGCCTGAAAGAAACTGTCTGAGATAAAAGGGCTACCATTTAAATCAACATCAAATCAAAATTTTAGCTTATGAAAACAATTTCTGCAAGAAATTCACATCCTGATATAATCAAACAGATCAGACGTTACGAAAAATGACTGCATCATCTTTAAAACCACTGACGTCTTCTCAGCCAAACGACAAGCGCTGAAGATGTTAAGAGGAAATTGCTGAGGTGTGTTACTGGGAAACGACCCACATATACAGGCCAGCATACTTCCTCCATGCAACAGTGCACTTTACTGAAAAACGGAGACTGAGTGCTTATCATTACAGTATCAGCTTATGTAAGCCAACCAAACCAGTGTAAAAGCCTCTCTCTGAGCCGATTACACCAACAAGCCCTAACACATTTACACACTGCATGCAAAAAGCACACACGTGTTTCTTGTTAAAAATGCATGCAACCTAATCAAGATCATTCAGTAATCTGTGCATGAATCTTTTTATTATTTAAGCAACTGTGTGCTCTTTGTTCTGAACTTCAGCACATTTTTCAGTCAAAGCAGGTTTAATTTCCCATGACTTTTAGATCATGTACATGGAATTATAACAAGTAGAGCAAGTTGAACCTGTGGTGTAAGTTTTTAAAAGAGTTGACTAAAGAGACAGAGACAGGGCTGTTTAACAAGACTTCATTTACATTCTCTCTTGATATGTGGTAAAGTACGCGAATGTGTTCTAGTTAAACTGTGATATACGTGAACTCCCCACCTTCTCAATTCTAGACCACAAGAAGAACTAGCTAGAAAAATGATTTGACATTACACTGGATACTTCCTTTCTAGACAGCAATTGCGGTAGGTAGCTTATCACCCTATGATGCCCAAAGACGCTGCACACTGGGTTATGATGGTAAGAACCACGGTCTTTGTAGGGTTCGGGTTTTTCCTCTTTTACTATGTTTTAAGATACCTACACTCTTAAAAATAAAGTGTATTTATTGGCATCAAGGGCTCCATAAAGAACATCCACAGAATCTTTTCATTCCACAAAACTTTAAAGTGGAAAAAGGTTCTTCAAAATAAGAAAAAATCCCATGTCCACTGTTGCACACTTTGTTTTGCCAGTCCATATAGGCAGAATATTATGTTTTAGGATGCCGTCTAGGCAGGCAGGTCACTCGGTTGTTTCCCAAAAATAGGCCATCTAGATTGGCAGTATGCTGGGTTTCGCATATGCCCATTATGACAAGATACGGTCTAAGTAAAGTGGTGCTTATGCCCAAAATGCTGTTTAATTAGGCAGAACACCATGTTTTAAGATACTTATGATGCTAAACATTGCCGTTTGGATAGGTAGTTCTCTAGTTTTGCCTATAGTGTCTCCACAAATGTTGTGTAGGCACACTTAAAAAAAATGGCATATGCTGGTTAGGTATGTTTTGAAGCATGACAGCTGGTTTGAGCTGCTCTAAGCTGGTCCTGGTCGGGTGCTGGTCCTAAGCAACTGGCTCCTGCTCAGGACCAGCTCATGACCAACTAAAGACCAGCTTAAACCAGCTTCCATGTTTTAAGACATACCTAACCAGCATATGCTGTTTTTTAACAGGGTCTTATGATGCCCAGCTCATCTTGGTTTGCCAAAGACATGCAGAAATGCTGTCTATGTAGGCAGTATAATATGTTTTATGATACCCAAACCATCTAGGTAGGCAGGTCAATTGGTTTTTCATGTCGACCACCGTTCTCAAAAATACCACCTAGGTAGGCAAGCTTGCTGGGTTTTGATGAAGAATATAGAGTCTAAGTAGTGCCCAAGATGCCCAAAATGTTATATAAGCATGCTATTTTTTTAAATACCCATGATGCTCAAGAATGCAGTTTGGGTGGGTGACTCGCTTAGTTTTTCCAATCTTGTGACCAAAAATGCTGTGAAATACTTATGCCCAGCTCAATTTGTTTTGCCAAAGACACTTGAAAATGCTGTCTATGTAGGCAGTTACATTATGCTTATGATGCCAAATATGCCATATAGATAGGCAGTTCACTAGATGTTCCTTCATTTCCAAAAAAATATATAATTTATTTATAGCTGCCCAAAACGCTAAATATGCAACATGCTGTTTTAAGATGTCTATAATGCCTAAATAAGATGTCAAGACATGTAGTACATCAGGTCACTATGCCACACACAATGTTGTCTACGTAGGCAGCATACTAGGTCTAGGTAGAAAGCGCACTAAAGTAGCCTATGCACGTGATGGGCACAACAGTAGGCAGCGCACTACGAATTGAGACACCGTGCAGCCAAGCACGCAGCCTCTGCTGGAAATTCCAACAGCGCAAGAACAGAACACAACTGAAAATAAATATATCTTTCATTTCTACGACACACTCTTAGAATCCGAGAATAACGTTTGTTTTTCGTTTAGTTTTTCAGAAGATTTTTTTCATCTCTTATCAAAACACACTTGTGAAAGTCATATAAGTATAAGAATGAATCATTACATTGCGTTGTCAGGAACACATATTTAAACCGCTCGTTACCTTCTCTTCTGTCACACGCCACACCGCCGCCATAAATAATAACCGTGAGATGAGAATCAGCATGATCCTTCAACGACCCTCGCGACTGAACTCAAATAACTGACCATCACACCCGGAAATGTTGCACGGCAGTCCCCCTGTAACCAGGAAGCGTCGGCGTGTTTGACACAAGCACACAGCAGACCTCTGACATGAGCTCCTCCTGCACTGTAGAGTCTAAAACTCGTATCAACCCTGGAATGAGGATTTAGGAAAAATAAAATTCATGAGGTAAATGAAGGAGAAATAACTGATGTTCTGAACTGTTTCTATGTCACTAAGCAAATTTGTGAAAATGGTGTCAAATTTTCAGCTAAGGCACTCACATGTTAGGCTATATATTTGGAAAATGCAAAAGAAAATATACAAATGTGTAGTGTACATAATAAATCCATCAATTGTAGACTACACATTGTGTTAGATAGATAACAACAGATAGAACAGTACAACAACAGAAAAGACAGACAGATAGATGAATAGATACAGACAGAACAGTAGACAGAATGACAGAACAATAGAAAGACAGATAGATAGATAGACAGACAGACAGATGAATAGATAGATTGATAGGAAGAACAATAGATAGAAAGAACAGTAGATAGAATGATAAAACAATAGATAGATTAAAAACTATATGACATAGAACGACAGAATGATAGAATGACAATGATAGAACAACAGAATGATAGAAATAACAATAGAACAATAAATAGAAAGAATGACAGATGTAGAATGATAAAATGGTAGATAGAATGAAGGAGCCATAGATAGAGTGATAGAATTATAGAAAGAACAGTAGACAGAATGACAGAAATAACTATATTACTAGATAGATAGATACACTATATTGCCAAAAGTATTGGGTCGCCCCTTCTAATGAACAGGTTTGACTACTTTAGTAATTTCTATGAGTACAAATCTTAATGTTAAAGCATATAATGATATTCTAGGAAATTGTGTGCTTCTAATATTATAGCAACAGTTTGGACAGGACCCTTTTCTATTCTAACATGACAATGCCTCGGTGTATAAGACAAGGTTCAAAAAGAAAATGATTGATTCAGTCAGTGTGGAAGAACTTGACTGGTCTGCATAAAACCAAGTCCTAATCCCAGTTTAACACCTCTGGTGTGACTGTAAATGCAGACCTTGAGCCAAAAACTCATCACCAAACACCAATGACTTGTACATATGGGTTCAGTCGTTTTAGACACTTCCAAAACTGTTGCAACAGAGATGGAAATACAATTTTTAAATAAACGAATTATGTTCCTATCGTTGTTGCCACAGTTTTGGAAGTGCATTTTTCTGTTCTAAAGAAGGGGGTGCCAATACTTTTGTCTATATAGTGTATGTACAAGTCATTGGTGTTTGGTGATGAGTTTTTGTCTCAAGGTCTGCATTTACAGTCACACCAGAGGTGTTAAACTGGGATTAGGACTTGGTTTTATGCAGACCAGTCAAGTTCTTCCACACTGACTGAATCAATCATTTTCTTTTTGAACCTTGCCTTATACACAGAGGCATTGTCATGTTAGAATAGAAAAGGGTCCTGTCCAAACTGTTGCTATAATATTAGAAGCACACAATTTCCTAGAATATCATTATATGCTTTAACATTAAGATTTGTACTCATAGAAATTACTAAAGTAGTCAAACCTGTTCATTAGAAGGGGGCGACCCAATACTTTTGGCAGTATAGTGTAGATAGATAGAATGGCAGACTTATATATAGGAAGAACAATAGATAGAACAGAAGATAGAATTCTGTAATTGTTGAAGGAATGGACTTTATTGACTTGATATTAATGAAGAATCAGAACACATTTACAAATGTTACAATCAAACATTCATGTACACAGCAAACAAAGCAATATGATAAGCACACAAGCTCAAGTGAATGGAGGATGTGAGAGAAATGAAGAAATGTCATTCTGAACATGTGCTGTAAAGGTTGCAGGGCAAACACAGTCTCAGACCAGACCTCCTACAACAGTCAAATCAGACACCTTCTTTCCGAAGGTGAGGTTGGGTATTTTTAGACATGCATATGAAACACCCACATAGTAGAACAAAAGTCTGATTAGAAACATACAGATGCAGTTGTTAGGTTCTCGACCACTCGCTTAAACAATAAAACAATTCATACACATGTGCATTTCAGTTATGCTGCCTCTGCCTTATAGGATATTCGTATTGAAAACTCATAACACCTTTGAGGGCGTTTTTCTCACCCTTTCGTCTGTACCTCCTGTGCACAGTCTTCATGCGTGTTTGTGTCCCATTTTCACTGCAGCAGCGATTCAGACACATGTAATTCTAAAAAATGACTAAGTTAAATTAAGCATAAATCTTTTCTTTGATGTGCAAAAAAGAAAAAGTCTTTACCCAGCGTTTTCCATCTTGTACATCTGCACATTCCGTATTCGACATACAGTGCAATCAAGTTAGCCTGTACATTTAGCCAGCGTGCATGTTTCTCTGGAACCGAAACCATGACTTGGCCGTTGCTGATGCCATGCTTTACCAGGAATCATATCTGGCCACTTGTGATTTTCAGCCTTGTGATTCAACCTGGAATCTTCCTAAAGGCCATCATGAAGTTCATGCAAGAATGTTGCAAGTTCTCACTTTCCAGTTGCCGGCACAGGAAAACTCAAGCTCAGTTCCTCCTTGGCCTCTTCCTGTGCGCTTATTCTTATTCTGACCTCTTGCGAGGGTGGATTTGACTCTTGCTGCGGTCTGCTGATGAGGGGAACATCTTCTTCACAAACTCCTGCCTCTTCCTTTTTATAACTAGAGTTGGAGCCCAAAATCACCATTCCAGGAGAGATGATGTAGATGGAACCTATTATAGACAAATTATGATGAAATCAACATGCTTTTCTATTTAAAATCAAAACTGACCCTTATTGAAGCCTTAGGCATAAGCAGGTTTTTGAAAATAGTCTCTTATGCTCACCAAGGCTGCATTTATTTGACCAACAATACATTAAAAACAGTAATATTCTGAAATAGTATTACCATTTTAAATAACTGGTTAGTATCTGAATATATTTTGAAATGTAATTTATTTCTGTGATCAAAGCTGAATTTTCAGCATCATTACTCCAGTCTTCAGCATCACATGATCCTTCAGAAATCATTCTAATAATCTGATGTGCTGCTCAATTATTTTCAATTATCTTGAATTATTATTAGTGCTTAATTAACTATTCTTATTATCAGTGCGTTTGCTGCTTAATATTTTTGTGTACCCCAGACTTTTAGTAGTGTATCACAGTTTCCACAATAAAATATTAAGCAGCAAAAAATAAGCTAAAAAATCAGCTTTGCCATCATAGGAATAAATGACATCATAAAACATATAATACGGAAAACTTATCTTAAATTATAATATTTCACAATTCTATTGTTTTTATTGTATTTTGATTTTATACACACACACACACACACACACACACACACACACACACACACACACACTACCAGTCAAAAGTTTTTGAACAGTAAGATTTTTAATGTTGTCTAAAGAAGTCTCTTCTGCTCATCAAACCTGCATTTATTTGATCCAAAGTACAGTGAAAACAGTAAAAAATTTAAATATTTGTACTATTTAAAATAACTGTTTTCTATTTGAATATATTTTAAAATGTAATTTATTCCTGTGATTTCACAGCTGAATTTTTAACATCATTACTCCAGTCACATGATCCTTCAGAAATCTTTCTAATATTCTGATTTTCTGCTCAAAAAACATTTATTATTATTATTATCAATATAATTATTATTGTGTTGAAAGCAGCTGAGTTGATTTTTTTCAGGTTTCTTTGATGAATAGAACGTTCAGAAGAACAGCATTTAACTGAAATAGAAATCTTTTGTAACATTATAAATATCTTTATCATCACTTTTGATCAATTTAAAGCATCCTTACTAAATAAAAGTATTAATTTATATCATCCCCCCCCCCCCCCTCCAAAAAAAAGGGTTAATATATATATATATATATACACATTAGGGATGGGAAGATTCACCGATTCGCTCGGTCGGTGCATCGACATAAAACGTTAAGGATGCCATGCATCAATTAAAAAAAAGGTGTGCATCGGATACAAGTTGGCATTTGAATCGCGATGCATCGTTTCTAACATATTTGCATCGGTAAAAAAACGATTTATTTATATATAATTACTAGTGGATGCGCTATACTTTGTTTAAAAAAGTTTTTAGAAAGTGACCAATATTTATATGTAGATTGATTTCTTCTCTCTAAACTGTTTCTCAAGCGCTGCGCGTGAATATGACGAATCACAACACTACAGAGACCTGAGGAAAAACTGGGATTAAAGTCCTTAATGTCGATCATGGATCAAATCGATCCAGCATGGCAAACAGCGAATATATTTGTGCTGTAATATAGTTGTGTTTTCCTCAGTGCATAACTGACATGTCACAGGTATCTGTAAATGTTAGAAAGTCGTGCAAATATATCCATTTTGCTGTCAGGATGATCGAGGCTTATTACGCGAGCGAACGATCGCTGCTGCGCCCACGCGCGCTAAACAGACGGAGCGCAATAGAGTGGGGGAACTATGACGTCACTCTGTAGGCGGATCGGCTGTTAGCATGAAACTGGTTCCTCGACAAAAAGCCAATAGGATTTTTCCATAGGCTTTTGGATCATCGCAAAAAATAAGCTCTGTGTTCAATCATAGTTCATGAAACTTACACGTTTTGTCCAGCAAGATAATCTTCACAAAATAAATATAACTTTGACGAATTTTGAAGCCTAAATAAAAGCGCCAGAACTGAAAAGCTAAACTTAGGCTATAAATGAACTACAGCACCACAGTCGCTCGCCTTCAACGTCACCACCACCGCGCTTCTGACAATTTTCTCAAACTTATTTTTAACATGTTCAGTAAAACGTATTTACTCTATATATGAATTTTAATCCACGCTACATGAACCGTTTCATATAAACTGAAATTTACATTTACATTTAGTCATTTGGCAGACGCTTTTATCCAAAGCGACTTACAATTGGGGAATACATAAAGCGATTCATCTTGAAGAGGGAATCAGACAGAGGAAGTGCTCATAACACCAAGTCTCAGTCATTGTTCAAATAAGTACAAGCTAGCAAGGGAAGGAGAGAAAGATAAAGGGAAAGATTAAGATTTTTTTTTTTTTTTTTTTTAGGATGAAGTCAAGTAGTGCCGAAAGAGATGAGTTTTCAGTTGTTGCTTGAAGATTGACAAGGATCCAGCATTCCGGATAGGGGTGGGAAGATTATTCCACCAGCCAGGAATGGTGAACGAGAATGTTCTGGAGAGTGATTTTGAGCCTCTCTGTGATGGTACCACAAAGCGTCGCTCACTACATTTACATTTACATTTAATCATTTAGCAGACGCTTTTATCCAAAGCGACGTACAAATGAGGAGAACAATAGAAGCAAACAGACAATCGAGAGAGCAACCGTATACAAGTGCCATGACAAGTCTCAGTTAGTCTAGCACAGTACACGTAGCTAGGAATTTTTTTTATTTTATTTTTTTTATTAAATAGAATAGGTAAGTGCAGATCACGAAGAGGTAGTGCTCACTAGCAGATCTCAGACTTCTGGAGGGGATGTAGATTCGTAATAGTGAGTGGAAGTAGGAGGGTGCTGAGCCTGTGGTCGTTCTGTATGCAAGCATCAGTGTCTTGAACTTGATGCGAGCTGCAACTGGTAGCCAGTGCAAAGAGATGAAGAGGGGTGTAACATGGGCTCTTTTTGGCTCGTTGAAGACCAGTCGTGCCGCTGCATTCTGAATCATTTGTAGAGGTTTGATTGTGTTTGATGGAAGTCCAGCCAGAAGAGCATTGCAGTAGTCCAGCCTAGAAACGACAAGGGCCTGGACAAGAAGTTGTGCAGCATGCTCTGTCAGAAAGGGCCTAATCTTTCTGATGTTGTGTAGCGCAAACCTGCAAGATCGAGCAGTCTTTGCAATGTGCTCTTTGAAGGTCAGCTGGTCATCAAAGATTACACCAAGACTTCTGACCGAAGTTGATGGGGTAATTATTGATGAGCCTAACTGAATCGTGAAGTCATGCTGTAGAGTCGGAGTGGCAGGGAAGACAAGAAGCTCAGTCTTTGCCATGTTGAGCTGTAGGTGATGTTCTTTCATCCATGCCGAGATGTCCGCCAGGCAGCCTGAGATCCGTGCAGCTACCGTTGGATCATCAGGTTGAAAAGAGAGATAGAGCTGCGTGTCATCGGCGTAGCAATGATAGGAGAAGCCATGTGCCTGTATGATGGGACCCAGTGATGTAGTGTATGTGGAGAAGAGGAGGGGTCCAAGAACCGAACCCTGAGGAACTCCAGTGACCAATTGATGTGTTTTGGATACCTCCCCTCCCCAGGCCACCCTGAAAGACCTGCCGGTGAGATAGGATTCAAACCAGCGAAGTGGAATCCCAGTGATGCCCAGCGATGAGAGGGTGGACAGGAGGATCTGATGATTGACAGTGTCAAAAGCAGCAGAAAGATCCAGCAGAATGAGGGCTGATGATTTGGAATCGGCCTTTGCAATTCGCAGGGCTTCAGTGACTGAGAGTAGCGCAGTCTCAGTTGAATGGCCACTCATTCGTATTTTTGAAATAAATACAAAACTAGCACCAAACTAAAACTGAAATGAGACAGTAGTAATAAATAGTATAGTGAATAAATGAAATAATCTTAACTAAAGGACATTTAAAACCATGTATTTCTGTACATTTCGAAATAAGGTGCATTAAAAGTCAATAAATCCTTGATTAATATGAATATTTTAATTAAAAACGTATCCCTGCGTATTTAATCTTTTAAATAACAGCAGAGTGCGTGAGTTTTTGGATATATGGTAAGATTAAACTTATTTTAGTGAACAAAGTACCACATTTCAGCTCTCATTTTGTTAGGATTGGTACACAAAATGTTATTTTATCCTTGCTTCTAGGAAATCCTCAATCTATATGCTTTCTAACAGCTTCATGTGGCCGTAAACATTTAATTTTAACGTGGCTTTAAGCATGCATCATTAAAGTTTCACTTTCACCAAGTAAAGCCGGTAAATGTGGTGTTTACATGTAATAATTGTAATATGAGTTTACATTACGGTGCGAACCCAGGGTCTCCGCATCAGTAAAGACGATAAAACGAGCATCTTCCCTCAGAAGACAAGTGTTGTATTTCGGGGCAAAGCAAACAAAAACAACAACATTGTCAACCAGAAAAATAAAAGAGATCATATTTTTTCCATTGCATCGTATTGCATCGAATTGCATTGTGTTGAATTGAATCGAAATCGAATCGCACTGCATCGTAATAGAGGTGAACCGTATCGCATCGGATCGGTAGCTGCTTCATATGCATCTTCAATGTATCGTATCATTGGCTATGCATTGAGATGCGTATCGCATCGGCCTCAGTTATAAGATGCACATCCCTAATACACATACATACATACATACATACATACACAACAGTTCTTTCTGGTCTTAAAATACTGTCTAGGCAAGCAGACAGAGAGTAACCAAGACTGGGCATTGCTTGTGGACCAAAGGTTTATTTTTGCACTTATATTTTTCCTTGTTTAGTTTGCCATAGCTTGCATTTATTAAGGGCGTTTTTGTTATTACTACTACTGAGTCTTGGTAAGGATCTTTAGCAGGAAATTCAAAACAATCAAAAAAGCAACTATGTTGTAAAAGGGAAAAAAAAACACACAACAGGAAACAAAAATGGGAATTTAGACAATAGTGGTCTTGAAGATAAAGTGCTCTCTGATTAGGTGTTGAGGAAACACGAGGTGTGTCTGTTCCAGAGGTTAAGACAAGTAAAGCTTAACAGAAGTTCATCACACGTCACATAAACAATCAAAAACATTTCAAGTCTGTGTAAAGGCAATTCAGGGAATTGTTTCTAAACACATTATAAATGTTAGAAAAGGATTGCTGAAAACATGTTACAAAGACTGTGAACTATGGAGTACTGAATTGTGGAGTTAGACCATTAAAGAGTTTTTCACTATTTTTGTGTTCAGGATTTTTTGGGCGTGGCTAAAATCATGTCTGGATGACACACTGGACCCACTGAGCATGGGCCCTCCCCTAACACGAACACTTGTAAATTAATAGTTTCCCATAAATAAACAGCTAGTCATCCTTTACTCTTTTCATTACAACAAAAGTAGATGATTTATACTGCCAGCCTCCAAAAAAATACTAAAAGCAATGCAAAAAGCAATGTTCTTACCCAGTATTTTTTAGAGGTGGGTAGAGTATACAAAAACTATACTCAAGTAAAAGTACAAGTACAAGTAATTATGGAAATAATTACTCAATTAAAAGTAATAATCTTAATATTTACTTGAGTAAGAGTAAAAAGTATCCAATTAAAAAACTTCTCAAGTACTGTTGTTTTTATGTCAAATTTAACCAGTTATTTCAGTCAATCACAATACTATAATACTATAGATTATTACCAATCTAATTTTTTTCCCAACATCAACAAAAGCCATCTTTACACTAAAAGGTGTAACAGTAGCTGCATCTGACATGGCATTTATGCTTATTTACACAGATTGTTTAATGTTGCTCATGTACACAGTCAGCAGAAGAGACTGACGGCAGCGTCCGTAAGTGCTGTAATACTTGTTCGTAGTTCTGTTGTTTAAATTATTTACTTGCTGCTAGGAAGGAATACTTAATTTCCTACCTTTTTCTAATCTGTATTTTCATTGAGGTTTCTATTTTCTGATTGCACTTACTGGTAATTACAATAATTGCCCCTCAGCTAAGAAGGAGCCTGTGTCTTTTGCACTGTTCTTTTCATGGGCTTAAAGGGATACTCCACCCCAAAATGAAAATTTTGTAGTTTTTCACTTACCCCAATGTCGTTCCGAAGCCGTAAAAGCTTCGTTAGTCTTCAGCAGTGATGGGAATAACGGCGTTATAAGTAAACGGCGTTACTAACGGCGTTATTTTTTTCAGTAACGAGTAATCAAACGAATTACTGTTTCCCCCGTTATAACGCCGTTACCGTTACTGACAATAAAATGCGGCGTTACTATAATATATTATAATATTACTATAATTTAATTTTTCAGTTCATCTGAATGGATGCGCGGTGTACCTGTATTTGACGTAGGCTACCGTAAACTCTAGTGTGAAGGCGCATGACTCGCCGTCGTTTTGTCTCACACACCCGCAAAGAAAGATACAAAGCGAGAGAGTCTTACATAAAATGCAGAATTGACGCGCTACATGTAAACGATATTCTTTGTTGTATTTTCCTGTCAAAATAACAGAGTTCCTTTGGAATTCTTCAGATTTTAAGAACTGCCGGGTTCCCTGTTATGCCTGGCTCACACTACAGGATTTTTAGCCCGATTTAGCCCCGATTTCCCCCTCCCGAGAATCGGAGGAAAAATCTTGTCGAGCACCTCGATCGGTCCCGATGTTCGGCGCGGATTATCTGGTAATGTGAGGCGTTCACAGATCGAACCTTGCACACCTCCCGATCTGCTTGCACACAAATCGGGGCCACCCCGATCATATCAAACATGTTTGATATTTAAGATTTAAATCGGGATGATGACGACTGATTACGTCAGTACTTTCACAATAGCCAATGCACGACCGCAAAACAGCTGCTGCACAGGTCCCTTGGATAGTGGAGATGGAGGAAACGCAGTGGCGGCGCTAGGGCGGGGCTTGACGGAGCTATAGCCCCATCAGAAACTTGCTTAGCCCCGGCACAGCCCCCCCCCCAAGGATTTCCAAATGATTTTCCTGGTTTTTTTAGCTCTCGGTGTCACTCTCATTAACATTGAAAAATAAACATTAAAAACCTAAAAAAGTGCCTAATATGTGGCCTATAAACAATTGACAATATGGGGGAGCAACTCAACTCAAGCCGAAGTGAAAGTAAAAAAAAAAAAACTGACGGCTAACGCTGCATTAATGGCGCATATTCTCTCTGAGACAACGAGAGACGAATCTACTTTAACATATGCTGATAATGGTATATAACGGTCTTAAATTGTCTCTTGTGGCTGGCATAGTGAAAAACATGAGAAGAAACTTTATTTCGCGTTAAACAGGTTGTTTTTGAAAATTGGTGCATGAAATAAAGCTGCTCTAAATTTTCATTGATGTTCATTGATGTGACAGTGTTAATAATAATAATTATAGGCCTATAATTCATTGTATAAATTAATAGACCTGTTTTAAAAAAAAAACTTTTTAAAAACATTTTCAATGAGGAGTAAGCTAGCCTATTTTATTATCCTCACAGCGCATCATGCGGTGATGCGCCATGAAATTATTGCAGGGCAATAATTTCATGTAATTTAATAATAAAAGTAATCTAATAATAATATGCCTAATAATAAGAAGAATGTAACAGGCCTACATTAATTGGAAATGGTAAATCCTCTTAATATTGCCAATTTTTGATGTGTTTGACAATATCTCTGGCTATCATCTACACATGACGCAAATCAGCACAGGGAGGTTATCTCCCGCAATGTGAGCCTGTGTGGAAATAGGTTTATGAATTGTAATATCTATTATAAATGGTTAGAATTTACCATGTTTTCCTAACATTTGGCATTGAGTGACTGACTCTTGATGGTCAGACAAAAATCACTAGATATGTGTAAAAAAAATAAAAAATAAATAAAGATAACTTAAATAAATAAATAAATAAAACAATGAAAACAGAAAGAATCCCAACTTTCTCTCTTTTCTATATTCGTTCATAAATTATATTACTTTGTAAGTGTTATATTTGGCAGTTGGCATTAGTATATTACTAATCAGTGGCATATGAGAAGTTTAATACCACAGGAAAAAAGTTAAATATGCCTTTTTCAAAGCTGCTGTATATAAAAAACTGATAGCTAAAGTTAGGCGTTCATTACTTTCTATCAATTTAATTAGTTTTTTTAGCACCCTCTGAACTGTTAAGCCCCCCTTAGCACCCCCAACAAAAAAATCCTGGAGCCGCCACTGAGGAAACAGCTTCTTGAAGTTTTTTAGTAACACTGTTTGTATAATGTGACGAAAACGTATCACAACCGTAAGGCGAAAGAGAAGCGCGGGGGTGAAATCGCCTCATTTTTGAACGTACAGGGTGAGTGCAGAAAGCTGCTAACATATGTAAACATTGCTGACAAGCTGCTGCGTGAGATCACGTGAGGCGCTCCGTCTGGCATGATAATCTTAATAATATCTTGTAGTGTGTGATGCGCCACGATATTCAAATCTTGTAGTGTGTGCATGTTTAAAATTTGAGGGAAGAAAATCTGCGAAGATTCTCCTTATGTGTGTGCTGCAGCCAGATTTCATAATTAAAAATCCTGTAGTGTGAGCCAGGCATTAGTGGGCGGAACTAATGCGCAAACGGCAATCTCATTGACCGGCGTTCACCTATTATCGTCCCTGTTTTGATTTCAGCAAATCAATTCGAGCGAACGCAGACAACGTGATTAATATTCATGAACCCAGCAGCTATTAATCCTTAGTGCGTTTTATATTGCTATTAGTAGTAGAATTCGTAGTAGTTTTGTTATCTTATCAGTATTATTTTTTAGTCCCTCCACCCTTTTTTTATAGAAACACTAAATGACAAACAATATCTTAAGCACCACCACCAGTCCTAAGTTCAGTCAACATGACAAATACATTTATACATTGTTATTCTAATTACTAAAGTTCTATCATCATATAATGCTAAATTATCATAATATCATATTATAATGCTGGACTGACTGATGCTAAGTGTCAGTTATTTTTTTAAAAACTGCCATTTTACAAACATAAGCTTTATATATATATATATATATATACTGTATATACACACACACACTGTATATAATATAAAATAATTAATATTAATCTGGTGAGTAAACTAAAAAAATTACTAGCCAATGGCAATTCTATTGCCAAGGTGTCCATAGAGGGTTGATCATATTTACAATAATATATTGAATTTGATAGGTGTCTCTCACATTGTCCCACAGAAACAATAAAATAGTGTATATTAGTGTACAATGTTTTATAATAATAATTTATCCTATTTAGTGTCCATTTCATTCAACATATTTAATATCCAAGTTATTTGACATATTTTAACTTTTTTTTTTTTTAAAGTAACGCAATAGTTACTTTCCCTCAGTTACTAACTCAGTTACTATTTGTGAGAAGTAAGTAGTAACTATAACTAATTACTTTTTTAAAGTAACGTGCCCAACACTGGTCTTCAGAACACAATTTAAGATATTTTGGATGAAAACCGGGAGGCTTGTGACTATCCCATTGACAGCCAAGTAAATTGCACTGTCAAGGTCCATAAAAGTATGAAAAGCATCGCCAGAATACTCCATCTGCCATCAGTGGTTCAATCTGATTTTATGAACGATACTTTTGATACTTTTTGTATGGAAATAAAACAAAAATAATGACTTTATTCAACAATTAGACACCGTAACGTCTCCTCTGTGTCAGCGTAGCGCCAGTTTGGAGATTATCCCCTGGATGCAAAATGCGTACGCTCTTCTGTAATTTATTAAAAGTTTAACAAAAATTTTATTTTAAGGCCCTATGAAATGTTTTATTTATTTAACCAAATTCTGTTTTCCATTAATTTTCTGAATTCTATTTTAATGGCTTCCTTAAACATTAATAATCAAAAGCATCTCTAATTAATTTATTTTATAAAAAAAATATTATTATTATTATTTTATTTATACATTTTTCCCAGAAGTACTGTGTTGTGTATTGACATTTTTCTGATAAATAATACTTAAAAAATAATGTTTTAATAATAATTTTATTATTAAATGCTCATGAAGTGACTTTCAGAGTAGTTCTAGAGATTATGCTCATGTGTTCATGTACTCTTGTGTTCATGTACTTTTCATGGCTGAAAACACCGTGAGAATCAAGCACACTTCCGTCTATGTGTGCAGTAAACGAAGTCGCGTGTCTGCGACATTCATTCACACAGAGACATGCAGAACACACAGGATTCATATTTAAATAGTGTTTTGTGGCTTAATATTCACAGACACTAGCCCATATCACGTTTTGATTTAAGTGTACTGACCTACTTTTCATGTATCCATCCAAAATGTAAGAAATTCTGTGACATTCCGCGTTATAAGGTAAATTCAGTATTTATGACTGGATTTCGCGTTTCCGTCCACATTTTCTGCATTGCAGAAATCATAGGGCCCTACATTAATCTATTTTCTGCAGTTTGTTGTTTATGCTGATGAGAGAATTCGCTAACGCAGATTCAGAATTCAGTCAATGAGCATGCGCACTGAACAGCTGCGGAGTTCTACGCGGTGACGAATTAAAATGCCCCGATTGGACATTTCATTCATAAACTCAACAGAAACGTGTGTGATTGGTTGTAACGCTCAAAACCGTGTTTAAAAAGAAATATGATGCACCGTAAAAGCAAATCTACTATAAATGAAATGCCGCAATCAACACTTTTAATTCATTTCACATTTCACTTTAATCGTGACAGTCGAAACAGATCTAGCTTAAAACTGCTACAAAGTAGGTCTGAATGAATAGGCTACCTGTGGAATCGTTCACAGCACACGCAGGTGTTCAAATAATAAAGATCTTCTTTCAGTTGATGACCACTTCATCCAATGCTTGTTATTTTCTCTGTGAGAAACCGCTTCAGACGATTCAGTGCGTGCAGGGAACTGAACAAATCATTTTTCAACTGATTTGCGAACTGATTCAGACCATTTTGCCAACTTGTTTGATCAAGTCTTTGAACTCAATCGACTCAAAAGAGTGATTAATTCGCGTATGTGGCATCGCTCAGCACGCTTGGAATAATGCGTTTCTTAATGTGTATTGCATTCAAATTAAGTAACGAGAGGAACATCACCCAGGGTAGCAAAGTTAAAGTGCAGTATTATCGTTACAAATGTACTCAAGTTAAAGTAAAAGTGCCCACCTTTAAATCTACTCTTATTTTCCAAAGATTTACTCAAGTAAATGTAACAGCGTAAATGTACTTCGTTACTACCCACCTCTGGTATTTTTGTTGTGTTTTCCAAATATAAATACATAAAAATATAAGCAAATATATAAATCACATTGTGTGATTCATTTTAATACTCTCCTCCCATAAATTTTGTGTCTGTAAGGGAAACTCCTACAAATGCCTTATTAATAAGGTCAGGCGCAAAAATAACACGCCTTTTCATCGCTAATTCTTCACTGTGCATCTTTAGTAAATCCTAACAGTACTATTTTAATGCCAAAAGATGGTTTGTGCTGGTGCAAGCACCTAAATCTTGTTTTGTGACAAAATTATCAAAAGGAAATTAGTTTTTCTTAAAACAAGACAAACTGGGCCCAATTTTAATGATCTAAGTGCAAGGCGCAGGTGCACTAAGGGCATGTCCAAATCCACTTTTGCTAGTTTAACGACGGGAAAAATGGTCTGCGCGCCCGGCGCATGGTCCAAAAGGGTTGTCCCTATTGTCTTAATGAGTAATGGATGTTTTAGGCATAACGTGCAATAAACCAATCAGAGTCTCATCTCCCATTCCCTTTAAGAGCCAGTTGCGCTCGCGTCATGGTGGATGTGCCATTTACACGGCGGAATTTGCTTGCGCAAAGACTGAACGCGTCTCCATAGGTAGACAACGGACCTACTCGTGCGCGAGCAAATAGGTAGCCTTATTCTGATACATGCAATGACTATCCATTATGACATGTAGGCATTTTTATATTTATGTAGCCTACACAATAATAATCTTTTACATTGTAATCCTTTAATTTTAAAGGGGTCATCAGATGCTACATGCACTTTTACAAGTTGTATGAACTGAAATGTGTGTTGGCATTGTGTGTACACAACCACCCTATAATGATAAAAATCCACCCAGTGTTTTTTTGTTTTTTTTTAAATCTGGTTAAATCATTTCTCCTTTCTCAAATCGAGCCGATCTCAGATGTCACACAGACAGGCCCCTCCCACGATAGTCCCACGTGTTCCTGTGGCTCAGTGGTAGAGCATTGCGTTAGCAGCGCAAAAGGTTGTGGGTTCAATTCCCAGGGAACACACATACTGATAAAAAAATGTATAGCTTGAATGCACTGAAGTCGCTTTGGATAAAAGCGTCTGCTAAATGCATAAATGTAAATGTAAATGTAGTTTGATTGACAGTAGCGTTTCAGAACAGACTGCACTGGTGTCTTACCATAGACCCGCCCTGAGTGATCTGTCATCAGTCCACCATTGTTTCACCGCCTTAGCAGATGTAGACACATAGATGTAGTTGTTGGATGTAATAATGAACATAGCAGTCGTCATTTACTCCTGACATCTGAGCCGCTGAGGACGCAGTGGATTACATTTGTTAGTGAAGGGAATGCACCCCCGATCTACCTAAATGCGTTTATGTTCGCGCGAATCATACCGTGATCCAGCTTCACCAACAGAAGAAGTGAGTACAAGGTTTTTTAATTAATCTTTGCAAATCGCCTTTCCTTATAATGTGCTAATTAGCAAGTTTCACGATGAATGCAGCTAAAGTAAACAGTCCCTCAGAGAGCGGCTCGGAAGAGAGGGGTGGAGTCAGCAGAGCTCATTTGCATTTAAAGGAAAATGCTACAAAACTGCTTGCTCTGAAAAGAGCTGTTTTTGACAGGGTAAAAAAGGTGTTTTTTTACACACCATTGAGAATTTTTTACCAAAATATGTTACAGACTTTTCATTAAGACCCTAAAGTATCATATCAACTTGTGGAAGATGGGCATCCGATGACCCCTTTGATATTTGACATGTTTGTGTGCTGTTGCGCATCCTTGTATGTGTAATAAAAAGAGTGTACGCGCGTTGTGGACCCGTCTATAGGCGCATATTACTAACGCGCTCTTTAAATAACAAATAAAATACTGCGCCATTGACTTTAGACCAGGTTTTAGTTGGTCATTGGTGCAGACTATTTCAGATGCCTCAAAATAGCAATGCGCCAACAATGCGCCTGAACACACCTCGTTTTCAGACCAGCACGCCCATGAGCGCACAAATGGACGCAAATGCATTTGCTATTTAAACAACGTGGCGCAGGACGTGAAAATGATAACTGCGTCAGGCTGAAACCAGCAAAAAACACTGCATTGCGCCGGGTGTATGATAGGGCCCATTATATATTCCAACAGGCCCATAAAGATAAACTTGTTTCATAGTGAAAACATGTTTATTTTTCTTACCCCATTGGCAGATTTTTTTTTTCTGTTTTAAGAATGCACACATTTCTTTTTTCACATCAAATCTCATGTCAAGTAAATGTATCTTAATTTAAGAATGTGCTGTGCTGGAAAACAAGACAAAAATACTGAAGAAATGCAGCACTTTCTGCAGTGACCATATGATTTATGAACTATAATCTAGATGTCATACAACAGATCTGAGTGAGAAACTAAAATTAAATTCAAGAGCTATAGTGGAAGGGAAGATAACTCACAAAAAACTATTTTATGGTTTAAGAACACTTGAAATATAGTACACAAGTCATAAAGGCCCATTTTTGTGGAGCTTTTTTGACATCCTTTTATGTTTAATCATGACAGAATTTTTGTTCCTTTAAATCTTTGACAAAGATCATGTACAGTAAGTTCAAATTGAAATGCAAATTCGACATAAAGGCGTTTACAGGACTCACCTACAGTATTGCTGACGTTCTCACCCTTCCCATTGTGCTCCATTGTGACCTGCTGCAGCCCCGTACTCTGACCTTTGACCTCTCTGCCATCACTGCCAAGTGGTAACTCGGTCTCCAAGGTGTGGGACTGGGAATTGTTAAAAATTTGTTTGGTCACCTGCAGTTTGACTCCAGCGTTGATTGTCTTCCTACAGGGACCATGAAACAAAATTAAAGGCGACTTATCATTTTAAAGGAATAGTTCACCCAAAAAATAAAAATTTGCATATTCTCCCTCAGGCCTTTCAAGATGTAGACGAGTTTGTTTCTTGATGGGAACAGATTTGGAGAAATGTAGCATTACATCACTTGCTCACCAATGGATCCTCTGCAGTGAATGGGTGCCGTCAGAATTAGAGTCCAAACAGCTGATAAAAACATCACTATAATCCACAAGTAATCTACGCCACTCCAGTCCATCGATTAATGTCTTGTGAAGTGAAAAGCTGTGAAACAAATCCATCATTAAGCACTTTTAACCTCAAACCATTGTTTCTGGCTAAAATACAAGTCCTCTATCCATAATATTGCTTTCTACAGTGAAAAAGTCTGAATCAGGTGAGAAATATGCACAGATCAAGCACCATTTACAAGCAAAAACAGTCCAAAACAGTTCTAAACAAATATGTCAATGGATTTCGGTGTAAGAAGACCGCAAGGAATTGACTTTTTTACTTTCATATATTCTGGATTATGAAATTATATTTTGTCCAGAAGTGACAGTTTGAAGTTAAAACACTTTATTGATGAATTTGTTTATTACAAAGATGCAGCTTTTGGCTTCACAAGATCTTAACTTAAGTCATGTGGATAACTTGTGGTTTATTGTGATGTTTTTTATCAGCTGTTTGGACTCTTATTCTGACGGCACCCATTCACTGCAGAGGATCCACTGATGAGCAAGTGATGTAATGCTACATTTCTTCCAATCTGATGAAGAAACAAACTCATCTACATATTGGATGCCCTGAGGGAGAGTAAAAGTTTAGCAAATTTTCAATTTTGGATGAAACTATTCCTTTAACACTTTAGATATACTAACTAAATCAAGTTACTTTATTGTGACATGCAATCACAAAAGTACTTACATGTCCTCCGTTCATTAAACCTAAAATGAAAACAAGAAATAAGTCAAAAGGTTGCATGTCAGACAGTGTGAGCAGCTCATGCAGGTGCAACAGTGACTGTGAACTGTATGTTGTGTGTCTAGGCGTTCTGTGGTTTCTCATGTTGTCATGGATGTGTTAAAAGCATGTCATTCTGAAACACTTTAAATGTTTATGTTGAGTCTGACCTTATGGGAATTAAAACACGTGAGAGACAATGCAATGCGCTTTACTGTAAGAAGCGATCTGGGTGGATTCCAGGCCACTTATAGCTGCTACACTGCACTTTAGACATGGCAATACAGTGCTGCGGTTCAAAATGAGTTTCTTAGGTTTAGACAATTACTGCTGACAAATACAGTGTCATTGCAGACTTGTGTTCATTTGAAGCCTATTGTGTGCTGAAGCATTCAAAGGATCCATTGCATTTTAGTCTTTATATCATACCAAAGCATTTTAAAAAGGGTTTCTTTGTCACGTCTTTCAGCAGCATACAGAATCCAGCCATGAACAAGATTATCAACATTAAGATCAATAGCAGCAGCCAATGGGACTGGCTTTCCTCTGGCGTGTTTTTGAGTGGTGCAGTGACACCTGGTGATGACAAAAAGAAACACAATGTAATTTTTACTCATTGTGCTTACTCAATTTTCTAACAGTGTTTATAACAGAATGTATTTATGTATTATTATAATTTTTTTTGGACAATATTTAACCACAGGTATTTTTTTGCCTACAAATTCATTACTCATTACTATAAAGACTTTTACATTTTTTTTATTATTATTTAAATCAGTATAAATTAAAAACAACACAAAATACTACCATATTATATAAATATTTTAATGTGAAATTTGTGGATTTATTTATTCTGCATTAGGTAAAGACTTATCTGTCATAAAAATAGTGCTACAAAAATTCCAATATTTCTACAATAGGCTTAATTTTCCTTATGCAAAGTGTATGTCCTTTAGAAATATTATTTTAGTATCAATGATATTTTATTAGCGTTTTTAATAATAAATTAAATCTGTTTTATGTAATTTTATTATTTTCCATTTTCATTTTAATTGAGTAATTTTGTACTAATGCCTATATAGTTGTTTTAATCATTTTTATTTCAGTTTCAGATTTAGTTATTTTAGTACATCAAGTTAAACTAAATTAAAATGAGAAATGTTGCTTTGGCAACTAGCTGATTTTTTTAAATATTCCATTTTATTTTAATTAACATTTATTTTATTTATTCAAGCAATGTTTTTATGTTTTTTATGGTTTAGTTTCAGTTTTAGTTTTAGCTAACTATATAAAATTTTTCTTGGTAATATATGAGATATTTTTTTAAAGGTTTCAATGAGATAAACCTGGTTGAATTTTTCTCCCTTTACGTGTCAAATACTTCATATACTGCTTTCCAAAAATGTATATTCAACACATCCCAACAGTGAATACAGTGGCATGCTTTTATCAGTACCTGTCCTGGGGATGGAAGAGTTAGTGATAGAGATGGTAGTAATGATATTTGTGGTAGTGGACATCACTGTGGAGGCTGGCATCACTGTGGAGTCTGGCATCACTGTGGAGTCTGAAATCACTTTGGAGGCTGGCATCACTGTGGAGTCTGAAATCACTGTGGAGGCTGGCATCACTGTGGAGTCTGAAATCACTTTGGAGGCTGGCATCACTGTGGAGTCTGAAATCACTGTGGAGGCTGGCATCACTGTGGAGTCTGAAATCACTTTGGAGGCTGGCATCACTGTGGAGTCTGAAATCACTTTGGAGGCTGACATCACTGTGGAGTCTGAAATCACTGTGGAGGCTGGCATCACTGTGGAGTCTGAAATCACTTTGGAGGCTGGCATCACTGTGGAGTCTGAAATCACTGTGGAGGCTGGCATCACTGTGGAGTCTGAAATCACTGTGGAGGCTGGCATCACTGTGGAGTCTGACATCACTGTGGAGTCTGAAATCACTTTGGAGGCTGGCATCACTGTGGAGTCTGACATCACTGTGGAGTCTGACATCACTTTGGAGTCTGACATCACTTTGGAGTCTAACATCACTTTGGAGACTGACATCACTGTGGAGTCTGGCATCACTGTGGAGTCCGACATCACTTTGGAGACCGGCATCACTGTTGTGGCATTCACACACTCTCTGTCCTGTGTCACTGTGCCCTCTTTGAGTATTATCATCCCCAACTGAGCACAACTGTGGAAAAGTGCACAGAGAGAATGCATGAGACAAGAGCAAGTCGGTCTTAATATTGCGTGTTTGTAAGGCAGCACTGGTTTGATATTCCTCAGATACTCTGGTTAGTGTTTGTTCTAAATCCTCTACTATATAATCTGCAAATAATTCGACCTTAACTTGAACTTTCCAAGATAGAATGTTCAGAACTCAAAATAACCGTCAGAGCTGATATCACTGTCATTTGCATACTTACATATGATTGCTCTTCTTTCTGACATCTATTTGCATACGAAATTGTGATTGGGCTTATCTTCTTTCCATATATTTAACTACTTACAGCTGCTTGTACACTTCACAGTGGTTGTGTGTTGATTCTCGTATACAGAAAAATAATTTGCTAGCTAGCAGAAACCTCAAAGTGGCTAGCAGAAACCTCAAAGATAAAAATGTGTGTGAGAGATAAAGAAACTGAGTAAGAGACAGAGAAAGATAGAGGGAGAATTAAAAATAGTGTGAAACTTGGTGGTGGTGCTGCTGTGCGACCACACATGACTCTTCATCTTTTTTACTCAAAACCTGCCAACTAAATGTATTTCAGTCTCCTAAAATACTAGTTGCCACAATGCTAGCTTACTGAAAGTCAAAAGAGCCAACCAAGTCTGTATGCTATTCTGGCTCCTGTATGGACTGAATGCAAGTCTGAGGGATTTGCATTTTCCAGTAATTATATCTGGATGCAGTTTTATGGAAGCTTTATGGAGTTTCCATCATGGGATAAAAAATAACAAGGTAACATTTAATCTCACAATTCTGAGATTATATCTCAAAATTGTGCTTTTCTCGCAGTTCTGAGAAAAAAAGTCTGATGTCATGTTTTGGTTTACGTTCATGTTTTCATGTCTCTTATTTTGTAATTCAGTCCTAGTCATTTTTCCTGTTTAGTCATGCTTCCTGGTAACTTGTAGTGTAATTTCCTGTTTCTTCTTTAAATGGAATACGTGAAACTCATGTCAACAGCACTGTTTGTCCACTTTACCGTGCAACACGCACAGCAGCCAGTAAAACTGCTGTATTTGAGTCTATATTTGTGATGTGATGGTACGTTGTTTATTCATGAAGGATGTTGTAACGGTACACTGGTATGCACACTATGCAAACAACAGGTGATACACGAGGGGTAATGCATCAGTACATTGTGATGTAGGCTTGTTTCCGAATACACTGCCCACTACGGTACCGCCCCCACTATCATTTAGCTTTTTCATAGAAATAAAAAACATTTAGTTCAGTTGGACAAATGGACGCTACAATTGTAAACTGAACGCGTTTGCTCTGCTCCATACAGTTTGCGCTGCAGAGCCGTAGCACAGTGCGAGCGCTTTGAGTGTATATGATTGCGAAGGTGAACGCGGAAAAAATGGCATCACTGTGGATACTGGCATCACTTGCATGAAGAAGAAACTAAAGCAGCTGGAAGCTTTGGTTTTCAAGCAAAATGTAAAAGTATATTAAAAGACCGCTTCTTAAACCAGAGAAGGTGAACATGTTGGTTTTCTAGCCAATTTAGTTTTAATTTTCTTTTTGTTTTCATTTTGAAAAGCCTGTTGTCTCAGTGGTTTAGCTGACATTACGCTACAGAGGCTTTTTATTTTTATTTTTTTTAATTTATTTGATTCCTCAGTGTTTGCTAATAATAATAACGTTCTGTAATTTTTTAGTCGATATGCAATACAGCATGTGGTGTATGCCATGCCTCGTCTTATTCGTTTTCGTTAATAAACTTTATAAAAGCTAGTTTGTCATTGTATTGTTTTATTGTTGTTGTGCTTTTCATTAAGAATAATAATAAATCAATTTTTCTGATCCTGGTTCTCTATTTCATATGCCTTCTCATGGGTTTATTGTTTTGTTACCTTGTTATCAGTTCTGTATTTTTATTGGTTCGTGTTTTATTTGTTCCAATTCATTATTGGGTGTTGTCATGTGTTTCCCCATGTACACATGGAGTATTTAAGCCCTCGGGTTTGCTATGTTTCCTTGTTATTATGTATTGTTCACTGTAACCGCTGTGTGGTGAGGTTTGTCAAGTTAAAATCTTCTTGTGGTTTTTCATTGTTTAGTTCTGTGTATTTGTGTTTGATCTGCTTCCAATAAAGTGCACTTTTTGGGCTAGTTGTCCTCAGTGGGTTATTGTTACATCAGAACTGCAAGATAAAATTGCGAGAAAAAATGTGAAAAACTGAGTTGAGATATAAACTCAGAATTGTAAGATATAAACTTGGAATTCTAAGAAAGTCTGAGTTGTGAGATATAAACTCAGAATTGTAAAATAGACTCACAATTCTAAGAAAAAGTCTGAATTGTAAGATATGAACTAACAATTGAGAGAAAAAGTTGATTTTTTTTTTCTGTGACAGAAACAAAAAACTGAATTGTGAAATGTAAAGTAAGTTTTTTTTCTTTTCTTTTTTTTCTTCACAGAATTAGAATTGTGAGATAAAGGTTGCAAATACCTTTTTTTTTAAAATCTTTTTGTTCCATGGCAGAAATGGGCTTCCATATGTTTTTAAGGTATTACTGCAAACTTAAAAACAGTAGCATATGTATGAATATTACTCACTTTGTATGATGTTTGCAGACTCCCAGAGAGGGTTTGCTGGAGAATGTGCCCTTCTCACAGGGAACACATGGTTTATGGCAGTGTGTGACATAATTGTTTTCTCTCATACAGTAAAAACCTGGTTTACAGAAGCATGATCTATTGCTTTCATTAGTGCATGGAGTAACTTCCATCTCATTGTTTCCCTCTGTTTCCACCCAAATAGAAAAAGACATAGAGAGCCATCAATGAACAAATATTCTACAAAAACATCCAAACATCTTATCTACTCTTTATTAAATTAGTAATAAAAACTTTACATTTGAATTATACTTTTCATACTATGCTTTAGGGGCTGTTAACACAAAACACATTTTTTTCATTCCACTGCAAAGGTTTTCTACATAAACACATGCTAGATGTAAAAAAAATGCATTTTTGCATTCCATTGCACAGGTTTTTATGAAAGCCTATTTCCGCCACAGAATAAAAAACATAATTGCGTAATTGTGACTTTTTATCTCAAAGTTTATATCTTGCATCTTTCTCATGTAAAAATGTGCTTATTGTGAAACATTAACTCAAAATTGTGAGAGAAAAAGTTGCAATTACCTATTTTGCATCATAAGCCAAGTTTCCATCCAGTTTTTGCGCTGTTTTGTTATCGACAAAGAGAATGTGCGTAAAAAAAAACTTTGCGAAATTTGCTGTCTACAGCCTGTTTCCATTCAACTGTCTGTAGCCTATGTGTGTGCGTTACAGAGCAGCAGCGCATTAGATTAGAATGGCAATTAATTTACCTGTACAATAAGCTGTTTAAAACGTGCATTCTCCTGTTCAATTTCGAGCATCCAGTAATATAATCACACATGTCTTGTGGAGCGCTTTCAGAGTATGAATTAATTTGTAATTTTAACTGTTTGGAAAGGGAGCGTAAATGTGGATTTCTTATCCTGTTGCGCCCTCTATAGGACCAGTGACTAGTCGACGTCAAGCTTATAGCGTCATGGCAGAGCACTGAAGTCGACTAGTCGATTAGTCGGTGCAACCCCTAGCGTGATGACGTCATCCCTAAAAAAAAAACGAATTGTCGCATAAGTTTTGGTGTATCGCAAAAAAAAATTGCCCTTGAGCTGTTTCCATACATAATTTCACCTATACTGCGTAAATGATATAGGCTAGTAGCCTGTTCTTCATCCATTTGAAACAAAACTTAATCATATAGCCTATTATTAAATTGTATAGGCCTACATAAAATTATTTTTATTAACAAGTGTCATGAGTTTTTTTTTTACTTTGTTATAGGCTAGACTATTTAGATACTTGATCATCAAGCAATAATCATAAACATAATCATAATCATAATCATAAAATAATCATAAAGGAGCAGTTGTATTATTATTATTTTTCTGATTAAATTTTATTAGGAAATAGGAATGTTCATTTCGGTTATTTTATTTCTCCTATAGCCTAACCAACAACCGACAATCGTTAAGCCATTATTAACCGTCAACCGACAAGATTATGTTAAATTACAATTAAATGAAATTTGAATTGATACGTGGCTGTGACCCCTTAAAAATACCTAAATTTGTTTTAGGGATTCATTTTATACATGTAAAAAGCAGAATAAACAACATTATAAAGCTATATATAAAATAAATAAATAGGCCTATATGCAAAATATATTTTTCTAAATAATTAATGAATTAACAAAACGAAAGAAAAAAACTGTGCAACAATTAGAAGCCTATATGCAGAATTTTGTTTCATTTTTGTGATGTGCTCTTGAGAAAGCGGCATCCTGTTTGTTTTCCTTTATTTTACAAAAGCGCAATGTTTTGTTTTTATTGTGAATGTACACAAATAAAATAAATATTTAGAATAGTTTTGAATAATGTCTTACTCTTATATGACCACAAATGAAGGAGTGGTCATATAATGGTCATTACTAACTCGACAACGCAGCCTGTTCATTGTCATAATAAAATACAGTCAGCCAAACATATTGGAAAAACATGCTATTTTATTTCCCCTCATTTCAGAACAAATCCTTGAAATTTTAACGGTAGAACAGTACTCAGAACAAAACAAGAATAAAAATATAAGAAGCTACTAACAAGCCAAAACAAATTAATTTAAAATGTTGTACTTAACGTTCCAATATCCATATAAAACAAGATCTTCAGAACAAAATGAATAAATTTGAACTTGCAACGTACTAAAGGAACACCAAATTAAGATATGTATGTTTGAGAGGTAACTCGTCAATTTAATAATATGAATATGATTTAATGCGCTTTTGAACTACAGGGAAACTGTGCTTTAACGTGAGCAACACGAACACGGATGCTGCCTATAGGCTAATTCTGTCATGTGACAACACTTATTTGTGTTAAAGCCCCTTTTCTCAACAAAAAGTGTTTCCTAACAAATTTTTGTGACATTTGAAGTATCGATATAGAATTTATGCGCTAAAGTTAAACGGAAAAAAAATTGTCGACACATGAGAAATTTTACCGATAAATGGCATTTCCATCAGCTATATCGGCATTTTTTTCGCCAACAAAAAAAAATACTTGGATGGAAACCTGGCTATAGATGACTGTTTATAGATGTGCATGTGTGCATAGAAAATATGGAAAAGGAGCACAGTGAAACAAAAAAAATGTCCTGTGTGAACGACCACTAAGAAGTCAACATGAAATTGACTCTGTATACTTTTTTAACACACATTCCCGGTCTTGTTGTGCAAGATTAATTCGTTTTTACGTTTTACATCATGTGAAAAGGGATATCCAATGAAGAGAAAGTGGGTTGATTTTATCCAGTGCAAATTAATTGGATGATGAAAAAAACATCCCCAAAATAATCTAGTCTCAGAGGCGATTTGCCGAAAAGTAATGAAGACAAACTTTTACTTCTATGCCATAATGTGCACTGATGAATCACACACAGTAAGAGTAGGAATGCGTAAGAAACAAGTAATAAAAAGGACAGCATTAATACAGAATTCTAAATCCTGTGTCATTTTCAAAGCTCCCTGGTGTTCAAATGCTGGGAAATGTCGTGCAACTACTAACCAGAACACTCTTGAGTACAGCGTCGACATCTCGGGATTCCCTGTCTGGATTCCCAGTAACATTCGTTATAACCTACATGTGAAACAGAATGCAAACCACATACATCAAAAGTAATCTCATATCTTCATATGACACTCACAACTCTAGCTGTGCAAGAGTAAAAGTACTTGCAGCATGATAAAAGGAGTTTTGAAGTGACTGGCATCTGATTTCTAAGTACACACTCATGCACAGACATTTTGAAACTTGAGGGAAAATCATTTAGTCAAAGACTGAGTAAAAACTCCCTATAGTCAATTTGCGTCAAAGTCAAAGCTTTATTCTAACAGAGGTTACAACCATTTGGTCAGTAAGGGACATGGGTAGATGATCTGCTGTTTGTAAATGCAGATTAGGTTTTAAAAGGGACAGATTGTCATGCCACTTTAAACCTACACATTGACTGACAACATGGTTTTTCAGTTTCACATGCAAGTTTGAGTGTCGCACAACTCACCACAATTGTTCCAAATGGTTTGTTAAGGTGTTTGAAATGGTTGCTAGGTGGTTACAAGAGTCCACCTCCATGACTTTTAAGGTATCATTTGTCTAGTGATACAATTGTATGCAGTGCTTACATTCAAATACACCAGTAAGTGTAGTATTAGAGTGCTGCAATACAAAATTACATGACACTAAATGAATAGCTGAAGAAGTGACCACAGCTTCTACTATGGGTCATGCTTAATTTTCTTTAGACATTACACATAGCTTAATGGTTACGAAGTGGTGAGGTAATCATTTCTGGTGAAACACTCTGAAAGCTCAACTACAGAGTTTGCATATAGCTCAGTGGCTACTAGTTAGCCTATAACACACATATCAAGTTGGGTTAAAACATGAGGTTTAGCTATTATAAGGATTTAATTGTGAGCAGATTGTTCATATACAGTCTTAAAAACAAAGGTCTTCATTGGCATTGATGGAACCTTTTTGGATTCTTTAAATTGGAAAAAGATTCTATGACTAAAATTTCTTCACACTAAGAAAAATGGTTCTATTTGGTTCCTTGAAAGGTTCCAAAATTAGAAGGAACCAAAAATGGAATACCCCTTTGGATTTGAAAAAATACATAAATAAACATAAGATCAAGCTGTCTATATATATAATATATAGATAGAGATAGATAGATAGATAGATAGATAGATAAAAATCATCTTTCTCCACAGCTTTTTTGTTCCTCAAATTTAAAGCTAATGGCCTAAAGATATGAGTCACTAATCATTGCACAGAATACTACTGAAATAGGCGGACAGTGGGTTGTACTTCAGAAATACAATGTGTGACATGATGGAAATGGAAGTGGTATAAACTTACCAATAACGTTGACGTGTAGAATTGTAAAAAGCTGTAAAAGGAAAACAACAGTTTTAGTCTTATTTTAGTCTGAATGTCTTTTCTAATCTAAGAGACATAAAAGTTAAATAAAGATTGTCTTTGTTGTAGCCGTTTGATGTCTGAATTTGTCAATCTAAGACCCCTGGCTTGTTTTATTCTCTTGGGAAGGACTCAACCAAAAGTTTTTTCACCGCTATGTTTTGATCAGTTTTTGGATTGCATAATCAGTTCAAAAACAAGTAATTTTGACCCAAAATGAACTCCAAGGTAGTAACATGAGCTTTTGACACATTAAATAATGGTTATGGAGAAAAGTGCATTAACTTTAAAAGGGTGTGCGTTTTAAAGAGTCATTTGATGTCAAGAACAATTATTAAGAAATGTTTGTTTTGGAGGCTTGTCAACCTGTTAGACAACCTTGTTACAGATGCTTTTAACCAGTGTTTTAAAACTAAAATCCATCATCAGATCAAAGCAAGTGAGTTAAAAATGAGTCAAAGTTTGATTTAATCACAAACAGGTTTTCTGGGTCACCCAATCGCTGAGTAAAAACAGCTACCGTCCTGTTGTTGTGAACTAAGGTCAAGGAAAATATGCCGCCGAAGGACAATCTGAATGTTTTCACTGCATTGCTTAACAGCACAACAGGAGGACTGACAAATTCACATATGCACATAATCTGTTTTTGTGCCTGAGAACAAACAGATAAGGGACAGGTCACAAAATGGAAATTTCTCAATGCAAAAAAAAAAAAAAAACACCCACAGAGAAATTCTTATCAAGTTTGCTTTTGTGACCTGATCACTACACAGAAAACCACACAAAATGTACAGGGAAACATGCTGTGAAAATGTTACAAACAGACACGTTTGTAAATGGGTGGGTTGTTTTTGCATTGGGGATCCCTTCATATTAAACTGAGTGTCCTTTCTGTCAGGGCTGACCTCAACTGATGTGTTCTGAGAGATCTTTTTTGTAATCTTTATTTAGTCACTTTGTGATTAAACGGAGGGCAGAAATGAGTGCGGACGATTACTAGTAATTGCCATGCTTAGTTGTTCTCTTACCAAATTGGAAATTCTTTTGTGACTAAACTCTGAAGTGAACCAAAAATGCAAAGGGCCAGTTTGCTGATACCGATAAACTGCTTTTTCCATTCAGTTGAAGCTTTCATTATATTGACTGTTAGCCTACTCAATATGACTTACATATGTCGATTATATGAGAAATGAAACTGATATTCGTGGAAACGAATTATTTAATGTCATTAAACACCACAAAATTGTCTAAAAACCTAGTGAGCTGCCTATCTAAACCGCATTTTATTTAGACATTAAACAATAAAAGCTCTTTGGAACACGTTCCCTCTCCTTAGCAAGGACTATTTAGACTTTAAATGGTTTTTGAGGGTAAATCAAAGGTTCTTCCGATTGTTTTCTGAAACACTACAGAATTAAAGACTCCTTGTTGAATTTACAATGCTTATTCTGTGGCATTAAGCTGTCAAATGTTTTTGGCGCTAATTGGAACCTTTATTTTGAAGCTCAATCGGTCTTCAGACACGTACAGTTATAATTAATAACCGACAATAATAAAAGTCCCTTTGTAAGACATCCGTGATAAATTAATAGTAATGAAAAACGTCTAGTCGAAATTAGAAATAAAAGTCACACTCACCAGATAAAACAGCAAAATAAAAGTGTTTCTTGTTGAGGTAGATGGTGTCATGATTAACAGCAGATGCAGATGCTGCGCGTTGCAGCAATAAAATGTGTCATTCTGTTTGGTGCTTTTATATTTGGTGCCTGGCGCGTGGGAAGCTCGACTCACGGTGAGGTGACAAGAAACCTAAACTGATCAATAAATAAATAACACGTCCATAGTAAGTGTTTCCTTATGTGCATTTCTTACTTTTACCTTTTAAAAGCATTAATACCTTAACATAGTAATGTGTTAATTTAGCCATTAAGTATAAGAACATTAAGTTCAATTCATGTAATTAGTAAACAGTGTTAATAAAGACATTCAATCCTTTAAAATGTGCATAGTATACATTTATACATGCATTTAGTTCATATCAACATCTGTGAACACATTTGTATTTACAAACTGCATGTAGTCTTGTGTATAGTTTCACATTAATAACTTACATTAATGTTTTATTGTTCAGTTAACATTAAAAGACTCACTGTTAAAGACATGCTGCTTTCCTGATCTCTTTTTTTAAGCTACAGAAGAAAAAATATTGCTACTTTATATTCAATTTCATTTATTTATATGAAATTTCACTTATGTTAAAGCTCACAAAACAAGCAAACATTACCATTAGTCAACAATTCACACATTCATACAAAATGATTCATGTTTTCCATTATTACACATACAAATAAGTGATGTGTGCACAAGTACTCATTTTGGTAAATCCAGAAAATCTCCTGGATGCAGAAACATTCATGTGCGGCTCCATTTTGAACACTTTTGCAATCAGTCAAGAGCGTAAGAGGCTCGGCCGTGGGGTTCTGGCCTCTTTGGGTCTGAATGCTGAAAGTGATACCGTGGCAAACGAACTACATTTTGAAGCTGGTCAGAATGCGGGTGTCTCGATGCATTGGGCAAGGATGAATCCTAAAAAATATGAATGTTAATTACAAGTTACCAAAAGTACTGAGCCGACACTAATCATCCATAGAAACCAACTGAGATGAATAGCTACGAACATATGAATGGCATAAATATACAAATAAACAAACGTGAATAAATGTTATATCTAATCTACAAATTAATCACTTCCAGGCCTTTCCTTCATTTTCTTCTACAGTACACCATGTGCGCACAGATGTAATATTAGAAGACTGCAATGAAACAAACATTACAGCTTTGACACACAAACTTTCCATGACAGCTGAAAGACAAACATCTCAGGTTTACGTTCTGTTTTTGTACATTTATTTTGTTAATCATCTCTCTTCCCCTTTTGGTCCTTGTTTCCTTTGTTTAGTTTATTCTTTTTGTTGTGGTAGTTTCTGATTATTCTGTTCTTTGTTTGCTAGGTTGCCGTTTACTCCTTCTTTGTGTCTTGTTCATCACCTGTTCTGTTTGTTGTATTTAAAGTTTGTTTCAGCCCATTGTCTGTTCTTCTGTAAGCGGAGCAAGGAGGATCTACTCGCAGCAGTATTTATTAATCCAAAATCTAAAAATCAAACCCGTAGAAATGTTGAGGTAAAACATAAACATGCAGCAATCCAAGTGTGCATAGATGAGAACACAAAGAACTGAAACAGAGGGTTTTCATTTCAGCTGTTGGGTTTTCAAAGGAAAATACTCAGATTTTTGTTTCTTTGTTTCAGGATTTCCTGGGAAACTACATCTTCAGATTATCTGATATCTGATTTGAAAATCACCCTGATACCTGATTTAAAACCCCTCTAGCCATTAAAGCAGGCTCATTAGGAAACCTGTTTCTCTTTCATAAGAAGTGATACTGAAATGCCATTAATAATTAACAAACTGACAACTACAAATATGTGGATGGCCAACCGTTAAACACCTGAACTGTGTTCCCCTATAATGTCTCACCAGTTCATGATTAAACCAGGATGAGGCTGACCCTCCCATAGCCGCTGGTTTTGCCACAGAGCCCCGTAGATCCAGACTGCTCATCTGAGAGCCAGAGTTCAGGGTGGGATTGGACCATCCGGACAAACAGTGCTGCAGAATTCATATTTGCATGTTTATGGTTTTGAGAATAACATTTATCAAGAAAGTCTGTATAATACTAAATATTCAAAGTAATAAAATGTGAGCTATCCATTAACAACGCTGACACACACATTATTAGTCAATGTCACCAAAATAATTGGTCTGCTTGATATATTTCACTTGAGAAATCAGTGTTAATGCTGATTTGACTATATGAAACTCACTGAGGGCAAACCCAGGCTGTCAGAGGGATCAAAACTGCAGCGGCGATGGGCTTTGTATTTGTACGCTGACAGCAGAGTTGAGCGAGGAATACTGACTCTGAAACAAATGCATAGAGATGGCACGGATCCTCAAAAACAGTCACTCAATCACACACCAAATAAAATAAAATAAACAGAGCTATGATATTGGAAACTGTAATCTTCTGATCTGTAATGTCTATAGATCCTCTGAACTATTTTATATTGGACTGGCGTGGCACAGTCTAAAATAAACATGTTGTTTGAAATGATATAAACTACATGAATACAAAAATTCTATAGAGATGTATTGCTTACAGAGGCTGCATTTATTTGATCAAAAATACTAATACTAATTTAAAATAATTATTTTCTACTTGAATATGTTTTGAAATGTAATTTATTCCTGTGATGCAAAGCTGAATTTTCAGCATCTTTACTCCAGCCTCGTGTCACATGATCCTTCAGAAATCATTCTAATATGCTGATTCGCTGCTCACAAAATATTTTATGTTAAAAACAGCTGCTCAGTATTTTCATGAAAATGGTGATACTTTTTTAAAGGATGCTTTGATGACTATAAGGTTGAAAAGAAAAACGCTTATTTAAAAATAGAAATCTTTTGGAACATTATAAATGTATTTACTGTCAATTTTGATCAGCATCCTTTCTCCCCCAAACTTTTAAAAGGTTTTGTATGAATAAGTGGGCACTAACAAAACCATGTTTGCATAATAAACACTCTGACATATGCACCTGATTAAAGCAGGCTCTCTTTCAGTATGAGGGTGTTCAGATTTGGGCATCTTGCACACTGGACAGGCGGCCTGTGCATCCAGTGGAGCCGCAAACAGTCGACTGTTTATTCTGTAGCAGAATGTGCCTGTGGACCAAAGGCAAAGGAAAAATGAAGAGAATTATCTGGTACAGTCATGATGTAAAAAAGCATGTGAAAGTGATGTCACGCCAACCCAAATCTGCAGATCTCTTACACTGATGCGTGTCTGCAGGTGTCTGTGGCTCTTCACTGCCAAGTGTGGAAGATGCAAGATCAGCAACAGATGGAAATCTGTAGGAAAAAAAGAAAAAAGCATTTGCACGATCAAAACGTCTTTTGACATCTTGTGATCTTGCAGAATTAAGCATAAGATTTGTGCGATATAACAGATTTAAGCAACAGACTCCCGTGTGTTCGCTACGGTTAAGGGACATCAAAAGGAAGAACAAAGGTAACCTTCACTGCTACATACAAGAACTCATTATCTACATTTACATTTTACATTTAAAGTTATCTACCAGGTTTTATTCTGTAACAAATTACAAAAAAAGACACCGACCCTGATAACAAGCTGTGGACGCACTCGTCTCGATTGGCATGACGGAAGCTGCGGAGATCGCTGAAGAACTGCTCCGAATGATCTTCAAGAGAGCTTTCAGCGTCCAGTAGGCCTAAAGAGAAATCAAACGGTAACCTTCAGGTTCCCAAAAAGCACCTACATGGAAACTGCAAATTAAAATGGGAAAAATCTTCCACTGAGTTGAGATTATATATATATTTTTTGCATTATTCAAACCTGCTATCCAATCATAGCCCAGTAAAGGCTGTATGTTTCGCTCTGATATCGCATCCATCTCTAGTCCAGCAGTCGTTGAGCTGTCAGTCTCTCTCTGCAGTCCCAAGAAAAAAAAAAAAAACACATCTGGTACTCTTGAAATGATAACACTATGGCTAAACCGTAGCAGATGGGGATTTCTTTCTGCATAGGTGCTTTTTCACTTCTTTGGAAATCATTATAAACCATCAGATCTCCATTAGATTTTGTACACTTTGTTTCTTTACTATATTCTGGTTACCTTGCGCCATCTAGCAAATATGACTCAAGCTGACTAAAGGTCAATTCACACCGCACAGACAAACGGCAACAAACACGTTTACACCTGTCGGCATCTGCTGGCGTTGGTCGGAGTTTGTTTTCAATATCAGTGTTTGTCAGTGTGAATATGACAGTTATTTTTCATAAAATTCTAAATCTAATGGCCAGCTTGTTTGTCTGTGTGGTGTGAATTGGCCTTAACAGATGAATAGTCTCCATCAGTTGACTAACGGTCGAGTGCATCAATGTTCAAGTTCACACACCTGGTCACAGGGGGTGCGAGTCGCAGATTTGGGCAGCATCAGTCTCACAGATCTGCTCTGTCCCTTCCAGCGACTGTTCGCTGCGTCTTCCAGTAGTGTGCTGTAGGTGCTCAGTTCTGAGCTTTGGCTGGGTTTAGGTTTATGGTGGTCCGTTGTGGGGTCTTCACAATCTCTAGGATACTGTTCGTCTGAAGATACAAAGACATTTTATCAGCAATTATTATTGGTCCAACATATACATTGTCAGTGTTTCATATATTTACAAGTCAATTCATAGAAAATCAACAGTATATCAAGGACGAAAAGCTCAAGAGCTTTAAAAATGTATATATATATTTAAAATATAAACATTTGATATAATGACATTAAGCATCACAGCGCAGCCTCCAAAAATGAATTCATTGTAATTTTAAGTCTTTACCGATCTTTGCCACTATCCTTTAGATTTACCTGTTTGTCAGCAAGGCGTTTTTAATCATTTAAAACAGAATATAATTTAGTATGATCACTCTTTCTTTTATATATTTTAATAAGAACAGGTCATAATAAGTATGTTGTTTCACTTTTACATAAATATATCTGATAGACTGAATAACGCTGGAACATTACTTCACATTTTATTTTCACAAAAGTTATTTGAAACATTAAATTAGGCACTGTACTTGGTTTAATATGCTTTTATATTTATAAAATGATTTTTATGAATTTAATTTGATGGGATGTCTTATCTTTGACCCCTCTCTCTCTCTATATATATATATATAAACTAAATAACGTTACATAGACGTGTATAAAGACTAATGGTATACAGTGTTGGGCAGTAACTAGTTACTGTAACTTAGTTACTGTAATAATATTACTTTTTGCAGTAACTAGTAGTGTAACTAATTACTAATAAGATTTCAGTAATAATATTACAGTTATCATCCATAAAACAGCTTAGTTACTTTTGATGCCTCAACCGCTGATTTAAAACCCAACAATCAAATAATTCCTAGATTTATTTTCAGAAATTTCATGTGATGTCACCTGTGTTGCAGGCAAGCTTGGAATAAGGAAAAGCTTACATTCAGCAGATAGAAACATTGCATTATATTGATTTTGTCAGGAAAAAAGATGATCTGAACACTGTTGTGTAAGTTGTGGCTTTACTTTACTCTGGCATTACATCCCACCCACATCCCTCTGATCAGCATGTGGTACATTATATTACTATAATTAAAAATATTTTTGGAAAATTACACAGTTTCTTACAAACTTATGTGATTTCATAAAATACATAATGAAATATAATCGTATATGGGTAACAGAGAAATTACAATTAGCTTCCAGCTACACATGACAATTAATGAGATTAATACATCACTTCTGCTTGAATGTCACTATCAATCACTATTGAGTGTTTGTAATAACTTCTGATGCGATCCAGTGTTGATTTTGGTCAAATGATGAGGCAGAAATATGTTGTTAGTAACATTCTAGAAGAATTTAATGTGGAAGATGCACAGTTACAACTTCTGTGGGGCGTGAAGAAAAAGTAATGTAACTAGTAGTGTAACTAATTACTGTTGCCAGAAAGTAATAAGTGAAGTAACAATATTACTTTTGAAAGGAGTAACTAGTAATGAGTAATATATTACACTATTTGAGTAACTAGCCCAACACTGGGTATACGTTATAGCAAATGTTACATAATTAATTCAATATAATTATATAACGTTACAGTTATAAAGTTGTAAACACCACTTCACTGTGCATTGAATACGTCTTTGTTGATTTTGATTGCTTCCACTGTCCTCATTTAAGTCGCTTTGGATAAAAGCGTCTGCTAAACGACTAATGTAAATGTCTTTAAAGACCTCGGCGCTTTAATTTGTATATTCTGACCGGATTTTTTGACGGTTTTCGCTGCTGTTTCTGGAGTCGATAGTGAAGCTCCAGCACGCGGCGGCGTGTTTCTCTCCGTTAAAGGCGCTCGATGCGGGCCGCTTTCTCCGTGCCCCGAGCTGTGACTTTTGTCCCCCTTATCCGGACACGAGAGTGTCAGCTGACTCAGTTTTTCAGTTTGTTTCTCGAGTTTCTCCAGTAAATATTTGTTCTGCTTTCGCAGAGCGTCGATCTGCGCGAACTCAGCCATTCTGTCGCCATAGCAACCCCAGCACGCGAATCAGACGCGGATCAAACTAGACGTGGATACGCCTTACATCTTTGGTAGCTAAATATTGGGTTATTTAAGCATGTTGTGTAAATTATGAAAAATAATGAAAGAACAAGAGACGGCAAACTTCCGCCACGAGAGAAAAACGGTCAAAACTCAAACAGTACACAGAAAAATCTGATTGGCTCCGGACATTTCCCACAATGCATCTGTGTGATGACCACTGGGTCTGTTTAAAGGGACAAGCACCTCTATCTATCTATCTATCCATCTATCTGTCTATCTATCTATCTATCTATCTATCTATCTATCTATCTATCTATGTAAAAATGAATTAGATTGCATTCAAAAGTTTGCAGTCAGTAAGATTTGTAATGTTTTTTAATGGAATCTCTTATGATTGATTTATTATATCTAAATAATAATATTTTATCTATAATTATTTATTATATCTTATAAGGCTTTATTTATTTGATCAAAAATACAGAAAAAAAATCATATTGTGGAATATTATTGCGATTTCTAATATTCGTTTCCTATTTTAATATACATTAAAATGTAATTTATTCCTGTGATCATTACTCCAGGCTTTTTGTCATATGATCCTTCTGAAATCATTCTAATATGCTAATTTTTTATCAGTGTTCAAACTGTTGTGCTGCTTAATATTTTTTTGGAACCTGTGATTCTTTTTTCTTTGATTCTTTGATGAATAAAAAGTTAAAAAAAAGAACAGCATCAAAACAGAAATCTTTTCTAACAATATAAGTTTTTACTATCACTTTATATCCATTTAACACATCCTTGCTGAATAAAAGTATTAATTTCTTTAAAAAAGAAAAAGAAAAAAAAATGACTAAAACTTTTGAATAGCATATTTTAACACAACATTTCTATTTTAAAAAACAAACAAACAAACAAAAAACAAAACACTGTTCTTTTTAAACTTTTTATTTATTAAAGAATCCTGAAAAAGTAGCTATCACAGGTCCCAAAAATAGCACAAATGTTTCCAACATAAATCAGCATATTAGAATAATCTTTGCAGGAAGAAATGATTTCTAATAATGTTGAAAATTCAGCAGGAAAACAATACTTTAAAATCTATTCAAATTGAAAATAGTTATTTCTAATTGTAATTTTGTTTTCAAATTGTAAATTGTACTGTATTTTTAAGCACATAACTGCAGGCTTGGTGAGTATAAAAATTAAAATATGTAAAAATCATAATAGATATAGAAATATTCATTACGAAATATTATGATTTAAAACGTAATTTAAAAACGCTATCAAAAACATTATATATATATACAGTGGGTATAAGTATTTTATTATAAGTATAATATATAAGTATTCAACACTTGAACAAATTTTTTATTAAACACATTTCCAGTGCAGCAATTCACATGAAATTTTGACCAGATGTTGGTATTAACTCAAGTAATTTACACGGATAAAGAAATCATAAAATTACAATCCATAAAAAAAGTTATATTTAATGAAGTGAAATAGGAGAAGAAAAAAGTATTGAACACGCAAAGAAAAAGCAGTACACCAAGGCAAGACAAAGCAAGACAACAGCTGATTTTACTAATTAGTTCAACCTCCTATTTGTGCAAATTAGAATCAGCCAGGTTATTGCAGGTTAATCAGTTAGAAAAAGCCTACCCACCTCTGAATGCAAGTATACAAACATCTCATGATGGGTAGAGGCAAAGAGCTGTCCCAAGACCTTCGCAACAAGATTGTTGTGCTGCATAAAAATGGTAGTGGTTACAGACGGATTTCACAACTCCTAAATGTTCCTGTAAGCACCATTGGGTCCATTATACGCAAGTGGAAAGAAAAAAACTCCACCATCAACCTGCCACGCAAAGGAGCTCCTCGAAAGATTTCTGATCAGGGAGTCACAAGGTTAATCAGAAGAGTAATCCAAGAGCCAAGGACCACTCGGAAAGAGCTACAGAGAGACTTGGAAGCAGCAGGTACAGCTGTCACAGAGAAAATTATAGTCAATGCACTCCACCGCCACGGCATCCATGCACGCTCACCTCGGAAGGCTCCATTTTTGAAGAAAAGGCATGTTGAAGCTCGTTTGACATTTGCTACAAAACATTTGGACAACCCTGTGAATTACTGGGAGAATGAAGTCTGGTCAGACGAGACAAAAATTTAACTTTTTGGCAATAATACCACACGCCATGTTTGGAGGAGAAATGGCTCTGCGTATGACCCTAAAAATACCATACCAACAGTGAAGTTTGGAGGTGGAAGCATCATGGTATGGGGCTGTTTTTCTTCTCATGGTACTGACAGAATCCATGTTATTGAAGGGAAGATGAATGGAGCATGTACCGGGAAATTCTTGAGGTGAATCTGTTACCATCCGCCAGGATGAGACATGGATGGACATTCCAGCAGGACAATGATCCAAAACATACTGCAAAGGAGACTTGGAATTGGTTCCAGAAGAAGAAAATAATGTTGTTGGAATGGCCCAGTCAATCACCAGACTTAAACCCAATAGAGAATTTATGGAAGGAACTGAAGATCAAGATTCACAAGAGGGCCCCGTGGAACATTCAAGATTTGAAGACAGTCTGTTTAGAAGAATGGACCAAAATCCCACCTGCGCGTGAACGATTAGTTTGTTCATACAGGAAGCATCTTGAAGCTGTTATTGCAAACAAAGGCTTTTCCACCAAGTATTAAGTATAATCTCAGTTAGTGTGTTCAATACTTTTTTCCTGTGTCATTTCACTTTATTACACATAACTTTTTTATGGATTGTAATATTCAATATTTTTTCTCTGTGTAAATTACTTGAGTTAATACCAACATCTGATCAAAATTTCATGTGAATTACTGCACTGGAAATGTGTTTAATAAAAAAATTGTTCAAGTGTTGAATACTTATTTCCCCCACTGTATATATCAGGGGCTTAGATCACGCGGGGGACGTGATGTTTTATTCGGACCCAGAGTAAGGCGAGATGAACATCACTGAGCGCTAAACACTCATTGCATGCAGTGTGTGTTCATTCATACTCGAAGCTGGAGGGCGCTCTCGTGCAGAAAAGGAAATCCCTAATATGGACAAAAGCTCCAGCTATCACTGTATGAAAACAGTTATTCACAGAAAAACAGAAATGTTTGTAAACATGAAGACATTGAACATGCGATTACGACAATATATGGTTTATTTATGTTTTTCAAGTCATCTCCAGGTAATAAATAATGTATATGAACAATGCAGTGCTAATTTACATAGCATTTATTACAGCATAAACTATTCTGCCTTATTATGTGATAAAAAAGTGTTTGTAGTATATAGACAAATCATTATTATTGGTTATTGTCCAGCAGTGTATCTGATTTCTAAGCCAATTAAAAGCTAGAAATAAGAGAAAAATGTCACGGTTAGGTATGTAACCCTGGTTCCCTGAAGGAGGGAACGGAGACGTCACGTCGGATGACCGACGAAATTGGGATCTCGCTAGAGAGACCAATCCACTTCGAGTGTAACTAAACGAGCCAATGGACATTGGCATGTGATCATTGCATCCAGCTGCCGCTGATCACAGCGTGAGTATAAGAGGCAGCAGGTGCACCGCATTAATTCATGCTTTTGCTGAGGAGCCGAGCCGGTGACCCGGCAGCTCAGCGGTGGTACAGCGACTGTGGTGACGGGACGTGACGTCTCTGTTCCCTCCTTCAGGGAACGAGAGTTACATACGTAACCGAGACGTTCCTTTTCAGTCGGTCACTCCGAGTTACGTCGGATGACCGACGAAATTAGGATCCCTACCAAAGTGCCACAGGAGCTGCCCCTTCCAGTGCCCTGTGTAGGCCTCCTGATCCTTCCTATAAGGCAGACGATAGGACCGGGCTCTACACAGAGAAGGTCAACTACTGTTGTTCCTTGAGAAACCCAAACAGTAGGACTTGGATAACACTGGGAAGCGTGCCCTTCCGCTTGGAAGAGGCACACTGCAGAGTCACCTCCTCCCAGAGGGGGTTAAGTGACATTTAGACATGTGAAGTAACCCCGTAAGGCCCTATTGTACATGGAAGTCTCTGAGATGGCTCAGGCTGCATCATTAGAGATGGCAGAACGTGGTCTACCAGGGAAATACGGCCCTGCTAAGTGTACTGTGGAATACACACATGGGATCCCAACAGGGTCACTCATGTGGGCACTAGCCTCACACCAGATTTCAAGAATTAATTGGCTGAAAGGCCTGGCGCCAGACGCTCCGCCACGTCTGGACGCCGGAGTGCTGGAGGACTCGACAGGGTTTGCCTGGTTAAGGAACTCTCTGGAGAATTAGATGTAAGAACTCCGCAAGACGACTCTGAGCTGGTCCTCTCTGTGCCACTACCCATTTGAGGTGAGAACAGAGGAGGAAACTGGTTCGACACGTACGCTATAAAACCTAGCGAACTTGTTGGGAGTCGCCCAACTCACAGCTCTACAGATGTCTGCTAGCGAGGCATCACGAGCCAGCGCCCAGGACGATGCGACACTCCTAGTGGAATGAGCACACAGCCTGAGTGGGTAGGGCACACCTTGTGCTTCATAGGCCAAGGTGATAGCATCCACTATCCAGTGGGCCATCCTCTGCTTGGAGACAGCCTTCCCCTTCTGTTGTCTTCCTGAGGTCCTGAAGCTCTGAGTTCTATCCACGTACTGCGCGTACAGGTCAGAGCAAAGCTAGGGCTGGGTCTGCCTCCTCCAGGGGCAGCGCTTGCAGGTTCACTACCTGGTCCCTGAAGGTAGTGGTAGGAACCTTGGGGCACATAGCCCCTCAGTGTTGCACTGGAGTCAGCCGGCCCAAACTCTAGTCACGATTCGTCGACCAAAAATACAGTAGCATAAGAATAATATGTCTCCTATTCACTCCAGTTCACACGCTTTCCTTCTTTTGATATTTCTTCTCACCGGCTGCAGTTTACACGATGCGCGTTTCCTGTTACTGATGTGACATGAGCCTCGCTGCTCAATTTCTGATTGGCTGTCTGTTGCCAAGCGTCCAGCAGCAACATTTACATTTATGCATTTAGCAGACGCTTTTATCCAAAGCGACTTACATTGCATTCAAGTTACAGTTTTTACATTCAGCTCTTGCTTTCCCTGGGAATCGAACCCATGATCTTGGCATTGCTAGCGCCATGCTCTACTATTTGAGCTACAGGAAAGCAACAAGCAAACACCGCTCTGTTTCACACTGAACAAACTTAGCACCGCAATGCAGGGTTAACACCACAAATGCGGTGCTAACCCTGCTCTGGAGCAGGGTTTCATAACCCCGGGTAAAATGCGGTGCTAACACCGCTTTCAAATTACAGGTGTGAAACGTGTCTTTACCTGTGGTTAAAAGCAGTGGTTAGAACAACGATAACCCGGGGTTAAGCGCAGTGTGAAAAGCCCAAGAGAGTTCTTTGCCATGAGGTGCCATGTTGAACTTTCAGTGACCAGAATGAGAGAGTGAGAGCGATAACACCAAATTTAACACACCTGCTCCCCATTCACACCTGAGACCTTGCAAAACTAACGAGTCACATGACACCGGGGAGAGAAAATGGCTAATTGGGCCCAATTTTATATATATATATATATATATATATATATATATATATATATATCATTTCTGTCCCCCTCACTTCTGAAATGATGGCTACACCCCATGTATATATATATTAATTAAGTTTTTAATGAAGGTGTGTGTGTGTGTGTGTGTGTGTGTGTGTAGGCCTATATATACAGTATATACAGGGGCGGACTGGCCATCGGGAGAACCGGGAGAATTCCCGGTGGCCTGGCAGCCAATTTGGCCCGCTGCCCTGCATTTTTTTTTTTTTTTATAATTTATTATTATTACTTTAAATTGTTGTTGTTGTTTTTGTTGCCTACCGAATGCACTAAAGTGATTAGGTCCTGGAAGGTCCTGGGGATGTGGGGAGGTGGGGAGCTGGGGGGGTCATAGAGTCAGAGTTCAGTGTTGCGTGGGGTAAAAGGGGGGGGGGTTAAGGACGGGAGGGAGTTCAGCTTCCTGACAGCCTGATGTATGAAGCTGTCCTTCAGTCTGCTGGTCCTCGCCGGTCCTTGCTGGTCTGGGTGCTGTAGATGTCCTGGAGGGAGGGGAGAGAGACACCAACGATCTTCTCAGCTGCTCTCACTATCCGTTGAAGGGACTTGCGGCAGGACGCGTTGCAGGCGCCATACCACACAGTGATGCAGCTAGTCAGGATGCTCTCGATGGTGCCTCTGTAGAAGGTGCACATGATGGGGGTCGGGGCTCTGGCTCTTCTGAGTTTGCGGAGGAAGTAGAGATGCTGCTGTGCTTTCTTGGCCAGTGCCGCAGTGTTGTTAGTCCAGGAGAGGTCCTCTGTGATGTGCACACCCAGGAACTTGGTGCTGCTCACTCTCTCCACAGTCGCACCGTTGATGGTCAGAGGAGCATGCTGAGTGTGCACTCTCCTGAAGTCAACAACAATCTCCTTCGTCTTCTCCACATTCAGAGAGAGATTGTTGTCCCTGCACCACCCGGCCAGGCGGCTCACCTCGCTCCTGTAGTTTGTCTCATCTCTGTTGCTAATGAGACCCACCACAGTCATGTCATCCGCAAACTTAATGAAAAGGTTAGAGTTGTGTGATGGTGTGCAGTCGTGGGTCAGCAGAGTGAAGAGGAGGGGGCTCAGCACACATCCTTGGGGGCCCCTGTGTTCAGTGTGATGGTGCTGGATGTGTTAATGCCGACCCGTACTGCCTGAGGTCTCCCGGTCAGGAAGTCCAACAGCCAGATGCACAGAGAGGTGTTGAGCCCCAGCTGGACCAATTTGTGAGTGAGCTGCTGAGGGAGGATTGTGTTGAATGCTGAACTGAAGTCTATGAACAGCATTCTGACATATGAGTCTTTTTTGTCCAGATGTGTGAGGGCTGGGTGGAGGGCAGTGGTGATGGCATCATCGGTCGAGCGGTTGGACATATATGCAAACTGGAAGGGGTCCAGGGAGGGGGGGGGGGCAGACTTGATGTGTTGCATGACTAGCCATTCAAAGCACTTCATGGGAATAGGAGTGAGTGCTACTGGACGGTAGTCATTGAAGCAGGATGGAGATGACTTCTTCGGGACTGGAATGATGGTGGTAGCTTTGAAGCATGTGGGGACAACAGCCTGACTTAGTGACATGTTGAAGATGTCTGTGAAGACATCAGGGAGTTCCACTGCACAGTCTCTCAGTACACACCCAGGAATGTTGTCAGGACCCGGAGAGTGCATTGATCCCAGTGATGGGAATAACGGCGTTGTAATAACTTCAGACCAACAACCGTGGGAAGTACAAACGTCTCTCTTTACTGCTTGCTTCTTATCATAGAACATCACATGCTTAACCTGCACTCAACAGCACAGCACACTGGGAAACCACTTTTCTTAAAGGCGAAGTACAACATTACATCCCTCCCTTTATTTTAGAAAATAAAATAATAATAATAATAATAATATTAATTCACCCTGAGTATAAGCATGAGAGATGAAATAAAATTTTAACTGAAAGTATATTCTCTTTAAATGTTAACTAAATTCAGTATAGTAAATAGAAATTAGAATCTGGTATCTCGTCAGCTGGCTGTAACAAATTAGTCTTTGACTCAACTCAGTGTCTCTTCACGGTGTTCAGCTTTCACCTCACTCTATATAATCCACCAGTCTTGGGGGTTTCTTTCTGTACTCTCTCTTAGGATATCTGCTCTCCATTTGTACAGGACGTTCAGGAGAATCTCGGGGACTCCTGTACTCCTGAGGTTGGGCTATGTCATCAAAATCATCCATCTCATCATCAGTGGAGTTGGCGTGTGGAATTGATGTGCTTTGTTTCAGAGGTTTTAGATGAGAGATGTTTCTAGTGGCAGTGTGTTTCCCTCTTTGAACTGTAATCATCGTACCTTTGGTTTTTGTGACTTTGTAAGGTTTCGGGTTGAAGGGCGTCACAAGTTTTCCCGTTTTCCTCTCACGAATGAGCACAGAATCACCCACATTGAGCTCGGAATGTGAAGCTTTCTTCCTGTTATCAGAATATTGTTTAATCTTTTCCTTTTTAGAGCTATCCGTTTGACGAAGTGTGTCATTAATCACTGGACTGTGCAAAGCTGGTAGTTTGATGTTGATGGGTCTGCCGAAAAGTAGTTCAGCCGGGGATGTTCCAGTAGTTTGATGAGGTGTTGCTCTATAATTTCTCAGAAATTTGTGAAGTTCTTGTTTCCATGATTTTCCTTCAACATTGGCAGTTGATATTGCCTTCTTGAGGGTTCTCATGAATCTCTCAACCTCACCATTGGCTTGAGGCCAGTAGGGGGTGATCTTTCGATGGTGAATACCAAGGTGGGTTGTGAAGCTTGCAAGGTTTTGACTGGAGAACGGAGGGCCATTGTCAGACTTCATTATTTTGGGAATGCCGGCTGTGGAGAATATTTTGTCCAATAATGGAATGACTGTATATGCGGATGTTGATGGTGTTATCTCCACAAAGGGGAATCTGGAGTATTCATCCAGAACAACTAGAAGATAGTCGCCAGAGGGAAATGGACCACAAAAGTCCACAGAGACATTCTGCCATGGACCTTCAGGTAACTCGGACATCTGGAGCGGTTGATGTTTGTTGTAAGTAGTCGATGCTTGACAGGGAATGCAGGCTGATATGAGTTGTTCTGCCTGCTTGTCTATTCCAGGGAACCAGACCTTTTCTCTCAGCAGCTGTTTTGTTTTTACTAAACCCTGGTGGCCTTCATGTGCGAGATCAAGTGCTTTGTGCTGCAGGGCCCTTGGCATAACGATGCGGTGTCCTCTCAGAAGTATGCTCCTGTCATCCAGGACAGTAAGCTCCTCTCTGACATTGTAGAATGATTTCAGATCGGACAGGTCACGCTCTGTGGTGAAGTGATCATAAAGTCTGTGCCATTGACGACGTGCTGAAAAAGGCAATCCTTTGCTGCTGCAGTCTTTACTTCCTCCAGTGTCATGGCTTTAGGGACTGCGTTAGTGGCAAGAAAGTTGATGTGCATTTCTGTGTCAACATCATGCGTGATGGAGGACTTGTGGAGTTGCTGTGGGTGACGAGACATATAGTCAGCCGGATTTGTCTTCCCTGCTTTGTAGATGACCTTATACTTGTAAGGCTGGAGTCTGAGAGCCCATCTCTCAATTCGTGCTGGCGGTTTTGATTTAGGGTTGTTAAAGATTAGCTCTAAAGGTTTGTGGTCTGTGATCATGTTGAATTCAGCACCATAAAGAAACAGATGGAAGTATTCACAGCTCCAGACAATAGCAAGAGCCTCTCTTTCCGTCTGAGAGTACCTCTGTCCAACTTGAGTCAAAGCCCTGCTTGCATAAGCAACAACATAAGTGTGATTAGTGGTCTTCTCTCTCTGTGCCAAAATGGCACCAAGGCCAACAGGACTGGCATTGACAATTACATTGGTTTCTCTTTCAGGATAGAAGTAGCTCATCACAGGGGCTTTTACCAGTCTTTCTTTGAGGGTTCTCAGTGAGTCTTCTTGCTTTTTACTCCACAGCCATTCAGAGTCCTTTTTTGTGAGTTCCCTCAGAGGTTGTGTGAGTGAAGAGTAGTCAGGAATGAATCTTGCACTGTAATTAGCCATTCCTAGGAGGCTTCTTACCTCACTCTGGGTTTGTGGAGGTGGCATACAGGTGATTGCCTCAATTTTTTGGGGGTCAGGTGCGATGCCACAATTGGAGAATATGTATCCAAAGAACTCCAGGGATGTTTTGTGAAATTCACATTTGTCCTTGTTGATTGTCAGGTTGTTTTCATGCAATCGCTGAAAGACTGCTTCAAGAGATCGGTTGTGGGCATCTGCTGTGGTGCCATACACCAGAATGTCATCACTGAAATTTCTAACTCCAGGGATTCCCTGCAGGACTTGTTGGATGGTATTTTGAAAAACTTCAGCTGCTGATGAGATACCGAATATGAGCCTTGTATATCTTCTCAATCCAACATGGGTTGAAAATGTTGTGATGTATCTGGACTCAGGTGCTAGTTCAAGTTGGTGATAGCCTGAGTTAAGGTCCAGTTTAGAGAACATCACTGCTCCATTGAGATCGTGGATGATGTCATCTACCGTTGGCGAAATGTGTCTCTCTCTGCATACAGCTTGGTTTGGCAAGCGCATGTCAACACAGATACGTATCTTCTCTGGATTCTTGGGCTTAGGCATTGCTACAATGGGTGAGACCCATGGTGTTGGACCTTCCACTTTTTCTATGATGCCTTGATCCTCGAGGAGCTGCAGTTCTTTCTCCACCTTCTTTCGGATGTGGAAAGGGATGCGACGATGTGGCTGGATGACAGGTTTGACAGTGTCATCAATGTGTAGCTTTACTTGAATATTTTTCAATTTTCCAATGCCCTTTGTAATGTTTGGGTATTTTAGCATGAGCTGATCAGCGACAGAAAGGGTAGGCTGAAGTATGTCAGCAGAGTAAACAACGTGAACGAGTCCAATTTCCGAGGCTGTTTTATGACTGAGTAGAGAGCCATGATTACCTTGAACCACATAGAATGTTGCTTCAGTGGTTCTTCCATGAGCTGACACATCAGTGGTTAATTTTCCCAGCAGTGGAAGAGGGTGTTGCTTGCCATACGGTAATATTTTCTTGTTTGTTGGTTCCAGTTTTGTCATCATTTTTACTCTGTCATGGGCATACTTGTCAAGAAGGTTGACCGTGGCTCCAGTGTCAATTAGCATGTCCAGAGGTTGTTGAGATATCCAGACTGTTGTTGTTGGTTGCTTGATGTGTAAAAGTGTCTGTGTTACATAGACATACTCATCATCTGTGCTTGAGGTTGCAGCTGACTCTAGGTCCCTTGCTGGGCTGTTTTCGTTTATCTGTATTGTTCTCACCTTATGTGTTAGATTTTGTCTTTGTTGTGGTTTTGCATGCAGTCTGTGGTCTTGTTCCATGCGTAGTTTGCTGAAACAACAACGTGCAAAATGATTTGGTTTGCCACAGGATTTGCATGACAGCCCTCTTGCTGGTCATGCTGATTGTCCACCAGGATGTGGAAAAGTGCCACCACAGTTTCTGCATGTTGACTGTTGTGTTTTTTGTACAGTTTTCTGTTGTTGGCTTTTACTTAACATCTTTTTTTAAAAGTTTGGCTTTGGTATTGCTGCAACTCGTTCGGTGCTACTGACTTGTGTGTTATCTTCAATGCCAGCCGCCTGTGTTTCTGACATTTCGAATGCTCTTGCTAGATCCAACAGTTGTTTCAATGTCAAACTGCTGTCCCTCAGTGCTCTCCTTCGTAGTTGTGATGATGAACAGTTAAGTATTATTTGAGATTTTATTTCTCTTTCTGGATTCGAGAATTCACAGGTTGTTGCAAGCTGTCTTAACCTGGTATGAAAAACATCAATGGTCTCTCCTGTTTTTTGTTTAGCTTGCCTGAAGACATAGACTTCATACTCAACATTGATACTCGGGTTGAAGTATTCTGTCAGAACTTCTACAGCTTTGTCATAGTCATCACTGGCACCATTTTCTGGGATTGTTTCAAAAATGTCTTGCACTTGTTCACCTGCATAATACAGTAACATCGCTCTTTTTCTGGTTTTGTTGGTTACGCCAGCGGCTGTCAAGAATGTTTCAAATCTTAGTAGCCATTTTTTCCATTTTAGTGCGAGAGATCCTTGGTCTGTGTCGATATCAAATCTTGGAAAGTAAGGCAGTTCAGCAGCTGTGGCCATGATTTGTCATCAGACAGTAGTACACATTAGTGAAAGACGTTTGATTTGTTTAAGTATATAGGAGCATTTGCAAATTGTGTTAATTTGCATTTATAGTTCGCTGCTGAGTTGCATCCACTGTATTTGTAATAGTTTCTTTCTTGTTTTACTCACAGGTTGAGTTCAGATACGGCGATTTTTTTTTCCCGTGCTGCGATTCCAGGCCTTCGCTGGGTCCGAGTGCCAGTCGGAGCAATTTTTATCGATGCCTTCTGCTTAAGTACGTCTTTTCGCCGTGTTTATGGGTTTGTTCAAGTTGTAATGGCAGTTAATCACTCGTCGCCATTGTAATAACTTCAGACCAACAACCGTGGGAAGTACAAACGTCTCTCTTTACTGCTTGCTTCTTATCATAGAACATCACATGCTTAACCTGCACTCAACAGCACAGCACACTGGGAAACCACTTTTCTTAAAGGCGAAGTACAACATTACAGGCGTTATAAATAAACGGCGTTACTAACGGCGTTATTGTTTTCAGTAACGAGTAATCAAACTAATTACTGTTTCCCCCGTTACAACGCCATTACCGTTACTGACAATAAAATGCGGCATTACTATAATTTATTATAATATTATCATTTTATTTTTCAGTTGATCTGAATGGATGCACAGTGTAGCTGTATTTGACGTGCCGTAAACTCTAGTTTGAAGCGCACGACTCACCGTAGCTTTGTCTCTCTCACACACACACACACACACACACACACACACACACGCACGCACGCACGCACGCACGCACGCACGCGCAAATAAGGATACAGAGCGAGAGAGTCTTTCATAACATGCAGTATTGACGCGCTACATGTAAACGATATTCTTTGTTGTGTTTTCCTGTCAAAATAACGGAGTTCCTTTGGAATTCTTCAGCTTTTAAGAACTGCCGGGATCTCTGGTAGTGGGCGGAGCTAATGCGTAAACGGCAATCTCATTGGCCGGCGCTCACCTATTATCATCCCTGTTTTGATTTCAGCGAATCAATTCGAGCGAACCCATACAACGTGATTAATATTCATGAACCCAGCAGCTCCTTTATCCTTAGTGCGTTTTATATTGTTATTAGTGGTATAATTCGTAGTAGTTTTGTTATCTTATCAATTTTTTCCCCCTTTTTTATAGAAACACTAAATGACAAACAATATCTTAAGCACCACCACCAGTCCTAAGTTCAGTCAACATGACAAATATGAATTCATACTTGGTTATTCTAATTAGTAAAGTTATATCATCATATAATGCTAAATTATCATAATATCATATTATAATGCTTGACTAACTGATGCTAAGTGTCAGTAGATAAATAGTGTAGATTAATGTACAATGTTTGATAATAATAATTTATTCTATTTAGTGTCCATTTCATTCATTTAACATATTTAATATTGGGGCATCCAAGTTATTTGACATTTGATTTATTTTTTTTAAAGTAACGCAATAGTTACTTTCCCTGGTAATTAGTTACTTTTATAATGATGTAACTCAGTTACTAACTCAGTTACTATTTGTGAGAAGTAACTAGTTACTATAACTAATTACTTTTTTAAGTAAGGTGCCCAACACTGATTGATCCTGCTGAGGGATCTCCTCACGCTGTCCAGGGACAGCGTCATCACCTGGTCGCCGGGAGGAGGTGGAGTCTTCTGTGCAGTGGTGCTGTGGTTTTACTAAAAATAAAACCAAAAAAAAACATGGTTACTATAGTTAAACCATGGTAACCACAAATTAATAATGGTTTTGCTACACGATATAGTTTATAGTTTATAGTTTTACACAATGTAGTAAAACTCTGGTTATACAAATAGTAATCAATCCACCAAAAACATGTTTACTTTTACCATAGGTCTAATAATACCATGGTTAATCTTCCTTAGGACCAAACATGACCAATGCAAAAACATATTCAATTTTAAGATTTTTCTATAAAGATATATTCAAGATGTAGCTATTATTGTGCTAATTTTGACAAGATAAAACAATAATGTAATACTTATTTTTTTTCTAAAATAAATGTATACTATGTGCAAACAAATTACAATGAGGTGGCTGTTTTGCCACAAGGTGCTGGAAAAGTGACAGATGCAAGAAAATTTGTGAAAAAAGTAAACATACACATGAGAGACATAGAGATGTCAGGGAAAAGAGACTAAAAAGGAAAATGGAAGTTCAAAAGATAACCTTTAATTATTTTGCATGGCCCCAGCCTAGGAATTTAAACTTTTTTATGCAATGATGATGATGGCCATACAAAAAATATTGTTGTCCGGTTTCAAAATTTGTTGTGGGTGTATGGGATGGCCTGGATGAGAGTGAGATTTCCCAGCCTGAAATTTTGTTCCAGTCCGCCCCTGTATATATATATATATATATATACAAACCCGATTCCAAAAAAGTTGGGACACTGTACAAATTGTGAATAAAAAAGGAATGCAATAATTTACAAATCTCATAAACTTATATTTTATTCACAATATAATATAGATAACATATCAAATGTTGAAAGTGAGACATTTTGAAATGTCATGCCAAATATTGGCTCATTTTGGATTTCATGAGAGCTACACATTCCAAAAAAGTTGGGACAGGTAGCAATAAGAGGCTGGAAAAGTTAAATGTACATATAAGGAACAGCTGGAGGACCAATTTGCAACTTATTAGGTCAATTGGCAACATGATTGGGTATAAAAAGAGCCTCTCAGAGTGGCAGTGTCTCTCAGAAGTCAAGATGGGAAGAGGATCACCAATTCCCCCAATGCTGCGGCGAAAAATAGTGGAGCAATATCAGAAAGGAGTTTCTCAGAGAAAAATTGCAAAGAGTTTGAAGTTATCATCATCTACAGTGCATAACATCATCCAAAGATTCAGAGAATCTGGAACAATCTCTGTGCGTAAGGGTCAAGGCCGGAAAACCACACTGGATGCCCGTGATCTTCGGGCCCTTAGACGGCACTGCATCACATACAGGAATGCTACTGTAATGGAAATCACAACATGGGCTCAGGAATACTTCCAGAAAACATTGTCGGTGAACACAATCCACCGTGCCATTCGTCGTTGCCGGCTAAAACTCTATAGGTAAAAAAAAAGCCATATCTAAACATGATCCAGAAGCGCAGGCGTTTTCTCTGGGCCAAGGCTCATTTAAAACGGACTGTGGCAAAGTGGAAAACTGTTCTGTGGTCAGACGAATCAAAATTTGAAGTTCTTTTTGGAAAACTGGGACGCCATGTCATCCGGACTAAAGAGGACAAGGACAACCCAAGTTGTTATCAGCGCTCAGTTCAGAAGCCTGCATCTCTGATGGTATGGGGTTGCATGAGTGCGTGTGGCATGGGCAGCTTACACATCTGGAAAGGCACCATCAATGCTGAAAGGTATATCCAAGTTCTAGAACAACATATGCTCCCATCCAGACGTTGTCTCTTTCAGGGAAGACCTTGCATTTTCCAACATGACAATGCCAGACCACATACTGCATCAATTACAACATCATGGCTGCGTAGAAGAAGGATCCGGGTACTGAAATGGCCAGCCTGCAGTCCAGATCTTTCACCCATAGAAAACATTTGGCGCATCATAAAGAGGAAGATGCGACAAAGAAGACCTAAGACAGTTGAGCAACTAGAAGCCTGTATTAGACAAGAATGGGACAACATTCCTATTCCTAAACTTGAGCAACTTGTCTCCTCAGTCCCCAGACGTTTGCAGACTGTTATAAAAAGAAGAGGGGATGCCACACAGTGGTAAACATGGCCTTGTCCCAACTTTTTTGAGATGTGTTGATGCCATGAAATTTAAAATCAACTTATTTTTCCCTTAAAATGATACATTTTCTCAGTTTAAACATTTGATATGTCATCTATGTTGTATTCTGAATAAAATATTGAAATTTGAAACTTCCACATCATTGCATTCTGTTTTTATTCACAATTTGTACAGTGTCCCAACTTTTTTGGAATCGGGTTTGTATATATTCATGGCTTTCTTTTTTTTCATATATATATGTATAGAACATAATTCTATATGTATATAACATAATTTCATAGAACATAATTTTATTTCAAATATATATTTGTATTAATATAATTTCTGTTATCTAATAATAATAATAATAATAAGGAAAACAATATTAGTGCATTTTGGAATAAAATCTCAGCATCACTAGCCTATATGATTTCATAAAGCGTCTTTATGTTTTTATAAAACCTCTTTTTTACACCACAATCAAAAGAAAATTAGAGCATGTAGGCCTACACCTACAACACTGCAGATCCCTGTAAGCTTCAAATCTCTCAAATTAATTGACATTAATGTACATGTGTCCATTCATCTAGTGTTTTGATCCGAGGCGTTCAGCTGGACTGTCTCAGAGCTGTCCGGACATAATGATCAAAGCCCAGCAAGTGAGCGCTGGTGAAGAGGACAGTAATGATATGGACGCTGTCCCGCAGCGCAGTGCACACTAGTATCTCTCCAAATTCAGAGCACGTATCTAATGTGTTCAGAGGTGTCCAGGCAAGTGCAATGTCATTAGACTGACCACTGTACTGTTGTGTTGCATCCCATTACCGTTAAACAGCGCTGGTCGTGGAGTCGGGTCACCCCTAACCGTCCCTATAATTTCTCGCTTCAGTTTGTGCCGTGGACAATTAATGCATGCTGCTTGAATACTTCATAGCTCATTAATGAGGGATCGTTTATCACAGCTAAAGGAAGAAAAACAAACATGTGGACAAGAAAACATTTGGATGTGGATTTGTGTGTTACATTTTCCAACAGATGGCAGTATTTGGCAAATTAAAATTGGGCTGTTATGCCAATTGCTAAAAATGTTGATGTGTGATGAGAAATATTTAAGAAAAATCTAATTAATATTTTGAGCTGCAAGGTTGTAAAACTGGATTTCTTTAGTCCCATATTGTAGTTATATAAATTACAGGCTGAAATCTTGATTTCAAAATTTTCGATTTTTCTCTTATGCCAAAAATCATTTGGATATTAAGTAAAGATTATGTTCCATGAAGATATTTTGTCAATTTCCTACTGTAAATATATTAAAATGTAATTTTCGATTAGTAGCCTAATATGCATTGCTAAGAACTTAATTTGGACAACTTTAAAGGCAATTTTCTCAATATTTAGATTTTTTTGCATCCTCAGATTACAGATTTTCAAATAGTTGTATCTCGGACAAATATGTGTGTGTGGTGTGTCAAGTCAAGTCAAGTCAAGTCTGCTTTATTGTCAATTCTTCCACATGTACAGTACATACATACAGAGAATTGAAATTGTGTAACTCTCAGACCCTTGGTGCATACAGTTAACATTAAACACTGACAGTAGACATTCAAATACAGATAAATACAGTTTAAACATATGTACATACAAACTATACAGATATACAAATGAGGACATTGTAGAAAAAGAAAAAAAAGAGATAGATAAAGTGGCATAAGGCACATGGCAGATAGAGTGCAAACCAGTTAAATAAAACTAAAATAAAACAAAACTGTGCAGATATATGTGATATACAATGTATGTATATACAGTGAGGAAAATAAGTATTTGAACACCCTGTTATTTTGCAAGTTCTCCCACTTAGAAATCATGGAGGGGTCTGAAATTGTCATCGTAGGTGCATGTCCACTGTGAGAGACATAATCAAAAAAAAAAAATCCAGAAATCACAATGTATGATTTTGTAACTATCTATTTGTATGATACAGCTGCAAATAAGTATTTGAACACCTGAGAAAATCAATGTTAATATTTGGTACAGTAGCCTTTGTTTGCAATTACAGAGGTCAAACGTTTTCCTGTAGTTTTTCACCAGGTTTGCACACACTGCAGGAGGGATTTTGGCCCACTCCTCCACACAGATCTTCTCTAGATCAGTCAGGTTTCTGGCCTGTCGCTGAGAAACACGGAGTTTGAGCTCCCTCCAAAGATTCTCTATTGGGTTTAGGTCTGGAGACTGGCTAGGCCACGCCAGAACCTTGATATGCTTCTTACAGAGCCACTCCTTGGTTATCCTGGCTGTGTGCTTTGGGTCATTGTCATGTTGGAAGACCCAGCCTCGACCCATCTTCAATGCTCTAACTGAGGGAAGGAGGTTGTTCCCCAAAATCTCGCAATACATGGCCCCGGTCATCCTCTCCTTAATACAGTGCAGTCGCCCTGTCCCATGTGCAGTAAAACACCCCCAAAGCATGATGCTACCACCCCCATGCTTCACAGTAGGGATGGTGTTCTTGGGATGGTACTCGTCATTCTTCTTCCTCCAAACACGTTTAGTGGAATTATGACCAAAAAGTTCTATTTTGGTCTCATCTGACCACATGACTTTCTCCCATGACTCCTCTGGATCATCCAAATGGTCATTGGCAAACTTAAGTCGGGCCTGGACATGTGCTGGTTTAAGTAGGGGAACCTTCCGTGCCATGCATGATTTCAAACCATGACGTCTTAGTGTATTACCAACAGTAACCTTGGAAACGGTGGTCCCAGCTCTATGCAGGTCATTGACCAGCTCCTCCCGTGTAGTTCTGGGCTGATTTCTCACCTTTCTTAGGATCATTGAGACCCCACGAGGTGAGATCCTGCATGGTGCCCCAGTCCGAGGGAGATTGACAGTCATGTTTAGCTTCTTCCATTTTCTAATGATTGCTCCAACAGTGGACCTTTTTTCACCAAGCTGCTTGGCAATTTCCCCGTAGCCCTTTCCAGCCTTGTGGAGGTGTACAGTTTTGTCTCTAGTGTCTTTGGACAGCTCTTTGGTCTTGGCCATGTTAGTAGTTGGATTCTTACTGATTGTATGGGGTGGACAGGTGTCTTTATGCAGCTAACGACCTCAAACAGGTGCATCTAATTTAGGATAATAAATGGAGTGGAGGTGGACATTTTAAAGGCAGACTAACAGGTCTTTGAGGATCAGAATTCTAGCTGATAGACAGGTGTTCAAATACTTATTTGCAGCTGTATCATACAAATAAATAGTTAAAAAATCATACATTGTGATTTCTGGATTTTTTTTTTTAGATTATGTCTCTCACAGTGGACATGCACCTACGACAATTTCAGACCCCTCCATGATTTCTAAGTGGGAGAACTTGCAAAATAGCAGGGTGTTCAAATACTTATTTTCCTCACTGTATATGTATAGTGCAAAAAAGAGCTTATCAGTCTGTTAAAGTGATAAGAGCGCAGAGAACAGAGAACAGTCTTTTATCAGACTGTCAGAAGAGGTAGTTTACAGTCAATGCTGGATGAGGTAGAGATCAGTCCAATGCTGCACAAAGTGACTGGTGCGGGTCACAGTTGTAAGTTGTGTGTGGAAAAGTATATACGGGAAAGTAGTACTTATATTTTTCAGCATACTGCAATATATTCATGGATTATGCATACACACACATACACATATATATTTTTTATTTTTGTTTATTTATTGTAGAACAAAGCCAGCATACATGGCTTGCAATAACTATATACAAGCCAGGGTTTGCATTAAAGTAAAGAAGGAAAAAATAAAATAAATAAAATTTACTGTATTATTGAATATAAAACAACATAAGTAAATATATTATCAATTTTTTTCAGTATATGAAAAGCATTATTCTGTAGCCTGTATTTTCAGTATACATTGAATGATTTAATATATTGATTGCTAATGTAAGGAAATGTATTTTCTTAGAATGCATGCTCACATATTTAAGATGGATTTAAAGGCGAAGCATTTTAACAGAATAAAAGTAGCATGAAAATGTGAACTTGTCAGAGTGAAAACCCCTGATAAACAGTGCAGTCAAAGCGATCAGATCAGCCGAGGCTGTTTCTGTAGAACAGGTATCCTGATATTGAACAGACTGATAAAGAGCACTTTTGGGTCGATTGTTTCTGCAGTGTGCCAGATAGAGGCTGCATGTTATTAAGATAAGACGGATTAGCTGGGTAGATGAAAAGTCTCAAGCCAAGTGCTGGTGAATATAGCAAGAATGACGAGCTCAGGGCAACAAGGTCTGGTGGAATTATCAAAATCATTTCACTGCTATATAAAACAACAGTAAAGTGACTGTAATGATGCTAAAGAAAAATCCACAACATGTATTTTCTGAAGAGTGGTCAACCTCTACACAAGGGAATTCACGCACTTCCTCGCACTTGCCTTGGTAACATGGGCTGTAATAACAGGTTAGCAGGCGCCTAAAGTACAGCATAATTATTTTGTTGTGCATGTGATTAAAAGTGCTACGGCAAGGCACTTTTGGGAAGTGCAGCTTAGTGTTTAAAGACCTTGGCTAATAACCCGAGTGTTGTGGGTTTAGACCCTGAAACCTTGAGCAAAGCACTTTATTGTACAAGGAAAACTGGAGTCACTTTGGATAAGAAAGACTCTGCTAAACGGCAAAATCTTTCTCTGAGAAATTTTCTGAAATAAAAAGATCAGACATATTTCACTTATTTTTACTATGTTTTATAGTATCACAACTGTTCAAAGTGCAAGTGAGTGTGTTTAATTATTTATTTGCTTTTTATACTATAATAGGTGGTTGGAGAGGCTGAAAAATAAGAAGATTTAATTTTTCTATTTTATTGTGCACCAATAAAACGTTCACAATCTGACCAAATTATAGGAATAGCTCATCCAAAAATAAACATTTGCTGAAAACGTCCTCACCCTCAGGCCATCCGAGATGTCGGTGAGTTTGTTTCTTCATCAAAACAGATGAAAATCTATGTATCATGTGCTAGCAATGCTTTGAAGTTAAAAACATCTTGATGCTGGATTTGTTTAATTCATACAAACATGCAGCTTTTCTCTTCACAGACATTAACTGATAGACTGGAGTGGTGTGGATTACTTGTGAATTATTGTGATGTTTTTATCAGCTGTTTGGACTTTCATTCTGACGGCACCCATTCACTGCAGAGGATCCATTGGTGAGCCAGTGATGTAAGGCTACATTTCTCCAAATCTGATGAAGAAACAAACTCATCTACATCTTGGATGGCCTGAGAGTGAGTACATTTTACATTTTTGTGTAAACTATTCTTTTCAGAATGTAAATAGGGTCCATTTTGATTTGATGTTGACTTGGAACATTGTTCTTCAGAGTATTTTGACCACTAAGCTTTCAGACTTAAGCAGTAGGATTAGATTTAAGACCAAGGCTAGTTTATAGGTTTCCCGAGATTATTCATGAGCTAATTGGCCAAACAAAAAGTTATGTTTCGATTACAGGCTGTACTGTGACTGACGGCCTCGTGCCGTCTCCTTGTTTTGCACCTTCTGTTCCTTGTCTGAGGAGTTAAATTCGAGCAGTAAATCTCCTGAAGGGAACACAGCAGTCAATCAGCAGTGAAATGAGTGTGTGGTGTAGGGTAGGTCACCACACCACGACCGAGGCCCATGAATCTGCCAAGAGCTGCTTGCACTAAAGACAGACGTCTTCAGCATTCATGTCGCTCACCTCCAGCATACAATCACTTATCTTCAACTTAAGCCATCAAGTCTGATTTGTTATGATAATTTGACAAATCTGTGCATATGTTCACCTAATTAGGGAATGCATTTTGATTATGTTAAACAAACAGGCTCATTTGAACATAAATTTGGAGGAAATCATTAAAGATTTCAAAAGACGGTTTCTGCAATAATGCCATAGAAGAAGCATTTTGGTTTCCAAGAGAACCATTCAGTAAACAGTTCTGTTTTTTTTTTCTTAGTGTGAAGAACATTTTAATGATCTAAAGTACCTTTTTCCACTGTAAGAAACCTTTTTTCAATGGAAAGCTTCCGTGGATGTTAAAGGTTCTATTTGGAACCATCTGTGTATTTTTAAGAGTGTAAAAAATTCATATATAAAATGGCACCATAATCTACGTTTTCTTTTAAGTGCATGCAGTGTTATGTGCTGGTTTAATAGGGTCTTAGGGGTTTGTTCAAATCTCTAACCCTAAACATTAATTATAAACACTTTATTGGATAAATCATCCTGCATCATTTGTGCTACGGACATAATATTTTTATTTTTGCCCGGCAGATGATAAAATACATAAAATAAAAATACAATAAAGCAAGACACTCCATGTGAATAGGGTAAAAAAAAAAAAGAATAATTAGATATCAATCTTCCCCAGCTGATCAATTATATTAAGAACATTTATTAACACGTTTTATGTGTTTAAATATGAATTAAATATGCACTAATTTGCATACATTTCCAGAGTAGTAATATTAACATTGGTTAAAGTAAGTTTCAAAATTATTGTTTAATTTTGTTGACATATTAGAGTTAAATCTCCGTAAATCAGTAAAAACAAACCCTTTTGAAAAAAACCTCCAGAATATAGAAATAAAAACAATGTTTTTACCTGCATTGTCTTGCTTTAAATTAAACTCAAACCACTTTACGGTTGTGAGGTTTACACAAGCACAATTTCTTCAGAAAATGTCAAGATCTAGTTTGATTGTTGCCATTTAAAGAGCATTTGCCCGAGTGTTGCCCTTAATATATGCTGCTGTGCGGCAGCGATTTGCTGGAACCAAGATGCATGTTTATTAAACGTAAAATCAGCAGAATTTCCAAGTGCTATCGTGTGCAATTGCACTTTAATCTTATGCAGCACATTGAACTCTCTTATTAAAATTAAACTTCTCCTGCATATAGGCTTTAATGTGAAGTCGTGCTTCTACCTCTGAGTTGTAGCTGATACGTGAACCTGCGGCCTCTAATGTGACACGAAGCAAAGATGAATGCTCTTGGTCTCAGACGTCTGCTTGCACTTATTACTGGCTTCATGGCTGTCATCTGAATGCTCAGGCACCTGGGAGCAGACTGAGGACTCGGCTCTTCTTAGCAAAACGTGTCTAATTGTGTACCGGTGCAGGGAGAACAAATTCAGTCATTAGAGATTTATTTGCCATGCTGTGTAAGAACGGGGATTGAGTACGCTTGGGTAAATACTTCACTGTCTCAATGATTAGGAACATAGAAAAACAAGCTTTGAAAGCTTTTTAATTAAGCTGTTAAGGTGGAACTCATATCTTAAAACAGCAGCTTAGCTAATATTTGCTAAAAGCCCATTATTTAAATGAGCTTTCTGCTGATGAACTAATAATTATTGTAATGATATTTTATTCTCTGAGCAGTACCTGGTCTTGTTGTTAATATTACATTATGTAATATTAAAAAAGAAAAAAATAATATTTCACTTTTTACACAATAATTGCTTTTTATTTATTTGAGGCAATCTTGCATTCAGATTTAGACAATTAGGCTGATTATACACAGGGCAACTTTTTGAGCAATGTTTCTGGGTAACTTTGGGCAATGTTGAGACCAATCTAAAGTATCCAGATAGAAATTTGAAACCATGCTCAAAAGAAATTGCCTGGCAAAATATAGCTCAAAAAGTTGTCCCATGTATCATCAGCCTTATGGCCTTTAATGCTAATTAAATCAAGTCCCACCCCCTAATTTTCTCCTATCAAATGTGTAGTTTTATTTTGAAATACATAGTGTCAGTAAAATGGGTTTGTGATGGTAATTCACATTGATTTTAAAGCTGAAATATGTCATTTCTGCACTTCAGGATTAGAGGTTTGTTCAAATCACAAACCTTAAAGGAATAGTTCACCCAAAATGAAAATGTGCTGAAAATGAACTCACCCTCAGGCCACCCTCAGGCCATTTAAGATGTAGATAAGTTTGTTTCTTCGTCAAAACAGATTTGGAGAAATGTAGCATTACATCACTTGTTTACCAATGGATCCTCTACAGTGAATGGGTGCCGTCAGAATGAGAGTTCAAAAACATCACAATAGTAATGCACAAGTAATCTACATCACTCCAGTCTATCAGTTAACATCTTACAAAGCGAAAAGCTGCATGTTTGTAATAAACAAATCCATCATTGAGGCTTTTTAACTTTAAACTGTCACTTTTGGCCAAAATAGCAGTCAATAATCCATAATAAAGCTTCCCGGAGCGCTGCTTTAAAACTATTGTATCATAAAGCACTAGATCAGGGGTGTCAAACTCAGTTCCTGGAGGGCCGCAGCCCTGCAGAGTTTAGTTCCAACCCTGCTCCAACACACAAACCATGTAGTTTTGAGTTGCGCCTGAAGGACTTGATTAGCTGGATCAGGTGTGTTTAATTAGGGTTGGAGCTAAACTCTGCAGGGCTGTGGCCCTCCAGGAATTGAGTTTGACACCACTGCACTAGATGAATAAAAGTGACTTAGCAGGCAGAGCGAAACTATGAATAAATTTGACAGGAAAATCTACTTTGCGTTCAACAAACTCACCTTGTTTCTATATGTCGAGATCAGCCTGCAGAGCTTCATCATCTTTAATGGACGCCTGTAATTAGCAGCCATTCACCCATGTTCCCTATTGTGAGCGAAAGGTTGTTCTCATTCTATTCTCGTCTCTAGCATTTATCCCTCGACTTGTGTTATGATGGGCTAACTGATATGGACAGCTGGGCAGTTCTGCACCAGTGCTGATCGCTGCCACCGGTGGCTCTCGCTTTCTCTAATATCAGCTAATTACAGTGGTTAATCAGGCTGGTAATGAGTATGGGCACCATGCCATTTCAATCTGACACCGGTGGGAGTGAAACTCACTTCCCTGACAAGCTGATGTCAGTTCCTGCCAGCTCCCCGACTGCACTGCAATCTTCAGTCCACCTGGTCTGTGAATAATGAGAGGTCAGTGGACATTAACCTGTGTGCTCCTCTTCCAGATTTGGAGTACCTCTAGTTTAACAGGTGCTGGGAGGTGAAATAAAGACGGCTAATAAATATGAGCTTTGGGATTTTTACTGTTACACACTATAAACAAACCACTAACCATAAGCATTAAACTTTGGCTTGTAACTTGAATTTAAAGCAAGTAAATCACAGCAATGTGCTAAAACCACTGAGAACACTTTAGCAACCACATAGCGATCCACTCAGGGCATTGCTATCCAGATGCTAAGGTTCTTATAGGGGTTTTAGCACATTGCTAGGTCGTTGCAGCCACCTTAGCATCTTAGCAACCGCATAAAAATGCCATGAGATTTGCACAGGGAAACATCGCTCATGTTTTCATCTTTAGTTTATGGTTTCTTCCTGTTTTATTGTAATCATTCTTTCTGTTTTCTTGTGGTTTTGGTTGCAAAATGTAGTTATCGATAAAACATGTATTATTTGTATTATGTATTATTTTTCACATTTATATATCTGTGTGTGAGTGTAATTAATGTACATACAGTAGTCAACCAAAATGCCTCATGTCTTGCCACCGTGAAGCCACAGAGTGAAATCAAGTCCAGTCAAATGTAATTTGTTTGTGAAATCAACATCAGGTGGAGCAAAGTGACGGTTGACAGCATTGCTCAACAAAGCTGGAATTGTAACATTTTCACTTGTGAATAAAATAGGGCCACTATGCGTCCTAAATAAAACTTTGTGTTTACATACTATACAGTGGGGGAAAAATATTTGATCCCCTGTTGATTTTGTACATTTTCCCACTGACAAAGAAATTATCAGTCTATAATTTTAATGGTAGGTTTATTTGAACAGTGAGAGACAGAATAACAACAAAAAAGAAATTGATTTGCATTTTAATGAGTCAAATAAGTATTTGATCCCCTATCAATCTGCAAGATTTCTGGCTCTCAGGTGTCTTTTATACAGGTAATGAGCTGAGATTAGGAGCACTCTCTTAAAGGGAGTCTCAGTTTGTTACCTGTATAAAATACACCTGTCCACAGAAGCAATCAATCAGATTCCAAACTCTCCACCATGGCCAAAACCAAAGAGCTGTCCAAGGATGTCAGGGACAAGATTGTAGACCTACACAAGGCTGGAATGGGCTACAAGAACATCGCCAAGCAGCTTGGTGAGAAGGTGACAACAGTTGGTGTGATTATTCGCAAATGGAAGAAACACAAAATAACAGTCAATCTCCCTCGGACTGGGGCTCCATGCAAGATCTCACCTCGTGGAGTTTCAATGATCATGAGAACGGTGAGGAATCAGCCCAGAACTACACGGGAGGATCTTGTCAATGATCTCAAGGCAGCTGGGACCATAGTCACCAAGAACACAATTGGTAACACACTACGCCGTAAAGGACCGAAATCCTGCAGCGCCCGCAAGGCCCCCCTGCTCAAGAAAGCACATGTACAGGCCCGTCTGAAGTTTGCCAATGATTCAGAGGAGAACTGGGTGAAAGTGTTGTGGTCAGATGAGACCAAAATCCAGCTCTTTGGCATCAACTCAACTTGCCGTGTTTGGAGGAGGAGGAATGCTGCCTATGACCCCAAGAACACCATCCCCACCGTCAAACATGGAGGTGGAAACATTATGCTTTGAGGGTGTTTTTCTGCTAAGGGGACAGGACAACTGCACCGCATCAAAGGGACGATGGACGGGGCCATGTACCATCAGGGCCAGGGCATTGAAAATGGGTGTATTCCAGCATGACAATGACCCAAAACACACGGCCAAGGCAACAAAGGAGTGACTCAAGAAGAAGCACATTAAGGTTCTGGAGTGGCCTAGCCAGTCTCCAGACCTTAATCCCATAGAAAATCTGTGGAGGGAGCTGAAGGTTCGAGTTGCCAAACGTCAGCCTCGAAACCTTAATGACTTGGAGAGGATCTGCAAAGAGGAGTGGGACAAAATCCCTCCTGAGATGTGTGCAAACCTGCTGGTCAGCTACAAGAAACGTCTGACCTCTGTGATTGCCAACAAGGGTTTTGCCACCAAGTACTAAGTCATGTTTTGCGAAGGGGTCAAATAATTATTTGACTCATTAAAATGCAAATCAATTTATAACTATTTTTAAATGCGTTTTTCTAGATTTTTGTTGTTGTTATTCTGTCTCTCACTGTTAAAATAAACCTACCATTAAAATTATAGACTGATCATTTCTTTGTCAGTAGGCAAACGTACAAAATCAGCAGGGGATCAAAAAAAAAATTTCCCCACTGTATGTGCGTGCTGTGCGCACATACATGGATACATTTAAGAAAAATGTTATATTTATATATAATATATTTATATATACATAATAAATATACACAGCAGCACACACATATATTATGTAAACACAAACTTGTATTTTGGATGCAATTAATCACTTGGCATTTTAATTATTTGGCAGCCCAACTATGAAATAAATTTGTGGTAATAAAGCATTATAACATTTAATCTCGAGTTATTCATCATAAAAATGTTTAATGTTCCAGCTATTTGACCACTGTAAGAGTGAAGTATTACAGTGACCCCAGTGCTTGAAGTGTGCTTACTTTTTACTGTACAGTATCAGCCAGTATTTAGATTACCTCTTTTAATATTTAGATTACTTTTAAAGATGCATTATGCCATAAAATAAAACGATAGAAAAGGTGAATTATCTTTAATGATATAAGCCTAGTTCTAACACATATTTTGACACCATTGTCACAATGTCACAAATGAAAGGTTTGAAACTTACATATAATAATTTGCTAATGTATTTCAGCAGGTCACGCATACTTATTTATTATCTGTCCTTTTTTTGACACATCTATTCCTGAATACACAGCCCTGCTCATAACATGCAGAAAAATATAATGTCCATAAATTATGATACTGTTGATCAATTTTTATTAAATCATTCTGTTGTATTAAATAAAACTTGTTTAAAGAATAACTAATGATAAAAATTAACTAAAACGATGGATTTTGTGTATAGTAATATATAGTTATATAGTTTTATGTGTAATTGTATTATATTTTAGGTAATATACATGTATGTATACACACGCACACACACACACACACACACACACACATACATGTATACACACACACACACACACACACACACACACACACAGTTACAATTAATATATAGACTTATATATATATATATATATATAAAATCTAAAAGTATAATTGTTAATTACACTATCCCGCACTAGCCGACTGAGGGATAGTTTTTGATAGATCTGTCCCTCTTCCAAAGCCCCTCTTGATTTCTCCTCAAACCACCAGCATCAGACACAAATAGCATCTCGATCGCCCCTCCTCCTTTACATCCCTCCCTCTCTCTTCCTCTTTTCTGCATCTCCTTCACTCAGTCAGTCAGTCAGAGGAACATCAGCACAGACAGCTGCTCCGACATCCAGCTGTCCGGACGCTGATTCATTTCACCACACACCAGCTCTGGGTGCAAACTCAGAAGGGGTGTTTGGGAAATTGAAAGGTGTCCTACCTGGGCCAACAAGGACTCCATCATCAGAGAGGTAACGGCTTCACATATTCTACAGTATAAGGGTGTTTTGTGTTGGAATAGTTTCTCTGTTGTTAACAGGTGGAGTTATGTGCTGTTTCTAGAGATGGATGCAAACAGCTGGACTTTTTAATGAATACTTCTCCATTGAGTTTCTCGACTAGATTGTTTGATCCAAGAAAATCACTGCATGCGACTCTGTTATAAGCTATAATTTTCTCTCTAAGAGAAAGAAACGTCTAATTTTCTTAATGCATACATGCAAATGAACTGCACTTATAGGAATCAGTGGTTTGGAGAGGTACTGGTCTACATGAAAATGATAAATGAAAATAGCATGCAGTCATGAAATTTAAACAATTTTAAACAGCTTTAAACAGTTTATCATTAATAAGTGTGAAGAATATTTGCACTGGACCTTATTATGTGAAATTGTGTGGTTTGGTTGATGTGGGAAACACAATTTATCGATATGGGCAGATACATAATATTTGGGAGAGAATATGTATATGTATAATACTATATAAATATGTTTCATAGTATCAAAAATATGAAAAAACCCAAAAGTATAGTTTAATGCAAATAGTAGTTTAATTGCTTGTCTCTAATAATGATTTACTGCATACACTGTCATTTATTTCTGTGTATTTATCAATATAGTTAATACAAATCCAAAGCAAACATATCATTCTTGCCTTCTGCACACTAGCTGACAGCTTTAAAACTAATGTCACAAAAAAACTCAATATAAAACTCATTTATATATTGAAATATTTGAAATACACTCATTTCTAGATGAGCCTGTTTTCTATGATTATTGTTTTGCCTTTAGACATCAAATGAGTCAGGAAATTAAAATTTTTACAGGAAATTTATCAGCACTTTCCAGCTTCCAAGACACAGAAAAAGTGCTGACGCCAATATGAGGCAAAACACAATTTCTGATTAAATATGTTTTATGATGTGATGGGGTAGAGAACAAAGCCCTTCTGAGTGCATTAACTACATTAACTTTTTCTATCGGCTACATTAACTGGCTCATGTGTTGGTTTCCTAATATGTTCAAGTCAATATGAAATCAAACGGTCCTATTTAATTTCTTAATAGGAATTCTTAGTCCTGTTGTTAACATCGTCACTAAAGGCTATTCAATAGAATGAAAAGCGCTTGCTCCACCATTTTAGCCTATGTCACGTGCAGCATGCATGCTATTAGATAGCCCAAAATCTGGTATTGTTGCTATTAGCAAACTCGCATTCACATTTGAATAATTCTGATGTGCCTGCTCTACCATGGAAGACAGAAGCCATGGGATCCTTAAAAAATAAATAAATAAATAAATAAATTAAACAAACAAACAAACAATTAAAAAGGTATTTGCGACTTTTAAACTCACGAATCGGGCATTTTTCCTGCAATTCTGAGAGAGAGATAATTTCTATTCTCAGAACGAGTTTACTATTGTTGTTGTTGTTGTTGTTGTTATTATTATTTCTACTACAGAATAAAAAATAAAAAGGAAATTAGACGTTTTATCTCAAAACTCTTAGGTCTACTTCTTTTTTTTTTAAATCTCACAAATCGGAATTTTCTTCTTTAATTTATACGGATTTATATGCGATTTTATACAGTTTTTTTTTTTTCCACCTCAGAATTGCGAGAAAAGAAAGAGAGAAAAGGGTAGGAAATGTGAGGAAAACAAGTTTGTTATTTTTTTCTTATCCCGTGGCGGAAACGGCCTTCCATATATGGGCAATCAAATCAATCGACGTATTAATATTTAAGTCCCGCCCCCTTTTCATATTGAATGTGTCGTTGAAGTAGCCTACATCGTTATGCTATCAAAATAAATGGGTTTTGAATGAAAATTCGCGTTGATTTTAAAGGTGAAAAGTGTCATTTATTCGACCTCTAGATTCATCTGTGTAAGTGCAATCTTTTTTTTAAGACAAGAAAATGTCATGGTATGCTAATTTATTGGTCAAACTACGTATTTCGGGTCACTTTGGAACATTGTTTGAAAAGTGTAAACATATAACTCTTTTATTCAGTAGCTACACCGCCTCTACATTAAAAAAAAATCAATGTTTTTTTGAGGCAAATGTCGAAAACTGATGCTCCACCTGTGGCTCTCTGCGCTCACGCGCGTTCATGCACAATTACAACAACACTTCAATACTCTGTCCCACAGCTCCAAGAATGGGAAAATCGGAGAGCCAAATGGATATCATGGAGAAAAGCACTAAACCGAGGAAGCATCGCTGGACTGTAGTGGAGATCGGGCTGTCTGTCATTGTGCTTCTGATGAGCTGCGCTCTGGCTGGACTCATAGTGCTCTACACTTCAGCTCTGAGAGGTGGGAATTTCTGCTGCAGATCTGCTGCATACAACCCCCCCAAAAGACACAAACATGTTCAAGATCTTTGTAATACATTAAGAAATAACTTGCATTCATGTATTTATAGCCCACGTGGTGCAGCTTGTGCAGCCTTTCTTTTATAGAAGTCTCTAGAAAACCAGAAAAAAATGAAATGAATATTAATTAATTATTTAATATACTTATACTTATATAAAATTATGAATAATTGTATATATAATGTATATATATATATATATGTATAATATATATTTATATATAAAATCATATATATGATTATATATATGCATATATAATCATATATTTATGTATATGTTTGTATATTATAATTCAGAATTTTATATAATGAATTAATATTTATTGTAAAGTTAAAATAAATATGAATGAATTACATAAAATTCTGAAGTTTAATACATATAGAAAAATATTTTTATATTTATAAAATAGTTTAATTATTTCTAATTAGTGTGTAATTATATTAAAATTGTATAATTATATTTTATTAGTGAATTATACAAAATAAATAATTAATATTAGTATTAAAAATAAAATAATGAATATTGGTATTATGTTATGTTGATATATTTTTTAATAATGATTAAATATTTTATTTATTCAGAATTAAAGTGTATAGAGTTATAAAATGATATATATTTGCACATGAATTTAAAATATTTAAAACAAAATTACCCACCAGAATCATCTGATGTATCAAACGATTCTCATTGAATACGTATTTGATTATATTCTGAAAGCTTTTGCATTTTCCTCTGTATTTCAGAGCGTTTTAACATAAATGAATCTTCAAAAGGTACAGTATGCTGTAAAGTTGTTCATAAATATCACAGTTTGTGTAGTTTGGCATATTTTATCCACATCGTTCATTTCATTCTGCTGCTTTTTCATCTTTTTGAGTTTTTTCTGCCATAAATCCTATAATCACTCCATATTCTGTACAATATCATATTACTGCATACATTATATAGTTCATATATATTACACAATTGCACTGTCATGTGTGCTATCAGCAATTCAAAGCAACCAGTGTCATGTTTACAAAATGTGCCTGTTTTGATGGATAAGAGAAAGATATATATTGTTTCAATAAATTGCATTATATTATTCCAGTTTCCACTGTTAAGCTGAAGCAATAAGCTCTCATGTGCAATTTGAGTGGATTATGTCACATGATCCCAGCCCTGTTTGAGTCAGATATTAACCTCATGCATGTTGTTTATCGCACCACATCGCAACAGGGCTGAAATATCGATCAAACGCTGACAGCAATGTCTGTACAACCCCACAGTGTGTCACTGCCGGTAAGAACAAATGTCTGAGAGCGTGCATTTTACACCACCTCAAAACTTCAACTGAAACGTCCAGATCTGAAATGATTTGTTTTTCAATGACACAGCGGCCCGACTGCTCCAGAACATGGACCCTAGCGTGGAGCCGTGCCAGAACTTCTATCAGTACGCCTGCGGAGGCTGGATAGAGCGTCACGTGATTCCCGAAACCAGCTCACTTCACAGTGTATTCAATATCTTGAGAGATGAGCTGGAGATCGTACTCAAGGGTCAGTTACGCAAACTTCACGCAACCACCATGAGTATTATGGGTTTGTGTAGGTTTCTTTTAAACATTGTTATCTGGCTGGTGCTTATTCATTATCGCACAGGAGTTCTGGAGATGGAAAATAAGGATGACAGAGAGGCCTTCAAGAAATCCAAAACTCTCTACAGCTCATGCATGAATGAGAGTGAGTAAACAATACTGTCATCTACATATACTCTATTATATTGCTGATGTTATGATTTACCATTACAATGGTGTAGGATTCACTTTGAAACAATTTTCACTCAGAAATTTCTTGTAAATGTCACACATAATTACAAAGAAATGGCAAGTAACACTGAATTAAACATGAAATTTGTTAGTAGAAAGACTGAGACAGTGTATGGTGTGCAAGTATACTATTGATCGAGTTTCATGACATTCTCAAAATTCTACATTTGTACATGTTTCTATATTTTCCTATACAGTGAGGAAAATAAGTATTTGAACACCCTGCTATTTTGCAAGTTCTCCCACTTAGAAATCATGGAGGGGTCTGAAATTGTCATCGTAGGTGCATGTCCACTGTGAGAGACATAATCTAAAAAAAAAAATCCAGAAATCACAATGTATGATTTTTTAACTATTTATTTGTATGATACAGCTGCAAATAAGTATTTGAACACCTGAGAAAATCAATGTTAATATTTGGTACAGTAGCCTTTGTTTGCAATTACAGAGGTCAAACGTTTCCTGTAGTTTTTCACCAGGTTTGCACACACTGCAGGAGGGATTTTGACCCACTCCTCCACACAGATATTCTCTAGATCAGTCAGGTTTCTGGCCTGTCGCTGAGAAACACGGAGTTTGAGCTCCCTCCAAAGATTCTCTATTGGGTTTAGGTCTGGAGACTGGCTAGGCCACGCCAGAACCTTGATATGCTTCTTACAGAGCCACTCCTTGGTTATCCTGGCTGTGTGCTTTGGGTCATTGTCATGTTGGAAGACCCAGCCTCGACCCATCTTCAATGCTCTAACTGAGGGAAGGAGGTTGTTCCCCAAAATCTCGCAATACATGGCCCCGGTCATCCTCTCCTTAATACAGTGCAGTCGCCCTGTCCCATGTGCAGTAAAACACCCCCAAAGCATGATGCTACCACCCCCATGCTTCACAGTAGGGATGGTGTTCTTGGGATGGTACTCATCATTCTTCTTCCTCCAAACACGTTTAGTGGAATTATGACCAAAAAGTTCTATTTTGGTCTCATCTGACCACATGACTTTCTCCCATGACTCCTCTGGATCATCCAAATGGTCATTGGCAAACTTAAGTCGGGCCTGGACATGTGCTGGTTTAAGCAGGGGAACCTTCCGTGCCATGCATGATTTCAAACCATGACGTCTTAGTGTATTACCAACAGTAACCTTGGAAACGGTGGTCCCAGCTCTTTGCAGGTCATTGACCAGCTCCTCCCGTGTAGTTCTGGGCTGATTTCTCACCTTTCTTAGGATCATTGAGACCCCACGAGGTGAGATCTTGCATGGAGCCCCAGTCCGAGGGAGATTGACAGTCATGTTTAGCTTCTTCCATTTTCTAATGATTGCTCCAACAGTGGACCTTTTTTCACCAAGCTGCTTGGCAATTTCCCCGTAGCCCTTTCCAGCCTTGTGGAGGTGTACAATTTTGTCTCTAGTGTCTTTGGACAGCTCTTTGGTCTTGGCCATGTTAGTAGTTGGATTCTTACTGATTGTATGGGGTGGACAGGTGTCTTTATGCAGCTAACGACCTCAAACAGGTGCATCTAATTTAGGATAATAAATGGAGTGGAGGTGGACATTTTAAAGGCAGACTAACAGGTCTTTGAGGGTCAGAATTCTAGCTGATAGACAGGTGTTCAAATACTTATTTGCAGCTGTATCATACAAATAAATAGTTAAAAAATCATACATTGTGATTTCTGGATTTTTTTTTTTAGATTATGTCTCTCACAGTGGACATGCACCTACGATGACAATTTCAGACCCCTCCATGATTTCTAAGTGGGAGAACTTGCAAAATAGCAGGGTGTTCAAATACTTATTTTCCTCACTGTAAGCTTTGAAGATATTTTATTTTTACTGAAAATCAAAGAGTTTTATATTGCATTCTCATTTTTTATTCTGCTCCAACTTGGCAATGCTTCCAAAAGTTCAACTTTTTGAATTAAACGTATAATGTTATAATTTAACTCGAAGCTGATAACTAAAACTATTATTTAATGCATTATTATTTAACTATTATTTAATTATATAAATGATTTAATATACTTATATAAGTGCTTATTAATTATATTTAATTATTCAGAATTGTATGTAATTCATTAATATTTATTTTAAATACATAGTTTCAATACATAGACCTATATGAAAATGTTTTAATATTTATAAAATATTTTATTTATAATTAATCTGTAGTTATAATTTAATTCTAAACTATATTTAAAATGAATTATACAAAATAAATAATTAATGTTAGTATTAATAGTACATCAAAACTAAACTAAAACTATTATTTAATGTATTAAAACACATTTTTTGTTAACTGAAATAATGCTGAAATGAAATACATTATTAATATTAGATGAAAAACAAGTGCAAGTTGAAGCACTAAAATTAGTAACTGAAAATAACTAAACTTGAACTAAAATTTAAACAAAAAAAGAAACTTGAAAAGTAATATTTAAAAAAACAAACACAATTACTAAAAATGACTAAAGAACATAATGAAAATAAACAGAAATTATAAAAGCGAATTAAATATATTAATACAACTGTAATAAATAAATAATAATATATAATTATTTAATACTTTACTGAAAAGAAAGGTCACCTACTAATTTTCCGTTTCGCTCTATATATTGCCCTCTCTGCTTCCCCCTGCAGTTCTGATCGAGCAGCGCGACTCACAGCCTCTCCTCAGGCTCATTGACAGTATCGGTGACTGGCCTGTGGCCTCTGAGGTCTGGAACGGCACATCAGGTACTGGAGATAGCAGCGGTCCTCTCAATTCACTCTCACAGAGAATGGCAGCATCTTGGGCTTATCTAAATGGGATAAATGCAATCGCTCCAGCCGTGCTGTCGCTGGGTGTTGATAAGGAGCTAGACTGATGGAAAAGTCCAGTGGTTTGACAGAGCGGTGGCCATCCCGCTCATCTGTCATGTGTAGGGGGAGATAGAGCCGTGTCGAGGAGGGTGAGAGGATAAGAGAGCTACCCACTGTGATGATTGGCACTGTGGCTCATTATAGGCCCATAAGAGCGCTGAAATACAATCTACATATCCAGACATCAGCCTAGACGTACACCTGACTGATTTATGTGACTTATTTTAGCAATGAACAGGTAATAATTCTGGTTGTGGTGCCATTGGAGACCGTTAAATGTTAAAGTTTGACATGTTGCCATGGCAACAGTACTTAAGATATCAAAAATCCCTCTGCAGTTTTACATCTGCAACATTTTGACATTATTCTGATGAAGTTTGAAGCGAATCAGGTAAAAATAAGAGACTCATTTCAAAGCATTGTAAAATTGACACACTTCCTGCTGCCAGTTGGTGGCGCTATAAGTTTTAGTCATAATAGTCACATCTATGTAACCAAATCACAAAAATTTAACCATAAAACCTATATATTGGTATCTGTCTTATTATGCAAATACGACGCAAAAAGGTTCGAATAAATACGACTGTTCTGGTCTTATGCAGCAATCTTGACTCCGTGTACTTTTGATAGCTTAGAAAGCTACAATAGACAATTATGTGTGTACAGGTCTGATATGTGCAAATTTGAAATGAAAAATAAGTATGTGTGATGAATAAATAATGTATAATAGTGTTGTGTGTTCCACGTTAATGTCAAGTGTTCATGAGATAGATTGCTTGAGGGAAGAAACTGTTCCTGTGCAGGGCTCTAGACTGATTCTTCCCACTGGTCGCACTTGTGCGACTAACTTTCTCAGTTGGTCGCACGAGCACATCATTTGGTCGCAATTTTTTTTTATACAACATTTGATTAATCAATGCATGCTGATGAACTTTTATCATAGTTTATAGTTCTATGGTAACGAAAGTGTTCAACATTCAACTCGTTATTTTTCATCATTATTATTTGTGATTTAAATTTTGTGAACAGGAATTCCTCTTTTCGTGCGCTTTCACTTTCAAATTCGCGATCTTGGTGTCACGCTTTATAAGAAAAGATAATTGTCTGTTTTGCTTATATCTATACACCTTTCACTTTTTAAGACTAAAACAAAAGATGGATTCATTGTTATTCTTAATTAAAAAGCACAACAACAATAAAACAGTAGGTTACAATGACAATTAGCTTACATAACATTTATTAACAAAAACGAATAAGACGAGGCATGGCATAGGACACATCACATGCTGTATTATACCGACTAATACATAACAGAATGTTTAGCAAACACTGAGGAATCCAATAATAATAATATTAAAAAAATGAGGAAAGCCTCCATAGTGTAACGTGAGGTAAACAGCAAAGATAACAAGCTTTTCAAAATGAAAACAAAAAGAAAAGTAAAACTAAACTGGCTGTCGCTGACAGGACTTGCATGTTTTCTCTCCAAGAATACCAACATGTTCACCTTCTCTGGTTTAAGAAGCGGTCTTTTACTTTAGTTTGAAAACCAAATCCTCCGTTGCGCTCCGTCCGCTGCGCGCACCTTCGCGCTCGTGCTGACGCGGCGAGTGAAAGCACAATGGGCGCGTGCTCTGCATACGCGCCGCTTCTGCGCTGCCTCTGCTCTGCTTACGTGTGCGGTGTGAAACGGGCGTAAACCAGGCTCTACTGAAGCGCTCGCGCTAAAAGCGCCTCTCTTCACGTGATCAGTGAAATCTTTCTCCTGCTACAATGTGCTGCTTTGGAGCAGCGCAGACCATGCACTCGCACAAGTGCAACCACGTCAAATTTTTACTCGCACACTCTCAAAAAATGGTTGCAAATGCGACCATTTTGGTTGCAGTCTAGCGCCCTGCTGTGTCTGGTCGTTCTGGTGCTCAGAGCTCTGTAGCATCGACCAGATGGCAACAGTTCAAAGAGGGAGTGTGCTGGGTGTGAGGGGTCCAGAGCGATTTTGCCAGCCCTTTTGCTCACTCTGGATGAGTACAGTTCTTGGAGAGTAGGGAGGGTTGTACCAATAATTCGCTCAGCAGTCCGGACTACCCTCCGTAGTTTTCTGAGGTCAGATTTGGTAGCTTAGCTGAACCAGACAGTTATTGACGTGCAGAGGACGGATTCAAGGATGACAGAGTAGAACTGTTTCAGCAGCTCCTGTGGCAGGTTGAACTTCCTCAGCTGGCGAAGGAAGTACAACCTCTGCTGGGCCTTTTTCACAATGGACTCAATGTGATTGTCCCACTTCAGGTCCTGAGAAATTGTGGTGCCCAGGAATCTGAATGACTCCACTGCAGTCACAGTGCTGTTCATGATGGTGAGTGGGGGGAGAGCAGGGGGGTTTCTCCTGAAGTCCACTATCATCTCCACGGTTTTGAGCGTGTTAAGCTCCAGGTTGTTAAGACTGCACCAGACAACCAGCTCCTTAACCTCCTGTCTGTAAGCAGACTCGTCACCGTCCTGAATGAGGCAGATAATTGTGGTGTCGTCTGCAAACTTCAGGAGCTTGACAGGGGGGTCTTTAGATGTGCAGTCGTTGGTGTAGAGGGAGAAGAGCAGTGGGGAGAGAACACAGCCCTAATGAGCTCCAGTGCTGATCATACGGGTGCTGGATGAGAATTTTCCCAGCCTCACTAGCTGCTGCCTGTCTGTCAGGAAGCTGGTGATCCACTGACAGATGGAGGTGGGGACAGAGAGCTGTGTCAGTTTATTATGAAGAGTGTCCGGGATGATAGTGTTAAAAGCGGAGCTGAAGTCTACAAACAGGATCCTCACATAAGTCCCTGGTCTGTCTAGATGTTGCAGGATGTAATGCAGTCCCATGTTGGCTGCATCATCCCCAGACCAGTTTGCTCTGTAGGCAAACTGCAGGGGGTCCAGTAAGGGTCCAGTGGTGTCCTTCAAATAAGCCAAAACCAGTCTTTCAAATGATTTCATGGCCACAGACGTTAGAGCCACAGGTCTGTAGTCATTAAGTCCAGTAATTTTGGGTTTCTTTGGGACGGGGATGATGGTGGAGCATTTGAAGCATGAGGGGACTTCGCACAGCTCCAGTGATCTGTTGAAGATCTGTGTGAAGATTGGGGCCAGCTGGTCAGCATAGGGTTTTAGGCAGGCTGGTGACACACTGTCTGGGCCTGGTGCTTTCCTTCTTTTTTTCTTTCTGAAGACCTGGCGCACGTCGTCTTCACTTATCTACAGCGTGGGGGAGAGGGGGGTTGCAGGAGGTGTGAATGGTGTTTTTTCAAACCTGCAATAGAACTCATTCAGATCGTCTGCCATTTGTTGATTCTCCACAGTGCTGGGGGATGGTGTCTTGTAATTGGTGATGTCTTTCATACCTTTCCACACTGAGGCAGAATCACTGGAAGAGAATTTGTACGTTTGTACGTTTTAATGTACGTTTTAAGTCACTTAAAAGGGGTCATGAACTTTTTTTAAATATAAAAAGGTCCTCCAGTGCTTCACTGTCTGGCACTGCTCCATGGCCCAGATCCTCCAGTGTTTCACTCTCTGCCATCGTTCCACGGTCCAAGTCATGATTCAGGTCCTGTTCCCCTTCATGGGCCTGGCCCTCCATCCCTCCCCTTGTTCCGCCTCCGCTCTACCACCCTCCTGGACTTGTTGGGGTTTGGGTTTCGTTTGGGCATCTGGAGCCGCCCTTAGAGGGAGGCATATGTCACGCCTGGTTTTGGGGTTTGTTTCATGTTCTTGTTTTCATGTCTTTTATTTTGTAATTTGATTCATGCTGTTAGTGTCATGCTTCCCTTGCCCTCGTGTATTTCTGCCTTGTGTATGTGTCATGTTGTGATTGGTTGTTCTAGTCATGTGTCTTGTTCCTCATTGGTTTTTGCCCTGTCATGTGGTGCTCAGTTCTGTTTGCTCATTGGTTGGTTCTTGTCATGTGAACCTTAGTGTTTGCTATAAGTAGCCCTCATGTTGCCATTGCCTCTCGTCATGTATTGATGTTGTAACCTGCTGTCAGTGAGTCTAGTCTGTTCATGCCAAGTCAAGTCTGGTCAAATCAAGTCAAGTAGGGCTGGTCCGAATACCATTTTTTGAGCTTCGAAGCTTCGGTAGTAATAAACACCGAATATTCGAAGCTTCGGAGGGAGGGGCCTGAACATATTTTTCTCTCTAATATAGGCAGGAATCTCTGTGCGTCTGTCTGTCTGTTTGCATTTTTATTATGTCGAGAACCGTTCATCCAGTGACTTCACGCGTGGCGGGTGTGTTGCTGCGGACCCAAGGGAGTGCAGTGTCACATTTTGGTGCAATATGGACACGCGACACGTTCAGAATTAATAAAGTTTTAATAAACTACAGAACAGCGCGAGCCGGAAGCGGCGCGCTTCACGCGGGCAGGGCTTATATGCTCCGAGAACAGACACTGCACTAGTGATACAAAACACACAGGTATGTTAAGAGCAATACTTTTAATAAGGTAACCCAGTGCTTAATTTTTAAATTGAGAGATCCCGGAATAAAGCGGGGTAACGGATCCGGCATGTGATTAGAGGAGGGAGAGGACCAATCTTTAGTGATTGAAAGCGTGCATCAGTTGCTTTTATAGGGTTCATACGGTCATGAAAAACCTGGGAAAGCTATGCAATTTTAAAACAGCAATTTCCAGGCCTGGAAAAGTTTTGTAAAAGTCATGGAATTTTATTTCACAAATCTCTGTATAATAGAGTTATATTTAATCAGGTCCTGAATTTGTGTGTATATCGCATAGTTTTACTCATTCCCACAGCTTTCGAGATTATAATGAGGGAAATTCCTGCAAACATTTATTGAATATAGCATGTAGGTTAGATGAGTAAATAAATCCACACAAACTATCAGATTAAATCAGTCTTTTGAAAACAGCGTGAGTGATTCAGCTGGACCGCCTCTTCTCTCTTTCATTCTCTCAAAGCGGCTTGACATCAGCGCACCTCGTCTGCAATACAAGAGCTACTGCACGCTGACCCAAGACTTTCGCTCGCATCTCGGGACAGTTGACAGAAAGAAAACGCATGCATCGCATTCGGTTTTGTAATAGCAGAGGGTCCGTTCACATGTCGCGTCTTTTGCGTGCTTAAGTTCATTATTTCAAATGTAGATGTGTGGCAAGCGCACTCATAATAGAAGATTTTTCATGAAATATATGCATGCTGGTCAGCACAAACGTCTTTCATTGGCGAACGGTCTGTTGCAGATGTTCAGCTAGGTGGACAAGTTGAGAACTGTTTCGCGGGGGATGCCAGGTGTTCAAAAAAAAAAAAAAAAAAGTATATTCGAATCTCAAAATTGAAAATCGAATGCCGACCCACCAAACGAATATTCGAATATTCTGGTCCAGCCCTAAAGTCAAGTCTGTTCAAGTCAAGTCATGTCTGTTCTAGTCAAGTCTCTGTTTGGATTATGTTTGGATTTTGGATTACTTTTGTAAATAAAGCTGCACTTAGGTTCTCACTATGCTCGCCTCCAGTGGACTGTTTGTTACAACAGGGTGTTTTTATAGTACACCAAACTCTTATTTGTCAACAGATCAAGGGAATTTTGATTTCTCAGTTAATGACCCCTTTAAATCACCTTTGTTCCCTATTCTGATGCTCGTTTGAACTTCAGCAGATTGTCTTGACGACCTAAATGCATTGAGTTGCTGCCATGTGATTGGCTGTTTAAATATTTGCATTAACAAGCAGTTGAAAAGGTGTACCTAATAAAGTGGCTGGTGAGTATGAGCAAACAGACATGGACTAAAAACCACAAACTGCATTTTATTTTAAAAAGTTGACCATTTCTAATTTGACATGGTATCTTATATGGTATCTTAGATACTGTGAAATATGCAGACAAAAGCAGTGCCTGGTTAAATATATCCATCTAGTGCATATACATAGAAAAAAAACCACTTACTATTTTGAAATAATGATTCAGTAATATTGAGCTTCCAGCTTTTTTATTTATTTTTACACACAACATCAAAAACACAACATCCACTCAAACAAACAAAACAAAACAACAGACACATACTCAATATTTCAAAAGTTCAGTCAAAAGGAATAGAGAGAGGAAGAGAAAAAGAAAAACCAAACAAGTCATTCCAGAAGATGGCACAATCCAATCCCGCATATTAAATATGCCTCTTGTATCAGGGCACAGGAAATAGATCCACGGTGCAAATATTCCAACACACGGGCTCGTTCAACAGCAGAATCCAAACCATTCACATTCAGTTACAAAATATCTAGAGTATGCATTGAATATTCACAAACCCAAAATTGTATTCAATAAATGAAGAAAAGCAAAAGCACTCCCATTCTGTAAATGACATGCAAACGCTAGTGTGCGTTCTAGATATCAAAACACCTAGATGAAAAATCCTTTTAGAAATAAGGTAAAGTAAATAAAAGTATGAATATCTGTTGTAAAAAATAAAAGCAACACAGACAGAAATAACCAACAACTATAGACAATAAAAAAACAACTCAGACCGCATGTTACCGAGAACATAGGTCTGAATGAGCAACAAAAATTTGTGATGATCCGTGACCGATCCACTTCAGCGCAAAACGAGCCTCCCAAAAGGCTCACATAACCAAAAAATTATTTTAATTAAACCTACTCTCCATTAGTCCCCTCCAGACAAAAAAGAAAGAAAAAAGGGTGGGTTAGTCTCACCAGCAAAAAGACAGCTGTATCGAATAAATATGAACACTATCCCAGGAGGAGAGAGGAAAGAAGAAAGGAAAAATGAGATCTAGCAAGCATCCATATCCCTCCCGTCACCATCTTCTTCCGGGCAGCCGGCATCTCCTCTATCCCGGCCATCAAGCCCCTCCCGCCGGGCCAAAGAGAAGGCGGCTGCCTTCTGTGACAGGGAGCTGACGAAATCCTCCGCCTTCCGAAGAGAGTCGAAGCATCTCTGCTCACCCCCGTGCCGTAGCTTAATTACCGCCGGATAAGCGAGGAAGGGCTGGAGACCAAGCGGCGTCATCGTCCTCAAAACCGGAACCAAGCTTTTTCTCTTGGTGGCTGTGACTGGACTAAAGTCAGGAAAAAACAGTAGTGTGACATTGTCCTGCGCGCACCTCACCGGACAAGCCCGCCGGGCACCCCCCCAGGATCTCCGATCCATCACGCCACCCCAGCACACGGAAGATGAGAGTGCGCGGCCGACCGGAGACCCCCCCCCCCCTAAACCACCCCCTCCGCTTCCATCCTCAACATCCGCCATCCTCTCGGCGAGTCGCCCCATCCGATCTCCCAGGTCCGTGACTGTCCTCCCATCCCCACGCGCATCCGCCCGAACAGAATCAACGCGGCCACACGTCTGCCTCGCTGCGGCAACCACGGCCCCAAACTCCTCTCCCAGCTCTCCAACAGACTCGCCGGCCGCCTGCACGTCCCCACACAGTTCGCACAACGCCGGAACCAGCACCGAGTCCACCGCACCTCCCACTGCCGAAGCCACAACCGAATCCAAAGTGCCCCGCTGCTCTCCAAATGCTAGCCCGATACCGCCAGCAATAGCAACGTCGATATCCTCTCTGGAGATGGCGGAATCCTCGAATCCCCTCCCCACCGGCGACCGCCCAATCTCTCCCCTCCGACCGCCCCCGACCGCTGAAGCACTCATGACGGGCCCGATGCAAAGTGGTTCGAAATTTACTGACAGGATAATAAAATATTTGACAAAGTCAACAGAGCGAAAGACTACGTGTGCATCGAAGTCGAAGGGTCACGTGATCTCCAGCTTCCAGTTCATTATTAAAAGAAAAACTGAACATATTAAACAAGTATCTGAGCAGAGTTTTTGGGATATATATTGCCTCAAAGCGAACAGACATGGACTAAAACCACAAAACTTTGATCTCACAGAGCAAATGTGGAGCCTGGAGGATACCCTGGCTGTTCTGAATGCTCGGTACAATAAGAAGGCTGTGCTTGAGATGTTTGTGTGGCCAGATGATCGCGACTCCAGCCGCCACATTATTCATGTAAGTTATTGAATATACTGTATAGTTTACTCTTATGTATGAATAACAAAAACACCATAATATTTTAATAATTTTGGACATGTATGATGGTAATTCCATGTTTTCTGGACATATACTACCTAGCTAACAGGGAACGTTAACATAACTGTGGCTAACATTCTGGCAAAGTTGAACAAATGTTCTCCAATAACTTATTAATAGAATGTTCCAAACCTGTAAGACCTTCGTTCATCTTTGGAACACAAATAAAGATATTTTTGATGAAATCCAAGAGCTTTCTGACCCTGCATAGGCAGCAATGTAAAATTCAAGGCCCAGAAAGGTCGTAAGGACATCGTTAAAATAGTCCATGTGACATCAGTGGTTCCAAAGATGAATGGGATTACGGGTGAGTAATTAATTACATAATTTTCATTTTTGGGTAAACTATACCTTTAATAATGTCCTCAAGAACGTTACACATAAACGTAATTTATACATCGTTCATTGAACATTTTTTTCTGAAATGTTTTAGTTGGACATTCTTTAAAACATTTTTCAATGTAACCGTAGTACTTGATTCAGAATGATCAGAGAACATTCAAAAGAAACTTTTGTAAAATGATAAAATGGAATGTTTCTTTAAGGTCAAAGAATAACCAGAGCTGGATAGATTACTTGCAAATTGACAAATATTGTAGTTAGTAACGTAATCCATTACATTACACATTTTTAGGTAATGTAATCAGACTACTTTTTGATTACTTTTAGATTACTAAATTACAAAACGTTTGTAGAACATATTTTTATTAGCTGGGTATGGTAGTACCATGGTATTCCTTAAAGTAATACCATGTTTTTTTTAGACATGTTTATGATAAGACCATATACTTTTTGAATAATGCACAATACCAAGTTGATGTTATGAGTTGTCAGTTCAATTGGTTTTAGTGGCACTTCACCGTTAAAACACACAGAACTAACTGCAATTCATTTTTACCTAATATCCCCTGATTAAAATGCCATTTGAGCATGAGCTAATAAAACACAGTGTGATTCTTCATTGGTTTAATTATGAATGTTGCACAGTTGAATGATCTCATGCATACTGTATACTACAAGTGATTCAGATAAGAAACTGATTTTGTCATTAAACTACATTGGTTTGTTGTCACAGGTTGACCAGCCAGCACTAGGAATGCCTTCAAGAGATTATTACCTCAGCGATGGGAATTATAAGAGGGTACATTGTGTCATTTTGCGATATGCATTCTGTCCCTAAATGCTATAGTGTTATAATAATCAGCAACTCCCTGGTCATGTATCTCTGGTCAGGTGCGCGAGGCCTACCTGGAGTTCATGGTCTCCATAGCAAGGATTGCACGAGAAGACAAGAACCTGACCCAAGATGAAGAACGTGTGTGGGAGGACATGACTCAAGTGCTGGAGCTGGAGACAGACATTGCGAACGTGAGTTGAACTGGAGACGGTAAAACACAACAACCAGAATGTTAGTGATACTGTGAATGTCACGTGAGTGTCTGCTCTGTGCTTCAACAGGCTACCTCACCTGCAGAAGAGCGCAATGACATTACCGTGCTCTACAACAAAATGACACTGAGAGAAGTGCAGCAAGCTTTCAACCTCAATGTGAGTGCGGAAAAGCATTTTAGGTTTTTCAAAAGAAGATTTTTACTTTTACACTTCATCCCCCTCTGTCTATAGTGTAGTCAATAAAAACAACAGAAAAGCTGGTAGATATAGACTACTTTGAGGTCTTGATTAGATTTTTTGGTAACACTTTACAATAAGGTTCCATTAGTTAATGTTAGTTAATATAGTGACTAACATGAACAAACAATGAACAATACATTTATTACAGTACTTATTCATCTTTGTTAATATTACTCAATGAAAATACAGTCATTGATTGTTAGTTCATGTTAATTTACAGTGCATTAACTAATGTTAACAAACACAACTTTGGATTTTAATAATGCATTAGTAAATGTCAAAATTAACATTAACCAAGATTAATAAAATAATGCTGTAGAAGTATTGTTCATGCTTAGTTCATGTTAACTAAAGTAGTTAACTAATTTTAACTAATGAAACCTTGTTGTAAAGTGTTACAGATTTTTTAAAACGTTTAAAATAAAAATAAGTCTCTTAAGCACACCAAGGCTGTATTTATTTGATATAAAACACAGCAAAAGCAACAACATTATGAAATATTATTTTAATTTAAATTAACTGTTTTCTATTTGAATATATTTTAACATTTATTTTATTTCTGTGATCAAAGCTGAATTTTCAGCATCATTACTCCAGTCTTCAGTGTCACATGATCCTTCAGAAATCATTCTGATATGCTGCATTTGCTGCTTAATAAACATTTTTTTGGTATTATAAATGTTGAAAACAGTCGAGCTGCTTCATATTTTTGTGGAAACCATGATACATTTATTTCAGGATTCTTAGATTAATAGAAAGCTCAGAGGAACAGTATTTATTTGAAATAGAAATGTTAAAATTGTCTCATTTGTGATCAATTTAATGCATCCTTAAAACTATGGCTGTCAATATAACAAAATAACTGAGATTAATGTCATGGTTTCATACCAGTCTTTAGAAACCAGAATGAAAAAGTAACAATGTCAAATTCAGTCATAATATTATAGTAATTTTATTGTTTATTTTTTGGACCATTTTTCTCCCATTGTTTCCCACAGACGCCTGTTTGAACAAGGATGTTGATCCTGGAAAACATCCTACTTGTCCAAATTATGGTCACCGACTGTTGAAACTGTTTTTCCTTTTTTTCAGGTTTTTAAGAAAACATGCTTCTTTTGTATCTCTTTCTGAAATTTCAGGGCTTTAACTGGACGCGCTACATCCAGGGTATCATGTCCAGTGTGTCAGTCACGGTGCAACCAGATGAACCCATAGTTGTGTACTGCTCACCTTACCTGGAGAAGCTCAGTGATATTCTTTCCAAACACAGTCACAGGTGATGTTTTACTTTCACAGCTGTTTGACTCAAGAAAAATGTCAATTATGGTGATCCAGAAGAAATAAATATTGCCCAGAGGTTACTGTTTCAGAGCTCAAAGCTCTTAGTTATGTTCCACTGAAGTCATCGGTGCTTCTCTGAAAATTGCTAAATGAGAAATAAAATGAGACAAATGTTGACACAATAAGAATTCAGAGATAAAAAAGAATGAATGATATTGAATGAATGTTTAAGTTTATATTGAGATTTAAGTTGCATGTATTTAAACACAGTTTACGGCTTATTAAAGAGATTTCTTACACTTTTAATACGCATTTAGATATATGCATTTGTAAGATGCTTTAATCCAAAGCAACTTATATTGCATTCAAGCTATTATAGCATTGTTTTTCCTTTTTATATTTTAATTTTAGTTTACATTTTAAGTACTTGTGCTCTGTTGCTCTGTTTTTATAATGATAAGTATTTTCATCTAGTATTTACATTTTTCTTTACATTGTCTAGGATACAAAAAGATCTCATTTATTATTTTCCTTTAATGTACATTTATATTTATGTATTTGGCAGGTGCTTTTATCCAAACATTGCATCCTTACATTGCATTCAAGCTATTATACTGTTTATTAACATTTTAAATTAGTTTTTTTTTCATGATTTTTATGATTTTAGTTTGAATTTTAAAATAAAAAATGACAGAATAACATAAAATGATTAATAAATTAGTTTATTTTTTTGTATTTTTAGTACTTTATCTTAAAATGATCAGTTATTTGCCAAGGCAACGTTTTTTTATTTCATTTAGTGTAAGTACTTTCATCTAATATTACATTTTTATTAATTTTCCTTCCTAAACTTTAATATATATGAAGATGCTTTTATCCAAAGCAACTCACATTGCATTCAAGCTATTACAGTATTTATTAAAATGTTACATTTATTTAAATTTTTATATTTCATAGTTCTTTTTGATTTTAGTTTAAGTTTTAATAATTTTATTTATTTCTGTGATTTTTATTAGTTATTATATCTTTTTTTCTATATTTTTATTCAGCTTTAAATATTATTTTATTTCAGTTTTTGTTTTAATAATTTGTTAAACTTAGACTTAGTAACATTTCAAATTTTAACTTAGTTTTTTCATATTATATTTATATTTATTTCAGTTGGCGTTTTTAGAGTTGTAGTATAATAATAATAAGATAAACCAAATCTAATATTAAATGGTCTGTGCACATGTGATCTCCGCAGGACTCTGCAGAACTATCTGGCGTGGATGCTCATCATGGAGAGGGTCAGCAGTATGAGCCGGCGCTTCAAAGACGTGAGAGCACACTACAGAAAGGTCAGTCTCGCTCTGAACACACACAAACAGAGGACAGCTCTCGTGGCATTTAACACCGCTCTTAAAACTCTTTTGGTGATCCGCTACTGTTTTAGTCCACTAGGTTACATAACACAGGGGATCTCAACCTTGTTTTGGACCCATTTTCTTGGTTGCGTTGTGTGTGTTCACTCAGGCTTTGCATGGCACTACGGTAGAGGAGGCGAGGTGGAGAGATTGTGTCCGTTATGTCCAGGGAAACATGGAGAATGCCGTTGGGGCCCTGTACGTCCGGGAAACCTTCTCTGGAAACAGCAAACGCATGGTAAAACCAAAAACACACACCACCAGACATAACAGAAACATCCTCCTGCAATGCTTTACGTAACCGGCTCTTATCAGATTGACATGGATTATTTAGACTGTTCTGATGATGGTTTCAGTGATTTGACAGAAAGTCATCTCAGTTTGTTAAGACAGGATGAATGATTTTATAAACACTACCAGTCAAAAGTTTTTGAACAGTAAGATTTTCATTTAAGTCTCTTCTGCTCACCAAGCCTGCATTTATTTGATCCAAAGTACAGCAAAAAACAGTACAATTCTGAAATATTTTTACTATTTAAAATACCTGTTTTCTATTTGAATATATTTTAAAATGTCATTTATTCCTGTGATTTCAAAGCTGAATTTTTAGCATCATTACTCCAGTCACACGATCGTTCAGAAATCATTCTAATGTTCTGATTTGCTGCTCAAGAAAACAAATCTTTATTATTATTTTGTTTGTCAGTCCTGTGTCGTGTGTTTCCCGCCCTCTTGTGTCCATATTTGGTTAGTTTCCTGTCCTTGTTTAGTGTGATTATTAGTTAATTATGTTCCAGGTGTGTTTTCGTTATTATCTGTAATTAACCTGTGTATTTTAGTTCCTGTCTGTTTAGTAAGTTTTGTCTGGTCTACTCGTTACTCCCCGGTGTTCCTGTGTGTCTGATCTGCCTTGTCTTGCCCTGCCTTGTTGGAATTAAAGACTGTTATTTTGAGTTTATCCACGTCTGCGTGCTCCTAGTTTCTCCCTGCTGTGTGCACCGTGACAGAAGACCAGACCAAATCAGTAAGCGGCGCCCACTCACCTCGTTTTGTTTTGTTCATTTTTTGAAAGTTTTTTGTTTGTTCCTGTTTGTGTTTCCCCCGCGGCTTGGAAGTCGCTGCTCGTCATCCCGCCCTAGCCAGCTGTTATTCGGTGTGGGAGTTCGGCGGGATCGCCGAGAGTCCGCCGGCCGTTTGTCAGTCAAGTTCGCAGACTGCGCCAAAGTCAAGTTCGCGGGCTGCCGGCTGTGGCTCCCTCGAGCCCGCCGTCCCCGGGGATATCAACACCGCCGTCCGCAGCTCTCTCAAGCCTGCCGCCGTCCGCGGGGATATCAATGCCGAGGCTCACTCAAGCCCACCAGCTGTGGCTCTCTCAAGCCCGCCAGCCGTTTTGAAGTTCCGCCCGCCGGCTGCTGCGACGTCAAGCCCGCCGGCTGCGGCTCTTCAGTTCCCGTGGATCCAGTTCCGTAGTCACGGCCAGGAGTGCCGTTCCCGGTTCCAGAGGATCCAGTTCCCCTGTTCCGGCCAGGAATGCCATTTTAAGTCTTGCATCATCCTCAGGAACAGTTTTAAATTTATCTTGTCTTGTCGGTCTGGTCCATGGAGACTCGTCTGGGGCAGACTCCTCTGGTTATGGCCACGGAGGCCATTCCCAGCCGCCTGCCTCTCCTGGCGTGGAGATGGAAGCGGTTGCTGAGCATACCCTGTGAGGGCCCCTGACTCCACGTTCCAGCCCAAGGAGGGCTGTGGTGCTCCCGTCATGCCCAGTAAGGACCTCAGCTTCCGAGTTTAGCCCAAGGAGGGCCCCTGTTCCTGAGGATAGCCCCGGAGGGCTCCTGAAACCCCGTAAACTGCCCCGTGGATTTTTTTTTGGGGGGGGGGTAGTAGAGTTCCGGCTGTAGTGGCCGGGTCGAGTGGGATGAGACCACAGCCATAAGGACCACCTGCCATGGCCTCCGGAGCTCCCTGCACCGCCATGGCCTTCTGAACTCCCTGCTCCACCATGGCCTCTGTCTGTCTGTTCCTCTCCAGAGCGCCCACCCCCCCTCACTGGTGGTACTGTTACGGCGCGGGTTGCGCCTTCCGGGAGGGGGGAGTTATGTCAGTCCTGTGTCGTGTGTGTCATTTGTTTCCCGCCCTCTTGTGTCTATATTTGGTTAGTTTCCTGTCCTTGTTAAGTGTGATTATTAGTTAAACATATAGCTGTATGTGGCTTTATATAGTTTTTCTAGAACAGTCAAATAGTTCAACCATCAAAAAGACAAAATGTACCTATATTTTTGCTCTTGATTCTGGTGAATGATTTATCTTTCTTCATATTTCATCAAAACAACTTTCCTTTTCAGCAGATGTCACATCGGCCTCCTGAAAAATCATAATTTATTCCCTTATCCTATAGTAAATCATTAGTGCTATTAATCGATTACAATTTTAATCAGATTAATTGCATGATATACCAATAGGTGAACAGCTATTTCAGCTATTTGATAAATGGTATGAAAAGGGTTGTTGACTTTTAATGTGTGTATGCACTGTTGTTCAGGTGCGCGAACTGATCAGAAAGATTCAGGAAGCTTATGTGGAAACACTGGAAGAACTGAGCTGGATGGATGAACAGTCCAAGGAGAAGGCCAGAGAGAAGGTGAGATGCAACAACTCCTAATGAAGAGCTTTTATTTCTGGAGTTTAATCCCTATTTCCATACTTTTTTTGTCAGCCGAACATCTTTGACCTAAAATATTTACTTGAAGTATCCTCTAAAATTTTAAGTTAATATTTTAATACTTTAAATTCATATTTTCACGGTTCTCTGATGTTGGTTAATGGACGCAAGTAATATTCATTTTTAATAATTTGTTCTTGATCCTTTAAAACCCAGTGGTGAATATAAGAAATTTGAGATTTTTATTTTGCTATAATTATTTACTGAAATAAAATAAATATTTATTACATTTTTTTTGGGGGGAATTTATTTAATTTTTTTACTTGAAGTACCCTCTGAAAATGTAAGATATTTGAAGATTTTATAAATATTACATATTACAAAATATTTTTACATATTTAAATAATACTAACAATATTATTATTATTATTATTAATATTATTATTATATACACATATATAATATTCACAATTAATGTTGTTATGCATTTTATGTATACTAATTTTATCTTATTTTATTATCATTATAAACTGGGTTTCATCTTTAAGCTTATTTTGAATTAATTAATGCATTTTTATTTGTTATTTTTATTATTTGCATTTACTATCCTACAGTCTGAGTTGTTCTCGCTTTCTAAACTCCTGTTTTCCATGATGTTTTCCTTGTTTTGCAGGCCATGGCGATATCAGAACAGATCGGTTACCCCGACCACATCCTTGAGGAGGAAAATAAGAAATTGGACGAGGAATACACACACGTATGGAAACTCAGAGACCCTTGACCTCTAAAGAAATTAGCATCCAAACCAACTAATATCTCACTCACATAAATTCAAGAATGATGGCAGCTCAGACAGAAATACATGCATGTGATATTATCTGTCTCTCTCTGTCTGCTCACAGCTGAATTTCAGTGAGGAGAACTACTTTGAGAACATTCTGGAAAACCTGGCAGCTTCAGCCCAGAAAGTTCATAAGAAGCTGAGGGAGCCCGTGGATCCTGACATGTATGAAACATAAATAAACATAAATACCATTTTTTCTTTCGTGACCCATCACTGTGTCATGTTTTTCTCCTTGTCTCTGTTTTAGGTGGATTATTGGTGCGGCTGTGGTCAACGCTTTCTATTCACACAACAGAAACCAGATTGGTAAGATCACAGCCATATAGTAATAAACAATATATATATAAAATAGAATAGAATAGAATAAAATAGAATAATACATTAAAAATAAAATTATAATTTAATAAAAAAAAGAAACTGTACTTGTACAACAGAAACCAAACTGGTAATTTCACAGCCATATAGTCAGAAATAATATTCTATTATATATAATAATATATATTATACAGCATGAAATTAAACATAAATTTAACAAATTACAAAGATGAATTTTTTTTTACTTGCACAACAGAAACCAGACTGGTAAATTCATAGCCATATAGTCATAAACAATAATATAGTATAATATAAGATAATATAGAATAATAACTTAAAATATTTTAAAAAATGTAATAAATTTAAAAAATACAAATGCATTGTACTTGCACAACAGAAACCAGAGGTAAGTTCACAGCCATATAGTCAGAAATAATATTCTATTCTATATGTTATAATATAAATAATTTTCTTTAATCGATTTACCACAAATGGACAATGTAGTCAAAAAATAAATTGCACATTTACTTGATAATTCAGACTTCATTTATCATAAAAAAACAACAAAATGCCTAAACACACACCATTACAGCTCCACTTGAGAAATCCAGTCAATCTACAGATCCAGCAGCTAGACCAGCACAGAGCGGTCTAGTCCAGCACTGAGATTCACGGTTGAGTAAACAGAGAAGGCCATAACCGCACACTAAAATAAGCAGCGTTGTCCAAATGTGGGTCTTTTGTGAAGTATTTGCTCTGGTCAGAATTCTCCTAAACTGTTGAGGGCTCTCAATATAAATGCTTTCTCAGCACATTGTCATAATGGCTTTAATGCCTGTAGTGCTTTTCTCTTGTAGATTAAACAAAGCTAGTTTCAGGCTCCACTGCCCACAAAGCTTGTGCTTCCAGAGATGAGCTGTGGACGCTGAACGCACGCTATTCAGACTGCGTTAATACAGAGATTACAAAAGCCAAGTGATTATGCAGATTTTCAGCGGGAGAAATTTCCACACAATTACTCTTAGATTGCACATTTTAATGTTCCTGGACAATCTGGGAAACACTTCAAGCTGAATTGCCATTTGAGAGACAAGAGCGGCAGCTGTAACTGCTATAGCTGGAGGACGCTACACAGCAGAGCTGTTTCTGTCCTTCTAATACAGCTTCTGCTATCTAGTGTACACCATTACATTCACATTACTGAGCGTTTCTTCAAGTATGGGTGCTTTGGGTCTTGTGGAGACTCTTTAAAAGTCCCTTTCACACTGTTTTTAGTATCTAGTAAAAAGTAATATATTTAAAGGTGTCATCGGATGCAAAATTCACTTTTCAAGTTGTTTGAACATAAATGTGTGTTGGAAGTGTGTGTACACATCCATCCTATAATGATAAAAATCAACTCAGTGTTTTTTTTTTTAAATCCCTATTTTAAAATATCCTTTCTCAAATCAGGCTGTTCTGAGAGTCCTGTCAGAATGACGTAGTTCTGTACAGACCGCTCCCACGATAGTTGATTGACAAGGCCGGCTTACCTTAGACCAGCCCTGAGTGAGCTGAGAGCTGTCCGCCTCCGGTGCAGGGGAAGACAAGATGTCTCCGATTAAGCGATTGAGGTGTTTTGTTGTTGGATTTAATAATGAATACTCCTGTTACTCCTGACATCTGAGCCGCTGAAGACGCAGAGGATTAATGTTACTTTCATTTTGAAATGAATGCGCTGATCCTCGATCTGCCTAAATGCGTCTATGTTCGCGCGAATCATTCGTGATACAGCTTCATCTACAGATGAAGTGAGTATAAAGTTTTTTTTTTAATGAATCTTTGCAAATCGCCTTTCCTAATATGTGCTAGTTAGCCAGTTTCGCGGCTAAAGTAAACAGTACTGCTTGTCACCCCATGGAAGAGAGGGGCAGGGCGAGCAGAGCTCATTAGCATTTAAAGGGACATGGACTAAAAACAGCTTAATGAAAACAGAGCTGATTTTGACAGGGTAAATAAGGTGTTTTTTACTCTACCATTGAGAAATTTTAACCAAAGTATGTTATAGACTTTTCATTAAGACCCTAAAGAATCATATCAATTTGTGGAAAATGGGCATCCGATGACCCCTTTAAAATACATTTCATACTAAGTATAGTTCAAATCTATTAACATATTTTCTGATATTTCTCTCAAGATTTATTTGGTGTACTACTTGTGCACAATGCACATGTCTTAATATTAAGCCTAAAATGTGTTTTAAAGTCAATGTTGATAAGGATTGTATGATCTCTGAATAATATCAGTCTTTAAATGTAAGATATTTAAAGTGTACCTGAGGTATACTTGCAAGTTTAGTTTACTTTAGCACAATCAAATATACTTTAGTATATCTTTAGTTGGACTTCAGCACTACTTCCACACAATTAAAGTACAATAAGTACAAAATTAGTTTCCAATTTAGCAGACTTTAAGTATACCAGTTTAGTATACTAATAGTACAATTGAGGGGGAATGTTTAGTAAGTATATAAGTATGTAAATGTATTTGTAGTATACTTATACTAAAATGTATTTGTAATACATTTATTTTGTGCTATCTATTTTTCACTAATATGTCCATTAACATGATATCCACTAACTTTTGACATTTCTTTCTGAACTGTTGTTTTTCTGAACAAGCAAATGTCATTTTAACTAAATGACATTTGAAATATTTAAACATGAAAATACAATAGCTGACTCCTCTGTCTTGTTACTGCTTAGTTAATAGCTAGATTGTATCCTAAATGCACACATTAATGATATTATAACATGTTTTGCACAGTTTGACTAGACATTTGCACAGCTTGATTCGTGAATATTTAGTGATATTTACTTAGATTTTTTTTCAGTTTTCTCTAAACATTACATATCTCATATATCACATGCTTTCTTATGGTTAAAAAAGTACAGCTGTAACATTTTTAGGGGCAAAACGTTTTTTTTTACACAAATATTGAAATATAAAACTATATAAAACATCAGAACATATGCATGCATATATAATGCATACATACATACATACATATATATATATATATATATATATATACAGTGCGCTCCTCTAATATTGGATACAACCTATCATTGAAGTAAAACAATTGAAAGTGGGGGAAAAAATCTCATTGTGAAATAAATGCTTTCTCTAGTTCATGTTGGCCACAATTATTGGCACCCAATTATTGCAACGTCCTTTTCCCAGGGTAACAGCTCTTAGTTTTCTCCTATAATGCCTGAAGAGTTTGGAGGACACCTGACAAGGGATCAGAGACCATTTTCTTCATCCAGAATCTCTCCAGATCCTTCAGATTCACAGCTCCATGATGGTGCTTCTTCTCTTCAGTTCACCTCACTCATTTTCTACAGGGTTCAGGTCAGAGGACTGGGACGGCCATGGCAGAAGCTTCATTTTGTGCTCCGTGACCCATTTTTGTGTTTATTTTAATGTTTGTTTTGGATTATTGTCCTGATGGAAGATCCAAACACGGCCCATTGTAAGATTTCTAACAGAGGCAGTCAGGTTTAGATTTTTTATCTGTTGGTATTTGATAGAATCCATTCAGGACCTCTGGCAGAAAAACAGGCCCACAACATTAAAGATCCAGCAGTATATTTAACCGTGGACATGGGGTACTTGTTTATCCCTGTTTGTACTAAACCCATCTGGTGGGTTTGCTGCCAAAAAGCTTTTTTTTCCATTTCGTCTGACCAAAGAAGTCAAGTCAAGTCAAGTCTGCTTTATTGTCAATTCTTCCACATGTACAGTACATACATACAGAGAATTGAAATTGCGTTACTCTCAGACCCTTGGTGCATACAGTTAACATTAAACACTGACAGTAGACGTTCAAATACAGATAAATATAGTTTAAACATATGTACATACAAACTATACAGATATACAAATGAGGACATTGTAGAAAAATAAAAAAAGAGATAAAAAGCCAGTGCCATTTGAAGTTCCAGTCGTGTCTGATAACTGAATATGCTGGAGTTTGTTTTTGGATGAGTGAGGAGAATTTTCCTTGAAACCCTCCCGAACAACATGTGGTGATGTAGGGGCTGTTTGATATTTTTTTTAGGTTTCTGACCCCAAGACTCAAGTAATCTCTGTAATTCTCCAGCTGTGATCCTTGGAGAGTCTTTGGCCACTCAAACTCTCCTTCTCACCGTGCATTAGGACGATTTAGACACGTCCTCTTCCAGGCAGATTTGTAACATCTTTAGATGATTGCGATGCATGCATATATAAACTGTCATACTTTTCAACATCATATATATTTTGAAAGACTGACAAGGGTAAATCTAGTCTTGATAAAAAAAGTTTCCAACAGTTTTAATGTGACCTTCATAAACGTTCTAAGAAAAAGCTGAAATCTGTTAATTTTAACAAAAAATCTGACATAAAAGTGTCTAAAGTTAACACTCTGTTCCTATTAAAATGAGTTGCTTTCTTACGTGACTCGATTAGTATCTCGAAAATGCATTTCCTGGTCAATTACCCAGGCATTATGCTGAATTTCATCTCTTTCTATGCATCCATCTTTCTTTCAGTGTTTCCTGCTGGCATCCTCCAGCCTCCGTTCTTCAGTGAAAAACAGCTGCAAGCTCTAAACTTTGGTGGAATTGGCATGGTTATAGGACATGAAATCACTCATGGATTTGATGATCACGGTAATATGCATCTCATCTGATGGATTGTACCAATTATCAGTTAGCTGTGGATGAATAAACAATGTGGATTTGTTGATGATCCTGTTTGTGTGTGATGTATTAAACTCCATGCTAAAGAAGGGGTTTTAAATATCACGGATAAATTGTTCTCCATTGGACCAAACCACCATGCGAAAGAGCAACCATAACGCTTGTCTGTTTAAAATATGACCGTGTTCCAAAAAATGAAATATTTACTTTCACAGGCCGTAATTTTGACAAGGATGGGAACATGTACAACTGGTGGAGCAACTACTCTGCCGAGCGCTTTGAGGATCAATCTAAATGCATGGTGGAACAGTATGGCAAATTTAGCTGGAAACTCGCAGGAGGCCAAAATGTAAGTTGAACTTCACTTAGAAGGATGGAAAGAATCTGTATATGAACTTTTAAAAATAACAAATACATGGTTTATACTTACAGTACTTGTAGTATGTGCATGCTTTGGGTCCGATCTAAGCATTTCCACTGCCTTAAAAAATTAAAAATTAAATTAGATCTCAGTTGGTTCTTCATGGCAGCAAATACATTAAATGCAGAGTAAATGGACACTTTTGCAGATATAAAAAATTGTAAACAGAATTAAAGATAGAAACAAACATTAAAAGTAAAAAGTTAATTTAATGCAAATTTCTAGCCACAAAAAAAATGAATGGATTTTAAAACGAGACAGAAATGTTTACATTTACATTACACTTTTTACAAATATTTAGAATATATAGAAATATTTACAAATATAGTTTTTGCTTAAGAAAGATATCTGCTAATAGGTAAGAAAATAATCTTAATTCAAAGGGAAAACAAGATATTTTTCTTGTTTTAAGCAAAAACTAACACAATTTTGAGCAATTTGAAACCAAGAATTGATTTCTTAAGTTGCTTCTCAATTAAATGTGTCTTGATTGAAGATTGTTTTGGTATTTATACTAGAAACCAAGACAAAAATACTAAAAGAAGAAAATTGTTTTTTACAGTTGTTTTTACATTTTAGAGCTCAGTCTGTAAACAAATATTTTTTTCTTCCTCCTAAAAACAAATAAAGACTATAAAACAACAGTGCTGTTATTGTAAACTTTAAATTATTTTTGTTAATCAAAATAAAGCTGAAATAAAAGAAAATATGAATATATTACCTGAAATACTTAAAAAGATTAGAAATGTAACAAGTTTAAGTTGTACTAAAAATAAAAAGCAAAAACCTAAAAGTAAATATAAAAAAGGAATACAAATAAAGAACAATAACAATAACAGAAATAAACTAAATGAACATATAAAATGAAAAACTGACCTAAAATATTAATAAATACTGTAATATATAAATAACACTGAACATTGATACATTGATGTTGTTGCAGGTCAGTGGCATCACAACATTAGGAGAAAATATTGCTGACAACGGTGGAGTTCGTCAAGCATATAAGGTATGTAACAGTAATTCCCTTTAAACAACTACATAGTAACCCAGTGAAAACTGCTAACAACATCTTAAAAACCACATATACAACAACTCACATTTTAATCAGTGTTGTCAAAATGATTTTCAAAATGTGTTGATGTGAATCTGTGTGTGATATTAGGCGTATATGAAGTGGGTGGAGAGGGAGGGCGAGGAGCCCCATCTTCCTGGACTGGATATGGATCACAAACAACTCTTCTTTCTAAACTTTGCTCAGGTATGTGACCATGAATGACATCCACTTTAGGACGCCTGCATGGGGTCACCTTGATGGCCATGCAAGGTCAGTCTCGCAACGAGCAAATCAAATTAAACTGACACTGCTTAAAAGATACAGGTGACGCTTAACCTCTTGAAAATACATTAATACTGGCTCTCTAATATGTGCTTAAGGCATGAAATCAGTGATTGAATCATGGCAACCGATGGGATGAGTGCTGCTTTAAAGGACTTGGATTTGAAATGTCATGATTTGGATGGGCACACTTCAAAATGTGTTGAAATAAATAATCACAACCGAAAATCTGTTCTGCATATGACATTCAAGCATAAAATGCACCTTAGGTCAGAAATAATGTTAAAATGTGTTCATCTGTCCATGATGAGCTCAACTGTTATGATATGATTGTGTTATTTTTACTGAATATAAAATGTCTCATGCTTTCTTTAGGTCTGGTGCGGTGCCTGTCGCCCGGAGTACGCCATTCAGTCCATCAAAACAGACCCACACAGCCCTCTGGAATACAGGCAAGATCATTCTGGAAGATTTGTGAATTAAAGATGAAAAAAGTATTGAAGTTACACTTAAAAATGTCAGTAGATAACATATAGTTAGCAGCACAACACATAGCAAAAATCAAGAAACTGCAAGTGGGATAAGCAAAAATGAATTCTTGAAACTAACAAATTTCTACCCTCTAAATATTTGATTGGATTTTAAAACTCAAAAATTATATAATTTAAACTACTGTTTTAAAGTTTGGTGTTTGTAAGATTTTTAAAATTATTTAAAAGGCTGCATTTAGATGGTCAGTAAAAACAGCAATATTTTAAAAAAATATATATACTAAAATTTAAAATAACATATTTCTATTTTAAGATATTTTAAAATGTAATTTATTCCTGTGATGCAAAGCTGAATTTTTGGATGAGTTCAATGCATCCTTGCTGAATAAAAGTACTAATTTCTCTAAAAAAAAAAAAAAAAAAAAATATATATATATATATATATATATATATATTATGCATATGTATCTCATACATAGGAAGCAACTTTATATATTTTGCTGTATTTTTATATACTTCATTTATTTTTATGTACTTCATGTTTACAGGTTTCTTGTTTCTTTTCTGATTATTTAAAACATTTCAAGCAAAATATTTAAAAAAAGCCACTACAAAAGTGTTTCAGGTGAACTGACTTCACACATCCACTTAAACTCACCAAAATACCAGCTGATTGAAAGACACTGAGCAAAAATTATAAAGAAAAGTGAAAATAACTTTTTCTTTAATGTAAAGACATTCAGACATTTTTAAGTGTGACTTAAGTGTCCAAATATTTTTCAGGACAGCTGTAAATGTTTTAGAGATGAATAGTGTCATGTTTGTTTGTTTTGAACAGGGTTCTGGGGTCCCTTCAGAACTTTGAGGCGTTTTCTGAAGCATTTCATTGCGCACGAGGAGCTCCTATGAACCCCGAAGAGAAATGTCGAGTGTGGTAACCTGCCGCCGGAGATAAGGGAGTCTGTGTATATTTTACAAACTAGGCAATGGTTAGGAGAGCTTGGATCATGTTATGTTGTTCTGTGGCGGCTGCCTGGCTGTTAGTCTGATATGACAGACACGACCAAGGTGTGCAACACCTACATGTATGACTGCATAGATGTATACTGTGAACTTTCAAATGCACACATATAACCAACGAGTGCAGGCGTCGTGAACGTGCACAGTGAGGGTGTTGTTTTCCTGAAAAAGAGGCATGCTTTTTCATTGTCTGTTTAAGAGACTTTTAAGCAAGATTTTGTCCTGTTTGCCTGTTTACAGGTTTCTTGTGACACATTACTAATTTTGGCATCGGAAAACACATGTAAACGAAAGTGTTTCATTGTAACGACAGTGCTCATTGACATCAGATTATATTTCCAGATTATATAAATGGATTAATCCCTCGGTTGGCTTTCGATTCTGTCGGCTCTCCAAGATGTCTGTTGCGCTTGAGCAATCCCAAAATTAGTCAACAACTGAAGGCTTGGAAGCCGATAGAGATTGTGGTTTGAATAGCAACCAGTCAAGGCATAATGTTTCGTTTCATAATAAGCAGCCTTGAAATATTTTGAAAATGGTATAGGAAATATGTTTTTCTTTTCTAAAGCATGCAGCGGAGAGAGGCAAAAGCTGGAGTCCTATTGAGCACAGTTTTCCCAAAAAAATCTTAATGTATGTGCTCTCTACACTACGTTTCACTGAAGAATCTTTAAAAGCGAGGGCTTAGCGTTACGTAAACGGGCCCGTGTTGATAATTACCTGACAACCTTAAGACTGTTAAAACCATATCACTTCAAGCTTCTTGTGCTTTTGCCCATAAATAGCTCCGATTCATGGCTGCCTTGCAATTACGCTACAGACTTCTGTTAAAGCCAGCAGATAATGGCAGGAAGCTGCTGCAATACGGGAATGAAAAAGGTACAACAGGTCACTCACTGTTTGTTTCATACAAGCTGTTCTTTCTACCAAGGAACATTTCTGTACAGTACATTACTATTGTTAAGACAATGTTTTAGCATGTTTTGGGGCAAGAATCAGATTCAGAGAGATGTACTGTAGTAAAACCGAAGGGTCTTCATTGATTCAGTCCTCCTGTTCAGTTTGATTTTTATTTGGGATTCTTAAAAACATCATGGCAGCATTAAGAGAAATAGCATTTTTTTTTTTTTTATCAGATCAAGACCATTTTCTGCAGCAACAGATTTTGTAATAAATATTTGATCATAAATTAGTTTAGTTTAGTTTTAATAATCTACAACAGTTTTGTTTGCTTATGGTCAATGGTGTCAATGTTCATGTGACATAACTCTGCTGGAAAAAAAACAGGTTATACCAAGTTAAAGTGATTAAGTTGTTATTTTGAAGATTTTGGTATCTGGTTTGTTACTGGTCTACTGACTCTAACCAGCTTGGTCAAGATGGTCTACCAGGTCAAAGTCCAGCTGATGAACCATCTAGAGTAGCTTGAACCATTTTTTGCTTATATGGTCATTGGTGGAAATGTTCACATTACATAACCTGCTAGAAAGAAATAAAGGAAGGAAGGAAGGAAGGTAGGTAGGTAGGTTGGTCATACCAAGTCAAAGTGATCAAGTTGGCTTTTTGAACATGGTAGCTGGTAGCTGCTTTGTTACTGGTCTACCGACTTTAACCAGTTTGGCCAAGATGGTCTACCAGGTCAAAGTCCAGCTGATGAATCTTGAATCCTTTATAAAAAAAACACCAACTGAATGATTTTTCATTAGAGAGAAATGTGTAATTTTGTTTATAAATGTGGCATGCAACACCAAAAAGTTTACGGTTACATTTTTAAAACATGGTAGCTTTGTTTGTTACTGGTCTACCAACTCTAACCAGCTTGGAAAGTCTAGCTGATGAACCATCTAGAGTAGCTTGAACCATTTTCTTTGCTTATATTGGGGGAAATATTCACATTACATGCTGAAAAAGGAAACCTGTTGAAAAGGAAAAAACAAGCAAAAAAAAAAAAAAAAGCCCAAGATGGTCTACCAGGTCAAAGTTCAGCTGATGAACCACCTAGACAAGCATGAACCAACTCTAAACTCATATAAACCATGATTTTCCATCAGAGAATATGTGATTTTGTTCATAGCGATGCCATAAAACACCAAACACCAAGAGGATTCGTTAGGCAAAGGTCTCGCTCAAGGATCAGTTAGCTAGCATCATATCTCGTGATTTCATAAATTGGTCTGAGATGTGGACTAATGGGGCGGCAGGGGTTCATGTGTTAGCTGGAGCGTAGCAGACGAAGCGACAGCCAGCAGTTGTCTCTCAAATGGACACTTTAGGGGAGGCGGCCCTCTCATTAGAGATCCAGTCAAGGCCGGTGAATGTTATTTTCCATCTTGATTAAGCAGTAATGACAGCAGAACTAAAGAGCCGAACAGGACGGAAGAAAAATGATAGAAGGAGATGATGTTAAAGATCAAACGGACGACAGGCGGCCGCTGTAGGAGAAGAAATAGATTGTCGAGTTCCCAGAAAGCTTAGTGGAGTCAATATTGACCTGCTTTGGGTTATTGATTATGACTGTTATCTCTCACGACAGAGACTTTGATCATTTGAATGTTCATATCTGCCTTTGAAGCTTCATTGCTAGCCAATCTAAACCTCAACACCACTGTAATGGCACGTACTGTTTGATGCACGGCAGACATGCGATATATTGAATGCAAGCAACTTTGGAACAAATTAAACATTAGAACCTTGGCAGCGGAAAGGGTTTTATAGTGATGAAATGCCAAATAAAACATAATCCCTGAATTATTAGTGCATGCATTTTCCAATGCTACACCCTGCCAGACAAGAAATGCAGCTCTGCCTCAGTCGAAATTGGAAGGACCTGAGCTTTTACACGGCAGATACTGGTGTGGAGTAAATTTGGTGTGATTAGAAACAATACTAGAGCCAATAATGCACATATGTTATGCTCCATAGCTACAGTATATAAAGAACAAAGAGAAATGTGCAGTGTGTTTAATTTATTTACAGTATTCACCATTGTTTGGGTTGATTTACTTGCCAGTGATGTCAAATGCTATCAAGGTGCATTATGGCAAAATATCTTCAAAATATCAAAACATTCAATACCATCAATTCCATAACAGCACGCGTACATCATTTTTATCTGGCCTTGAGGTTTTATTATATTGAGAACCAATAAAATGGTGTGATGTGAACTACCTGTTCTTTATACCGCAACATATTCATGCCAAGGATTGCTGATGTGCAAATCTCATTTTAAAATAGCCATTTTGTATCCTGTGAAATTACAATATAAAATCACCCTCTGTGATTGTTTATAGAACTGCCTTGAAGAAATTTGAGCTGAAGGAAAAATAAGTACATAATATCTATAAAATACCTTGCCAAGTGTGTATTATAAAATAGCATTTGTGTAATTTTTTAGAGTCTTCATTGTGTGGTTTGAAGGTGTTTAATTAGAAGTAAGCTTATGATGAGTAATTATGAAGTCAGGAATCATTACTTTCTTCAGTGCATTATGGGACAATGCCAAGAACTTTTCAGACACAAGAATGATGATTCACAATTCAGTTTTACAGATTTTGTTGTTAATTTTTAAATTTATTTTTTTGGGTCAAGGATGTATTTCATGAAAACACACCCAGGTCACATTTCACAAAATAAAAATAAAAGATATGGGTAGTTGGCATATGTCCATAAACTTAAAAACTTTTATTTATGTTCAAAATAAAGCCTATGTTAGAACCATTAATATTTATTTGAATTATGACATGACTTTCTTAAAGCATGACTTTCAAATAAACATAATTCTATGTAATTATACACCTGGACATTGTTGCAGGTTTTATGAGATTGTCCTTTATGTTATGATATGCCACATGACCACAGATGCTGCTGTGACAATATATATTCTGTACATAGACCCGTTGACTGTTGAGAGGTTAATATTTACTGACAGAAATGCTCTTGATATTATATAGGGTCCATGTTTGGTTGAGACCATATATGTTTTAATGACTTTTCAAGTGAATGCTTTGTAATTCTATCGTTCTGCCAATACTGATTGTTCAAGCAAATATATATGGCTTAAAAATGTTATTTAGCTACCCTAAACATTGAAATATTGTTATATTATATAAGAGAAAATATGTAAGCAGCTTCAAAAATAAACTTATAAAGCAACAAATATATTCTGCGTCTGTGTTCTTTTTTTCTCCTTACATTCATACATTAAAAAAAACACAAACACATTGGTAAGCGATTTAATATACGCAAAGTCATTCACATTCTTCAATTAACAAGTCACATTTGGTCAGACATGTTTGGAAACAGATCATAATAAATCTAAGTTTATAAAAAATCTCATTAAAGCAGTATCTTTTAGCTCTAGTGCGAAGCTTAAAATACAAACTTGGTTGATCAACTAAATTAAATGCATCTGCAAAAAAAGAGAATCAAAACAGCATTACTGATTAACAATGATGCATATAAAATGCTTATAATGTTCTTATTTCCTAGTAGTATGATCAGTGCATTAGAGTTTAGAATGTAAATCAAAAGCATCATATAAATGTAAAGATGATTTGAGTCAGATTAGTGGGAATACAACACTGGATAACTAGAAATCAGAGTCCATTCATCCCTGAAGAACTTTGAATCCTCTATCTTGTGCAAACTTCTTCATTACACTGTAAAGGACACAAAAATGATATTAAATTGGTTGTTGTGAAAATGCAATACAATATTATATAATATTCAAGTTTTATCTCATTGACTTTTATTGTACAGACAAAAGAAAACAACACAGACACATTTTTCTAAATATCTTTGTGTTCGCCACACAATAAAAGGCATACAAGTTTGGAATTACGAGAGAATTTACATAGTATTGGCTGAACTTTCATTAAGGAAAGTCAGTCTTTAAAGCTAAAATCAAAGTAGGGTCAGTCTGTCAATGCATTTACGGCCGTGTGAAAGTAACTACCACATCCCACACTCCAGAGGAAATGGCATCGGTGGCTCAAAGATGACGCCGGTGGTCTTTTATGGGTAAACAAGACCTGCGACATGTCCTGTTATTGAACTTAAAAGCATCATATATTCTAAAAGAGCAGCTGTGGTGCTTTTTTTCTTAGTTATATTAATAGAATATTTCACAGTCACCAGATCAAGTTTATGCATTTCCGGGCATTATTCTAATGGCAGAATAAAAAAAACAAAACGGGATTGTGAAGAATAAAATATGCGCAGAAAATCAAGTGACCTTTATTTATATAGCACTTTATACAATACAAATTGTTGTAAAGCAGCTTTGTAGTAATAAACAAGAAAATAACAATTACTGAAGCAAAGTTCATCAATTATAGAACAAATTTTGCTGTAAAGCAGCTCTAAAAAGACAATAGTGTCATGGTTCAGCTCAATTTATTTCAGTGTTAGTTCAATTCAGTTCAATAGAGTTTAATAATTATGAAACAAACTTAATTCAGCTATATGCGGCTCTACAGAAGTCAACAGCATCATTATTCAACTCAAGACAGTTTAATGTTGTTAATTTATTTTACTTCATGCCATAATCAAAAGTCTGGCTTCACGAGACAAAATTTTCAGAAGGTATGTATGAATGGCGGAGAAACGGTTTTGTTTACTACACAAATACTGAAACACATGTGAACTCGCTGTGATTCTCTGCATCTCACTACATGAACTTACAGGCTGTGAGAGTCACTTCATGAGAATTTTACAGTTTAATTTGAGAAAACTAGCATCATATCATACTGTAAACACACAGAAACTTCACGGCAACCTGTCAAAATAAAAGTGCGGTTTAACATGTAACAGAAATATATTACTCTTGTACAGTATAATGTACGTCTTTATATATTCCATTTACTGTCCAATTTAAATAAAACAATTAAATGATACAAATAATTATTACAACTACATTAACCACTTAAGTGTAGAAAAAGTACAATTATTATTAAAACTTTTTTAAAGGAATATTCACACAATTTTTCTACCATTGATTCATTTTAACCAAGGTTATTTTCGTAAATGAAAACTAAAACTAAGACGAAAACGATTGATGAAAAAACAAAAAAATTAAAATGACAAAATATTTGATAACCTAAACGAAACGAAACTAACAACAGTTATTGAAAAACGAACTGAAATAAAATAATAATTAACAAAAATAAATAATCGTTTTCATAATTATTACGTTCTCACCCCTTGCCAGAAAAATATATGAGCTGTGTGGCGGATTGCTGAAACACCTGTAAGTGGCGCATCAAGCGCATGTTATCTGACAGAGAGACGCAAAGCGGTTTAAAGCAGAGTCCTGTACGGGTCCTGTTTGATAAACGTGCACCAGCAGTACTTAACAGAACACCCGACCCCTTATCCCACAGCAGCACTCATTTAATTCTGTACCAGACCAGAACCTTTTGACATAAAGACCGCGAGTCGAACCGCACCCGCATTAATCTACAACATCAGGTGGGCAACATTAATTATTTTCTCGTGTAACACAAGCAATCAAACCAACATTAGGCATTCTAAGTTGGTGCTTTGAAGAAAAACAGACATGCAGAGCAACGTGATAATTAACAGAAAAAAGATGAGAACGCATCTTTCTGTAAACCATACAGAACTTTTAGCATCTTGTGATCACTCTGCCAGTCTTTCGAACAAACATGCATAGGCTATATCACATCATGCACACGCTAATAATTCTTCATAAATAAAGAAAATAACATTCAAATATGAGCCTTTATTGTTAAATACGATTGCCGTTATTGTTAAATTTCATTAGACCCAGTTATGTATTTTTACACGGCGGAAAAGTGAGCAAGACACGACAGTTACAATATCATAAATATGGTAAAATAAGAAAAAAGACATCTAATATAACCAAATTAGGCTACATTTATCTTCATAAATATTTCAACACACCATTAGATATGACATTAAGCGCAACTTGTGTAAATGTATTTACTAAAAGGCCTGACTTTTACCATCTAATCAATCTTAGTATGCGGTTAATTTTGTGTAGCTAAATGTTTGCCTTACTAATTATGCCTAAGTCTTTCTTTGGCCTTCGCTCTGGAAGTGATCTGTTGATTCTGCTAAACTTTAATTAAAACTTAAACTAAAACTAAACTATATAAAAACTAAATAAAAATGTGTTCACAAAATAAAAACTAAACTAAAACTAACAAAAATATGAATGAAACTAATAAAAACTAAACTGAATTTTATAGCAAATTTGAAAACGATATTAAAATGAAACAAATTAAAAAAAATCAAAACTTTAATAACCTTGATTTTAACAGTAAACCTCTGTTTGTTTGCCAAAAAAATAAAAGGGTTTCATTTTCATTTGATTAAAAATAAATAAATATTTCATGCTTTCATTTGATTATTAGAAAAAAATAAAACAAAAAATTCTGGAAGAAAAAAACAAACAAAAAAATTGTAGGACCCTATTGTTCAAAATTTTGAAATTGAGAGTTTTGGACTTATTTTTTCACTGAAATAAATGTTTTTGTTATTACAAAGAGTAAAGTACCGAAAAAAGGTACCGTTGTGTACCGGTACCGAATTCCAGGTACCGATACCGGTACCGGTTCAAATGTGAACGGTACCCAACCGTAGTCGTACCACACCCCTAAGGGGTCATTCACACAGAACGTGTCTTTGTGTCTAAAAATGTGAAATGCTGCACTCAGGAATGGTTTTTAAAAAAAGCACAGGGCAGAAAGCCTTCTCCACCAATTTGGAGAAGATGCGGGGTCCGGGAAAATCTGGGGTCTTCTGATTGGTCCACTGTTTTGGAACGTACATTAGCCCCTTTCACACAAAGACTTTACTGCTAAATTACCATTAAGAGATCATGTCTTTTCAAAAATACCAGTAAATTTGTTCCAGCAATTTACCGATATGAGAAGCTGTAACATTAGGAGTAAATTGCCGGAATGATGCTGTGTGTGAACGTAGAATGAAAAGTACCAGTATGAGCATGTAAATGTTCAGAACGTGCTGACGTAAGACGTCTACTCTGGGCCAATCAAGAGCCATTGAAATACAAAATTCAACAGCTCTGGGCCAATCATAACATTCTGATGCAGATTATGCATTTACTCCGTGCTGTGTAGTTCGGTTTGAAGTTGTGTAATTTGATGTCTCTATGCCAAACGCGCTGAATGAATGTCACAGAATTTACCAGTAATTTGAAACGGATGTGCTTTACCGGGAAAAAGATGGAACGTCGCTGCCTGTGTGAACAGCACACTTTTGTATTTACCGGTAAAGTCATTCCAGTCATTTTACTAGTATTACTGTGTGAAAGGGGCTATTGATGAGCAGCGCTGCATGTCAAAGCTGAAATTCACCCTTCACCGGGAGTTAGATTGACAGGCGATCTGACCAATCATAATGCTGAATCCACCATTTGGTCCGACAAACAAATCAGTCAGGAGAGTAGATTAACTTCGGTGGACTTAAACTTGAAAAATTGTTATGGGTTACATAGCCTAATCAGATTTAAAAAATGAAGTACTTGTAATTAGATTACATTGCATTTCAAAATGCTCATAATCAGATTACGATTACTATATAGATTACATGATTACATATTCACATAACGGCAGTAAATTATTCATAATTTATTGATTCACCCCAATTCTTATATATTTTTTGCTTTTTAAAATGTTCTTTCTGAATGAATCTACTACTTGCATACAATTTGTGAAACCCTGCAGTAATGTAATGCTTAATTCATTTCATGATGTTGATAAAGAATTTAATATTTTCGGTACACAATCGCATTCAAGTCCATGTGATAAATGAATAAGGTCAAAAGTAATCAGAAAGTAGTCAGACTACAATTTTCGCCATATAATTTGTAATTGATAATGGACCATAATTTGTCTACCCTTTTCAAAAAAGGGTAGCGCCCCAGTGAGAGTTTTGTACTTTTTTGTTCTGAGAGTGTCTGAAGTCTACTCAATCCCCTGTCACATTTCCCTTGAGACTGTCCCTTGACATCCAGTGACGACACTGGGTTTGGGCTCTTGACTGTGTCTGTTGGGCCCTTTCCTTCCTGAGGTGGTGCAAGAAGACCCTTGGGGCCGATCTGCTCTGAGATCTGCTGATGAATGACACCATGTTTATTCTCTGGATGGACTAAATGTCTTTTGGTAGTTTTAGGGGTGTGGTGTGACACAATGGATCCTTCTGAAAACCAGACATTTGACTTCGGCATGAAGTAAAACAAATGAGACCACAATAATAGACTAGTGCAGAAAGCATGCTAAAAATATAGTGTGAAAACAATGATGAAATTAATAGAAATCTATTTTTTTACTTTTGCAATAAGAATTGTTATACAGATCTGATACTATCTATTATGCTCAAAGAAAAAAAAAAAAAAAGTAAAATATTTTTCAACAATTAGAAGCTACAAATCTATTGCTATCACAAGGTTATTATCGTGATTTAAAATTAAAACCAAAGCCATTAACATTTGTTGATTAACAAATTGTTTTTGTTACTTGAAATAAAATATATGGTAACTAAAATATAACAAAATAAAATATAATTTAAACTTATTTTATTTCAATTAGTTTCCAATGCAATATTTCTCAATTTCTTTAAAAGTACTAAATTAAATTAAAAAATGTAATAAATACTATATAGAGTAGACATTTAAAAATATATATTTTTTCAGTTTTTACTTTAATTTTAAAATGACAAAACACATATATAAAAGCTACAACAGTATATAAATGATCCTAAATAGCACTGGTTGCAGTTTAGCATCTCAAGTGATTTACTCCTTATACCCATTCATAAAATCAGCATGGTATATTTTTATGCTTTTGTTTTACAGTTTATTAGGACTTATTTATTTTACAAATTACAAGAACCACTTCGTTAAAAGAAACCATTCCATAAAAAAATAGCACATTCTTCAGTTATTTCGGCATTCAATGCATTGTCTGAAGGACCACAAACATGTTTCAGAACATTTCTATGCTTCTTTGCTGGTTCATATGACATTTACCTACTAAACCACATCTCATCAAACCAAATCTAATCTAAAAAAAATCTAAATATTGAGAAAATCACCTTTAAAGTTGTCCAAATTAAGTTCTTATCAATGCATATTACTAATCAAAAATTAAGTTTGGATATATTTACGGGAGTATATTTACAAAATATCTTCATGAAACATGATCTTTACTTAATATCCCAATGATTTTTGGCATAAAATAAATAAATAGATAATTATGACCCATACAATGTATTGTTGGCTATTGCTACAAATATACCCGTGCTACTTATGACTGCTTTTGTGGTCCAGGGTCACATATGAAGAGTTTATTAGCAAAAAGAGATAACTCCATTTTTGTTAAATTTTCAAATCATGTTTTTTATTATGTTATGTTTTTATAGTGTTGTACTGTGATTTTTTAACCTAGTTAAAATAGCCCAACTGCAGTTTGATTGAGATTAATTGGAATGCACAATGAAAAAACATGATTTCTGAGAATGGTTAAAAACGGAGTTATCTGTTTTTGCAAATTAACTCTTCATATATAGTCTGTAAGTAAAAGTCTGATGTAACAAATATGATACGCAGGTTTTACAGGGTTGATCTAACAATCAGTTACTCTATATTTCTTCTGTTTCTCTGGAGATTTTCTGTAGAGGACGTTTTTGCTTCCTAGATTGGACACACATCAAGCAACGTTCACCGTTTGAACACGGTAATTTAGTCTACTTCTCATCTTGAGCTTGTCAAGGAAGAGAAAGGCCAAAAGTGTCATTTCCTCCAGGATACCACAGTAAAACTCCTTACCTCAGACCACGCATGACGTTAATAGCTACACACACACACGTCTGTGTAAAACCCCCTTTAATAACCAGCATCAAAAATAGCAGCCTGTGGAAATGCATCCGTTGGTTTTGTCGTTATATGAGCCCTCTGTAATCTCATGTCCATGTGCGTCGTGGTGCCTCGGGTGGTTAAGATCATGTTAAACCAGGAGATCAGCCTCATAACAAGACTCTGTTCTATCCTACAATCACTTCATTTGTTCAAACATCCAATTACATAAGCCAAAGCATCTGTGCTCCAAAATCAAACAGATTCATGCCTTTCTTTACAGAACAGCTAATTGTTAAGTTGCTCGCTTACATGAATTAGGTCACGATGCAGCATAAAACGGATTCCTTAGTATGTCTTGTGAAGGCCTGTAAGGGTTTAATTGCACTTTCCTTCATACTCTGTTAAGATATTATTCCAGTGAAATCCAGCAAAACTAGTTAAGGTTTCAGTTTTACAATGGATGTCTTTATATGTTCTCAAGTGCTTGCATGGATCAATGCAACCCAAAAATATTACACTATAAACTCTTTACTGCAGTAAAAACCACATCGAAATGGTCCTTGTAAAGTATCCCTACATAATACACAAAAGTATTTACGCTGACCTCAAAACATACATTCATGCAAAAGTGGTTAAATTTTTTAGTCAATTAATGTAAAAACATAATAATGGGTAATGTTAGACAGTTTGTGGAGAACAAACACTTGCTTTTTAAGCTTAGGTAATATAATATCAAGCAACAGCATGAGAACAATACTGAAACACTTCATCAAAAGAGTCATTTTATAATCCAAAATGTCCAAATCCAAAATTTAAAATCACTCAGAGGTGGGCAGTATGAGTAAAATCTACACTGTTATGTGTAATGCTAAGAAAATCAATTATCAAATTGTTTATATATCAAATACTTGCGGTAAAGCCTATTGTCATAATACAGTCAATTAAATGCTTTACGCATGAAAGATACTTCACCTCATTTATTTTATTTCTGACTTGATGGATTGAATGAATAAGTCTGGCAACAGTGCAAAAACAGTTTCACATCATCTAAAACCTGAGTTAAAAATTTCAAAACAGTAACACTAATATAAATGGATAGTTCAGGCCTTACATTCTGTCTGCATTAGTTGCATTGAATGTTGCTGTAAAAAAGCTGATATATGCACGCAAGTTTAATTCTGTATCAACACCAACTAAACTAAAAATCACTACTCATGCATTTCTATCCTGTCCTAGCAGATATCATTATGTATTGCAATGCTGTTCCTGTTACCATAAACAAACACAGAAATAACTTAGAAGAAATCCTGACTGATTTACAACTATATTAAATCTGACTATATTCCAGTATCAAAGAGGTCTGACCTCACAAATGCTTCTTGTTTTACCTGTGGCTTTTCACCAGCCTGAACGTTCACCGAGATCCCGAGAGCTTTGGTGATGTCCTCAAGAGATGCGTTGTCTGCGGGTGTTTTCTGGACAAAATGCAGCAGAACCTTTTCTCCACCTGAACAGAGTGACACATTTTTACATTGTGACATTGTTTTCATGGCAGTTAAGCACATTTTCCCTTTAATTTTCATATAATATATATATATATATATATAATTTGAATAGTAAAGTATTTTTACATAATGCTACACCTGTTTAAACAGGAATTAATTTAAGTAGATTTTAACTAGAAAAACAATTGTGTCTGGACATAAATATTCTCATTACTCTGTTACAGTAATGAGAATCTAATGAGAATCATCAAGAAATTAATGAGAACTGCAAGCAACAACAAAAAAAAGATCCAGCTGCATTCAAGTGATGAGAATTGAGGGTAAATAAGTTTAATTTCCTTGAAAATAATGTCACATTGCACAATAACTTAATGATCCTAAAATATGCTTTATTATCTTTATCCAAAACAAGTTAACAATGATAAAATTTTTGCAATGGAACTCTTTGCTGAAGTACTCGTTAAGACTGCTGAATTAGAGCTCTTGAAGGAATAGTTCACCCAAAAATGAAGACTTGCTGATATTTTTCCCACTCTAAGGCCACTGAAGATATAGATGAGTTTGTTTCTTCATGGAAACAGATTTGGAGAAATTTAACATTACATGAGTTGCTCACCAATAGATCCTCTGCAGTGAATGGGTGCCGTCAGAATGAGAGACCAAACAGCTGATAAAAACCTCACAATAATCCACAAGTAATCCACACCACTCCAGTCTATCAACTAATGTTTGGGAAGTGAAAAGCTGCGTGTTTGTAAGAAACAAATCCATCATTAAGGTGTTTTAACTTTATAAACCATTGCTTCAGGCCAAAACACGAGTCTGTAATCCATAATAACACTTCCTCCATCTCCCATCCAAATCCACCGACATGTTTGTTTAGAGCTCTTTTTGCTTGTAAATGGTGCTTAAAGATTGATTTGTTTCTTACAAACACACAGCTTTAATTGATGGACTGGAGTGGTGTGGATTATACGTGATGTTTTTATCAGCTACATCTTGGATGTCCTGAGGCCTTTTCAGCAAATATTCATTTTTGGATGAACTGTTCTTTTAAAACCAGAAGTCCTCAACTCTGGCCCTCGGGGTCCACGTTCCTGCAGAGTTTAGCTCCAACCTTGATCAAATTCACCTGCCTTTAACTTTCTAGTAATACCAAAGACCTTGATTAGCTTGTTCAGACAATTTGTGCAATTGCTTGGTTGGAGCTAAACTCTGCAGGAAAGTGGACCCTGAGGGCCAGAGTTAAGAACCCCTGCTTTAAACCACCCATGCTGTTTACACAAAGACAGAGAAACAGTCTCATCAGAGACTCATCAAATCCTTAAACATGAACACATTATTTTAAATTGTTAATCTTTGCTACAGGCAGATTTCTTCATGTTATTTCTCATTGTTAAGCATAGAGCAGATTTGCATGTGCTAGATTTTATAAATGTGAAGTCATGCTGCCCTCTAGTGATAATAAAACAGACTGCTTAGATTACAAGGCTCAGTTCTCATCTTTAACACATTTATCAGTACACAGAGAAAGTAAAAGATAATCATTATAATAACATGTCTATCTAACTTCAAGACTGGACCAATACATTTACTTTTGTGAATGATGAAAATGCATGAAAATGTGACCAACATTGTAATTTTACCTTTTGCGACGATGAGCATGCCTCCACTCTGCAGAAGATCTCCACTAAAGTTTCCAGGAATTCCTTCTGCACTTGCCTACAAGAAAGTGTGTGATAAACCGGAATCAGAAGAGTTTAAGTCTTTAAAAGGTTTAAGATCGCATGCGCATCTTGAAATGAGCAATTATTTAACACCTAAAATAAGGTCAATATTAAAAAATGTTTACAAATAAGACACCTAATAAGTCATTTAATCACTAAGACTCATTTTATCTGAATTACAATTTACAAACAGGTGTAATGTGTTATAAATACCTTTGAGGCAATTTCTCGTACATTCTTTCCCATAGCAGCTGGAATCACATTTACGGCATTGTACCTGAGTTTGAAAACCAGAAATATTTTTGTTCATTTTGACATGATTGTGTCACAGTCCATCATAAACATTCAAAAAATATTCATGAAAACATATATAGCAAGTTCCCTCATACCTTTTAAAGCCTAAATCTTTGTAACACTGTTTCTTCTCATCAATGTAGATGTCTAAAACAAAGACAAAGTTAAAGATTCACAGGATCAGGAAGATGGTAATGATAGCCAAGGTAAACACTGGCATGGTAATCATTGTAACCGGTCATAAAATTTCAGTAAAAGACAGGAATTTAATCACCAGTAAATTCAAAACTATACACACACAATGTGCTTAACCTGAGGTTATCACTTATTTCACAAGAAGGAATGCAAAGCATTGCATTTTCTAATCTGGTATCTCCACCTTTGGATATGCATTAACAAAACCTGAATCCAGCTTGATTCGAGAATTTATGCATCTTGGGCTTCAATAGAAGCAAGAAAGTCTGTACAAAGTCACATGATCAGTGTTACGCTGTTATATGCATTTAATGCCCAATCTGAAATAATTTGCCTACCTTTTATAACATTATACCATGCATTATTTTAATGTTTTCAGTTTATTTACAGGTTTAAATGACTGTCTTTTCATACACACACACACACACATATACATATATATATATATATATATATATATATATACACACACATGAGAGAGAGAGAGAGAGAGAAAGTTAGATTAAAAAAAAAACATAAAACAGATTTAAAAAAAAAATCAGGTGCATTTTCAGAGTTTCATTTTATTTACAGATTCAAATATTTATATCTCTTAACCCTTAAAGACCTAGAACATTTCTGTGGCATCTGGCACGCCTGTATTTTCTTTTCTTTTTTCAAACCTATTCTAGCAGTCAGTATCAAGTGCCATTTATCATTATAAACAGGAGAACTTGACATTTCAGTCTAGCTAATTTAAAGTCCCAATTTTCGTTTTGTTTTCTCTAAGAATGATTGAATTTTCCAGAATTTTAAGAAAAAATCAAGCAGCAGTTTTTTTTTTTTTTTTACTGTGTACTCGAACAGAAATTCCTGAAGTTTGGATCTTTTTCTTTAGAAAGTTTTATTTAGGTGTTTTACACTTCCAAAATAAAATGTTGTCTGCATTTAACATTCCCCAAGCACGTTATATTTATTACAAAATTATAGGAGCTTTTCAGTGCAAAACAGGTCTAGTTAGTTTACTGACAATATAGATGTGTCCAAAAACTTTTTGTAAAAGTATGTTAAAAGCACATGGAAACAGTGTTATACAATAATAAAATCACAGAAGCAAAAGTGAAAGTTTTTTTCAGAGAAATATATTTTAAATCTGAGTATGAACAACAAACGCAAATAGTGTAGCTAGTATTGAAAGCAACTGCACAAATTGTCTTTTGCAACAAAAATACAAACAGTGCAAATGATTCACAAACTGCACACAAAATGAGAGAGAAATTATGCCGAGTGCAACATAAATAGTGCAAATAACCTTTAGGAAACTAGGCTATATAAGAATTATTTACATAATATAACAACCAAATGGATCGAGCCGCTGGATGTACTCTGTTTCGGAATCGATTTTACCACGCTGTGAAAATATAAATTTCAGTGCTTTATCTGATATGTACTGCTTTTTCATCCTTGTTTTTGGTTTGTTTTATGTCAAAGTGCTCTATCGTGTTTTTTTTTTGTGCTTTGTCAGAGTGCTCTCATGCAAATGTGTTATTTTGTGACTGTTTTCATGCACGCACAGCGCACTTTACTTTCATGTTGCGCTTGTTCAACTTTCCAGAGAAATATGCTAATTGACCCTTCACAGGGAGTTTGATCGACAGGTGATCTGACCAATCATAACGCAGAATCCACCATTTTGTCCAACAAACAAATCAGACAGGAGAGTAGAATAACGTCAGTGGACTTGAACTTGAAAAATGGTGTGTGTTATTGACGTCTTTCCGCGGTCGAAAAAAAGATACCTTCTTATGTTCATTCATGTTTATTTCATGCTATAACTAGTAAAGAGGAAGAGACGATTGTTTCACGTGCCGCTTGAACTGAGGCAATACAGTGATCTGTCATGGTATTTTAGAATACATTTTTGAGCATTTTTAAGCATTTATGCATCCTGTTTGGCTCAGAGGAACAAAATGCATAGGTTTCTTTTGACAAATGAATGCTGATCAAAATGTGATGACATCATCACATTCACTACGGTGCCTCTAAATGTCCAAATGAGACAAATGCAATATCTACAAAAAGCAGAGAATCTCCATTTTACCAGACTTGATTGGATTAGTGGTTCAAAGCTTATTAAACATTGAAGAACAATAGTTAATTTTAGCCGCGGGCAGCTGTCTCGGTCTTTAAAGGATAAAAAAAAAAAAAATATATATATATATATATATATAAATAAAAATTGGTTCCTATACTAAAAACAGTGGGTTTTTAGAAATGTTTATGCATCTCTTCTGGGTCAAAATTTAGTAAATGCATTTTGATGGTTAAATTAACTTTTCACTTTAAGAATTAAACTTTAAGATTTTTCACTATAGTCTACAGGTGCATCTCAAAAAAATTTAATATCGTGAAAAAAGTTTTTTTTTTTTTTTTTTTACTTATTTCAAAAAGTTAAACTTTCAAATATATTCTAGATTCATTACATGTAAAGTAAAACATTTCATAAGTTTTTTTTTGTTTTAATTTTGATGATTAAAGCTTATAGCTCATGAAAGTCAAAAATCAGTATCTCAAAATATTTGAATATTTGCATTTGAGTTTCATTAAATGACCATCCATACAGTATAAATTCCGGGTATCTCTTGTTCTTTGAAACCACAATAATGGGGAAGACTGCTGACTTGGCAATGATCCAGAAGACAATCATTGACGCCCTCCACAAAGAGGGTAAGTCACAGAAGGTCATTACTGAAAGGTGTGACTGTTCACAGTGCGCTGTATCAAAGCATATTAAATGCAAAGTTGACTGGAAGGAATAAATTGGGTAGGAAAAGGTGCACAAGCAACAGGGATGACCGCAAGCTTGAGAATACTGTCAAGCAAAGCCGATTCAAACACTTGTGAGAGCTTCACAAGGAGTGAACTGAAGCTGGAGTCAGTGCATCAAGAGTCACCACGCTCAGACGTCTTCAGGAAAATGGCTACCAAGCCACTTCTGAACCAGAGACAACGTCAGAAGCATCTTACCTGGGCTGTGGAGAAAAAGAACTGGACTGTTGCTAAGTGGTCCAAAATCCTCTTTTCAGATAAAAGTAAATTTTGCATTTCATTTGGAAATCAAGGTCTGGAGTCTGGAGGAACACTGGTCCAGTGTGAAGTTTCTGAAGTCAGGGATGATTTGGGGTGCCGTGACGTCTGTTGGTGTTGGTCCATTGTGTTTTATCAAGTCCAAAGTCTATGCAGCCGTCTACCAGGAGATTTTAGAGCACTTTATGCTTCCATCTGCTGACAAGCTTTATGGAGATGCTGATTTCCTTTTCCAGCAGGACTTTAGCACCTGCCCACAGTGCCAAAACCACTTCCAAGTGCTTTGCTGACCATGATATTACTGTGTTTGATTGGCCAGCCAAAATGCCTGACCTGAACCTCATATGGAATCAATGTGATATTTTCAAGAGAAAGATGAGAAACAGTCGAGCCAACAATCCAGATGAGCTGAAGGCTCAATAGTGCCTCAGCAGTGCCACAGGCTGACCACTTCCATGCCACACCTCACTGATGCTGGAATTTGTGCTAAAGGAGCCCCGAACAAGTATGAACATACTTTAAAGAACTTGAACTTTTCTGTTTTGCAAATCCTTTTTTAGATTGATCTTAGGAAATATTCTAATATTTTACTGGATTTTTGACTTTCATGAGCTGTAAGCTCTAATCATCAAAATTAAAAAAAAAAAAAAAACTTTTGAAATGTTTTACTTTACAAGTAATGAATCTAGAAGATATGAAAGTTATTTTTCACGATATTCAATTTTTTTGAGATACACCTGTATATTTGAGCAACATTAGTGTAAAACTAAAAAAATAGGAACAATACTAAAATATAAACCAAGCTATGTAACAAATCCTCACCGCCCTTGAAGAATCCCCCATCCTTGAACTCCTTCACTCCCGTCTCTTCGGGTCCGATGCTGATCAGGGCGACACCATTTGCTTTCAGGTCCTTCTCCAGTTTACTGACCTCCACTGACATCCACCGACACACCTGACAACCAAACCTCCGCAAGAAGAAGAGAACAACCGTCTGGTCCCGCCACAGAGAACCAATCTCCACCATCTAATGAACAAGATACGAGACAAACAGAACAAATGTCAAGACATACTCAAAGTGAATGGGTTTCCATGCTTCTTTCATTATTTCCAGTTCATGGATGAAACAAACTTTATTTACATTTTTGGGTAGTTGATACTTTATATGATGCTGTGACGATGAGAGTGATGTGCTAGAGGTAATTTAAAACTAATTTTCTAATTATCTTATACATAACTGGTAGTCTCATAATTAAGATACTATATAATTGTCATTTTCATATGTAATAAAAAGTAACAGTCATGATTCTGAAACAAATGAATGCTCATGGACATACAGCAGGTAAAATAAGTATGGGACACGTCACCATTTTTCGCAGTAAATATATTTCTAAATGTGCTGTTGACTTGAAATTTTCACCAGATGTCGATAACAACCCAAGTAATCCACGCATACAATGAAAACAAAACAAATAAGTTCAGAAATTAAGTTATGTGTAATAAAATGGAATGACACAGGGAAAAAGTATTGAAAGGGAGGTTCAAAAAGGCATGGAAAGCCAAGACATCAGCTGAAATCTATCAGTAATTAGAAAGCAATCCTGCCCTATAGTGGAAATTAATATTAGCTGGTTCAGTCCCAACACCTACAGTACCAGGATGATGAAGATGAAACACGGGTGGACATTTCAGTAAGACAATGATCCCAAACAAAGCCAAGGAAACTCTCGATTGGTTTCAGAGAAAGAGAATAAAGCTGCTAGAATGGCCCAGCCAATCACTTGACTTGAATCCAATCGAAAATAAGAACTAAAGATCAGAGTTCATAGAAGAGGATCACATAACTTTCAAGATTTGAAGACTGTGTGTGGAAGAATGGGCCAAAATCACACCTGAGCAATGCATGCGACTTGTTTCTCCATACAGGAGGCGTCTTGAAGTTTCATTACCAACAAAGGCTTTTGTACGAAGTATTAAATAAATTTCAGTAGTTCAGTACTTTTTCCCTGTCACATTCCATTTTATTACACACTACTTAATTTCTATTTGTTTTGTTTTCTTTGTATGCATGGATTACTTGGGTTGGTATCGACATCTGGTGAAAATTTCAAGTCAACAGCACATTTAGAAATATATTTACTGAGAAAAATGGTGACGTGTTCAACACTTATTTTACCCGCTGTAAGTGACTTACTGAGTGAGAATGATTTATTTTAATAAACTGATTTACAGTAAACCTTTAAACTAAATTAAATGAGTCACATGCATGTTTTATATAATTTGAAAAATATACCTTTAAAAATGTAAAAAGAAATAAAAAATAAAAAAAATATTACAGAGAAGGCAAATCTATTACATACATAATGTTTAATATTATTACATTTCCATATATTTAATATTAATTTAATAATATTCAATATTTGATAATTGATTTTTTTAAATATTTTTAAAAGACACTACAGTGCAGGTACCCAATTAGAACAAGAAAACCCCAAAAGAAACCCACAACTGCTTTGGTTTGAAGTGTTGTTTACATTATAAAGACTTGAATGTGTTTTCATTGCATTTGACACCTGCAAGCAGTGAAGGAGTTCTCATTTACATCTCGAGTGTCAATGTGTTTATATAAATATCACATCAAGCAAACTGTTCCCAATGGTCTTCACTTTACAAACATCAATTACATCTTAACAGGTGCAGTGTGAGAAGAGCTCGTGCAATCAAGAGGAAAAACGGCATTACTTAAAGTCATGATATAACGTTAGAGGGATGACACGATGTGAATCATTAAAACAGGAAGTGTTTCATTTTTTTCATGAAAATACTTTGAAATTGTTATTTAAATGTTTTGACTATAACGTAATATGTGTTATTTTCAAAAACCAGGTTTCTTTAGTACTATTTAAGTTTAGGAATTAATTCATTGACAGTTTGCACATGAACATAGCACTGTATAACCCCAGTCTGTATAACTAGTCTGCTCATTACAACTTATAGAAACATTGCGTGTGAATTATTACCTCTCCAGACGTGGTGTTCTTCACTTGGTTGGCTCCTAAGCTGGTCAGATTCACGGACATTTTCTTAGTGTTTATTTTTTGCTTTCAGGAGTGAAATTCGTCCTTCTTTCCTTCAGCGGTTTCTACACTTTACACAAGCAGACAAACGCGCCACTGTTATATACACACGCCCACTTGTGTTAAACATGAAGTGATCGACAGGCGTATCGACCAATCACAGAGTCAGGTATTCAAACCATGTGCTCGAGGGGCGGGGCAAATTACATAAATATGACAAAGGCAACTCTGTGTGATTATGTATGCAACAATACATCTTATCTTAACGCCCCGAATATATTTTTCACAGTACAAACTCAATATTTCTAAATGTAAATTGATTCTATGAATAACACACACTTTTTTTTTAAGCCCATGTTTAATGTATTCTATAAGATCATTTAGGGTGTGGTTTATCTGTACATCAAAGGTCAGTGATTTCAGTATTCATTTGAACCTTGTAATGATTTACTTTCAATAATCAATATAGACCAAGAAAGACAAAAAAAAAAGAAAAAAAAATCTAAGGTATTTTACTCAGTTTCTGTGTGTAAATCATTGACTTCAGAATGGTGTTGGCTTGCCAGTCCTTAGCCTAATAACAGGTCTTTCAACACAAAATAAAATTGCTTAAAATGTAGGCCTAAATAAAATTAAAAAATAATAAAAAAATAAATCTTATAATGTCAATGTATAATGTTTAATCACTTATTTATAAATAGCGAAAATAATATGCACCATTCAACACATGGGTCATTCTATAAATAGGGGTACCTTTGGAATTTGACAATGTGAAGAAAAAAAAGTTTTCCTTTTCCCCCAAAACCCAAACATGACCTTACATCAAACCTTTAAAATCTTATACTTATTATATTAGCCAAACTCAGGGTTACCTGGTTTTGGGATTTTTTTTATTCAAAAAGCAGATGTTAGATTCCGGTCAACTATGTTACTGACAAAATATGTATTCGTTCATAGCTTGGAAAAATACCTAGAATTTAAATAGTAACCTGATTGACAGATTTTGTATCCACCTAAATTAGCCTAATTAGCAAAATAAAAATAGTTAATCATTAATACTTTTTGGAAAAAATATTTAGAGATATAATAGTTCTCTATTTTCACAAAAGTAGTTAAATTGTCATCACATTTTCTCAAATAAGTCAAATTTGTATATGCTGTTTTGAAAGAAAAATACCTTGAGGGACAAAGGACATAATGGATCATTTCTTAACACTAAGCATGTTGTACAGTAGGCAACTATGTATTTTTGAAAATGATAAACTCATCAGTAACACAGTTGACCATAAGGAAACATAGTTGACAAAGGTAACACAGTTGACTGGACATGAGAAAGTAGAGAAATGACCAAGAAACAATACGTCACAGGTTATACTTACAACTAAAAAAAAAATTTTTATTTTATTTTTTTTAAATTTGCAGCTGGATACTAAACAGGTTCTAGTTATTGAAAAAAAATATACATACACTGCAGGTGCTTAGTGAACAGGTTCTAGTTTGCACCCACTTAAATTGTTTATTGAAGTTCTTGAATGAAGCCATTTCCATTTGTGTTCATTGAAAAATATTGGGGGGAAAAAAATAGATCCAACATGCTAACATTATGCTCTGCTGCTTGACTTTCCTCCAGTAAGAATGTTTCCTACGCTTCTCTCTTTCTGTCAAGTCTGCTACTACCTTGACTTTCCCTTGCTCTCTTAAAGGGGTGATGAACTGAGAAACCAAAATTCCCTTGATCTTTTCACATAAAAGAGGTCATTGTACTATAATAACATCCTGCAAGTTTCAGAACTAAAAACTTTGTTGTTAGTGTAAAAACAGCTTATACTAAAGGCAGCTTTTGGAATGTTCTACTCTATGATGTAATAGTGTGGATAAGCACCGCCTCCACAGAAGAAGATAGACATCACTGCCTGTTTAGCCCTGCCCACTGTTTCACGCATAGTGTTTACCAGAGAGGCAAACGTACAGGTCTATGCAGAAACCTAACGATAAAGATGGCTCTGAAAATAACAGGACGCTCTGTAGTGCCAATTTGTGGGAAAAAAACAGTCTTTGCATTGCCTTCGTTCTGATCCCAACGTTAGGAAAGAGTGGATGAACTTTATTTTCAATGAAGATACAGACCGCGTCAGTAAGAACTCTGCCCTTTGTTTACTTCATTTTACCGCAGATTCGTTTAAAATTACCCATAGCGACGCAATGCTCGTTCCCTTATCTCAGGGAACCGAGGATACATCAGTATCAGAGAGTTGGTTACTGACGTATTCTCGGTTTTGCAATTCGATGAGGGATTTTCAAAAAGATTGAAACTAAAAGACAGTGCTATATTGTTATCTGCTGCTGTTTTTCTGTGGCAGATAATCTTGACATTTTCTTGACTTTTAAATTGTTTGTAAACAATACTCAAACTTTACAGAGTTATTGAACAGAACTAAACACCAAACTGACCTTAAATGAACAAAGAACACTAATGTTTTTTTTTAATTGATCTCTGTAGTATCACTGAATCATTATGTTCTTGTTTATCATTGTAAAGCTGCTTTGAAACAATCTATATTGTATAAAGTGCTATATAAATAAAGGTGATCTATGAATATGTGCATAAAATACCATGTTTGCTATTGTCCACCATGTTACCTTTACTGGGTAACACAGTTGACAGGTAACTTAGCTTAATTTTTTTGTGTTTTGGGCCTATACTCAACATGGAAGCCTAGAACTACTGAGCATATGGTATGTTTAGAAATATATTTTCATAAACAAAACATAAGTTTTAGTTAAATTGTCTTGTTAAAATTTGCAGCAATAATACTTGTGTAACACTGTTGACAGTCAATTAATCCACTCTTGACACAGGTTTGCTAGTTTAACCAATATTTGGGGAAAGAGAGAGAACATAACTTCTAGTGTTTCATCCATGTGCTTCTAGAGGAAATATCATCATACTGTGCAAATTATGTGAGAATGGGACAAACCATTCCTTTTTTTTTGGGGGGGGGGGGGGGGGGGGGGGGGGGGGGTTGTAGTGGGTAACTTAGTTGACAATGTTTTTTCGGACACAAATAAAACAAATTATATCACAATAAACACTTATTATTTTTTGAAGAGCACACCCAAATGTCTAGATAATTTAATCTAACTGAAGGCAAAACTATTAAATTAATTTATATTTGAGGTAATTATTATGCTTAAATGCAGAGTAGAATGAGCAACTTTACAAAATCAGACAGCTGAAAACCGGGGTTGTACAAAAGATTTTTCAACAAAGTAGTGTGATTGGGAAAAATATAATTGTGTACTAGAAAATTAAGAATCGGGGCTATATATTGATGAAAATATATTAAAAGTATACTTCCTACGGACATGAGATATACCCACAATTATATAATGACCCACATGCAGGCCTATAATCAGAGGTGGACAGTAACAAGTAGGCCTACAGTTACTTGAGTATCTGTACTTTACTTGAGTATTATTTTTCTCTGGAAGTAGAAAGTCATTACCACGTAGCAGCTTTGAAAGTCAGTGGGTGATTTTTTCTTCTCTAAAATGTAACTTTTTTTCAGACAGTCTTTCAGTAATCACTCTTGTAGGGCCACTTGAAGTGATTTCCCAGCATGTTTTGAACACTGACCAGTTGCAAATGTGATATTTATTTACAACAATAAAGCAACAGAAGAACTGATGTGCATCTCCAAAACACAATAGGTGTTTGACTTGAAGCAGCACTGCACAGACCGTTCTGTGTATGACATCAAAGTACCCCAGAGCGATAGAGAGCATTTTTGAATGTTTGTTTTGATATCAAATAAATCTTGCTATTTTGTTAAAGCAGTGTTGCTGTTGTAAAGTTACAGCTACAATTGTGTTGCTGGGTTTTAAAGTAGTTTTTTTTTCTTATCAGTTTGTATTTACAGCAATTTTACTGTCAACACGGTTCAAATGTATAATGGCTACATGTGAGATTATCCTGCCTTTGTGTGGGTGGGTAGAGGTGTTAAATACATTTGTTTTTATAGGTTTTTAACATACTAAAAGCTCTTTATTTCAAGGTTACTTAGTGTATTCAGTATAAAATATTGGTAACACTTTATTTTAAGGTGTCATAATACAGAGTAATTACCTAATTAAGTACTTAGTAGTAGCCGCTGTACTTACATGAAACAAAATGTACTTACCATGTAACTAAGTTATGGAACAACCTGTAATTTGTAATTATGTAGATGTAATAGGCAGCTACTGTTACACATATGTAACAGGCCGAGTCTGTTACACAGCTACTTGTACACGTAGCTTCTTGTGTACTTTTACTTAAGTAAAAATCTGTCTATCACTTGTAATGGAGTAATATTTGGCCAGCAGTATCTGTACTTTTACTCAGTTGTGTACTTGGTCCACCTCTGCATAATAATTCTGCAAATATAATTCTGTATTTTTCATTTAAACATCAACAATATCAAATAAGTGGAAAATCATATCCCCAGCTAATAGAAAACGTTCTGGCAAGGTTCTCTCAAAGTTACGAACGAACGTTCTTTCAGTTACATTAATAGAACGTTCATTCAAAGTTATCTTTGATACAATGTTAGATGGACGTTCGTTTTATAAACGTTACCACAGTTTTAGGTGGTTTAAAGAACATTCAAGAGTAAATTCCCTGAATGTTTGCAAAACAATAAAATAAAACGTTCCCTTAATTTTGTCTTTAACGTTCATATAAACAAGAAAAAACAGAAATAACGTTTTCATATGGGAACGTTAGCTAAACGTTCTCAGAACATATTTTTTTTATTATCTGGTTTGACAAAAGTGAAAATGATAAATAATCAATGCAGGATGACATCTTGAAGGTCCACGTGGCTTTTAACGTATTTGAGACTGGTGTCAGTTTTCAGTTGATGCTGATGCTGATGCTGATGCTGATGCTGCAGATCGTCGCGGGAGGGGTCGATGCCGTGACGTCACGCGGGAGAGCCGATGGACGGGAGGAGGAGAGATGCGAGAACAGGGGGAGACCGGAGGAGCACGATAAAAACCGAGAAATGACTGCGCCAGAAAGCATGAAACGTTAAACAGCGGCGTCAACATGATGCGTCCTTCCGTCTGCTGTTTGAAAGCCTGTAATGCATGAAGAGCATCCCGGATAAAGGTAACATTTCTGTTTCCATCCGCCGCATGCCTCTCACAAAGAACACGAGTGGAGTCGATTGTATTATCTTTACCTTAAAAGCGGATAATTAGGGTGATTATTACACCGCTGAAGTGGTCAAACACGTCTAGCTCTCCATGCAAGCATCCTTCTTTTCATCCATAATTAAACATTTTTATAAATCAACGCTTTTTATTCTCGTATAATAGAGAGAACCTCGCGCATTTCTCAGAAGTGTGCAGGAACGAGGCTGCAGTTATGCGTTTTGCTTCCTCAGCTATGGAGAGACCACATGTGCAATGCGCATCTTGACAGTGGAGCTGCGCATTGGTTGCAGTACGTCGTGTCCACGAGGGGAGAAGAAGAAGTGTCATATCACTGACCTCCTTGAAGCAATGGCGCTTCAGCACGATATACTTCACTGCTAATTTGATAAAACCGCTATTGTGATGCTTTTCTCAATGGCTTTAAGTAATTGTGTTATTTTGCTCTCTAACTCAATGTCACCATGACCTACACTCTTAAAAATAAAGGTTCTTTATTGGCATTGCTGGTTCCATAACACCCATGGGATATTTCTAGGTTCTTTATTGTGGAAAAATAAAATAAGCTGTTCTTTACAGCTAACAAGGAATGTTCTCAGAACTTTGGCTATACCTGCCTGCAAGGTTCTCTCAAAGTTAATAATCAAATGTTCTTGCAGTAATGTTCATTCAGAGTTATCTGGTCTTTCATAATGTTCTCAAAATGTTAACACAAAACAACTTTATAAAACATTTAAAAAACTACAAAGATATAGTTCTAAAAATCGTTCTCAAAATCGTTCTCAAGAATAGCAGAGTCCACACCACAGCTAAATAATACTTTTTTAAGTAGAGTAAATAAGATTGCTTTTTCCTGTCTTTTTCCCTTTTAGTGTGAGAAGAATGTCATCTCCTGGAATGGGCAACCCGAGCGACCCCCTGCTGTCCAGTCCTGTAGGGGGGAAGTTCGGGACTGCCCAGGAAGACACCTGGAGACCCACTCTGTCCAAAACGTCCAGTTTCCCATCGTCCACCACACGGCACCTCAGTCACAGAGCCAACAACTTCCAGAGGCACCCGAAGCGACGGAAACTGATCAGGCCGTCTCCGCCGCCGCCGCCGAACACGCCGTGTCCCCTGGAACAGCTCGACCTGAGCGAACTTCCTCCGAGACGCACTTTCCCCGAGCTTCTCTTCAATGGCTGCATATTGTTTGGGATCGAGTTCAGCTACGCGATGGAGACGGCTTACGTCACGCCTGTGTTACTTCAGATGGGGTTGCCTGACCAGTTCTACAGTCTTGTGTGGTTCATCAGTCCAATTTTAGGTATGTAGATATTCACTAAAAAACATTTTTGAAGAATATCCCAGGTAACAAATTTAGGTTATAAAAATAATGTTTGGAAATGTTTAAAAACGTTGACATCTCCAGTTTTCTTGACATGATTGTAATGTTATTTAAATGTTTATTCTTAATATTTTAAGAATGTTTTCTTTCAAAATTATAAGAACATTCATCAGGTAGAAATAACATGTTTTCTCTTAAGAAGAATGTTCCATTAACATTACTTTAAAAAACATTTTGTCCTAACCTTTATAACTTTTAAAACGTCTATTAAAGTTGTGAGAATGCTCCCTGTTAGCTAGGGTCCTGGCCGCTCTATTGAATATGAAAATGTAAAAGCGAATGAGGAATTTAAAAGTGAATGAGGGCTGTCAAGTTCAAGTTTTTTTAAGCCAACCTTTAGCCAGTAAAGTTGTCTGTCTTCTTTTATGATTCCCAGGATTTTTACTGCAACCAATTCTTGGGGCATGGAGTGACCGATGTACGTCTCGCTTTGGCCGCAGGAGACCTTTTATTTTTGCCCTGGCAATAGGTAAGAAGTATGAATTTAGTTATTGCAAACTTCACTAATTGATCTCTTTGTTTGCTCTTTACATTTACATTTATGCATTTAGCAGACGCAAGCAACTTACAGTGCATTCAGGCTATACATTTTTTATCAGTATGTGTGTTCCCTGGCAATTGAACCCATGACCTTTTGCACTGCTAATGTAATGCTCTACCACTGAGCCACAGGAACAGTTAGCTGATCCCTTTAAAGGATTAGTTCACTTCCAGAATGATAATTTCCTGATAATTTACTCACCCCCATGTCTTCCAAGATTCATGTCTTTCTTTCTTTGGTCAAAAAGAAATTATTTTTTTTCAGGAAAAGATTCCTGGATTTTCCTTCATATAGTGGACTTCAGTGTTGGCCAATGGGTTGAAGGTCCAAATTGCAGTTTCAATGCAGCTTCAAAGGATTCATCACGATCCCAGCCGAGGAATAAGGGTCTTATCCAGCGTAACGATCGGTCATTTTCTAAGAAGAATACAACTTTTAATCACAAATGCTCGTCTTGCACAAGACCAAGCTCACGCATTACGTAGTCACGTTGGAAAGGTCACACGTGACGTGACATAGGCAAAAGTACCGACCCAGTGTTTATAAAGTGAACGTGCAAAGAAAGTCAAATGCCCTTTACAAAAAAAGAGCAAAACAATGATGTCGGATGATTTTGAAGTTGGAGGAGAAAACTAGATGCAGTTTTTCGCCCTACCTTACCTTTTTGAACCAAAGTACACAGACGAAGAACTAACCGCGCATGACCTTTCCAATGTGATTATGTAATGCCTGAAGTCGCGCATCACAGAGCTAGTGCAAGACAAGCATTTGTGGTTAAAAAGTATAGATTTTTTTTTTTTTTTTTTAGAAAATGACAGATTGTTTCGCTCGGCTGGGATTGTGTAGAGCCCTTTGAAACTCCATTGAAAATGCAATTTTGACCTTCAACCCATTGGCCACCATTGAAGTCCACTATAAGGAGAAAAATCCTGGAATGTTTTCCTCAAAAACCTTAATTTCTTTTCAACAGAAGAAAGAAAGACATGAACATCTTGGATGACATGGGGGTGAGTAAATTATCAGCAAATTTTCATTCTAGAAATGAACTAATACTTTAACATGTGATACTGAAACTAGAGTTTCAGGTTTTAAGACTCTCATTTTTAATTTAAAATACTTTAATGTTGCTCTTTTGGTGTGTTTGCAGGGGCTCTGCTGGGTCTAACGCTGGTGCTGAATGGACGGGACATTGGATTGGCTGTGGCGGACACCACCCTGGATCACAAGTGGGGCATCGTGCTGATGGTGTGCGGCGTGGTTCTGATGGACTTCAGTGCCGACTCAGCGGACAACCCCAGTCATGCGTACATGATGGATGTGTGTAGCCCAGAGGACCAGGACCGAGGCCTAAATATACACGCTCTTCTGGCAGGTTAGAGAAAACTTGGAGATTAATTATGGTTAAATGTTCATTTAAAGCATTCTTTTGTTTTTAACCCCTTAGCTGTCAAAGACCGTCCACGGCCCTAGATTAATGATGTTTCACTTTAACAGCACGTTAAACATCACACTCTTTCTTGATGTGGACAAACGGTGCATCAGTAGAAAGATTTAAGACTCTAGCTTCGATATTTGACCACTGTTTTGATAAAACATTGTTGCAGTGACAGTAATTTAGTAATTTATGTCAGGAGTGCAAAATAATAAATCTGTATGTGTCATTTTTGGAATAGAAATTCACCACGCATTCATATTCAGTCAAGTCTGCAGCGGTTTATTTGTGTTCACATAGATTCACTGAACAGCGTCAATAAGTGCTTATTGTCCAAAGATGCATATACACTGAGAAATATAGATATATTTACTCATGTTTACTTCATATTTCTTCAGACAGAATCATAATTTCTATTCATTTTCCGCTGATTTACGCGATCTGATGAGCATTAGCCGCTCCCTCCAGTAGCCCCTCACTGCAGAACAAAGATCCAGGGGGCGGGGTTGGATCCACATCTAGGGGGTGGAGATTGGTAGGTTTAGGGGTGGGGATGGGTGGGTTTAGGGATCAGGGGGTGGAGACGGGTAGGTTTAGGTATATGTAAGGTGGGAGGAGTTGGATCTAGATCCAACCACGCCCCCTGGATCTTATGTTCTGCAGTGAGGACCATCTCGCTCCCTCGGCTGTCTCTCCCTGTGTTCCATTCGGAAGGGCTCAACCCTATGCCCTAATACCTTCAAAGGGTTTACCCTCCGGAGTGAGAGCTTCGAAGGGTTGAAGGCTGTAGGGGACCAAACAACTGTTTCTTGAAGTGCCCTTCTGCGTCGTTATACGGAGGCACCGTCATCATGCAAAGAATCAGTGCAAAGGATCATGGGGGCCCGAAGTGTCCATCAGTTGTACCCTTCGAAATCCTTCATTCCGAAGGGCCCTTTGAAGTGGCTAATTTTGAGCACTTAGGTTTGGAACGACACTTCAATATGGCGGCCATGATTGTTTTCACTCCGAAGTGCCCATCGGAGGGCGATATATCCCGTTTGTGTGTTTACTCTTCCGTGCTCGCGCTATGACTCTGAGACCTGATTCGTCCGTCGCTTATCAATCATAACTGTGTCTCATATCCCACCCCGTCTATTCCTGTCACACACTTCCTGTACTCTTCCGTGTTGATATCTGACCACAGCAACACAGAGAAACCTCTGTACCAACGAAATATCCAAATAATAAACACACGATTACGATTGTATATGGTTTGTATGTGATTTTCTTGAGATTTGGGTTATTTTCATAACAATAATTTATGTGTACATATGAAATGCTAATTTGTGCAGCTATATAAAAGGCTATAAATAGCATATTGTAACAACAGTAAATGACCAAATTCCACATGTGATCGCAAAAGGAAGTTATTACAAACACTTGATGGTGGTTTTAGGTGAGTTTTGTGTAAAGGTGTACTAATAATCTCATAAATTGTCTTATGTAGCTTGATGCTAATGTTAGCTCTAATGCAGCTGCAGAACAGGTGCAGTTCTTCTTCATAATGCATTTTGTCATAATAATTCAAAGGTCGCAAGAAAATGTTTTGTTGTATTTTTTAGAAAGACTTCTGATAATAGTTGGGTAAATGTATCCTGGGATTGAAGCGATGTGGCCGGGTAAACCTTGAAATGCCAGAATAAAGGCTAATAATGGCTGAATAAAACAAAAGAATAATGATAAAGGAATAATGAGGATTATGTCTCATACCTGGCGGAGGTGTGAAAGGCTTGTCTTGTAATAACAATATAATCATGAATGGGGCAGTTTGCCGAGCCAGACACGAGGAGACAGGAGAGCTTACAGGGTCATAAATCTATTTTATTATAGCCTTATCTAAAATCACACATGACATGGTCTTAGAAAATGTTTAATAAAATTCACAGTTTTAGAGATTATGTCCTGAAATTTCAAATGAAGCATTAGTAAACTTGTGGCTTTAGCTTCATTGTGTTTCTAAAATCATATCCTACAAGCAACATATTTTTTATACATTTAAAAAATATGTTTTTAATATTTTTATTTTTGTTTTCATGTTTGAGCTTATATGTCTTTATAATCATAACAGTCTGAGTAATTCTGATTCTTGAACAGTAAACTTTGAAGTGTCAGCTTTGTGAACATATGTTGATTATGTATCTAGTAAGAAAGACTCACGAGCAGGAATCTTTTTATTTTGGGTATGTCATTTGTGTCTCCATGCTGAAGGGGAGGAGGGGGGGTAGCTAAGGGGTTAAATTAACTGCTTGAGTCGTGTTTTTCACATAAGGACTTTTTTCTCATAATTTTCAAAATCTAATATATGTCTAATCACATCAGTGTAGTTTTAGTAATATTTCTATACCACTATAATATTTATTCATATTTTGAATTAGCTTTTATTTTTATATTTTCAGTTGTTAGTTTAATTGTAGTTTAAGTCTTTTTTTTTGTCATTTTTGTCTGTTGTACACATCCTTTAAGTTTTTGTTTATTCAATTATTTTGGCTAATTTGACTTTTATTTGTTAAAAGTATATTGCTCCCAGATCAATTTAACACATTTAATCATATTTAATTAATTACCTTAAAATCTGTTATATTATTATTATTTATAAATTATTATAGTATATTATTTTAGTCATTTTGTTTTGTGACTATTGTCACATCACTTTCATTAGTAAAAAAAAAATGAATTAGCTTTAATTTTTTTTTTTAATTTTAGTACTTTTCATACTTCAACTTCAACTAGTCAGTTTTTGATTTGGTCTATTTTTTTTGTTTAATTTTAGTTTTAGTAATTTTGTTTTGTGGTTTTATCATTTTTTATAAATTTTCATTTATTTTTATTTCAGTTTTAGTAATTTTAGTACTTACTAAACTTTTATTTTAGTTTCAGTATTTTTTTTTTTCAGTTTCAGTTTAATGTAGTTGCCAAGGCAAGTTTTCAAATGTTCTAATATTATCTAATATTTATATTTTATTTTATTTCAGCTTTATTTCAATGACCAAACCTATTTTTTAATAGTCTTACATGTAGTTAAGAATAACAACACTGAATCACATTACTGCTGTGTCTTTAATTTAACCCAGGTCTTGGCGGTGGCTTCGGCTACATTGTGGGTGGCATTAACTGGGACAAAACTGAGTTCGGAAGGTCGATGGGTGGCCAGCTCCGGGTCATATACCTGTTCACCAGCATCACCCTCGCTGCCACCACGGCCATGACCCTCACCAGTATCCCAGAGCGACCTCTACCCCAGTTCCAGCCTCAAACCAGGAGCACCCGCAACCTCAAGAGCCCCAATCTTCCTCTGCCGCCCTCCCCACCTCCTCCTCCCGGAGCTGCTGCGGACCAGGACGACGAGGACGAAGCCCTTTATAACAGCCAGTTCGCCAATTGCTGCTACCAGGATCCACTGGGCCGCTCGAATAGCGCCAACGCACGTCTCTACGCAGGCCTCACCAGCCCCATTTCCCCTCTGAGTCCTCTGACGCCCAAATATGGCAGCTTCATCAGTCGGGATAACTCGCTCACGGGCATTAATGAGTTTGCTTCCTCCTTAGGCACCTCCTACATAGACAGAGTATTGATTGAATGCTACACCGGACAGCAGACTCCATTAGAACCCGAGGTGGTGGCTCTGCCTCTTCCCCCTGGGGACATGCCCCCTCCTCAAAGTCAAACGCCTGCCGCAAATGAAGTTGCACAGCAAAGCAAACTCTTGCAGCCTAATGGAGAGCTGTTGGCGACTGAAGCGTTGCAAGCTAATGAGCAAAAGCAAGCCATTGAACCTGCTGACCAGCCTAATGAGGGCCAACAGGCTGCATCGGGGTCACAGCGAGGCAGTACCTCAGGGATACTGAAGCGCCCCCAGAGTCTGGCCTTGATGGAGGACCCGCTGATTGCTCCGAGCGGTGGTTTGGACAACGGTCGTAGACGCACTGTCACCTTCAGTCAACAGGTCAGTTTGTCTATGTGCATAAATACATTTTTACCTTATTTAAACTAATTGCCTGAGTATTACTATCTAAACCAAATATTACTTACATGCTCCTCATAATATATTTTGAATTAGCTTTTATTTTAAGTTATTAGTTACATTTTAGGTTCAGTTTTAGTCATTTTGTTATGTGCTTTTGCCTGTAATGTCTATTCAGCTTTAATTTATTCTTATTTCAGTTATAGCAATTGCAGTACTTGAACTTAATGTTAGTTAGTTGCTAAGTCAACAATTTTTGTTTTTGTTTATTAATAATTTTTTGCTAATTTGACTTTTTAAATTTACCTATAAATGTATATTACTCTCAAATCCATGTCATATTTTACTGTATTTACATCAATTACCTGAAAACCAGTGCTATTTTAAGTGTTATCTATATACTGTAATAGTATTTATTATTATTTTTTATTTCAGTTTTTATTTTTATATTTTTAGTTTAACTTTAGTTTCAGTTTTAGTAATTTTGTTATGTGTCTTTGTCACTTTGATTATTTTTTAATTTCTATTTATTTAGCTTTCATTTATTTTATTTTATTTCAGTTTTAGCTTTAATGATTTTAGTAGCTAAACATTTTTATTTTGGTTATTTTCAATATGTTTATTATTTTTGTTTCTGAATTATTCTGAATAATTTGACTCTATATTTAATTACTTCTAAAAGAATAGTTCTCCCAAATACATTTAACAGATTTTATCATATTTAAATAAATTTACTCAATTTCCTTATTTTTATATTTGTATATTATTATAGTATTATTAATATTTTGAATGAGCTATTATTTGTACATTTTCAGTTTTTATTTTAATTTTAGTTTCAGTTTAAGTAATTATGTTGTAATGTGCTTTTGTCATTTTCATTCATTTTTGTTTTTTGTATTTCTGTATAGTTTTATTTTCTTTCAGTTTAAAGTAATTTTAGTACTTCAACTTTAGTTTATTTCACTTAGTTGCCCAGGCAATATTTCTATTTTTTTTTATTTTTTTTTTGTGTGTGTGTACTCATGCATTTGTTATGTATACAACTTGCCATTGTACTGTAGCATGTTTTTGCTCTTTTCCCAAGGTGGCAAATATACTGCTGAATGGCATGCATTATGACAGTGACCTCAGTATCACCCATGAAGCAGCAGACTCTCAAATGTCAATAAAGCTGCTCTGTACCGCCATCTACAGGATGCCTCCATGTTTACGAAGCCTGTGCACCAACCATTTCCTGGGTAATATAGATTTTGAATTTCATTAGGTATATGCAAATCGTCTGAGGCTCATATTTGTTGTTTTAGTAATAAGCACAGACATTTCACATAGGCTTCAAATAGAGGTTTTGATAACAGAATTAGAGACCTACGGCTGATCAAATGTCTTAACTACAATATGCTTGCATTAGCTAACAATGTATCACCAGGCAATAAAAATATTTAAATACTTTTCGCAATAAATTCAAGTTAATTGAAAGAATGCTGAAATAAAACAAAATGTAAATATTATATAAAAAAGCTTACAAAATTAATGAACATGAAAATTAAAGAACATACGTGAGCAATTTCTCCTTGGGAACTAACTGCAATAAAATTGAGGTAAGTTCAAGTACTAAAGTTAGTAAAACAGAAATAAAAATAAATTAAAGCTAAAAATAAATATTTTTTATAAATTACAATGTTATTTTTTTTATAATAATAACAACAAAAAATACTAAAACAAAAATGAAAACAAAAAATAAATAAAAGCTAAATTAAAAATATTAATAAATACTATAGTAATATATAAATAATACTAAGGTGAAACCAATTTTTGGGAACAAATTTAAATATGTGTTAAATGGATCAACTAAAACATAGTTAAATTAGCCATAAATAATTAATTAAAAAAACTCAACTTTATAAATCATGAGCATGGGGATCGGCTAATATAAAATGATTTTTAAAAATGTTTTTATGTCCAAATCTTTCATCTTCCATCACGAATGTTGATTGACACAGGTTGGTTATCGTTCGAGGGGATGCTGCTCTTCTACACAGACTTTATGGGGGAGGTTGTGTTTGGTGGCGACCCAAAGGCCCACCACGATTCAGAGGAGTACAAGCGCTATAATTCAGGCATCACCATGGGCTGCTGGGGGATGTGCATCTATGCATTTAGTGCTGCTTTTTACTCAGGTTAGTAAAAGCGTGACCATACAATTCGAGCATACACAAAGATTATTTCGTATTCACAGTACTTTCTTCTTTTCCTCTTGCAGCCATTCTTGATAAGCTGGAGGAGCGGTTCTCATTGCGTTCTCTGTATTTTTTCGCCTATCTGGCCTTTGGTTTGGGCACAGGGCTGGCCACTCTCTCCACCAACCTGTACGTGGTGCTGTCTCTCTGCGTCACCTACGGCGTTCTCTTCTCTTCTCTCTGTACGCTGCCTTACTCTCTGCTCTGTGAATACTACCAGAGCCCGCAGGTGAGATCACAAACTAAATCAATCATGTTTATAAGTGCTATAATGGAAGTCTATGGGGCACGGTATCAGTAGAAACATTACTATACTCACAATTTCAAAAGAATATCATCCAAATTAAACATTATTTGTGAACCCAGCTAAAAGGGAATGTTTTCAGAACTTTCTGGTAAGGTTCTTTGAAAGTTATAAACAAACGTTAACATTATTTAAATGTTTGTTTAAAGTTATATGGTTTTTAATAATGCTCCCAAAATGTTAGCACAAAACCATATTTAACATTATAAAAATATACACATTGTTCATAGAACATTTTAGTTGAACCTTCAACTAACATTTTTTAAATGTAACAACTTGTTTCAAAAGAAGCATTCAAATTGATGAAACAGAATGTTTCCTTAAAGATCGCATAGCCAAAAAAAGTTTTTTTAAACATAAAAAAAAAACATGAAAGTTCTGAATGTGAAAAGAGAACATTTTAGATTTTTTTTTTTTTTTTGGGAAGATATGAACGTTAGCGCAATGTTCTTGGAACATATTTTTGTTAGCTGAGATCATGAGACTAGTAACAAAATTGCTAACCTTGTATGTGCAAAATTATATAGATTTTTTAAAATTCCTTCCACAACTATAGTGAACTTTTACACAATACACAGAAATACAGATAGTGAAAATATAAGGATATATATTTGCAATATTGTTGTTGGCAACACATAAAACAAAGTTTTTATACAACTTTTCACCTCAAACAGCATATAAAGTAATTGTGTGTTATAATTAACAAAAATATAAGTGTCTCATTTCTGTTTTTAAAAACCCTCTGTAATATTTTGCCTTATAGGCTTCCATTGTGCAAAACAATTAAGTAAGGAATTGTTGTCAGTGGTTTTCGACCTCATGTACTACAATTTTTATCTTTTTTGGTGGCAATGAAATCTAAAACTAATTATATATATGCACACACACACACACACACACACACACACATACACATACACATACACATACACACACACACACACACACACACACACACACACACACACATATATATATATATATATATATATATATACTGTATATATATATACAAAGCTGAAATAAAATAAAAAATATATAAATATTACATGAAAAATTTTAACTTGAATGAAAATTAGAAATGTTACCTTGGCAATAACTAAAATAAGCTGAAAGTACTAAAATGACTAAAATAAAAATAAAGCTGAATAGAAATATATCTATAAAAAAACAAATAATAAATGACAAAAACAAAATTACAGAAACTAAAAATTAAAATGGAAACTAAACTGTGTGACTGAATTTTTGATTGATCTCAGTTAGGGTCATAGCTTTGTCTTTTTCACTGAAATGTCCTGGCTGATCTAAATTGCCTAAAACACCTGGGTTTGGCTTTGTTTTTCTATTGACGGTCCTTATACATTATATGTATGTGTATTTGCAGTGTTTTTTATTCCCACCATCCATCCCACTGCTTCGCACGCAACGATTGGTCGATTACGTACATTGCCTGCATGCTATTGGTCAAACTACTTTCCATTCATTACTTTCAGCAAGTATAAAAACAATAGGAATATTAGGAAAACCCAGACATTTTTTAGGCAATTTAGAAATCCTGCCCAGGACATGTCTGTGAGAAAGAGAACGCACTGTCACCCTTTGTCAATGTCCACATGTTGTTCCTGCAGTTCTGCGGCTCATCAGAGGACGGGACCAGGCGTGGTATGGGGGTGGACATCTCCCTGCTCAGCTGTCAGTACTTCCTGGCACAGATCCTGGTTTCGGTGGCGATGGGCCCTCTGACATCGCTGGTGGGTGGGGCCCAGGGCGTGATGTACTTTGCGAGTCTGATGTCATTTGTGGGGTGCCTGTACTCCTCACTGTGTGTGGTGTACCATCTGCCACCACCCGAGGGTGAGCCTCCCCAGAGTGAGACGCAGCCACTGCTGGTGCACATTTAGACCTGATCTCTCACACAACGGGTCCAAAATTAACACTCCAGAAGCAGCAGACAGGTAACTTTCCTGGCAAGTTAATTGAATTAAATCATAATGCAAAACGATAAAGCTCTTTGATATCTGGTAATCAAAGAAAATAAATCCAAACAGTCCAATGAATAAAAGATCAATGACTGTTGTGCATCTTCAAACAACTTTTTCTCTAGTGAAAAACTGTTTATATGAAACCTTTTTTTTCTTTCTTTTATTTACAGAACTTCAGTGCACTATGTCTGGACAAATCTGACCCCCAGTTTTTTTGAGGAGCAGAATCATGTTTTTGTAAAAGATTTTGTTGGATACAGATATACAAAACATAAACAGTTAAATAATTCATTTTTCAAAAGTACAAAAAATATACATACATTAGAGCCCATAAGTCTGGGACTAGATTAAAATCAGATTTATTTCACATAAAACAAAAAAAACAGAAAGATTTCTTAAGGTAAAAATACATTTAGCATATAACGGATAATACATTTAGATTATTGTGTATATATGAAGAGCTTATTTGCAAAAACAGATTACTCCGTTTTTTTTCTTTTCAAAAATCATGTTTTTTATTATGTTATCATGTTTTTATTGTGTTAGTTATCTGTATTTTTTTCTTATTTTTTAACCTAAACTGCAGTTTGACTGAGATTAATTGGAATGCACAATGAAAAAACATGATTTTTGAAATATATATATATATATATATATATATATATATTATAATTATCGCATAATCGTGTTTGTTTACATAATATATGTGTGTGTGCTGTGTATATTTATTATGTATATATAAGACACACACATACAGTATATATTTTGAAAATATTTACATGTATATATTTATATTCATATAAATTATATCATATATAAATATATTTAATATATAAGCATAACATATTTTTCTTAAATATATACATGCATGTGTTTGTATTTATATATACATAATACATATACACAACACACACACATATATTATGTAAACAAAAACTTTTATTTTGGATGCAATTAATCGCGATTAATCGTTTGACAGCACTAATATATATATATATATATATAGTAATAATATTGTCACACATAAATAAAATGTTAAATAAATGAAAAATGAAATAAAATGAAATGAAAAAATATTTCACATTCTACACTATTTTTAGGTGTAAATAAATTACATAATTGTATTACAGTAAATTGTCAGCTTCATAACAGGCAAAGTACACAAACATAATACTAAGTTTTTGTCATTTGTAATCATTTTTGATGGTTTCAATTAAACAAGATACAAAATAATAGTGACTTCTGGACCCTCGTGTATACTAAATTTACCAGCTGTTGTAAGACATGGTAAAAGTTCATTTTGGACCCCATACACACACAACAAACAGCTCAGACTCCTGCGCTTGCTTCAGATACACCTTCCTCACCTTCCGCCACACATGTGCAGTACTGGAGATGTGAGAGAGGGTAAAAGAGCTGTGATTTTGACTATGCATCTCACTCGGATTTCTAACGTAAGCATGCTGCAACAGCGACTGCATGACGGCAGGCTTGTGTAGTGTGTGTGTGTGTGTGAGAGAAAGCGTGTTTGTGTACATGTGATGCCTGACTACTTTCATCTGGCTTGTACATAATGTGAAATGTTTAGTTTTTTTTTTTACTGTCGATTCCTCAAGGAGGACTAAGCCAAAACTGTTTATAGCTCCCTGAACTCTCTATGTGGTTCCTGTTCAGCTAATTGTTAAAGTTCATTGCTTTTAATAAACGTAAAACCCCTCTCACATATCCAAAGCAAATGTATCCTGTCGACATGTCAATGAACTGTTTGAAGATGTCACCTGTCGGTTTGTTTGCATGTAAAGCCGCATTGATGCCTTACTGTAGGCCTCTGTTTTGCACTGTACCACAGTAAAACAGAACGTATGTGTGTCTATTGGTTCTTCGGTTTGCATAGTATTTTTTTAAAAAGTGATCAGGCTCATCATTTGAATACTAGCTAGCTACTACACACGTTCTTAAGAGTAGCAATATTCCTGTCGCATGTTTGCCATACTGTAACATGGCTTGACACTGGTGGACGCTCCAATGACATTTATAAGAAAAACATAAATGTCGTATTTATGGTTCCCCCACTGAGCCATGTCATGGAACGCACGCTCTCATGCCTGCTTCCCTGTGGTCTGGCGTGATCGTTGTAATGACAGTCGTTCTTGTCATTATCAGGCAGAGCGGACGTTGAGGCTGGGGTGTGAGAGATCGCAATACGGAAACAGGCCCCGTGCGGAAGAAGGAGCCGAGTGTAGTGATCGGTGACTCCAACAAATCTGGACAACCGATATGGACTCTCCACCAATTGTGCGCTTGTATTGCTAAGCATCTTTTATTGTTTGTTTGTTTCGCAATACATGCAGCACATCAAACCTTTAAAAACTCCAGGTAGCAAGCAATTCAAGAACTGGTTGAGACGAAATTCATAATCACATTCTTTTCCTCAGTCATGTGTAATCTACACGAGCATGTACAGATATCTTCCACTAAGGAAACTGATGTAAGTTGCATTGTACTGGTTAATGCTCTGAGAATTAAACAGTTGTCACACGACGCAGGTTTCGTTCTGATTTAAACACGTACAAAATAAGACTGGTGTAGTTTTTAGTAAATACATGATCAGAGCGTGGAAGGTTTAACCAGCAGAGGGCGCAGTAGGATGTCAAATAGAGGTCAAACTGAAAAGTTCGCCCAGAAATGAAAATTTGATACAAATTTTACTCAGGCCATCCAAGAAATAGTTTTTCTTCATTAGAACAGATTTGGAGAAATGTAGCATTACATCACTTGCTCACCAATGGATCCAGTCCATCAGTTAACGTCTTGTGAAACCAAAAGCTGCATATTAAGAAACAAATCCATCATTATGTCGTTTTAACTTAAAGCCCATAATCCAACTAACACTTCCTCCAAAAAAAAGAAAAAAAAGTGTCCCCCTGTTGGCCTCTCACATCACATCAAAATTAACTAAACATATTTGTTCAGAACTGCTTTGGCTTGTAAACAGTGCTTGATCTGTGCATATTTCCCTCCTGATTCAGACGAGACGACTTTTTCACTGGAAAATTAAATATAAATTTTAGCCAGAAGCAACGGTTTGAAGTTAGATGTCTTTATTTACTTCTCATAAATGACATTAATTGATGGGCTGGATTATTGTGATGTTTTTATCAGCTGTTTAGTATCATTCTGACGGCACCCATTCACTGCAGAGGATCCATTGGTGAGCATTTGATGTAATGCTACATTTCTCCAAATCTGTTCCCATGAAGAAACAAACTCAACTACATCTTAGATGGCCTGAGGATAAGTAAAACTTTTAGCAACTTTCCATTTTTGGGTGAACTACTCCTTTACCCTTTTTTGCAAGAAGCTACTTTTACTTTTTAACAAAATTTGAGCTCCAGTTAAGGTCAGTCCTCTTGCACATACTTGGTGCATGTCCAATCTGGTTTCAAACAGCTTTAAAAAAAAGTTTTGCAACCCCCAACACAACGTTAAGAAAAGACCCAAGAGGCACTGGTTTTAAAAAGACAAGACTGTTTTTTTTTTTATTTATAATCCTGAACCAAACTATACAAAGCAGTGGTCAAAAAGCAACCAAAACACAATAAAAAATAAAATAAAAAAAAGTTTTGCTTGAAGGACTGAAAGAACACCAGTACCAGCATACAGTTATAGATTTTTTTTTTCTTTCATTCTGCACTTCCCCTATAAAACACAATGATAAAACAAAACCCCCAAAACTGTACATAAGGATAGAAAGATACAATCCTTTTAAATGCATATGGAACAAAAGACCTTCAAGAATTAAAAAGGGGTTAATTAACGTTAAGAGGGCGGGCAATGTGTTGACGAAGGAACCCCTCTCATTCATATGAGCCATCTGTTGTGTTAACTGATCTGCCAAAGCGAGGGATTAACTTCTAGCAGCACAACCGGGTTAAACATTGTCTATTAGCCCCTGCTTAAAACTCATCTTTGGTCTTTAGTGGATCAGAAAAATGTCACCCATGAAAATGACAGAACCTTAGGCTTTCAGTTGCATCCGCTGGTCAAATAACAGAGTAGAATGTGTGCTTGTTATACGTTTGCTAAAATAAACATTGTTTCTTTTAATACAGGGTTCTAATGTTGGTCCTACACCAATAAATAAGGTCTTACAAAAGGGGACAGGGTCATGATGTTATGGGCCTCAGTGCAATAAAAAGATCTTATGGAGGCGAAAAGAAGGTCTGTGAAATATACAGGAAAGCACAAACTCTACTAGGTCAAACTGACCATACAGACAGAGCTACTGAAGGGCGGCGAGAGCTTTAGGCTTTGACCTCGGCCTCTGTGGAGTCGCCGTTCTCTTCTGTCTTCTGTTTCTTTGTTTCAACTGCCTCCTGAAAGCAGACGAGCCAAGATTAGATGAGGTAAAGATGACGGAAATGTTGTGAAATGCATCTGAAAGCCGAACCCACCTCCTCCTCAGCTGGACGTTTCACGGGTTGCCCGTCTGCTTCTTCTTCAGCGCCGTTCTCCTCCTCCTCTGATTTTCCTGCTGTTAAAAGCCAAACGGATTTGTCAATAACCGGTTTCTGTACTAGTAACTTATGTAATGATGACACGGGCAAAGTCAAACTCACCCTCCTCATCATCCCCACCCTCTTCGTCCTCATGGGCTTCCTCTTCCTTGTGTGAAGCACCGTTAGTCTAAAACAGAGAAAGCACCATGAGTGAAATGATACCAAATCTGTTATATCACCAGATGATTTGGGGATTTACGAGCAAAGTCAGTGATTAAGCATCATTATGATCATTTTCAAAGTTTTCGGGAAGGTCAGTTATGTAAAAGCCATGTGCTGAGAAACCATGTACACAGCCTCGAAGCTGTCTTCTCATAAGATGCATCTGTGTCAGTCAGTTCGAACCCTAAACAAAGAGCAGCACGATGAAAGAGGGGGAGGGGGCCCTCCAACACCTGCGCGGCGAGCGGGTACTCGGGGACAAAAGCCACAAGGCCTGCTGGGAAATACTCAATGCTTACTGTTCCATTTCCATTGGCAGGTGCGTCTTCGCTACTGTTTTCCTTTGCAGCCTCCGCTGCCTCCTCGACCACCTCCTTAACCACCTCCTTCACCACCTCCTTCTTCTCTTTCAAGTCCTGAAATGAAGCAGACGTTTATCGGTTAATAAATAAACCCCCTCCAACTACATAAACAATGCAGCGTGTGAGAATCTCATAGGTAGTAAAGGGTAAAGTTTGTTTCCTTGAGTTTCTCCCCCACCCACGCACACAGATGAGCCACAGACCACACACACCAGCTGGCTGACTGCCTTTTAAAATACATTAAATGGAAAACCAACAGGAGGGTCATGAAAACCACCTCAGGTTTCGCCTTTAAAAACACTTTTAGAAACTATGCCATCATTTTATTTATTTATTTTTTCATAAATGTAGTACGAACATTATGTAGGCACAATGGGTCACTTTTTAAATGTTAATAGCAACTCAATGTGTACTAATATGAAATTATGTCAGAAAAGGTTGCATATTTAATTGGAACTGGTGGTTAAAGGGGAAAAAATTAAATCCAATGTTTTTTTCTAATGTTGCCTGTTTTTTCTCTGAAATCTGCAGCACAATAGATCTATTATGGACAATCAATTCGAGTTCACGCCTTCGTGAATTAACTCGATTGTTCCAACACACATGCCGAGGTCACTTAAGGTCATTTCGCGCCGTCTTGCCCATTGCCCCTTTTATTCCCCGGTAGGAAACGTGCACGCGCGTGCGCGCTCACGCGCCGGGCTGGAAACAAAAGGAGGCAGAGCGCGCGCCAAGACAACGTGCTCGAGAGACTGGCGCGAACGACTACAGCACGCGGCGCGCGATATTCCCGCCTATTCGAGCGGCAGAGATCAAGAGCCTTGTCTTTACACACACATACACACATTCAAAGAAAGAAAGAAAAAAAGTGTGGCAGACGGTTCACCAATTTACTCCCCCCCCGGAACCCTCTATTTAACGTTAATAGAATATTACATATGGGAATATAATGTCGAATTCAGTCCTCAAAGAGTTTTTTTTATGACTTATTCTTGAATAGAGTGAGCGTAACTGTTGTCTATTTAATCATTAATTTAAACACGATTCGGCGCGAACTGTGAATTAACGGAAAAAAGATGCTGATGTTCGAAGAATACTGTTTTAACATTTTCTCGATAAGAATAACATAATCGCTGATAAAACCTCTCAATGACTGTCGCTTTTTCTGTATTTAATTACCGGGTAACGTTAGGTCTAATTTCTTCAAATATACACTTTTCAAGCAAACGTACCTTTGCGGTGATCTCAGGGGTGGTGGTCGTATCAACAGCGGTATCAGCCATGATGGTTTATAGAGATGTTTCAAAGAAAAATGTCCGAGAAAAGCGTTAGAAGCGGTGGGATGAGGTAGGACACGGTCAGACGAGAGGAGGAAGAGTGAATCAAAACTGACTGAACCTGACAACTGAAAGGCGCGTCGAGAGCAGCGCCAACCTCGCTGACATCTGATTGGACAGGAGCGTGGTAACGTAAATCCACTCTTCGATATGATTGGAGAGGCCGCTGTCAGTTGTATTATGAAGACCCGCCCCTTCGCTCGCCCCACTTGTCTTGTTTAATTGGTGGAATATTTAATTTTACCTTTTGCCCGGTCTTTTAAAAATACTGTTATGAGTATCCAAAAGGTCAGGATGAATTTAAGCTATTCTGGTTACTTAAATATAAATTTTCTGTCAATTTTTTTCTGTAAATTTGAAGAGATTGCTAATTGAGTGTTTTTTAGCAATATTATAACGACATAACACAACCTTCTTTATTTTTCTTTCACTTTTGAGGAAGAACTGGTATATTTGTGTGTTATATTTGGTTTTGGTTGCCATTATTTCCCGTTCTTTTTGAAAACGGTAAATCGTTCACTATTTCCCTTGACCTTTCTTTGACGTCATCTCTTGATAACTGTTTTGTGTGGTTGGAACCTGCCTCCGAGTCTGCATAGATGAATTTAAGCTTCTTTGGGGGCTTTGTTTACAGCCACAGTTTCATTAGCATGTTGTATTCAGAGGCCATTGTGTCCCAGATGGAGACGCACCAGGCAGCTGTTTCATTCATAACGAGAAGTCACACTAAGATGCTAACATGACTATTCTACACCATCAAACATCTCAGGACAGATAACCAACTGATTTATGGCTTGAAAGATAAGCCATTCTGGCTTCTCTGTAACACGAAGACTACTACCTGTTGCACAAGGAACAGATTACGGCTGCAGTTAGCAATGTTCCCTACCTCCCCTTTCAAGGGGTCAAACCCTCCCTCACATCTGTAATTCCTCAAAAGAAGTAAGTACTCTAGTATACTAAACTATAAATAATATTCTTTCTCAGTAAACAAAATATATTTTCAGTCAGAAATGTCTATAGAGGTAGAATTTTTCCTCAGGATTTTCCTTTGCGCACACTGAGATAAAGACTCCCCTCCCCATCTGAATTTCATCAGATCTGCCATACCGTGGTAACAAAGCCCACTTGGTGGTCACAGATGGTGTGGGTCTATGGTGGGCTCTGTGAGGGGTCAGCATGTAGTCTTTGTTTTATCAGATGGAGTATTATGCAGTACTAGACCATTGATTTAAACCTCAGCTTTGACTCCCATGAGAAGCTGAAAACAGTGATTTGGAAACTAAAACTTTATTCAGACTAGTTTTTCTTAAGGAGCTGAGGTGTTTTGCAGATGTACTTTTTTCACAACTTGGGTACAAAAATTTTGACACAACATACATACGTTTCAGGTGTACTCTAATGCAATCTAGAGAGGAATATAACTTTTTGCTGCTATAACATTTTCAAAATCTTTCTCATTTATTTTGAAATTTGGTTATTTTTTTGCTGTGTAAATCTTGTGAATGCATGCCTGGTTCACTTTTATTTTGGATTAGGCATTCTGGGTAAAATAATAGTTTGTGGTTCATCCTATACTATTAAAAATAAAGGTTACAAAATGGGGTGTTCAGTGGTTCCACAGACTCTTAAAAATAAATGTTCTTTATTTGAATTGATGGTTCTTTATTTGCCTTTCCATTGCACAAAATATTCTTGAGACTATTAAAATGGTCTTCACACTAAGAAAAAATGGTTCTTATCAGAAATGTTTAATCTTAATGAAAGATTATTTAAGGAAACAAAAGTGGTTCTTATATGGCATCAGTGCAAAAATCCCCTTTTAGAACGTTTATTTTTAAGAGTGAGTAACAATTTTTTTTCCACAAAGAACCTTTCAGTAAACAGTCCTTAAAAGATCCATGTTTTTCCTTGTGTAAACAACATTTTTATAATGAATAGAACCTTTTTTCACTATATAGAACCTGTTGTGCAACAGAAAGATTCTATGGACATTAAAGGTTCTTTATGGAACCATAGATGCCAATAAAAACTTTTATTTTTAAGAGACCATCCAATGTAAAAAGAAAATGTAATAATTAAAATATCAGTGAAAAAAAAACAAAAAGAAAATTCACCACTAGCATGGATTTTCAAAAACTCTCCCTGTTTACCATTGGTCAGAAAAACAGATGCTTCAAACTCATTGGTTGAGCAGATGTTAATGCTGAAGCAAAGCAATGTTTTGAAACAACCATATTTTTTAACAAGTAGAAATAAACATACAAATTCTAAAAAATAATAACCACAGATCATAATCCCATCTGCATTAGTACAAGAAATAACATTAACAGCAGTGCCACTCAAAAGATGAATCCCGTCAAAACAGCGCTTGAGAAGGAAAACACAAGTCTTTAGAAGGGTGGATGTAATTAGTCCCTAAAATGAAAGTGTTATATGCATTCTTAATCTGAGGAGGTTTTAAGAGCTTGTGTTTGGATTGATTTGGAGTTTGGCAGTTTGGCAGAGTGGGTGGAGACACATCAGATTGACAGAAAATGTATTCAATCTCATGAAGCCCTTGTTCGAGTTTGGACGTAAAGTCAGTGGAACACATGCACATAGAGGCTCTTTCATTGGGGAAATGAAGACCATATGTAAAACACACTGAAACAGACGTCTGCTGCTGGAAGCCCACAATGTGTCTGCCATACAAATCCAGACAAGTAACATACTTTTTTTTCTTTTTTTAACGAAAACACTTCTTGTCCAAGCATTACTCATTCCCTGCAACTGGAAAATGGAAGCAATCGTAGAGGATAGAATCTTTGTTAGGTCATTTCCTGTAGTTTTTTTCCCTTCTAGTAGACCCACAGCCTGCCCACGAGCTAGATTTGTTTCCATGGATACTGGAACAATTCCAACGATTGCCTGCTGGTTTTTAGTGTGCTCTTTGATGAAGGAAAGCCTCGGAATAACCAGAGATGGGAAGAAGAAGAAAAGAGCCAACACGTTCCTGTAATCCACATCTTCTTTCATGCAGTACGACTAGTTACTCTTTCTTTCTTTCTTTCTTTCCTGGGATATCAAAAGGTTACACCGTAAATATGTTTTTTTTTTCAAAGTTTAAATAATGATTATGTGAAAATTGTTTCTACACACCATATTTTCAGTGCAACTACAAATAAAGATCTGAGATTAAATCAAAATCTACATAATTTACTGTCTTAAAGAGACAGTTAATCCAACATAAATTGTTGTCATCATTGACTCACCCTCAAGGTTTCCAAACCTTCAGAGTTTCTTTATTCTGTCGAACACAAAATAAGATATTTAGAAAAATGAGGGTAACCAAAAAGTTGACAGTAGCTATTGACTTCCATATTATGGAAAAAAATACTATGGAAGTCGGATGCATATCTTCAGTGTAATTGCAAATAAAATAAAAATCTGAGATGAAATCAAAATGCACATAATTTACTATCTTAATGCATGTTCCTTATTGGCCACAATTTTTCAGTGCATGTCGCTCTGCCTCTGAAATGACTTGCCATTTCACCTGACGTCACAAATCCCTCTTCGCAACCTCTTGGAAACCTTCTGGCACGACAATACAATTGGTTCCTGATTAAAGGAAACCTATTATGCCCCGTTTTACACCCCACAGATCATTTATTATATTATTTTGAAAATGCGTATTTTGAGTGGAAGCAGAACACTGTTTTTGTGCACGTCTCTTTAAATGCAAATGAGCTGTTGCTCCACGCAAGCCTTTTCAAGAACAGGGCTGTGCCTTTACAGCTAGTTCCTCAGATACTCTGCTAAAAACATCTGTTTGGTTTTGATTATCATGTCTATATCAGTGCAATAATCTATTGCACTGAAATCATGTTTTTTTAAAGCCATACACCCATTGTGTATTTCTGAGGGAGGGGCTTCTTAAAACCAGGAAATCATCAGAGAATTGTAGAATAAATGTAAATTATGTGAAAAATAATGTTTTTTTTAATTTTATTTTTTTAAAAGAAGCATTAACATATGTTAGACTGCACCCCATAAACACAACCAAGTCTAGAAAATAAGCAGTCAACCACCCCTTTAAACTTCTGATATACAGTTTACTGAATGCACACATCTGAAGCACACACACAGAAAGCGGCTGTCACTTGGAATGTGAGTACTAAACTAAGTTCTCTTTCATGTCTTATTGCGCTTAAACTGTCAAATACACAAAAGTTTATGTTTATAAAAATAGTCGGTTATGTCTGTGAAGGTAAACAGCTTGGAAAGAAATCACATGTTTATATTAGATCTGTGCAGCAGCAGTGTAATATACAGTAAATAAATCAATAAATCCACTGCTCTCTTATTTCCTCTGAGGCTGGGACTCTAAACAGTGTTCTGTGCTCGTCAGTGCAACCAAAGACAGTTAGGATGCTTTACTTGAACTTTCGCCATAGTGTTAGAACTGATATTGTCACTTGCGAAAACACAATGGAGGCGCCGTGGGGTGGAAACTTGCAGATTAAGGGGCAGTAATATTATAATAAGATCCCCTTTCCACATTACAGGGGGAGTGAAATCTGAGCAGCTCGTTTTTTCACAAGCTTGCAGAGAAAGGCTTACCAAAACAAAGTTACTGAGTGGTCCTTTTTCTCGTTTTCTGGGTTGGTAGATGCACCGGGGACCTGATTATAGCACTTAAACACAGAAAAAGTCAGATTTGATATGTTGCCTTTGATAAAATTAAGTCCCACCTACATTTTTTAATTTAATATTGCCTTTCAACTCAGATTTTGAATATAAAATGGGTTGTGAATGGCATTTTAGTAGAGCTGATGCACTACTATTTTTAATATTCAAAGCTGCTATTTACAGTTCCTCCGTGAGATTGTACAGGGATTACTTGTAAGCAAATCATCAACTCTTATCGAGTCAGCAATGACATAGTTGCACATAATCAAACTTCAGCATTCATAGTGACCTCAGACAACCCCATATATCTGTGGTTACTATAGAGACCTGTCGTCAAAAGTCTGTAACTTCCCCTTTGGTCAGTGAGGGAACTAATTTGCAGTTGCACCTGAATTTTCGAGACAAAGAGCTGCAACATGACCTTTGGAATTTCAGGGCTTTAGGGGAGTTTGAGAAGGAGTTTGTCAATGATTAGGGGTCAGGATTAGGGAAGAAAAGGTCACCATAATTGGAGAAATCAGAGGGAGGGCATGGTGTTCCAACTGTGTGCTTTTGTCTTGAACAGCGGTAACCCTTAACACTGAAAATCAGCCACATGTATACTGAAAAAAAAAAATGGTGTAGAAACAATTTTCACTCAGAAATTGCTAGTAAATTTCACATTTTTATAGAGTAGAAAGCAATTGATGCAAGAGGTCTGAAACAGACAGTTTTGCATCAGCATGAAGGCAACTTTTTTTCTTTTTTTTTTTACAAAACAATTTAATTCCTCTTTTATAAGTTGCTTTTGATAACTAACATGTACATTTTTCAAAGCCTCAAGCAGTAAAAAATTCAATTCAGACTATTAATGACAATGAACAACATTTATATCTTGCAAAATCTGCACAAATCAATTACAACCAGACATGGTCACATTTAACCTGCACTTTTGTCCCAACAACTTTTATTTCCATCTCTCATTCAGGCTCTGTGTGCACACTGTAAAACTCCAGGGTCAGTCTTTTGTGTCCTCTATCCAAGCACAGACTTTCTAATAGGGGATGATGCTGTGGAATGTGGCCAATTTGGCCCCCGTCCTGAATAGTGACGCTCAATGAGGCATGCTGGGTACTCCAGTAAGTGTGTCCACTGCACTGGCAGTTAACATAACAAAGATTATGAGATGTAGATGAATGAATTACAGAAGTAGGGCAGTTCAAGTAATGGGATTAAAAAAATAATAATAATAATAATAGGCTGATCATAAAAGCACAGGTCTCATCAACAACCTACAAAATTTGAGGAATCATTCATTAATCATTTATTAATATTTTGGATTAGGTGCTGTTCAAATGACTAAACATATGGCACTGGGGGAAACGTTTGGAATAATTAAGATATTTATTGTTTCTTATGCTAAACAAGGCTTATTTTTAAAAAAATAAAATCCAGTAAAAACAATAATATTGTAAAATATTATTACATTTAAAAAAATAAATTTTCTATTTGAATATATTTTAAAATGTAATTTATTCCTGTGATGCAAAGCTGAATTTTCAACATCATTACTCACCAGTGTCACATGATCCTTCAGAAATCATTCTAATATGATGATTTGCTGCTCTAGACACATTTTATTTCAAAGGCATTGAATCTATCAAAAGAGGCAGTAAATAAATGTATAATGTTACAAAAAAACTATTTCAAATGAATGTTGTTCTTTTGAACTTTCTACTCATCAAAGAATACTGGAAAATAAAATAAAAAATAAATAAATATTAGAATGATTTCTGAAGGATCATGTGAGACTGAATACTGAAATAATGATGCTGAAAAATCAGCTTTGCATCACAGGAATAAATTACACTTTAAAATAGAAAACTGTTATTTGAAATTGTAATAATATTTAAAAACTTTTGACCAGTAGTGTGCATATAAGCAATGAAATTGAGCAACAATAATTGCCTACAGTGCAATAAAGTTCTCTCTGAATGAACTATTAAGATGCAACTAGCAAGTTGATGACATACGTTTCCCAGCGCTGCTGCATTACAGCCTACAGTCTAAGAGACTTGATTACTTGCTCTTATTTCTAGTGGAAATTTCCATTCTTTCACCACAGGGAGGGTCTTCTAAACAGTTCCCTCCCATAATTCCTCCTTACCTGTGATGATCATTTAGATGAGGCTGTGCTTCACCCATATTCAGGATGATCTCATTACCAAAGCCACTCCTCGCTAGTTTTCCAACGGTCTGCAGGTCTTAGCAGGTCGTAGTCAAAACGAAGGCGGTCTGAAACCAAATCCTCATGTTCCTAACATGTGGATGTCTAATTTATGTTAAACTCCCAATGTTTTACAGTGTCTGCATCCCTCAATGTCATTGGATATGTTAACAGTTTAAGAATTGACCAATCAGGTTTCATTCTCCCGGATCTGTACGGTAGCTTTCATTTGCAGCAGATGATAATGCACAAGGGAATTAAACAAATTACCAATAATCCAGATGGCAAATTAGCATTTCCCTCTTCAAGCTGCAGCTGACATTTCTCCCATTGAATTTGCTTTGGGACGCATGTAAGTGCAAACATACAACGAGATATTCATACCAATTAAATTATCTGCAAACGGCAAGATCTGCAAGAAATGTAGTTTTCCAGAGAAACACTGGCAGATGCAGTGTTGAGCTAATCTGAAGCGCAACCCACAAGAGCTGCCATATACACATTAGTTTTACAGGACAAAGAAGTCTTTATACACAGCCAGAGCTACTCAGAAGTTATTGCACAGTGTGCAACCATCACATACTACATCAAACCGTTTCACCTGTCCCTTATAAACCTATACTGCAAGGTTAATAGTTAAACTAGATTTTCTGAAGAAAATGTGAGCAGTCTTTGACTAACCTCACTAGTCAGGTGTGCCTAACTGTTAAAGAGTTTGAATGGATAAATCGCTCTAAAACAGTGATGTGATGTTATATGTTCAATGTTATTTTATTATTATTTATATAGTTATATTTATTAGTATTTATTCATATTTTTATTTTCATTTTAATTATATACTTTTGTAATTTTTATTATTATTTTTAAACATTTCTAGTTTTATTATTTTTTAAGCATTTCTGTATAGTTTTATGTAATATTTATTTAAGTTTTTGCAATTGTATTACTTCATTATAAAACTTATTTATTTCAAATATATATATATTTTTTTTTATTATTATTAATTTTTTTTATGTTAAAATCCATTCTCTTTTTCATTAAGATGGGCATCATCATCACAGTTTTTTTTAACTTCCAGCTATGAACACTATTTTTAAGACAGTGAATCATGTTAAAAATAGCCCAACTTTTTTTTTAAAGCAATTTTGTTTCATGCCATTGCACTCCAACTATGAGGCTGAACACAAGAACAAGTTTTATAAGCAGTCCAGAATAAATGTGTCTGATTGGGGTCAGATGGACCTGAAACCGGTGTAATTAAACTGGTCTTTTAACCCTGGAATGCCTGACATATGAAATAAAGAAATGGAATAGTTGAACATTAGACAAATTAGTAATCAAAGTAATAATAAAAAATAAATAAAAATGAATAATGTTTGCTTAAATATTTTTGTTTAGTATCGCATTCAGTTCATCAGGCTTTTATGGCTCATATACAGTATGATATATTAAGATCTCATAGTATTCAGAAGAAAAACTATACTGATATTTATATGGTCAAAAATTAAGATTTGATAGCTTATTATGTAAATCAATAAAGTGTTTATAACAGTAGCAAATTCCTTAAATAAAATGATATAAATGTCAGTTGTATCTCGATACGTCCCAATAATAAGTCTTAGTAAGATGATATTTAAATAATCAAACATCTGTAGTTTCTAAACATATAATGCAATACAATGTTGATTAAGAAAGAACAAATAAATGTTCCACAAAGCCTGATGATCATATTTGATACTCACATTTTAACCAAAACAATTAAAGTAATGTATGGATAATCAAATAAAGTTCAAATAAAGTGTTCATCTCAACATATTTCTTTTGTTTACTTTATGAAAATCAGTAAAGATTTCACAGCAAAAATACATGCAACAACTTAAGAGTGGGATATTTTATTTAAAAAAAAATCATATTAAAAGGCCTTTTATACAGTATGCTAAAAAGTATAATCATCAGTCAGATGACAGAAAGCATGTAGCTGACTGTGCACAGGTTCTTCAGCGAATTTTTGATCTTGATCATTTAGATTCCTTCAGAAATTTGCATAAATATGATAAATTAGGTTAAAGGCTGATTAGTCCACTACCCTTCAATGCAAGGATTTTATCACCATGATTTAGGAAATCAGTCACGTTTTGAGCATAAACACTGCATGATGAGTTACACATCAAAGTTTTTAAAAGTTAAGAGTTGGGGTTCGCTTAAATCACTAACCTTGCATGTTTAGTGCAAGTAGCATATCATTCTGCAAGCAGTGCAAACAGCTAAGGTTGATGTGATGGTGTTTATGTGTCTGTTTTAGGCCACACTGACCTCAGCCCTTTTGTGAGGCTCCAACAAAGAACCATCTGCAGGGCAAGCGAAGCTGAGACAAGAGACAGAAACATGGAGGACTGACTGACTGGGGGAGGGACGGCGGTTCGAGAAAGATGCAGCAACAGGGACAGAGAAGAACAAAGACAGATGAGAAAGTGAGGAACAGGATCGGTGGCCTTCCTCCGCACAGATCTGTAAATATGCAATGAGGTAATTTTGCGGTGAGGGGTAAACCAACTATAATTTCTCAAATGACGGCACAGAACGAAACCCAGCACACGGTCAAGAAAATGGAGGGCTCCTGTAATCTTTTGCAAACATACTTCCTTAACAGGACTGGATGAAAGTAATTAGAGCTCTCAGGGGCTGCGTTCTGGTTAACCATTTCACAACCGATTTCAAAAGCCTCTCTGGCTGCTCTAAATAGATCAATCTAAGAAGAATCCACCAACTTTGAGAAGTGTGTGACGTCGTGAGCTTGCAACTGTACTTTTTAAAACATTTAACATGCTCCTGCATGTACATCTGCAATGCAAAGAAGTGAAGATCAAGAAGTCAAGAGATGCATGGCACTGGTCTAATCAACAAGAAGTTTGAGTTCTGAATACAGTTTCAAGCACATTACCTACTCCAATGAGGAAAAAAGAAAGAGCTCAGAACTCTCAAGAACATCTCAAGGTCACATCTCAAGATGAAGAACTATGTTTCACATGAAGATTTTTTTTTATTGATATGTGCATGCTGTAATGCATTCCCATTTTTCTCAATAGTGATGGTCTCATAACAGCATTACAGTGAAAATTATTCTAAAGGCCTGCTTACTCCAAGAATAAACTATAAACTTATTACAACAAGTCCTCATCACAACTATAAGGAAAACAATAAAGGAATGATATCAAGCAGTTATAAAGTATAATACCATTTAAACAGTATATAATTATATTTTAGCATAAAGTAATTTTCCGTAATTGTCACAAAAAAGCTAACCAAAATAAAATGGTTCTAAAAGTAACCTTAATTTCTTTAAGCAAAAAATGTGTGAATATTTAATAAACATTTTAATAAAAAGGTTCCATTTGTTAGCATTTCTTAACTACATTTAATGTAAACTAACAATGAAAAATACTTAAAAACATTTATTAATCTTAATTATTAAAATCAAAAGTTGTATCTATGAATGTTATTTAATGGACCTGAACTAACTAACAAATGAACAGCTGGATTGTTATTAACTAACATTAACAAAGATTAATAAAACTATGTATTGCTCATTGTTATAATGTTAGTTAATTCATTAAATAATAAATTAAATAATAGTTAGCAAATGGAAGCTTATTGTAAAGGGCTACCCTATATATCCTTTTTTTGTTGTTGTAAAATTATGATCCAAACATGCTTAAACCTCATTCTTTGACATTATGCATGTGAATGTATTTTTAAACATTTAGAATAATTAATATTTTTAATGTTTAAGCTCACCAAGGCTGCATTTATTTGGTCAAAAATACAGTAAAACAGTTATTACAACGTTACAATGTTATTATAATTTGAAATAACTATTTTCTTTTTTAATATATTTTAATATTTATTCCTGTGATGAAAAGCTGAATTTTCTGCATCATTACTCCAGTCTTCAGTGTCACATGCTTCAGAAATAATTCTAATATGCGGATTTGATGCTCAATTATTACTGCTCACTTGTTGATAATGAATAAAATGACGATAAAGGCCTGTTCACACCAAGAATAAACTAAAAACTTATATTAATAAGTTTTAATTTCATTAAAACAGTGAAGTCCACACCACAACTATAACAACAATACAGAGAAATGATATCAAGCAGTTGTAAAGTATAATACCACGCAGTTTAAACAGTATATAATTATATTTTAGCATTAAAGTAATGAGAAAATGTCCTTAATTGTCACAAAAAAAGCTAAAAATCATTAAAAAAAAATGGTTCTAAAAGGAACCTTCAATTTCTTTAAGCAAAAAATGAACAAATATTTAATAAATATTTTAATAATAATTACTGGCAACATTTTAAGGTTCCATTTGTTAGCTACATTAGTTAACGTAACATAACAATGAAAAATACTTCTAAAGCATTTATTAATCTTAGTTAATGTTGATTCCAACATTTCTTACATTATTAAAATCAAAAGTTATATTTAGTAATGTTATTTAATAGACCTGAGCTAACATGGACTAACAAATGAACAGCTGTATTTTTATTAACTAATGTTAACAAAGATTAATAAAAACTGTAGCAATGTATTGCTTATTGTTAATGTTAGTTTTTGCATTAAATATAATTAACAAATGAAACCTTATTGTAAAGTGTTACCTATATATCCTTTTTTTCAGTTAAATTATGATCCAAACATGCTTGAACTGGGTTTTAACTCATTCTTTGACATTATGCATGTAAATGCATTTTCCAAAAGCAATGCATACAAGACAAATCATGCATAATCATATAAACACATGCTGCTGTACATCTTGGAATCATATCACAACTAGACACTTAAACAATGGCAGCCCATAAACTATCAAGTAAGTCCGTGAAAATATTTTATACGGAATAAAAGTGCCTATTTATTAGATTAACAGATACGAGTATAAGTGATGAACAGCCGTGCAACATGACAAACAGGTGCAGATGCATCACCTAGCAACAGCAGCCTTCGTTCTCGCCACACAGTCACCCGTTACTGTTACCACCATCTAGTGGCACGTGTAGTGATGTGATTGATAGTGAATTTATGGCATATTCACAGCTAAACAAATGTTCCAAACCTGTTCCATTAGAACTCGTTAAACCGTTCAATGTACTTTTCTCCAACCAACAGGAAGTCCCTCACATATCTGATGAGATCATGCAAATAAAGCTAAAAACAAAGCATGCATGTATGGTGACAGATGAACATGATTCTATGGCTTTTTCAAATATGATTTACGTGGCTTTGTCATGTTTTTAAAACTGTGCACTTTGCATTAGCACTTTATGCGATTGCACGGTATCTATGCGTGTAAAATGTGTCCTCCACATATTTTATTGTGATTATGTTTACTCTAATTATGAGCGTAACCACATTAGCATAATCACAGTGTTCTGTTCAATCACTGCACTGCCTAAAAATCACATTAGGGTGCATGTAATGTTTTATCAGTCCTATTAGATCAAATTTGAAATCAGAACATGTGCAGAAGCAAAAACTCAACTCACATTCAAAAACAAACAAAGCTCCTGATTGGTCAGGTCAACACAAGATCTCAGGTTGCCTAACAACACAATCAGAATCGGGGGAGGGCCTCTGGGAACACATTTTGTGGATGGAAGAAAATAATTTTGCCAAGAAAAATAAACAAGGAGAGAGAGAGAGAGAGAGAGAGAGAGAGAGAGAGAGAGAGAGAGAGAGAGAGAGAGAGAGAGAGAGAGAGAGAGAGAGACCCAATAAAGGTGTAAAGAAATACAGTGCATTATCAGTCATAAGATCTGACGGCAAAGAATGCAGCCTTTAGGAACAAACCACAAGGAAGTCACCTACAACTGCACCCTCATAGTATGCAGCTTTCAGTTGTAAAATATATAGACATTAACTATTAAAATACAAGATTAAACTTTTAAAACCCCCGGAGTCTAGAGTCATGGTGTTTACAAGGTAAACTGTACTATTACTATTCATACTTCGGGGAAGCAAATACTCAGAGCACCCTAGTAACGACATAGCAACCACCAATAAAAAATGTAACCAAAACAAAACAAAACCTAGCTGTAGTGTGTTTGGTAGAATAACACGTGCAGATATGAAGAACCTATGGAAAAAACTGACCCCCCCCCTCACAATTGCAAGTTTACATCTCACAATTCTGACTTTATTTGCAATTGGGAGTTTATATCATGCAATTCTGAGAAAAAAAGTCAGATTTGTGAGATAAAAAATTCACAATTACCTTCTTTAATTTTTTATTCAGTGGTGGAAATGGGCTTCTACAAGAACCAAATGCAGCCAGATGTGGATGAAAAGTGTTTGATAAGAACAGAGAGCCTAAGGGACCAAACAGGATGTGTTTTTGAGGGCTGGAGAGTGTGCTGTCAAAATCAACAGGATATGGGTCAGTTTGGGTGCTGAAGATAACGGTGAATGAACATGTCTGGTGTGTTTGTGTGCAACCTTTTATATATCGATAAAAGTGCACATAAATTGAGAGCAATAAATCAATAAGACAATAATAAATTCACTGTCAGCAAAAAAATCACATATGAACATACAAAACAAACATGAAAAAATAAGAACAGTTTGGAATAATTAATATTTGTAAATGTTCATGCTCACCAAGGCTGCATTTATTTGGTAAAAAAATACAGTAAAAACGTTAAGTAAAAAAATAAATACAATTTATTCCAATTTAAAATAACTGTTTTCTTTTTGAATATATTTTAAAATGTAATTAATTGATGTGATGCAAAGCTGAATTTTCAGCATCATTACTCCAGTGTCATGATCCTTCAGAAATCATTCTAATATGATTTATTGATCAATTATAGAGAGTTCAATGAAAAACATTTATTTGAAATAGAAACCCTATGTAACATTCTAAATTAATTTACTGTCACTTTTGATCAATTTAATGGTTCCATGCAGAATAAAATTATTGATTTCTTTTTCAGTAATCAGTAATAGCCATGTTTGCATTTGCATGGATTCATTAATAATAAATAACATTCCAGTTTTTAAACTAATAAACAAAAATGTAGAAAGACAGAGAGGAAGGAACCTAATGCATCATGGGAAGAAAAACAGCAGAGGAAGGATGTGATAAGAAGGAGTGATAGTACATAGCAAAGTTCTAGTAGTCACTGTTTTTCTTTGTGTCAGCGTGATTTCTGATTGGCTGATTTTTTGCAGTGTGGGCGGTCCTTGTGAGTGGGTGAGAGCGAGCCGTTGCTAGTATGAGGAAATGAGCTTCGGCTGTGATAAAAGGGAGGGGGGGGGGGGCGTTGCCATGGTAACCCGGTGGGCCGTGTGCACAAAACATTTAGCAGCAAATGGAGGGGGTTAAAAAGAGGTCGAGTTTCAAACCAGCTAAACTTCCATCTTGAGTTGCGTCTGATGCGTTACCTGTGCACGTTTGCTTTCACAAAACGTGTATTCAAAGCAGCTGTCATCAAAAGAGACACAAATCCTTCAAGGGTTAAGATTCCTTTTTATCCTCTATCAAATTATTACAATGAACAGAACACTTAGCAGAGACTGAGCACAGAAACAAATATGCATAATAAAATAATAACCAGGAATCTAAATTAGGCCTGTGTGATGGCCAATGCATCTTCGTACTCTCCAGCATACTGTGCTTCTAAAATTAAAGATTACATGAAATATAAGCTACTAAAACAGGCAAATAATGATTAAAAATAAGTAATTAAAATGCTGCATTATATATATATTTTGTAAAATTAAATTATGTATCAGACAGGCTATTCTTTGATTCTGATTGGTCAGTGGCATTCCATTTAAATTAAGTAGCCTACTTAAAATGGTACTTATATTTGTGTCTTTACCATCTCATGTAGAAATGGTTGTATTTAAGCAATAAATCATTTGTGTGCTGCATTGTGGATATTTTCAGAATTATAAACTTTACTAACTGTTGTCTCAAACATCACCCTTTGACTTTATCCACAATATAACATGACCTCAAGTGCCTTATTGCTGAAATCATGCACAGTTGGTCTAAATATAGTAACTGAGATACATAGTCTCCAAAACAGATTTGCTAAAGTGATCTGATGTCTGATGATAAAAAAAGTAAAAAAACACAATATCTCTAAATTGCTGTTTTGCCAAACGTTTATTGCAGTGACTCTGAAACAGAACTGTCCTTAATAGAAACAAATAAAGAATAAAGAAAACAAAGAACTGTGGTACTGAAACAAATGAACTGATATTTGATATTAGCCTATATGAGAAGGCATCCTGGGAATTCTAGTATGACTGAGTCGCTAACATGGCTAAATGCTGCCCTCTTCTGTTTGTTGTTAGGAAATATTTACAAAATCAAATTCTGTCATTTACTCACCCTGCCAAGGCAACATATCTCATTTTCATTGAGTTTAAACTGATGTTCTTTGAGTTGTCATACTTTTAGCACATAGATTAATCTTGCTCAATTAATCTGGCTCCGCCCTGATTACATTTTCAATGAGAAAGACAGTCGGCGCAATTTTTGTAGACCTGTCTCGTCTGATAATAATTCACATATTTACAATATTACCTGAAATCCATAACCTCAGGCAAACGGGGAAATCTGATTCTTTTCCACCTACATCTCTGATGGCCTGAGGTTGAGTAAATGAACAGCAAATTTTAATTTTAATAATCCCTTAATGAATACAAAACTGGGCTAACAACAGACAGACGTTTTTGAATTATAATATACAAAACACAAGCAACAAACAACAAACTACACAGTCACCAAGTCTTATAATAATAATAATAATAAATAATAAAAAAAACCTTTACAGTAACTTATGTATTAAACTTGGCAAAACTCCATAAGCAGGATAATGGACTGTTTTTGTTCAAGTTACAAATGGTTGCATCCGCTCTTACGGTAAAAATAAGGTGGATAGAAAATGTGAGGTACATTATCATTATGCAACTACTATTAAATAATAATAATAATAATAAAAACACACAATTGAAACCATCACAGTATCTGTAATGGTTTTACTGGTTATAATGGGAATTGTATTGGTTTTAATGGAAACTGTAATGGTCCCTTTGTTGGTGACTTGTTAAAACCATTTAAATCTTAATGGAAAATGTCCCAAAAACACATATTTTTTAATAGTTTTAATGGTTAATAGTTGTTGCTTTGTAATGTTCATAATGGTATTCGTAGTGGAAACCATTAGAATTTCTCTGATGGTTTCAGTTGTTGTTTTTTCAGCAGGGATGGTCTAAATATTTAGAGTACACACAAAATATTTAACATGAAGTATCATACATTAAACATTTGATTCATTGAGAAAACTTCATAAAACTATTTGATATAAGAGTCATAATGGTTTTTAATAATTCATATAAGAAAACACAATATAGCAATATAATGGTTGACTAATATAATAATTTTAATATTTAGCTATTTCTTTTATTAACGTGACATTTTTGTATTATTATATGAAATATTATATGTAATTAGAGATTTTTTTAATAACTATTTTTAAAAAACAATAATTATTATTAAATGATAATTTAGCAGTTGTTTCTAGCTTTCTTCAGGTGGTGCTGGTGGGACCCCTTCTAAAAATGTACGGAAGTGATCATCTGTGTTAAGTTCTGGTTGTTTGACTAACAGTTGGCATTTAGGGAAAAAATAGGTCGCTACCAACCCCATATTACTAAGTAAACTGACTCCTACTTGAGCAATAGACTTTTCTTTATCACTTAGACTTGTGTAGATGGGGATGAACATTACCCACATTACACAGTAACTCAAGGTGGATATGGTGATGTCTCTGGCCAGGTTGTACTGTCCAGGCGGCTTGAGAGCCATGAAGGTGGCCATGAATGACACCAGTGCCAGCACAACATTGAAACCAAGCATCAAGCCGAAGTTTAACATGGGCTCCACTGGACAACGCAAAAAGGTTTTCACGTAAGTCACCTCCAAACTAGCAACGTATTGGGTCAGAGAGGGAGCCTCTTGGGCGTACCAACCACACAGTCCCGCCTGGAGCCCGCAACATCCCAGAATCACAAACAAGCTTCCTCGTCCTCGTATGTTATCCAGGTGATCAGAAGACTTTTCAGGGAATTCTGTGATGCACACAATCTGGTAAGCAAAAGACGACAGTGTATATAATTATTTAATAAAAAATGATGAAGTTTAGTTTTTATTAAAAATCTCACTTTCTTGTTTAAATTCAGTGGTTAAGTTTGGTTTTATTTCAGGACTCAGATTTTACTTTGACCTTTAAGTGGTGACAGAACCACAGCTGTTTATCGTAAACAAGTCAAATTTAAGCACACTGAAATTGTATCAATATTTAAAAAGTATCTTTTTAAATTATTTGGTTACACTTTATTTTTAAGGTCTCTTTGTTGTAGTGTAGCCTAATTATATAAGTCCTGAGTAATATTAATTAACAGCATATAGCCTACTTACTGTACTGCGCTCTGCACATGACATGCAGAAAAAATATACATATATCATGGCCACGAATGAAGAGTTTATTCCCACGATATGTTTATACATGGCCATGACTTATCAATTCATTCCCTGGTTTTAGTGAAATCAAAATGAGGGAACAAATTAGTAAATCGTGGCCAAGATTTACCAGTGAGGGAGCAAATAAGGAAATCTACACTCTTAAAAATAAAGGTTCTTTATTGGCATTAGTGGTTCCACAAAGAACCTTTACCATCCATGGAACCTTTTCATTCCACAAAAGGTTCTTTATAGTGGAATAAAGGTTCTTTAGATTATTAAAATGTTCTTCACACTAAGAAAAAATGTTCACTGGTTCTTCTATGGCATCGCTGTGAAAACCCCCTTTTGGAACCTTTATTTTTAATAGTGTAGGAAAACTATATATATATATTACATTATTTGGCTGTTGTTTTTGTTGTAATGGGATAACCTTAGTTCGCAAAGAACTTGATTGACAGGCGATCTGATCAATCATAATGCTGAATCCGCCATCTTGCCCGCCATCTTGTTCATTCATGTTTATTTCATGCTTTAAGTAATTATGAAAAGATGATCGGTTCACGTGTGCCGCTTGAACTGAGGCAATACAGCGATCTGTCACGACACATAAAAGAGCCACAAAATGGTATTTATTGTTTGAATTTCTCAAAAAAAATAAAAAAATTTAAAGGTGATATCCTGTTTTATACCAGAAGTAACCTGCTCTGTCTTGCATTTTGGAACGTTGTCAGTTTCCTCTTTGCTCCGCGATGTTTTTTTTACTGCGTGAGAACATGTGTGTAGTGTGAGAGAGGCAAAATAATAATAATAATATAATAATAACTTCACAAAGACCTGCCCCCCTTAGTTACTGTTGCTATGTCTGACAAGCCATGCCACTACATACAAAATACATCGCAGAGCAAAGAGGGAACTGACAACGCGCCGACAGACAAGAGAGAGCAGGTTACTTCTGGTATGAAACAACGTATCAGCTTTAAAATGATGTATTTTTTAAGAAATTCAAACAATACCGTTTTGTGGCTCTTGAATGTGTAGTGACAGATCGCTGTATTGCCTCAGTTCAAGCAGCACGTGAACCAATCGTCTTTTCATATTTACTTAAAGCACAAAATAAACATGAATGAACATCAGAAATGATTTTATTTCAAGCATGAAAAGACATCAGTACACACCATTTTTCCAGTTTAAGTCTACCAAAGTTAATCTACTCTCCTGTCTCTTGTTTGTCAGACAAAATGGAGGATTCGGCGTTATGATTGGTCAGATCACCTATCAATCAAACTTCCTGTGAAGGGTCAGTTGCACTTTGTCTTCATAATGTTTGATTGTAAAAAAAAAATGCATTTAACATGCATTGATGCTTGTTTTTAGGATCACCTGAAGGGAAATGGTAAGAATGACTGAGAGGGCCACGGTGGGAAAAAAGGCATTCAGTGGCTCCTGCAGACGGCACACGACGTCTCCTGGCTGACCCAGGAACAGCACCAGGCTTACACATTCTCCCACTAGGCTCAGTAGCATAAGGCCAGTCAGGGGTCCACCTGCAGTTTTCACCAGTGGAGTTCCTCTGTGCCTAAAGAATAGAACTCCTACCCATACATGTGACACTAGCACTAAAATTCCTCCCAGAATGAGTCCGATTGACTCATAGTTGCTCCAGTCCAGGTAAGTATAGATGGGATAGACACAGCTTGTGCTTCGTAGGGTGGACCACTGGCCAGCAGGACATGATTTACACTGGATGTCATCTTTCAATCAAAAGAGGAGGCAGATAAAGGTTAGTCAACATCAAACCAAAACCTCTTAAATGCATACATTTCTTTTCACTACAGTGCCACGGGCATGTTGCATAAAGCAATTATGGTCAGAGACAATATTTGTTTAGAATGACTTGAAAACCTAGGTTGCTATAGTAGCAGACCTGAGCTGTTCAGGAACGTTCCCTCCTTGCAGTCAATGCAGTCGAAACAGCAAGAGTGGAAACCTTTAACTCTGCGCACCTGTCCTATCCCACAGTCTGAGGAGCAAGTGGACATTGGCACCTGTTACAAAGACCATTTATCAAGAGGTGCTTGCTCTTGGATGCACCAGTCACATCTATTTATTCTCCATTATTAGTATTTTACATATTTTAACTAATTTTAGGCCATTTTAGTTCATTCAAAAATGCTAAATCTGTCATCATTTAGTTTGCTTCACATTGTTCCAAACCTGTATGAGTTTCTATCTTTTGTTGAGTACAAAAGAAGATATTTTGAAGAATGTGGGAAACCAAACGGTTAATGGTAGCCCTTGACTTCCATAGTATAAAAAATACTATGGCTACATCAACTGCTTTGTTAAAATCTTATTTTGTGTTCAGCAGGAGGATTTCATGCAGGTTTAAAATTGCATGAGGGTGAGTAAATGATGTCAGAATTTCAATTTTTGGGTGAACTATCCATTTAAAGGCTTATTAAGATCATGAGAAACTGTGTCAAAACTAATGGCTGGTAGTAAAATAAGGTATTCAAATTAAAATACAAGCATTTCAAGTGCAAATAGTGTTAATATTCCATTCATACCTTTCTGTTTTTTGTGTGCCATGTTATGTTGTTTTTATTAATTGTGAGGTTCTGATAAAAGTATCCAATTACGTCGAAGCGCACAGTGGTGTCATTAAAGTTCCATTGCATAACATCGTAGCCAAAGCTTGGATTACCCTCTTTATCAAACTTAAAATTGACCCCCTCAAGATCTAAAGAAACTTTCTGGAGACTCCGTAACAGCTGTAGAAAGGATCATATATTGTTCTATTAGTACACTCTTAACCTTCTAGGATAAAACAAGCAGATTTACAGAAATAATTACTTGCGTGTGGTTACCTGCCATGGATAAACATTGTCAGTCTTGGGATTCAGAGCGCAGTGGGTGGCATTGCATCCAAACAAGTCATGCAGCGCATGTGCCACACAGTAGACGGCAGTATACACACTGAAAGCTGACCGCTGCACAAGTTTTATCTCTACCATGCTCACGTTGGCTTGACTTAGGTAGCTGCATCTTGTGCAAGGGTTGTCCAGAGGAGAGATTTCTGTATCTGGCTGCTGGGGGATTTGCATCTCTTCCATTTTGGTGAAGAGCTCATGGATGTAAGGAGTGAAGAGGTTAAGAGGTCTGGTGATGTCTGCGAACGCCAGCACTGTTCCTATTGAATTGATCCCAGGCAGGGTGGATACAACATCATTCAGAGCCCATGCTGTGCTTGCCACCCAAACGCCTGTCATGTTTCGTTTGATTACCTGATCAGATAGTGATCAAAAAAAGCATTTAGAATCACCAAAACTTGTCATGAATATAAAGCAGTGAATGAAAAACAGAGGAACATTAATTATATATTAATATTTTTCCCTTATGATGTCAGTTAAGATTTTTGATCCTTAAATTTTGCATTCTATTGTGCTGCTTTTCAATTGACCTATCAGTAAGCCCCTCCCCTCGAATGCAGATGAGCCAATGGCAGTTGAGTATCAGTTGCACAGGGACCAGAACTCGGACATCTTTAGTTTTTTTTAGCACCATAGAGAAATATTGGAAGACCCAAAGCTTTCATCGGTTTGATGGTGTTTATGCTACAAAAATGGAAAAACGATGTGCCTGGGGTACTTGTAACACTGTTTCCAGGTATCCTGAGAGGATGGGCAATCACATTTATTTTATTCCATTTCCTAAACCCAACCAAAACAGAGCAAAATGTATTCAACCCCAATCCCACTGAAGACGAAAACGTTCATTTTCTTGTTGTCATACTCTCATTAAGTTACAATTTTCATCTCAACTAGAACATTAATGTCATGTGCGTCAGCAAGGTATCTCTGGCTAAAACTAGCTAACATTAAAGTTAGCGAGTCCATGCTAAAGTACAAACCTAAATAGAGACTGTTCTCGCGTCTTGTACAGTGTAGGTCAAAAACACAAAAACGAAGGTCTACATTTCAGTATCTCTCCATATTAAAGTGGTTAAATGTACATTAATTTAATCTTACACTGCGTACATGAACAGTGTTGATCCTGGATGTTGTCATTGCGATTGTGACAACCATAACATGAGGCTTCTCTCGTTTGCATTGTGATCTATATTTTTACATATTTATTTTAAAATCCTTCCCTCTATGGCATATTTAAGGGGATAGTTCACCCAAAAATGAAAATTCTGTCATTAATTACTCACCCTCATGTCGTTCCAAACTCGTAAGACCTTCGTTCATCTTTGGAACACAGATTAAGATATTTTTGATGAATTCCGAGAGATCTCTTACCCTCCATAGACAGCAAGGATATTACCACGGTCAACGCACAGGAATGTAACAAGGGGATCCTTAAAATAATCCATTTGACGTCAGTGGTTCAACTGTAATTTGACCATTACTAGAATACTACTAGAATACTTTTTGTGTGCAAAGAAAACAAAAATAAAGACTTTATTCAACAATTCGTCTCCGTGTCACACTGGCGTCACTTTGGAGAGTATCACATACGTAAACAACGTATGCAACGTATGTACGCAGATACGTTGTTTACGTTCAGATCAAAGCGTAAACAACGTAAACATATGTTGTTTATGTATGTGATACTCTCCAAAATGGCGCTATAGGGTGACGCAGAGGAGACAAATTGTTGAATAAAGTCATTATTTTTGTTTTCTTTGCACACAAAAAGTATTCTCGTAGCTTTGTAAAATTACGGTTGAACCACTGATGTCACATGGACTATTTTAACGATGTCCTTGCTACCTTTCTGAGCCTTGATCATGTTAGGATGCTTGCTGTCTATGGGAGGGTCAGACATCTCTTGGATTTTATCAAAAATATCTTACTTTGTGTTCCGAAGATGAATAAAGGTCTTACAAATTTGAAACAACATGAGTAATTAATGACAGAATTTTAATTTTGGGGTGAACTATCCCTTTAAGTCCCACTTGAATGATGGTGCTTCTGTGTCCAAAATTTATTAAAAACATATTGGGACATGTTTTTCACACTGACAGCTGTCATTGTAAGACAGTTAGCAACTCTGTTTGTTTGTCCGAGTGAGCGACAGTAACTAAGGGGGGCGGGGCTTACCGATAGGTCAATTGTTTTTCTATGTAAACATGCGCTAGCTTTGAACATTGCACTTGCATTTTGCATCTTTTGAAACATCTTACACATGATAGATCATTCAAAAAACAGCAGTTCTTAAAATCATTTTTCAAAACCTTGCATTTTTTTCCATTCATAAACAAAAAATACATTCTGTTAAACACCCTGTTAAAAAACAAACAAAAAACAGCATATGCTGGTTAGGTATGTTTTAAAGCATGGTAGCCGGTTTGAGTCAGTTTAAACTGGTCCTTAGTTGAACTGGTTTAAGCTGGTCCTGAGCAGGAGCTAGTTGCTTTGTAGTCCAACAGGACAAATCATTTGGCATAAGTGCAAACAAAATTTGTAGTGCAAAATGTCAATTTTAATGTAAGTGCCTAAGGCATAATTTCATAGTATTGCAGACTATTACTTAAAAAGATAAAGTAATTTTATCATAGTATGACCCATAAAGTTGCATTCAAACTGTTCACCTCTATGAAGAAGTCTCTGGCCGGTTTGGGGAGAGAGAAGACCACCACCACTCCCACTTTGGCGTCCACAATACGATTGAGAATCTCTTTTACCGCTTGCTCAGGATCACTGTATACAGGAATCAAACCCTGATATGCCACACAGATGGACTCCTCATTGGCCATACTGGAGAACTGCTGCTGACCCTTCTGCCCATATTCATCATCACTACCTACTACTGAAACCCAGTTCCAGCCAAACTCTTTCAGAAGCTGCACCATGGCCGTTACCTGCCAGCGATCACTAGGGACTGTGCGCATGAAGGACGGGAAGGTCTCTTTGTCGCTGAACATGTCGCTGGTGGCACCATAGCTAATCTAAAAATGCGCAATTAGACATAAATTTAAAAACAGGAGGAACATTGCAGATTAAAGGCTGGAATACACTACATGATGGTCACAGATTCAGATTTTTTTATAATTATTTTCCTTAAGACTTTGATTCCATCCAGTCGGAGGAGATCAAGCATTTTGTGCCGATTTTAGAACACATAGTTTGCATTTGTCACGTGAAACAAGGTGCTGGTTTCTGCGTGTTGCCCAGTATTTTAAGATCTGTTCAGTTTTTAAAAGTCGTGTAGTGTGTTCCAGCCTTAATAGTCCTTGCACACCGAGTCTGAAATTTTAAAATGCGTTTTTTTCATTTTTTTTCATATTCGTCATCCTTTCCTATCAAAATGCTTGCTACGGATGCGAAAACGCAGAAAATTGAAGTTGATCTGAATTTTTTTATGACGGACGAAAGTTCCGGAGGCAGTGTGTAAACATGAGTGACACAATGTGAGGTCATATTTATTTTTTAACGTGTGAAAATTTCGGATGAGAATTTCGGACTAAGTGTGCAAAGACCTTAAGTGTGATATTACTAGTCAAGAGACCAATCAGTCTTATTATTGCATATTTGCTAAAATAATTTAAGTAAAATATTAAAACAAACATTCATTTTTAAAGTATTTTGCTTACAATTTCAACACTATATTAGGGAAAATATGTTGCATCCTTTAAATCTAACACTTTCGATGGCAACTCACCAGTGGCATCAAGAAAAACCCGATCAGCTTGCCAATAACTGGGACCAACTCGGAGCTGTTTGGTCCTATGATAGCTATAACACGAGGCTTGTAGTCGGTGTAGTTACATGTGACATCCAGTTCTTCTGTCGATTCCTCTGTGAGAAGCTGGAGGACGGGCCTCATGACAACGGCTGGTTGCATGCAGGAGTCGTAACTCTCAAATCCCAGCGTGATTCCAGGGAGAAGATTCTCTTTCGAGTTGATCTCATCCAAAGAGAACTTCATCGCCAATGCGAGGGACAAACCATATGTGCTAATGCTGCCAAAAACAGAAGGATAAAAAGTGATTTTAGAAGCAAAGCATTTTCAGATTTTGTAGACTTCCTTCAAGATTTTACCTGTTGCATTCAAGATCGTCAGGCTTCACCCGTTTGCTCAGTTCACTGGTCAGTTCGTTAATGGGGAAAAGTCCTCCTATCAGAATATCTCCAGGCGATTTAAAAAGATCGGTTGAGATGTTCTTGAACCACGATGGCTTCGCACTCAATCCAGACCCTAGAATGCCACAGAGCACCAGAAGTGTCCACTCCTTAGCCATCCTGGAGGGTGAACAATCCAGGAAGCGTGAAGAAGCACATCACTATATCATGGAAATTAATAAATGAAAGTGAAATAGCTGGACTGACCTCAGTGGAAGTATTGCTTAGGCTCTTCTTGTTTTGATGTGTTGTGATTGCCTTAGTGGCGAGTGATTATGATGGTTTGACGGTCAACCGACTACACGTAAATGAGAGAAACGCCCCACCCCATACTTTTGTGATCAGCTTTCATGTGCTTTACATGTAAATTAAGGGTCTACATCAAGTTTCATTCTGGCTTCACATGGAAATGTTCTGGTCTGTCCTCAACATTCAAGCACGCTGAGTAAAGCTCTCGTTCAGTCTGTCGTTGCTATTTTGTTAGTTGCTGGTCTTTTCCACTATTAGTGCAAAGCTGTTTTCCAGCAAAGGTCAGAGGAGTTTAAGCACTGGGTCTAAAGTTATTATTTTGTACATAAAACATAGGAGTCAAATAAAATTTGTATTGTTCTTAAACAGGTGTGATTTCTCAGTCACAGTACTTCAGAAACACTTTGTGTCAAGCAGTTACAGAACACAAGCACAGAAAATAGGTCTGATTCAAAATATTTGTCTGGAAAAACATGAGTGTTGAACAAACAATGGAAATGAGGCAGCAGCTTGCACAATGCATTTGTACAGAAATGGTGGGAATTTCCATAGTTTTTGTTTGTGGCTTTGATTCAAAGTGCTTCATGATGGATGCTGGCCCATGCATGAATGATAGCGAATTAAACATTGAAAGACGTCATCATGAACCTTTGGCACAAATATGCACAGCAAGAGCTAACAAAGTATTTATGTAAGTTTTCAAATTATTTATTATTATGATTTATTATGATTTATTATTTATTATACAACCCATTTTTAAAAATGAATGTTTTAAAGATTTATTTCTAAACACCTATCAGAGATGTAGAATTGATTTTGTAACCTAAGAATTATTAGGATGTTATTGAATATTCCAATATCCATTCCAATATCCATCCAAGTTACGTGAAGTCACATACACTCTGCTTAATACTGTGGGTGCCTAATGGATTTGCATAAATGTAACATCAGATGTATAATGTCAAAACTGTCGGTCAGATATTTGCATGAAATTTTGACTGTTGTTAAAATGAACTCCAGCCACAGCCACATGTTTACAAGTGCTTTGCATACATGTGGAGCGAGATATGTAGCATTTCCCTCTTACATTTTTATTGGTCATAGTTTTTGTTTATATCTTTTTTGTTAATCTCACTCAGATTATTGTGGTTGAATGGATAAAAATCCAGACGATAAACAGATTATTTTATTATTAGCACAGTGTAAATACATGAACAGTGCATTATGAAGGACAAAAAAAACAACAACTAGGTTTTAATTGCAGCTTGATATGACGTTTTAAAACCTTTTGGACAGATTTTTACAGCTGATTTATTCTGGCAACCTTAATCATATCTCATGTCATTAACCAGCAGAGGGCAAAATTATGTTTTAATTAGTAACCAAGGTCTTCCCTTGTAAAAGAGTAAAGAATTCTTCGTAGTATCTTCCTGGAGATCTTGATGTCAACTGGTAAAGACACACGATTATCTATCCCGCTTTAAATCTGCCTCGAAGATTATTGCAACCTTTGATCTTTTACTTTAGCTTTCTCTCTCTTCTTTTAGTTTGCACGTATTGCTTTCTTTTTTTTAGAAAAGAGCAGAAGGTCTTTGACTGGAGCACATGATATAAAACAAGTTTCCTCTGCAGATTTTGGCTTTGATGTTCAGATGTGGATATCAGCATAGGGGTGTTTGTATGTTACCCAGCTGCAAAAGAAGCTGCATGTTCGGACGGCCTTTTGTGTGTGCGTAGGTGGATCTTCCACCTTCCCTCTTCCTGTATGTGTAGGTGTGGATGAGCAGGTGTGTGCGTAGGTGTGGGTTTGAGTGAGTTATGAAGCAGCACATTTGGACTTTGTTTTATGATCTGAGGCTGCATTAAATATGCAGGTTTAGAGTTGATCCATTAAATCTGCCACTGAAATGTTTTTTTTTTCCCCCGACAAGCTATATACTCATTGAAAGGAGGATAATATCTTGGCATCTACTGTAGCTACACCATCAACTGTTGAGTGACTTAAAGCACACTTAAAATGTCCGTTATACTGTTAGCAAAAAAAAGGTAGCTTTAGTGGCACAACAGTTTTCTATTGCAGTGAAAATTTGAAAATTACACTTTATATATCTCTAAAAGGTGCATAGTAGTACTAATTTGCATCACTTAGGAGTATAAAAAGCATGTAAAACAGTTTCTTACTGTGGCAATAACCTGAAATGTACACTTTTATACTTCATAAACCACTGAAAGGTGCTTATTAGTAAAAAAAAAAAATTTTTTTAAGTCAAGTTGAGCTTTATTGTCATTCCGCTACATATGTGGACATACAGTGGAACGAAATGTCGTGTCTCGCAGGACCACGGTGCTACATAAATAAGCATAAACATAAACATACAACACTAGACGTAAGAACAATTTTTTGACCTACATAGCTACCTTACTGAATCGGATTAATTCACATAATTTATGGGTAGATGAACCATGTCTCACAGTTCTTTTCAATTGGAGATATGCAATAGGAAAGTAAATTTTAGTTTACCAAAATACTTTTGCAAAATATAGGCACCTTTAGTGGTATAACAGCTTGTTATTGTGGCGATAATCTGAAAGGTTTGCTTTTGTACATCGTATACTACTAAAAGGTGCTTATTAGTTTGCATAATTTATGGATAGATAAAGCATTTATCTGGCCTCAAATATCTTCTCAATAGGAAATATGTAAACATAGGAAAGTAAATTTTAGCTCATCAAAATGTTTAATAGGAAATATGTAAACATAGGAAAGTAAATTGTAGCTCATCAAAATGTTTAATAGGAAATATGTAAACATAGGAACGTAAATTTTAGCTCATTAAAATGTTTTTGCAAAATTTGGTACCTTCAGTGATACAACAGTTTGTTAGAGTGGCAATAATCTGGAATTCATACTTTTGTACCTTTTATATACCACTAAAGGTGCATATTAGTACTAATCTGCATCATTTATGGGTAGATAAAGCATGTATCTGGTTTCAAACTTTGTAATTTGAAATATGGCAACATAGGAAGGTAAATTTTAGCTTGTCAAAAGGTTGTCACAAAAAATTATTCCTATAGTGGTAGACTTTTTATTGTGGCAATAATCTGCAAGCTATTTGTACCTAAATACTACTAAAAGGTGCATATTAGTACTATTTTAAATAAATACCACATATTTGCAAAATTTAGGGGGAAGTTAAAGCATTATCTGTCCTCAGACTTCTTTTCAATAGGAAATACGTCAACCCAGGAAAGTAAATTTAGTTTGTCAAAACATTTTCATGCTTGTCATGCTTTTAAGTGCTTTTTTCAACAACGCAATGGTGGTACATAGTAACCCTTTGCAGGGTTTGCATACAAAATTTTGCAACACATTGGACTTTATCATTGGCTTTTGAAAAGTTTCCAACATTGCAAAATCATGCATTTACTGTGGTATGCACTTTGAAGGATTTTGCATATTTTGTGCACAAATAATTTAGCCCACTCATAACATAAGCACTGACCTTTCACGTACCATCCTGTACCACACACTTGTTTCTCTACAGGGAACCACTAGGTGGCAGGACCGTGTCTGCCAAACAGCATGGGCTGAGGATGCATCTTAGCATGCGTCCTGATGTGCCCTGCTTGCACAATGTTCCAGAGTATCATTAACGAAATGGTTAATGACTGCAACAGCATGCTGTTTCTGTTTGTTCCAATAAACAAACCAAAATACTCAAATAAAGGTTATTGCAAGTTTTTTATCAGCTGAATATATGAACCTAATTCCTAATTAGGAAAACAGCAATAGAGCAGCACATGGATCTAGTGATATGCACAGAGAGGGCAAAAGAGACATGCGTGGGTGGAAGCCGATGGCCTCGGGGCCGTACAAGGGTACACTGTGTAGCCAGAGCATGTTTGGACAGCTGATATCATGCGTTGAATGTACCTGGTTTCAGGGAATAGAGATGTGACCGGTTATTAGTCTGCTTGTCCTATCAGCAGATAATTACTCTGTCAACATTATGTGTGTTTGGTTTGTTCGGTGTCTAGTTTGCGCCTGAGATTTTACAGCTTGCGTAAGAATGTTCCGCTGCCACTATTGCTCAGGTCTGCGGCTTGTTGTTTTGTGTAGGATTGTATTTTCAGTGAAGAACGGATGTGTGATGTAACTTTATCCAAAAAGCATCAATTTGCAAATGTCAGAAAAGGTGCACAGTCACAGTATAGAGTGCATGAGTGTTTCAGGGAGTGTTGAAAGCTAGTGCTGGGATCTCCCAGAATGATGTTCTAGCCTGATTCCCTGAGGACTCACTGCTTTGTTCTGCTGGACTTCCATTTGTGTTGCATACAAAACCCCCCCGCTCCCACCAGACCCCTCATGTTCCTCTCTCTCCCCACACCGTGAATGGTTGGATGAGTCCAGCTCTAATCTCCATCAGCGGGCCCAGAGAACACTGGGCCCGTTGTCAACATGCTGGCTAGATCCACCACAGTCGCTGACAAATTATTAACTAGACTCTCGTTCTCTGCCTCGCTTGATCCTTGCTTTGCTCTTTTTCCCACTTTTTCTGAAAATCCTGCTCCCTCAACATGCTCCTTTGTCTTCATATGCGCCTAATAATAAGACAAAAAATTATGCTCTGCAATATGTTTGCATGTACATAAATACTTTGGCAGATGTTTTTTTAGAAGAATGAGTATGTCTTGTGTTCGGGAATACTGGTCGAGTGTTTTTCGAGGTTTTGTTTTACTTATTTTACTTGCCATATACATATACATATACACACACACATACGTATATATATATATAAATATACACACACGCAATAAGACAGCTAGATATAGACATATGAACAACTATTTTTATTGTTTATTATTTTCAGTTTATTAATTGATCAATGAATTTGTTAATCTAGGTTTATGTTAATTTAGAAATATACTTTAGTTCATTCATTCATGGTCATTTATAATTATGTATGCTCATTTCTACACCATTGCAAATGTTGAAAAGTTATTAACATGTAGAAATTAACATTAATAAATTAATTAACATGCTTAATAAATGCTGTATTGTTCATTGTTTGATACCTAATACATTACCTAATGTACAAAACTGCTAAAGTGTTACTACTACTATAGCTTCTATACTTTACTATTCTCTGCACATTAAACTGGAATAGAAAAAAAGTATTTTATATTGAGTGAAATTGTGCACAGCACCTTTAAGAAAAGTACCAGTATGATTGCAACTGCAGCAATTGCATTACCTGCAGGGATTGAGATAAGATAGCAAAGTGCAAATAAGAACGCAGAGTTATGATTATAGGATGCGCAAAATGCTTGTTAATGAAGGTAATTTTGTTTTGACAGTCCAAATGTTACGAGTTAGCCTGTTACAGTTTTATATGATGTATGTTTTTATGCAAGTCAGTGATTTTATCTGTATCTGGTATCCTAACCTGTAATAAGAAATAGTGTATGTTTTGTGTTATGAGTGTGTTGGTTAAGCCTGCCACCCGCAGTTAAACACATACGACTCATCCTCGTTTCCTGTTGTCCCCCTTTATCTACACTTGTCCGACCTGTTCTTCTGGTTCCCATGGGCTGTGTGTTACTGTATGTACTTTGTGAATGTGTGTCTATGTATGCGTCACAAAACGGGTCAGACACAGACAGGTAAGTGAGTGACAAGCAGGTTTATTGAACAACAGAGGAGTATGGATGCGAGGAATGGCAGGTAAGGGGAAATACAGCAGATTGTCCTTTGGATGTACGCACGATACCGAGAGTGTCCTTTTGTTTGCAGGAGAGCCAGCGCAGTGGGTAGAATGATGAACGGGAACAACACGGGAGGATCGCTGGAGACACGAGGGGAACTGGAAGGTAAGTACACACAGGTTAGATGGTTTGAGAGTCAGCTACAGTTCGGGGTAGTGAACGGTAGACCGGACAAGGAGCGTGTGTGGAGTGAGCCTTGATAAAGGGGAGCTTGATGAGCTGTGGCAGGTGCGGGGAATCCGTAATCAGGTGATTGGGATCTGGTGAATGTGGGTGCTGATGACTGTGGTGACTGAGATGTTTCCCTGACAGTATGTGTGTGACACACGCACACATGCATAGTCATGGGCACAAACATAAATAAACACTGCTTATGTTGTAGGAAATGTACCAGATGATTATTTTCACCAATCACATACGCACAAACCGGTCACATTTCAAATACAAACTCCGTAATTAAAGTCTAACTGTTACGTTCCCATTTTATAATTAATCGAGGGGAATTGAGGAATACATAACAAAATGAAAGGAAAGTCCACATGGAGCCTCTCATCCCAGTCCCAGCCCTAAAGAACACTGCAAATTTGATTTATTATATAAAGGAACCACAGAAACAAAGCAAATAGGCTTCAGGAGGGGGCAAGGCCAAAACAACAAACAAAACAAAATCTTACTCAATTTTAAATCCAATTTACCTAACACGGGAGAAAAAAAAAAAAGACAATAGCACTGCCTAACTTGCCCAAAAACAGGAGAAAAAGAATTGACAAACGAAAAATGGCACCCTCCTCCCTACAAATTATAGAATAATCAATTTAACAAATATTAAATAAAGAACTATCAAAAAGTCAGCATTATTGGGAGCTAGATTTAACAATCTAGGCAGGAGCACAGCAGCAGTATGCTAACCGGAACTCTAGCACAGACTGACATTAAGGATCAGTTAACAAACACCAAAAAAACAACAACTAGCAACACTTGTCTGGGGCTGCAGAGAAGGTCCATGTGGGTGGGTGGGTGGGGGGAGAGGGGGGAGAGGGGGGAGAGAGAGAGAGAGAGAGAGAGAGAGAGAGAGAGAGAGAGAGAGAGATGGCTCAAACTTCCTCCTTTCCTCCCTCTCTCCAACTGTGCTTTCTTGGTGGCTTTTATAGCTGGTTTCCTCTCTGGAGGAGCCAATGAATGAAAAGTTAGTTGGTCATCAGCAAATGAGTATCAGGTGCCAGTAATCAACTCCTATTTGAGCAGCAGCACAGGAAAGAGAAAAGAAAACAGAGAACATACAGAAACTCTTAACTGACCCCAGAACAGTACAAATTACGTCACAGGACGTAACACCCCCATCACCAAGTTTATAACCCATGGCTTATAAACAGTTAATACTTCACATGTATGATACACTTTAATCCCCATCACAGGCTCTAGACAGCGCATCTGCCACAACATTCTCAGAGCCTTTCTTGTGTTGAATGTCCAAGTTGTATTGTTGCAGATACAGTGACCAACGCAGCAAACGTTGGTTTATTGCACATGCGAGACAGGAAGACAAGGGAGTTATGATCAGTGTAAACAACAAGAGGGGTACAATAACCTCCAACATATACTTCAAAATGCCTGAGGGCCATTACTAATGCCAGAGCTTCCTTCTCGATGGTAATATAGCTCTGTTGAGACTTTGAAAACTTCTTGGAAAAATTGCTTCAAGTTGACGCAAGTGCTGTGGGAGCTGGTGCAGTTTTGCTGCAGGAAGACATGGCAGTAATTGAGCATCCTGTCTTCCTGCAGCAAAACTGCACCAGCTCCCACAGCACTTGCGTCAACTTGAAGCTTAAAAGGCAAAGAAAAGTTAGGAGCTGATAAAACAGGACTATAACAGAGAAGGTCTTTGGCAGCGGCAAAGGCACGGTCACACTCAGGACTCCACACAAAGTTCTTTGAAGTGCTAAGCATATCAGTAAGGGGTGACACAATTTTTGCGAAGTTCTTACAAAATCCTCGATAGTACCCCGCCATTCCTAAAAATCTGCGTAACTGACGCTTGGTGCTGGGTGTAGGGAATTCAATAATAGCAGACACTTTTGCTTCAGTAGGCTTGACATAACCCTGACCAACCTTTTTGCCAAGGTAAGTTACAACACCTTTAGCAAACTCACACTTGACCAAATTGAGGGTTAATTGAGCGTCACTTAACCTTGTAAACAATTTCTCCAAACTGCAGATGTGATCTTCCCACGCATCTGAATAGACTACAATGTCATCCAAGTAAGCTTCACAATTAGGCAGGCCCAGCAAAACTTTTTGCATAAGACGTTGAAATGTGGCAGGTGCATTTCGCATCCCAAAAACCATACAGTTATACTGTAGGAAATCATCAGGTGTTACAAATGCAGAGATCTCACACGCCCGTGCAGTTAGTGGAACCTGCCAATAACCTTTTAACAGGTCTAACTTAGAAACAAACTTTGATGCACCAACTCTGTCCATGCAGTCTTCCATCCGTGGTAAGGGAAAGGAGTCAGGTTTCATCACACTGTTTACTTTTCTATAATCTGTACAAAAGCGAAAAGTGTTGACAGATTTTGGGACCAGTAGACATGGCGAACTCCAGGGACTTTGGCTGGGTACAGCCAGTCCATTTGTAAGCAAATAATCTACCTCTGATCTCATGATTGCTCGCTTTGCAGGATTCACTCTGTATGGATGTTGTTTGATTGGAATAGAATTCCCTACATCGATGTCATGAAACAACATACTGGTTTTACCAGGCACATCAGCAAACAGGGTAGGATGTTTCCACAACAACATTTCAACATCCTTACGCTGGTCTTCAGGTAAATAAGATAAACAAGAATCCAAACTACTCAATATAGCTGAATTATTCAAACGAACACCAAGTGAATGAGGTTCATCTAACAATTCCTCAACATCAGGACTGTAAACGGGAGCTACTGTAACACTGGGTTTCAGTGTTGGTGAGGGAAGAGGAGTCTCAGAAGAATTACGTGCAACATAACGTTTTAACAAGTTAATATGACACACTCTCTTCTTACGACGACGATCAGGAGTATTTACAACATAGTCTGTGTCATTAAGTTTTTGCTCAATGACATACGGACCAGAAAACTTGGCATCAAAAACGGAGCCAGGAACAGAAAGTAATACAAGAACAGAGTCACCAGGTTGAAAACTGCGTTGTACGGTTTTCTTATCAAAATGACTTTTCATTTTAGACTGCACTGTGGCTAGATGGACTTTGGCTATCTTGCAAGCCTTTTGTAAGCATTCGCAGAAAGAAGTGACAGTCTAAAATTGGGACAGCAGGGCTACTCTTACTAGTTAACTGTTCTTTTAGCAATTTCAAAGGCCCGCGAACAGTATGAGCAAACACAAGCTCATGAGGACTACATCCTAAGGACTCCCTCACAGCAAACATGAGTAGTGGCAAGCCATCCATCCAGTCTTTTCCAGTCTCGACACAGTAAGTGTGGATTATGGACTTCAGGGTTTGATGAAAACGCTCTATCGCCCCCTGTGACTCAGGGTGATAGGCGCTAGACAGTCGGTGCGCTATACCCAACTCTTTCAACATCTGCCCGAAAACTTTTGAAAGTGAAATTCGTCCCCTGATCCGTTTGAATTACTCTGGGCAAACCAAATGTTGTAAAAACTTTTTAAATCTCTTTCAACACTACCTGTGCCTTTAATGTACGTAGCGGTACAGCCTCGGGGTAACGAGTAGCAGTACACATCATTGTTAAAATGTACTGGTGCTCATGTTTTGACTTTGGAAGAGGCCCTACACAATCAATCAACAACTTTTCAAATGGCTCACCAATAACAGGAATTGGATTAAGGGGAGCTTTTGGGACAGTTTGATTTGGTTTGCCTGCACGCTGGCAGACATCACAGGAGTGACAAAAATTAGACACAGCACATTTTACTCCAGGCCAATAGAAGTGCTTTGTAATGTGCTGAAACGTTTTGTTGACATCGAGGTGCCCCGCGATAACATTTTCGTGTGCCAATTTCAAAACTTGAGAACGGTAACTGGCAGGCAAAACAACCTGATATACAGTCAACCAATCATTTCGTTCTGATTATTTTGGTTCCCATTTGCGCATTAAAACTCCCTCATCCCAAAATTAACCTACCCTTGCTGTTAAAAGATTGCCACAATATACCGTACACATTTTTCAAGTGTAGGATCTGATTTCTGCGCAGCAGCAAGGTGTTCCTTTCCCATCATGGAAGGAAACTCAGCTGCAACTCCTGCTCAGACACTATTTCCAATGGAACAGACAACTTACACACTTACACCCGACTCGGGTTGCTCAGCCATGAAATAATTTGAAAGATCAACCGCATCTTGAAACTTTCGTGACCGAGACCGAGTGACCGCACACGCTGGAAACACCAGAGGAAATTTCTCAACAAGAGCCGTCGACGCACACTCAATTGGCTCATTAATAACAACTGGCCTGGGAAAAACATTACCACCCACAATATCATTTCCCAGGATAAAGCTCACATTGTCTACGGGTAGTACACGCACCACTTACATGCACCCAATTGAAAAACACCCGTAGCCAGGTCATACTTTATATTAACAACATGTAATGGAACACTAACGCACCCCATTTCAATTCCACGCACTAAAACATTTGCGCCGGTATACGAAGCTTCAGAGAAAGGCAGCACATCCTCCAAAATGAAGGACTGGGCTGATCCTGTATCTCTCAAAATTTGCATGCACTCAACATTAGGACTGCCAGCTAAAGACACAAACCTGGCCGAAGAAACGGTCCAAAGGACGAGGTATCAGTGGCACACAAATCAGGAGCAGATTGTATTAATGCTACATGCTTTGATTTTTCAGTTGTCTTTTTGTCTTTCCAAGCTCGACAATCAGAGATCAAATGGCCAGGATTAAGACAATAAAAGCAAACTCTCTTTACCTGTATTTCGTGAAACGGTTTTAGCTCTGCCACCAATTTTATGGCCATTACCGCGAGTTGTATCTTGATCTACAGACTCTGTAGGAAAAATAGCTTTTGTTTGACGTCCAGAATAAAAAACTGTCCGATGGATAAGCGTGAATTAATCTGAAAGTACTGCCGCATCCGAGAGTTTTATCACTTTGTTCATTTAGATCAGTGGTTCTCAACCCGCGGCCCGCGGGCCGCATGCGGCCCGTCACGAATCCTAATGCGGCCCACCATGCTGTGCTGAACACAATTAAAATATAACTTTCAGTTTTACAATTCATTTTAGTTTTTACATTACTTTAAAAATGTACTAAACAAATATAAGCTATGATGTTTTTGTTATGTAAAATAATTTAGTTTTTTATATATATTATTTTCAGACATGAGCAGATCATTGTACTCATAAATAATGTTACGCATTTAACGAACACTTACAAGCGTGCACTTTGGCAGAATTCAATTCAAATAGTCATCAGCAGCCATTAGTTCTGTAAAATTGAGCATCAGAATGGACAAATTTGTTAAGGGAGAAACAAAATGTGGAAAATGCCAGTGAAGGAACGCATTCAAACAAGAATAGGCGCAGTGAAGAGAGTGCTGGACTTTCGGCATCAACTCTCGGTTTGCCCCGCCACTCACTTGAAGATGTTCAGGTAAAAAGAAACACCCATACTACTACGTAGCAATCATCCTTATTACAGAAATGTGGCAAAACATCTCTGGAGAGAACCTCAGATTATTAAATTTGAAAATGCTTTCCATATTTGGATCAACATAGGCTACATTTGTGAACGCACACTTTCTGCAGTGTCTTGCGTCAAGTAACGCTTCCGCGCGCGTCTTACAGACTGAAACTTACAATCACAACTTCATTGTGCTGTTACTCCTTTCGAGCAGAATTTCACAAAATTGGTAAGCTCCCGACAGCGTCAGGTGTTTTATTAGGTGAGTAGAATAATTTTATTTATTTCAATAAATGTAATCGTTTAGATGTCATAATATTTAGGCTATAAATAATATTATAAATCTGGTTGGTTTGAATTGATGACGTAATATGTAAATGAGATGCGTGCGGCCCGTGAGACTTGCACTTGGACCATAGTGCGGCCCGGTGGAAAAAAAGGTTGAGAACCACTGATTTAGATGAACCACAACACTTTCTGGCACGCATGTTTTAAAATCTTCCAACAAGACCAATTCTTGCAACTCTTCGAAAGTGGTAATTTTGTTTGCAAAACACCACTTCTCAAAGAGGGTCTTTTTTTTCCCTGGCAAATTCGACGCAAGTTTGTTTGGCTTGCTTTGAATACACTCTAAATTTCTGCCGATATGCCTCAGGCACCAACTCGTATGCTCTTAAAACGGCTGCTTTCATAGTTTCATAGTCCAATGATGCCTCAATTGGCAAAGCCGCACACACCTCTTGTGCTTTGCCAATGAGGTTACACTGAAGCAGCAAAGCCCACATATCCTTGGGCCAACTCAATTTAGTCGCGACACGCTCAAAGGCAATAAAGTAAGAGTCTACCTCTGTCTCACGAAAGGGCGGTACCAACTTGACATATTTACCAACATCTACATCAGCTTTAGGTGTTAAAGAATCAGGAGAGGAATGTGGTTTAGGAATCGGCCAATCATGTAAAGACCGTGTCTCAAGTTCAAACAGTTTAATATCACGATCTGCTTTAATTTCAAGAGCTCTCAAATGAAGGCGCTGAGTCTCATACTCTTGCTTTTTCAATTCCAATTCAAGCTCTTTTAACCGCAGTGTGATCTGAGGATCTAAAAAAAAGATTCTTTCTTTCCACTACTGACTGAACTTGAAATATCAGACACAGCTTCCATAGCGGTTACAGCTTCTATCCCCTGCTCTACTGTTCTCTCTGTGAAGGTACCCGCCTTTAACAATTTACGATGTAACTCATCCTTTACCACACATTTCTTTGCATTTCTAGAAGTTAGCGTTATGTTGTAGAAGTCAGCTAGCTCTAACAGATCTTTTTTTCTACAACGATTAAACTCCTCTATTGTAGGAGACAGTGAGAACTTTACTAAATCGAATTCCATTTTTTTACTCAAAAACAATATGGAATCTAATATGGAATTTCCTCACCCACTAAAGTTCAAAGCAGCCAATCTAAACTTACCTACATAAGGAAAATTAGATACATAATCAGTTGTTACCAAAACATGCACGGGACGAGCCCACAATTGTTACGTTCCCGTTTTATAATTAATCTAGGGGAATTGAGGAATACGTAACAAAATGAAAGGAAAGTCCACATGGAGCCTCTCATCCCAGTCCCAGCCCTAAAGAACACTGCCAACCACTAAAAGATCCACTACAAATTTGATTTATTACATAAAGGAACCACAGAAACAAAGCAAATAGGCTTCAGGAGGAGGCAAGGCCAAAACAACAAACAAAACAAAATCTTACTCAATAAGTTTAATCTAACTTACCTAACCTTAAAAAAGAATAACAAAAAGACAATAGCACTTCCTTAACTGCCTAACTTACCCCAAAACAGGAGAAAAATAATTGACAAAAGAAAATGGCACCCTCCTCCCTACAAATTATAGAATAATCAATTTAACAAATATTAAATAAAGAACTATAAAGAACTAAAGAGAGAGATGGCTCAAGCTTCCTCCTTTCCTCCCTCTCCCCAACTGTGCTTTCTTGGTGGCTTTTATAGCTGGTTTCCTCTCTGGAGGAGCAAATGAATGAGAAGTTAGTTGGTCATCAGCAAATGAGTATCAGGTGCCAGTAAAGAGGAAAGAGAAAAGAAAACAGAGAACATACAGAAACTCTTAATTGACCCCAGAACAGTACAAATTACGCCACAGGATGTAACACTAACTAATTAAAGCTTAATAGAATGAGGAGGTAAAGAAAACGAAAAAAGCCAAATCCAACGCTATCTCATGGCAATTCTTACGTATTTTACGAGGTGGCTAATTCGTACGAATTCTTACGAGCTCACTCGTACGATTTTGTACGATTTGTCTAAACCCCAGTGACGGGTAGGTTTAGGGGCGGGGTTAGGTGTAGGTAATTCGTACATATACATACGATTTAGCAAAAATCTTATGAATTTGTACGACTGAGGTGGTACAAATTCGTACGAATTAGCCACCTCGTAAAATATGTACAAATTGCCGTGAGATCGGGCTGACAAATTCTAAGTCTCTAGCACATTGGTCTCAAACTCAATTCCTGGAGGGCTACGGCTCTGCACAGTTTAGCTCCAACCCTAATCAAACACAGTTGATCCAGCTAATCAAGGTCTTCAGGATTACTAGAAACTTCAAAGCAGGTGTGATTTGGAGCTGATTGGAGCTAAACTGTGCAGAGCTGTGGCCCTTCAGGAATTGAGTTTGAGACCACTGCTCTAGCACATCATAAAAACCCAAGTGCAGGGTTAAAAAAAAAAAAAGATGTTCCAGGTTGGCACAAAATAATCAGCTGACCCTTTCTACATTAGACCAAACAGAATGCCTGCATCTTTAATCTCTTCAAAATCAACCACGTTTTGTACACATAAAGTGTTTTTGAAGAGAGAGAGAGAGATAAAGTGAGAGTGAGGACTAAAGAGGGTTCCCGCTCTGTTATAATTATACAGCATTTCATCGGTTCTAGAAGAGCTCAGAATTGAACACCCAATTGTCACCTACAAATATAGAATCGGCGATGTGCATTCTAACCCTGTAACAAGAATAGGTGCTGCTTACGACACACGCTCAAACACGCACATATACATATAATCCTCTCTGAGCTTCCCGTTTGGCACGCACACTTGAATGAATGCAGCACTGCTCATTTAATTTAGTTTTCAGGTGTAATGAAGCATAAATTATGAGCTGTCGTAATATATTTCAGCTGCTCCTTACTGTAAAATAGTAAATCATTAGGCTCCTCCATCACCATTAGAGACCTCCAGCAACCTCCATTATAGTTACAGATTACAGTCTGTGAATCCTCTACAGCTATTGTTCCGGAATTGTGATTTTTGCAGTTCTTGAAATTTAGATTTTGTGATTTTCTGTAGAAGTTTATTATGAAAGAATGGCCTTTTAACTGTTTGTTTTTGTAGCAAACGTTTAAGGGCAGCTTTTTTTGTAAAGGGCTAACTTTTCTGTAGCTAAAACAGTAGAGCATGGCACTATAGCAACAACAAAGTCATGGGTTCGATCCTCAGGGATTGCAGAAAAAATGTGATGACACTTTAGAATAGGGACCAATTCTCATTATTAAAGTTGCTTATTAGCATACCTATTATTAACATATTGGCTGTTTATTAGCACTTATAAAGCACATATTCTGCACGACCATATTCTACATCCCTAATCCTACCCAATACCAAAACTCCACAACTACCTTACTAACTATTAATAAGCATCAAATTAGGAGTTTATTGAGGCAAAATCCATAGTTAATGGTTTGTTAATGGCGAGAATTGGACCTTTAAATAAAGTGTGACCAAAAATTTATATCTTGACTGCAATGTAAGTCGCTTTGGATAAAAGTGTCTGCCACATGCATAAATGTGTAAATATTTGACGGTTTGTTTCTAATAAGAAAGACTATTTCTGTGTCAAACAGTCCTGTTCTCAACTCTCTGGTTGTTTGGCTTACATGTATGGATTTTGGTAGATGCATTTAAGCAAAGCAGCTTACATTGCATTCAAAGTACACATTTACATTTGATTAGTTTTTGCTTTTTAGAATTTTGGAACCCATGATCCTAGTGTTGTTAGCACCATGCTTTACTGTTTGAGCCACAGGAAAGCCCAGTCTCTAGATATGGTTTGACTTCTTCCATCATTAGTCTGTGGGATGTTTTCGCCAATAATAGCAATAGCTCACCTCTCCTAAAAAGACACTAAATATGAGGTGGTTTGTTTCATATCTGTAGCAATCACACAACACAACCAGTGCGGTTACAAAGTTTAACTTAGGTTTAAGGGTTTATTGCAATAATGATAGTGATGCTTTCCTTTCAAAAGCAGAATCTGAAGAAATACTTGTATTTAATATCATTCAAATTAGTTCCCCAAACCTAGTAAAGATTTGAGAGGCATATTAATGGTTAAAACAAGAAGCATAAACGGCCTCTGCAGGCTAGTGTTCAACATAATTGCATAGACCTCCACAGGTAGTTATTCTTGGAAATTTGTGGCACGAAACACCCCTGTCATTTAAAGCTCAGGTAAACTGGAGCAGCCTATCGGTAAACAGGGGTGAAAACATTCTAGGTTAATTGACAACTGTATGTAGCCACAGGCTAAAGCCAAAGGGAGCGTGTGTGTGCATGTGTAAGTGCAATTATCAGGCTTATGTAACAGAATAAGTGGCCCAGGAGCGGTCAGGCATGCAAGTCTTTCTCTGTCCTTTTCTAGATCAGTGGTCCATGCGGGACATTAATGCATATAATTCAATTAGAGAGTGTTGAGGATCTTTCCAGTCTAGAAGATACTCATTCTTAAAAAAAAATGCAATGTGACATTAAAAACAGCAACGTCACTGAGTTTAAAGTTGGAAATGCATTGCATACTAGTTGGAATAAGTGATTTTAACTGTGCCGCTACTTTTAGTTACTCCATGAAACGTGTTTATGTTTTTCCTCCCTCTTTTCATCTCTCATTTTATCCCCTCTTTCTTAATAAATGAGATGACTGAATAATCCCACCTGTTGAGACTCATTCTCACCCCTTGTGACTCACGTATCCACTTTTCCCAGATTCCCACACTGCAATCTGAAAATGGGGTGCTTATTATGTGGAGCTTTTTTTTAGTTGCTGTTTTGCCGCAGGCTTTTTAAGCTTCTTGGCGCAGGTCTGGATTTGATTTTGCCACTGTCCTGTTCATTCAAGGCAGACTGATATTACCTGACTGGTCGTGAGTCACAAGACCCTCTATGCCTCATAGGTTCTCAGAAGCCTTCAATAGAACGAAGGGATTTTAATTATACTTCAGGTGAGCAGTTAGTCATCTGTCAGATGTGTAGGCGCATCCTGTATGACAGAAGGGAGAATAATATTCTAATTTTAAAGAAAAAAATAATTGTTGGATAAGAGTGGGTGTGATTTTGTGCTACCGTCTGACTTTACGAGAGTATGAAACTCCTGCCATCGAGATCACGCTATTAGAAATAGAACATTCATTAAATGTGTGATTTTATTACAGGGCTAATTTCAGTGCAAAGATAGCCTGGGGTTGAAATTATAATGAAGGAAGAATGGTGCAAGAACAATGTATAGTTGGTACACTTAAAGGATTAGAAAATTGCCATCATTTACATGTCATTACATGTCAACATGTCATCCCAAAATTGTATTAATTTCTTTCTTCTGTGGAACATAAAAGAAGATTTTGCGAAATGTCTCAGTGGTTTTGTTGTCCATACAATGGAAATACAATGCAATGGTGTTTGGCTCCCAACTTTCTTCAAAATATCTTCTTTTGTAGTCTGTGAAAGAAAAAATGTGTAAGGCTTGGAACCACCTGAAGACGACTAAAACAGGGCCGTGCACAGACATGTTGACCGCAAGGGTCAGCCCCCCCCCCCGCACACCACTGGAAATTATGATTTGGGTGGACGATCCCTTCAAATACAGGTCATTTGTTGGATTATTCTCAGCAAAATCCTCTATGGGACGACTTTAATACCTCAATTGTATCTCCTGGTCTTTCTTCTATTACGAAAAAGATTACAGTAATCTTATCTAAAGCCTTCTCTAAGTCTTCTCTAAAGTTTCAGATGAGGCCCTCACAAATTCTTATCGGATTTGTCAAGATTTCAGTGTGAACTGAAAATGTATCATCAAGTTTTTCCTAAATAAATCAGCATGAGCTACGCTAGCCCTATTAAATTTATAGCTATACATTGTTAAAAACAAAATTTCAAAGTTGTAAATGAAACATTCAATAAAACAAAGATTAGGCCTAGCGGATATTTACAAGAAAATACTTTTTTAGTCTTTCTACTTCAAAATGTCATGTTCAGTTCACTGTTACTTGCAATTTCTTTGTAATTGTTTGTGAATTCATCATAAGTTATTTTAGAAGAAATATGAGAAGTTTTACTTTAGACTGAGGACTCCTGAGCAAAGAAAGAACTGAGAAACAGAACATTTTCCACTAGACTGCCATTAAAACTGTAGTCAGACAAAGGTAAAGAACACCCATTTCACTCTGTACTCTATAATTAAGAGCAGAACGGCAGCAGCAGAGACGTCTTCCCTTGTTTTAATTATTTTTTTAGCGATGTGGTGCCAAGGGCAGCTGAGAGCAATCAGACAGAAAGTGACAGTTTATCTGATAATGACATAAAAACGCTTCCAAATAGGACTAAAATGGGTTTTGTCGCCTGATGCTTCTCGCAATGGCAATGTAACATTAAATACTGTCATTTGAAAAGGTGGAGGAGGTGATAAGAATCTGATTTGCCTGCAGTCATGAGGCAATATTTTGATTTGTAACTGTTTTTTTTCTGTATGTATACTGTATGTAAAAATATGAATGGGTTGATTTCAGATGGGGATGATATCATCAAACATTTCAAACAAGCTAGCTGGGCACGCTTCGCAAACAATAGTCCATCTCCTCCAGTATGCCTTCCTTCACTTTGTAGTGCCTGATGACTCAATCAGTTCTTTTGACTCTCAAGGCGGTTTTACGTCACAATGGCTATCTTACAGGAAATTCCACATGACTTGAGTGCTGATCACAATAGCACTCAATGTCACTTCACAGATTGATGGTGCCAAAATGATACAAGTGTAATTTGCTCTACTAAGGCAAAGAATCAATGGCCGTAGCCTCAGTTTAAAAGAGGTGTCGGAAAGCTAAGATATGCCAGCAGCTGCGCTTGTGTTGATGAACAGTACCAGAGCAGACGTGTATTTGAGCTGGGTGGTATATACTGCAAAATTAGAAATGAATCAGTTTTTGTTCAATCTTAACCTTTATATTTGATTGGCTATCAGTGGGCAGGATATTTTCGTGTTATTTACACCAAAAATGCAAAATACTAAGCGGAATGTGAAAAATTTCACATTTATTGTCACAGGTAACTGTATGTAAGTTATCTGACACCTTTAAATGTGACCTTGGACCACAAAACCATTCATAAGGGTAATTTTTGTAAATTTGAGATTAATACATCATCTAAAATCTGAATAAATAAGCTTTCCATTGATGCATGGTGTGTTAGGATCAGACAATATTTGGCCGAGATACAACTATTTGAAAATCTGGAATCTGAATCTAAATATTGAGAAAATCGCCTTTAAAGTGTACCAAATGAAGTCCTTAGCAATGCATATTACTAACCACAAATTAAGTTTTAATATATTTACAGTAGGAAATTTACAAAAAATCTTCATAGAACATGATCTTTACTTAATATCCTAATGATTTTTGTCATAAAAGAAAAAATTATGAATTTGACCCATACAATGTATTGTTGGCTATTGCTACAAATATACCTGTGCTACTTATGACTGGTTTTGTGGTCCAGGGTCACAAATGTGTTTTGTTTCTGTTTATATATTCATTTTGGAGCCTTTTTTGACTCAGGTGTTGCATCATTTAACCTTTTCGTTTTTTTTAGCAATGCGGGCATACATTTTAACACACCAACCATTTTCAGTTGAATTTCCAGCCAATCAACTATTTTATAATATTGATTGTTACTGTAATATAAAATGACTACTTGGTCATAGCTTTCATTCGTTCCTCTGTGTGTGTTTAGGTCATAGCAGAGGTTTGCGTGTGAAGGAGTGAGCCGACTGTCAGTCTGAAACTAAAATAAGCAGGAGGATGTTACAGGTGCGTCCCTCTACTTTCAAAACACCTGCACCTGAGTCAGTCAGAGTTAATCACACCTCTGCCGAAGCCACGCCCACCGCTCCGAGCAACCTCAAGGAGACAGGAGACAGACTTCAAACGCACACACATACAAGCGAAAGACACACATACCCAGCGAAGAGGAAAACAAGTTATGTTTGTAAGAGACAGGAAATGTAATCCTTCAAATATGTAGTCCTGAAGAGAAAGGGTTAACGAGAAATCGCAATAAGGTCATTTAAGGTTCAGCGTGGATCTAATTCACATCCTGTTTGTGTTTGTCAGCTTCATGTGTGTCAGTATTTTTGCATGCGTTTGTGATTAAACCAATTTTTCAGCTTCCAAATTAAGCTGTTTGCCTGAATCACTGAGCTCGACATAACTAAACTACACCGGAGAAACTGTCCTAGGAAATACTACATATTGGAGTCAATGAATAAACAGTTTGTGTCTTTGAAATGCTGCAAAGAGCCTGATTCATTGTTTTTATAGCTTGTCATCTATAAAATCTATAAATGATCCAGTCTGCTATCCAATTAGCTCTGTATTTCAACTGTTGACTCACTTGTGGCTTTTTATTTCTTCTAGTTTTTACAACTATGTTGATACTTCACTCAAACATAACTAAAAACTTCATCAATCTCAGGAGTCAAGACGGAGCAGCCTCTGATCAATAAAACGTTGCTCTTTGTCAGTTAGAAAGCAGATTTAGTTTTAAACAATGATGCTAAACAGAATTGAACATGTTTCTAGGCGCATATGTTTGAAATTACGGCCCTTGGGATTTGGCCACCTTCTCTGTGTTGCCTGTTGATAATCAGTGTTGAAAACTCACAAACCGCTTGTCCTGAGATGCACTTCAGATCTCTGTTCTGTCGCACATTAGCAATAGTATACCTCCGTTTTATACGTCACTTCTCATACATCCGTGACTCATGTGGATTCCATTGGCTTTAGTGTGCAACCATTGGCTTCCCCCAATCCAGACTTGAAGGTGATTGGATAATAGAGGGGGGCTCTCAGTCTGGGGGTGGCCTTTCCCAGCAGACATTACGATGTGCCGTGTTGACGAACGCTTCCTCTGAGACAATGGCAATGATATGGATTCGCAATCTCCAGGATGTCTAAGAATAAAGGGATAACATTTTGTCATCATTTACTCACCCTCATGCCATTCCAAATCTTTATGACATTCTTCTGTGGAACACAAAAGAAGATATTAACAGAAAATGTAACATAAAGAAATCACCCAAAAAACTCACTGTACATGAAAAAAGTCTAAAAAGCCACAATAATTCAGAAAATACAAAGCCTGTACACTATGCAATTGAAAAAAAGCAAATACGATATAAAAATCTTTACTGAGGAATGGCAAACATCTCGGTCACAACATGACCTACTTCAGTGCCTAAATTAAATATTTGAAAAATGCAAAGTTAAAATTTTTCGGGTGACTATCACTTTAACAGAACCGCTTACGGCGTAGATATATACAAGGTATATATACAAAGATGCCTTGTTAGCGGCTGTTTCTATGGGCTGCTGCTATACGTAAGTCGTCGGCCATATTGGAATGGTCAAAGCCAGTTTATAAACACTCGAGAGCAAGTGGACTGTGTGTCTGCAACTGAATATCTATTAATATGAATATCTGTGGATGTCTATATCTGCAACAGACTTGATTTTGCTAAACTAATACAATGCAACAAGATGAAGTTGTTAGTTAACACAACATTTAAAAGTTAGCCTACCACAGTCTGAAAACCGGTAATAATGAGTTAATATGTATAAAAACTGAAACCTACATATTCTCACCTGTGAAAGTTTATCTGATTTCTTTGGGAATTTAAATCTTGGCAGATTTTACAATTAGAGGGTGTGCAACGTTGAGGCATTTTGGAAAATTCATTGATTTTTACTGTGAGTGGCGACACTATGAACGTTCCAAGATGGCAGATGCGTCAACTTCTACACATACGTAGCTATGGCTTATTGGCCCAAATGAAAAAAGCTGTCTCTGTTCCAGTTAAAAAAAAAATAAAAAAAAAATACATAAATAAATAAATAAAATGAATTTATTTTTATTGCCTATATTTTTCAATTATGTTTTATTTTAATAATAATAATAATAATAATAATTTTTAATTTAATTTAATTTAATTTAATTTAATTGTTTTTTTTTACCTTGAGAGCATTTTTGACACACCATGTCATCCATGTTAAATATTTCAATTTAATCAGTGTATTTAAATACATTGCCAAAGAATGTTTAAATGATTTTGGCTGATAAAACTCATAAGTCTGATTGCTTAGAAAACATATTAGCATAGTCTCCTTTACATGATTTTGTGTGGCCGATACATGTTATTTTATTTTATTTTATTTTATTTTTCTTTTGAAGCACCGTGTCATCTGACAAGTTAATTTAAATACAGTATCTCACAAACGTAAGTACACCCCTCACATTTCAGCAATCAATTTAGTATATATTTTCAAGGGACAATACTATAGAAATTAAACTTGGATATATTTTAGAGTAGTCAATGCACAACTTGTATAGCAGTAAAGATTTACTGTCCTCTGAAAATAACTCAACATACAGCCATTATTGTCAAAAAAGCTGGCAACAAAACTGAGTACACCCTAAGTGATAACAGCTATATGTCGTTTAACCATGCAAAGCCTCATGTCCTATTCATCATGTTCATGTTTTTGTCTGCTTGACAGGATCATACAAATTTGTGTATCTTGTTTTAGAGCAGTTAAAATTTGGTTCTTTGAGTACAATTCTCTCATACTGACCACTGGATGTTCAACATGGCACCTCATGGCAAAGAACTCTCTGAGGATTTGAGAAGGCCAGGGGTGCCCAACCCTGTTCCTGGAGATCTACCTTCCTGCATAGTTCAGTTCCAACCCTGATCAAACACACCTGTCTGTAATTATAAAGTGCTCCTTCAGATCCTAATTAGTTGGTTCAGTTGTGTTTGATCAGGGTTGGAGCTGAACTCTGCAGGAAGGTAAATCTCCAGGAACAGGGTTGGGTGCCCCTGGCCGAGGCTATAAGAAGTTCGGTAACAGCCTGGAACTGAGTTACAGTACAGTGGCCAGTGCCATATAGAGGTTTTCCAAGACGGGTTTCACTCGGAACAAGCCTCGCAAGGGTCGATCAAAGAAGTTGAGTCCTTGTGCTGTGTGTCAGGTGCAGAAGCTGGCTTCAAAAAACAGACGCATGAGTGCTGCCAGCATTGCTTTAGAGGTTGCAGAAGTGGATGGTCAGCTTGTCAGTGCTCAGACCATACGCCACACACTGCAACAAGTCGGTTTGCATGGGCGTCGTCCAAGAAGGAAGCCTCTTCTGAAGTTGGCTCACAAAAAAGTCTGCAAACAGTTTGCTGAAGACTACCTGGCCAAGAGCATGAATTACTGGAACCATGTCCTGTGGTCTGATGATTCTAAGGTAAACTTGTTTGACTCAGATGGTGTCCAGCATGTGTGGCGACGCCCTGGTGAGGAGTACCACGAAAATTGTGCCTTACCTACAGTCAAGCATGGTGGTGGTAGCATCATGGTCTGGGGCTGCATGAGTGCTGCTGGTACCGGGGAGCTGCGGTTCATTTAGGGAAACAGGGACTCCAACATGTACTGTGACATTCTGAAGCAGAAGATGATGCCCTCCCTTCAGAAACTGTTTTCCAACATAACAACCATCCCAAACACACCGCCAAGATGACAACTGCCTTGCTGCTGAAGGTGAAGGTGAAGGTGATGGAGTGGCCAAGTATGTCTCCAGACCTGAACCCTATTGAGCACATGTGGGGCATCCTCAAGCGGAAGGTGGAGAAGCACCATGTGTCTAACATCCTGCAGCTCCGTGATGTCATTATGGAGGAGTGGAAGAGGATGCCAGCAACAATCTGTGCAGCTCTGGTGAACCCCATGCCCAGGAGGATTAAGGCAGTGCTAGATAACAATGGTGCCCCTACAAAATATTGACACTTTGGACACAGTTTTTACATGTTCACTTAGGGTGTACTCATTTTTGTTGCCAGTTATTTGGACAATAATGGTTAAAAGTTGAGTTATATTTAGAGGACAGTAAATTTGTACTTCTATACAAGCTGCACATTGACTACTCTAAAATATATCCAAGTTTCGTTTGTGCAGTATTGTCCCTTGAAAAATGATACTAACATTTTTGCTGAAATGTGAGGGGTGTACTCACTCTTGTGAGATACTGTACATTGTCAATTTGAACAATATGGCCTGATGTCTGAAGTTTGATTGCTTATAAAAGTAATGTCATACTCTCATCAACTTGATTTTAGACTCTTATACAATCTAGTTTGATAAAAAAAAAAAAATAAAAAAAAATAAAAAAAATCTTAATGTGTAGAGGATTTTTGTTCGCTAACCCTAAGTATGACTAACAGTAATAGTGATGCATGTCCTAGCAAACCCCACTAATTACAGCAGCAAGAGTGTATGTTTCAGGATAGTGGTCTAATTTGCTGCTTGACTCCAGTGGAATGTGACTGCTGACTCAATGTGTCTGTCAGTATGTGTAGATTAACACATACACTCCTCCCCTTAATGGGGGTCACTTGTTGCCTTATGTCAGATTTCCAGTAACCGTTTCGAGATTTCAGGAAGTGGGTCTTCAACGTTTCTCAACAGCGTCCTGGTTGGTGCTGCCAAACACTGAATTAGAGCATCAGTCTAAACACTGAGTCATTGCGTGGAGTAGTATGTAAGGTCTAGCACCCTCCCCGTTATGTTTATCTTAAAATGAGCCTTCTTTTCTTGTCATTGTTTATTTTGTGTTCCAGAGTGGCAAAGGCAGGAAATTATGACATAAGCAGTACCCAAGTGGCCCATTCAAAGCGAGCGAGCGAGCGAGCTAGCGAGACGTGCTATACTAATGCACCACACCCTCGTGTGTCCATTTGCAAGAGTGCTCATATCATTGTGTACTTCCATGTGTTTGTGTCTGGATTACCTAGGCTCGCCAGGCCTCTTGTCTCTTAGAGTGCTGTCAAAACAAACAGCCGTGGACAAAAGCACCGGCAGTCGGCCTTCTCCTCCCTGGCCTGGTCGTGGCTTTCGCGCTCCACCTTGAAAAACTCAGAACCGGCTCATCTGCTGAGTTCTGGGGAAACCCTTCATCTCTGCATCGAGCCCATCAGGGAGCTCCTCCTTGTCACATTGTAAGTCTGGATTGCACTGCTAAAAAATATGAATGACCCACCCCAGAATGGTTACACCTCAGTGACAAATGCAGAAGATATGACTGAACGACACATTGATGTATTCTTTGATTTGTGGACATGCCAGAGTGACAGAGCAGATACTTGAAATCAGGACATAAATGCTTCATCAATGCTGTTGAAATGCTCAATCCAAAATGTGATTTGATTGAACAGGTTATTTTTTCATTATTACAATACCTTTGTTTCCATCCATTTAACACAATTTGGCATTTTTACTCATGTGTTTGAGTTTTAAAAGTTTCAAATTGACTGCTTTACCAGTAATTGAAATTCAAAGTGGTTGAAAAGGTGTGAGTGCAGGTTGTAACTTAAAAATTTAAAAAGGAAGTAGTTGACCCTTCGCCGGGAGTTTAATTGACAGGTGATCGACCAATCATAACGCCGAATCTGCTATTTTGTCCAACAAACAAACCAGACAGGAGAGTAGATTAACTTCGGTGGACTTGAACTTGAAAAATTGTGTGTATTGGCATCTTTATGCAGTTGAAACAAGGTACCTTCTGATGTTCATTCAAGTTTATTTCATGCTATAACTATTAAAAAAGGAAGAGATGATCGTTTACGTGCTGCTTGAACTGAGACTCTACAGCGATCTGTCACGACACATTAAAGATTCAAACGGTATTTATTGTTTGAATTTCTTAAAAGATTACACATTTCAAAAATGTAAAAGTTGTACAAATGTTAGTACAAAACATTCTTTTAGTAATGTTTATGAGACATTCTTAAAAAAAAAAAACTGTCCTTACATACTTGAACGTTTTCATAATGTTAAGTGAAAACGTTCTTAGAATATTGAAAATAAACTTTAAAGTAACATTTAAATAATGTTTTAATCACAACAAGACATTTGGACATTTTAATGTTCTTAGAATAAAATAAAAAAAACCTTCCAAATAACATTTTATTTTGGGTAAAAATAAAGTTAATAGAATGTTGTAAGAAACATTTTTGAAACCTTTAAATAACTTTATAATCACAACAAAAAGCTGGAAATGTCAGCATTTTAGAAACATTTCAAAAACGTTTTTATAACCTAAATTTGTTACCTGGGTATGTACGTGTATTTGCATTGTTCTGTGTAGATCCTGCCCTCTTGGATGCCATGATTGGTCGATTATGTACAATGCCTGCACACAATTGGTCAAACGACTTTTTGTACTTCACCCAAAGTAAGTATGAAAACAATATGAAAACGAGGCCAAAACCTGAATATTTTAGTCAATTTAGAAATTCCAGCCAGTGGAAAAGAAGTATGAAGTAAAAGTAAAGTAAGAAGTAAAAAAAAGAAGTATGGTCACCCTAAGCACTATTCTACAAAAATATTGACAAATTAATACTGTAATTGACCAATCAGAATCAAGTATTCCAAACAAATGCGTAACATGCAAATAAAAGTATAACTATAGCACATGTATCATGTCTGCAATGTGAGTACAAGCAGCAGACTTGCTTTTGCTACTCAGCAGAAATGTTGTTCACAAAAAGCTGCACTTTTAACACACTCTCATATATGCAAAACACACACACACACACACACACACACACACACACACACACACAGAGTCACACACCATGTGCAAAACTCTGCCATACACACACACAGAGCACATCCCCGTGGAAGAATGCCAAGAGGTTTTTAGGAATGTGACCTCTTGACCCTTGAAGCCTGCCTGGAGACGTCCACACGGACAGTAGGGAGACGGAATGGGTGATAGAAAATGGCATGGTAACAGGAAACGTTCAATAATAGTTATTCAATATACTGTTACCTTCACGAGGAGTGACACAGATTCTAGTTTTAGGTTGCAGGAAGGGTATGTCTTGTTCGTCTCTCATCAGATCCTTGCAGTCGCACATTTTTTTCTTGCTGTCATAAATCCTGACTTTCCAGTTTGACAATTTCTTTTTGTTCTTTTTTCCCTCTGTCTCTCTTTCTTTCTATCTATCTATCTCTCTTTTGGCAACATTAAAACATGCCATGACCTTGATTCTGACATATGGAGAGAAATGGCCTGGAAAAGAAGGCCTTAATCCATTCAAATAGGAGTGGATAATATCATAAACACACATTTGAAATCACAAATGCTGATACAAGGAGTCACTTAAATGTGTAAACCTACAACAAACACATACAGCACCGAAGACACATGTAAACACACCCACCCAAAGAGATATGTATACAAACACACACACACACACACACACACACACACACGTTTAGAGGTTAATACACTTTACAGAATTAGAGCTTGCAACACACAAAGCTAAATATTAACTGTTCCACAAATATTACAGGAAGAAAACTCATTGAAGCACAGACTCAGATACATTAAGTTTTTTATGCTAATAAACTTGGTGATAAATTAGCCAAGAATCAGAGCATAATAATTCACGTGTAGTACGGACAGATTTGCCAACCAAACGTACAATATTGAATGTCTTGGCTGTATGTGGTGTGCTGGAAGTTCTACAGACAGTATTGGCTGAGTTATGTAAAGCAACCATGATATTTGGTGTATTGCAATTGATAACTATCCTGTGAAAACCATTTTGGCAACAACAGCCAAGGTTCAATCAAACCTCACCCACAGCGACAGGGGAAAGGACACTGACATATCCAACAGAGCTGGTTCTGCAAGTGCACAAGGACAAGCCTCTAAAATTTCCCTTAGCTTACGAAGCTTGAGATTTATGCACATTCTTACTGTGCTGTTGAAAACACATATATTACAGAAGTGCAATGCATGTTTTTTATTTATGTATTTTGTCTTAAAGTTAGGTTGATAAAGGAAAGGCACAGCTAGTTAAAATTATGAATGTCAGGATGTCTTTCATTATTATTTAGGAATATGCATTTTAGTGTTTTTGTCTTTAAGTTAGGGTTAGAGAAAAATATGGAAGCGCGTTTCCGCCGCTGAATAAAAAATAAAAAAGTAATTGCGACTTTTTATTTCACAGTTCTGACTTTTTTCTCTGAATCGTGAGACATAAAAAAACCTTGCAATTGTAATAACAGTTTTTTTTCCTTGCACACTTTATATCTCTGACTTTTTCTTGCAATTCTGACTTCTTTTATCAGAATTGTGAGGCATAAACTCGCAACTGCAAATTATAAAGGCCATTTCTGAGGAAAAAATACTATTTTCTTACAATTGTCAGATTATATCTCACAATTCTGACTTTATAACTTGCAATTGAATGTTATAAAGTCAGAATTGCGAGATTTAAGCTAAAAAAAGGTGGTTACTTTATTTTACGGTCCAGTTCTCACTATTAACTCACTATTAACTATGATTTTGCCTCAGTAAATTCTTAATTACTGCTTATTAATAGTTAGTAAGGTAGATGTTAAGTTTATGTATTGGGTTAGGGATGTAGAATATGGTCATGCAGAATATGTGCTTTAAAAGCACTAATAAACAGCCAATATGCTAGTAATATGCATGGTAATAAGCAACTAATTATTAGTGACAACTAATCCCTAAACTAAAGTGTTACCAAAAAGTAAGATTTGCGAGGTTATATCTCACGATTTTTACTTTATTTCTTAGAATTGCAAGTTTATATCACAATTCTGAGAAAAATGTCAGAAGTGTGAGTTTCTGTCACACTATTGTGAGAAAAAAAGGCAGAATTACGAGATGTAAACTTGCAATTGCAAAAAAAGTCACAATGTCCTTTTTTATATTTTATTCAGTGGCAGAAACAAACTTCCATTCGAAAGAAATACAGAATACTGTAATTAGTAATTGCATGACGCTATTTTCAAACCGCAGCTGACTTGACTAGAGTTCAATACTCATTTTTTATCTCCAAAACTATTAAAATGTTATATTAAATTGCATGGAAAATACATTTGATCCATGGGTTCAGGATTATCTCCTATGATTTGCGGTTGTCTTTTGATTTAAAGCTGCGGGTGACAATTGTACCTGGGCCAGACAGGCTGGTGCCAATGAGCCATAAAGCATATCTTTCTGATTGAATCAAGGATGCACAATGGTTTAGCTAAGCGTCATAGCCGACATATTCCCTTTTGACATGTTAGATTTACACAGTTGCTCATGTTGGCAAACATATAATTGTGGCTACTTATGGCTATACTTACTTATTATAGTCTGATGGATCTTATTCCACCAGCCTATAATAAAACTTCTGAGGCTGACAAGTAAAGTACTTCCTAAATGCAGAAGAAAAGCAATATTAGGATGTTTCTCCTAAGGCTAATTTTGACCAGCCCAACTGGGAACTCACTTTTCAAAAGTCGTTTCCTTGAAAGCAGTTGAAAATAAGCAACATCTGCACATTGCATGACTGTAGTTCCCTGACCAAGCTGGGCGGATCGGGCGGGAGGGGGTTTAGGCAAACCATCTGAGTCATACTGTCTCCTCTAATACACCGGAAAAGGGGTCAGTGAGTAACTCTGGTCTCATCGAGTGGTTGAACAATGTGAACGATGTGAGGAATCTGACAGACGCAAACCCTTCCAGGACTATTATCTTAGCTCAGGCTGGGCTATTGAGTTCAGCTTCTAATGGATGATCGCTATGGAAACATGTAAAACAAACAATGCGTGGGTTTTGCGTATAGATGAAACAGTAGACAATTGCCATTCACAGTTGGGTTGATCAAAATAGCAGCTTCCTTAAGAACGGACAGCACACGTCTAAACAAAACCAGTAATCTTTTTGGAAGTTTACAGGTATGGTTGTTCGGCAATGGCTGTTCCAATTCTAAAGAAACGTTTTTTCTTTTTTTTTGTAATGTTTACATAAAAAATCTCAATACATAATTTGCAGCTGAATAAATCAATTGTTTGTACACTTTAATCTACAGGCAGACAGATGTATTCAGTGCCACAGTATGACTTTAATGCTCATGAATGTGTTTTTTTCTGACCCTGCTGATTCAAAATGAGTCACAAGTGTCTCATCTGGAAAGCCTTTTTTCAATTAAATCAAATGTTTGGCTTCCTTAGAAGGACACCAGTCACTTTTTTGCCTGCAGGCTAGACCAACCACAATGTTTGACAAATTTCAATTGACAAATTCCATGTGACAGTCCAACCAATTAGCATTGGTTTTCTGGAGAAAACCCCTTTCCCATCACAATGAGCAGTTCACCATCATTCATAGAAGTGTGCCTGTTATTTGGCTATTAGCTCTGTTAGGAAGCCCATGACTGACTCTTCCTCTGGCCAGACACACGTGTGTGTGTGTGTGTGTGTGTGTGTGTGTGTGTGTGTGTGTGTGTGTGTGTGTGTGTGTGTGTGTGTGTGTGTGTGTGTGTGTGTGTGTGTGTGTGTGTGTGTGTGTGTGTGTGTGTGTGTGTGTGTGTGTGTGTGTGTGTGTGTGTGTGTGTGTGTGTGTGTGTGTGTGTGTGTGTGTGTGGTGTGCATTTGTGTTAATGCAGTAGTGTTGGGGAAGCAACATTTATGCATTTGGCAGATGCTTTTATCCGAAGCGACTTGCATTGCATGTGAAGTATAAATTTTATCAGCTCATGCATTTCTAGGAATCGAACCCATGACCTTGGCATTAGCATTAAATTAATGCTTTGAAACTACTTTGGTTTCGAAGTTAAAATTAAAATGTATTCTAAATTTGCAATAAACTAAATGAACATTGCTATTTAATGAAATTCTTGTAAGGAAAGGCACTGAATTTGTCATAGATTGAGAAGACTTTAAAGGTGACTTATCATGAAAATCTGACTTTTGTGCCGCCATTGTGTTTTGCAAGCGACAACGGTGTACCAGTTCTAATGCCATGGCAAAAGTATATATCAGAAGTTCAAACTAATATGGTTTAAAACACATGATTTCAGCATGATAGACATGTCAAAACCAAACAGATGTTGTTGTTGTTTTTTAGCAGAGTATCTGAGATAGAGCTGAGAGACAGAAAAGTACAGCCCTATTCTGGAAAAGGGGGCGGCAGCAGCTCATTTGCATTTAAAGTAGGACTACCCTTGACTAAAGATTTTTATGATCGACTAATAGTCATTAATTTGAAGTGATTAGTCAACTAATCGCACGGTTATAATAATAAACCATATAATTCATAATAATGAACCTTCAGCACTCAAGCACACGCATAAAGCTTGCCACATCACACTGCAGAAGTAATGATTATGAATGCTTCATGGAAAAACAGCAAGAAGACTACCTTAACATTAAAATAATTAATTCATACATAATTGGAAAATATTTGGTTTCCATTTAAATTAGTTCATTTAAAAGTAGACATTTCGCTTTCATGTCTGTAAAGGAAATACAGTTTCAGTTATTTTATTTATTTATTTATTTATTGACGCGCTCAAGTTCACAGAGCTCTATAAAGCACACCATTTGCTTTCGTTATTTTACAAAAGCACAAGGTTTTGTTGTTATTGTGAGTGCACACAAATGAAAGTAGACCTTTTACAGATTTGAAAGATGTATTAATCTGTATGACCAAAAATGATGGAGTATTTTAATTTAAATGCAAAACACACTACCATTCAGCCTCCACACTCGGCACAAACACTTCAACAGCGCACATTTTTCTAGGTTAACGTTAAAGCGAGCGGCCATGTAATGATGCTACTACTTACATGTTTCAGATGATAAGCCACATTTGCGGTCGATGAACGAAACGAACAATTGCATGTCCTGACCGATGTACTGAAATTACCACATAGACCAGCTGTTAATGAGCTGTCCATCATGGACTATGTGACTTTGCCTCTTTTTGTGATTTTTTTTCTATGCGACTAATCAGCTAATAAAGTTTTGATCATCTAAGCCTCTTCTTGTCGACTAACGGTTAGTCAACTTTTACTGGGAAACCCTAATTTAAAGAGACATGCACAAAAACAGTGTGTTTCTGCTTCCACTCAAAATAGGCATATTTAAAATTCTATAATAAATGATCTGTAGGGTATTTTGAGCTGAAACTTCACAGACACATTCTGGGGACACCTGAGACTTATATTGCATATTGTAAAAAGGGGATTATTAGGTCTCCTTTAAACAAATTATTCAGTTATATTTTCATGTATTTAAATTGTTCCTGCAAGCGGCACTGATTTCACTTTTAAAAAAAAGATGTAAGATTGTGCGCAGGGACTCAGCCTGGTTTAATTTTTTGGTGTGTTCATTCAGATGCATCTAAATGAAATGATTAACTGGAATTTATTATATTTTTGTATGCTGTATAATTGAGAGAACCATTTATAAGAATGGTTTTGATTATTTCCTCAACATATTTTTAATACAATACAATGTGACATGCAAAAATATTGATGTTGGGTTAGGTTGCACTGCACTGCTTTTTCATTGGAAAAAATTGTTTGTTACTAGAAAAGCTACTTTTAAAACTGCTGTCACATTGCTGAAAAACACTAACGGAGGTATAGTGTCACTACTTGTATTTAGTTACCCATTCCAAAACAGACGATTTTATTGTGTAAAGATGTGGAGAATGTTTTTGTCTAAAGAGGATATTTGGGTATTGACTTAGTGAGCCTTATCTCAGTGTGCATAACACTGGGTTTTATCAGAACTGTAGGTAGATGGAAGCTGACGTGGATGTCCTGGGAACACTCAGCACCAGGGAGAAAAGTAAATACAACCAGGATAGTAAGGAAAAACAGATTATGCAAAAAGGTAAACATTCATAAGACAGACGGATAGGAGGAACCTGATATCGTGCAATACTACTAGACTCGCTGCTGAAAAGATAACTTGCGAGACTCTGCACACATGAGAACCCTCAAGGTGCAATAGTTTCCAAGTAGTGACTCTAGTCTTGAATTTGAAATTAATTTGAATTGTGAAAGCAAACAGAAATGCAGTTTGGATTTGAATGCAAAGAAGTAGAATTAAAACTGAAATTCAAATAAGTTTCTGTAAGTTTAATTTTTAAAAAGAAAAGCTGTTGGCTTGACAGTTTGATTTGAAAGAAGCAATCAAGATGTAGAATTTCAATTTGGATTTTAATGTAAATTTATTTGGTTGGACTTTATTTTGATAGTCCATTTTAGACTTTCTACTAACTATGGGTAACTTTGGAATTACATGTCAACTAACTAAAAAAACTTTTAAAACTTTTAAAAAAGTGAATTTTAAGGTTTACAGGCCTTATGGACTGATGGATGGATGGATTGATAGATAGGCAGACAGACAGACAGACAGACAGACAGATAGATAGATAGATAGATAGATAGATAGATAGATAGATAGATAGATAGATAGATAGATAGAATCAGCTTCCTGTTAGTTGTGGCTAATTCAATTCAAATTCACACTTATACTCAATTCGTCAATTCAGAATGTTTCATAAATCTACTTTAAATCCATCACCACATGTACCTGGTGTAAGAATGTCATGCAAAACATTTCAGGAGGATGCAAAGCACCATCCAAACTAACTTAAAGCATGACTATTCAGGATGCACATACTGTCTGCTGTTTGCGTCTTTCTGAGAAGCGATTCAGCGAACAGACTGTTATATAATCTGAATGGTGTAGATGAGACGGAACCCTCATAACAAATGCACATTGTGCCAGATGCTGTGAGTCTGCCAGCATGGAACCCAGGACATTGGCAATAATACGACTATTGTTCAATTCCCACTCGCTCAGTTCAGTGTAACAGCACTCCAGTTCAGACAGTCCTAAAGAGTGCTACTGCAAAACTGGGGAAAAGGACCTTTGCGTTAGGTTAAATGTCCATCCATGGGATGTCTGTCAAATAAAATGTATACTGCCAGTCAAAAGTTAGGGTCACACGTGACAAAATTAAATCTGTAATGATCTTAAAAAGCTTTTAATCTAAAGACTTTTGCTTACTTTAAAAGGGAAGTTCACCCAAAAATTAAAATATTGTCATTAATTACTCACCCTCATGTCGTTCCAAAACCCATAAGACCTTCAAAGCAACTGTTGAATAAAGTCATTGTTTTTGTTTTCTTTGCGCACAAAAAATATTCTCATAGCTTCATAAAATTACGGTTGAACTACTGATGTCACATGGACTATTTTAACGATGTCATTACTACCTTTAGGCCTTGAATGTGGTAGTTGTGTTGCTGTCTATGCAGAGTCAGAAAGCTCTCGGATTTCATCCAAAATATCTTAATTTGTGTTCCAAAAGATGAACGAAGGTCTTATGGGTTTGGAACGACATGAGGATGAGTAATTAATGACAGAATTTTCATTTTTAGGTGAACCATCCCTTTTAAATTACATGTAATAATGAACTCTTATTTTAAAACTTCCCAGGATGGACCTCATAAAGTTGGTTGATGAAGATGCTCAAATGTAAGATTTGCATTTTACATTTTCCCCCATTTGTGATATTTCTTAGTTTTCATTTTTCCACTATTCTAAGATGTGGAAAATAAAATAATAATAAATGAGGGTCCAAACCTTTGAGCTATTGCACTGAAAAATTGTGAATTAAGAATCAATTCAAAGTACTGCTGAACATTTAATTGCCAATGTTTCAACAATACAATGTAAAAAAATATCCTTCTTCCACTGACCAGTTGTTGACCATGTCTGAAAAACTTATGCATATCCAACTGAGTGTGCCAATTAGAGTTCTCCCAGGCAAACATAAACAGAATTAGGTCATCTTGGGGTTTGACAGCATTCTGTCAAAACACCCATCTGTGCAAATTACATCATGCTGTGTGAGTGACATTTGGATTATTGAAACTGACTTTGTAAAAACACGTGCGTTACAGCAAATTGAACAAACACAAAGTGCCCTTTCCTTTTATTTCCCACCTAGTGCCAAAATGTCTAATGGATTGACCCATAGCGCCCAGCCCACAGGACTCGTGTGGGATGCATTTCCTGTGAACCAGCCTCATTCTCATGACTCACCCACTGTGCCGTGGTCAGTGTAGGTGTCTCTTTACCCTTGGTCGCTAGAGCAACCGTGGGTTCCCTTCACACCAGACTGTCCCAGATGAATCACCAATGTAGATGGCGCCACTTTGTCAAAAGAATAAACATGAGTCTGTAAATACTGTCAAAGACCTATAATGTACACCGGGTGATTGTTTGCCTCATAAGAATTGACTGATAGCATCCATGTTTTTATTTATTGCCTCCTAATGGTTTTTGAAGCCAAGAGCACAACAGTGACTGCCCATGGAGTAGGGGATTTCTGAAAATGATCAATAAAAAGTTGTAAGACATGAATAAGTTAAAAAAGCCTTTATGTATAAGCATTATAAAGAGTTATTAAAGGGTATAATGCATTATAATTTGCCATAATGTGCATTGTAATACATATCTTATTATATCGTAAATAAGTATAACCAAGTTTAAAATGCATAGTGTAACAAATAATTGATGTGTTATAATGTATTAACTGTGGTAAAAATTATTCATGAGATTGTACAATGCATAATAAGGTGCATTACAAGGCATAAGCAATGCATTAAAACTACTGTTATTCATTATACATAAAGGCTTTAAGTATCTCTGTAACAAACAGTCCACTGAACGCGAGTTGTGATGAACCCAATTACAGTTTTATTCAAAATAATCCAAAATACAAACAATGACTTGACTTGAATAGACTTGATATGGCATGAACAGACTTGAACAGACTTGACTTGGCATGAACAGACTTGACTTAGCATGAACAGAAACACAAACTCATCAACAGCAGGTTGCACAGTTCAATACTCGACAAAGAACAAAGGCAACATGAGTTCTAGTTATATCAAGCAATAAGGGTCACATGACACAAACCAACCAATGAGAAACAAGACACATGACTAAGATAACCAATCAGAACATGACACAATGGATAAGTTTGGATCACGTGACCCTTCGACAGCGATGCACGCTTTGTCTTTCGCTCTGCTCACTTTACCACATATTGTATAATCCTGTCAGTAAATTTTAAACCACTCTGCATTGGACCCATCATGAGTGCTTCGGCAGACAAAGGCGATCGGAAAAGAGAGATTGAGCAATCGCCAATAAAGAAAAAATTCAAAGATTCCACCATCTGCAGAGAGGACCTTGACTATGCTATTGCTAACAGCATTAAGCTAGCACTTAAAGAGCAGCAAAGTACTTTGAATTCGGTTGTGACTTCGGCAGTAAGATATGCGGTGGACTCTGTGCTGATTCCAGCATTGTGCGAACTGCGTGAGGACATACAAGTGACTAACAATTTTGTTAAAGAGCTGAGAGCAGAGCATGAGGCGATAGCTACCACGGCAAAGCAGACACGTGACCGGGTTGATTACGTTCAAGCAGCTGCACGTGAGGATATGAGGACAGTCACGGACTTAAGAAATCAGCTGGAGCGACTCACCGAGAAGATGACGGATATGGAGGATAGGAGCAGGAGGAATAACGTACGGCTGGTGGGGTTGCCAGAGGGGGCGGAAGGCTCCAACACGGCTGGTTTCCTCAGAGTTAATCTTTCCAAGAGGATTCCTTCGCTGAAAGGCCATGACATTGAGATTGACCTTTGAGATTGAGAAGTAATCAGACTTTCATTACTTCTCTAAAAGAATATATTAAGGAATTTCTTGAAATTAATATGCCCTCTGATGTGGATCCTCAAATACTGTGGGAAACGACTAAGTGTGCTATACGAGGTTTCTGTATATCTTTCTCTTCTACTCTTGCCAAAGCGAAAACTCACCAGTTTACACAATTAGAAAATAAAATCCAATCATTACAAAACCTACAAAAACAACGTTTTACTGAGCAACAGGCTGTCCTCTTTAAAAGAAGAATATTATTTACTTTCACACTCAAAGGCGGAATTTATTTTACATAGGACTAGGCAAAAATATTATTTCAAATCAGAGAGACCTAGTCATTTATTGGCCCTTAGGTTGAAAGAATGCGAGTCTAAGGCATATATTAGCGCAATAAAATCATCGGATGATCAGGTCACCACGAACCCTGTGGCAATTAATGAAATATTTAAAGGTTTTTACACAAATCTGTATAAAGCCGAAACAGATTTTGATGAACCAATTTGTAAGCAGTATTTAGATAAATTGGAACTGCCTCGGATCTCACAGATGGATAAAGAATCTTTGGAGGCCCCATTAAGTTTGGAGGAACTTCACGTCTCTCTAAAAAGCCTTCAAAAGGGCAAATCGCCGGGTCTAGATGGTCTCCCCCCTGAATTATATTTAGAAATTTGGGATTTGGTAGGGACACTTATACTTAATTAATTTAATTTTGCGATTGAACATGGGGTATTTCATAGAGATAAAAAAACATCACTGATTTCATTACTTCTTAAAAAAGGGAAAGATCCATTAGATTGTTCCAGCTACAGACCGATTTCGCTTATCCCATGTGATCTAAAAATCTATGCTAAAGTTTTTGCTACTCGTATGGAGAAGGTAATTCATAGTTTGATCAAGGAGGACCAAACCGGTTTCATCAAGGGGCGCAATGCGTCTGACAATATGCGTCGACTCCTTCATATTCTTGACTTTGCAGATTCTCATCCAAGCCCTTGTACGTTTTTTTCACTTGATGCAGAAAAAGCCTTTGACAGGCTAGAGTGGAATTATATGTGGGCAGTTCTGCAATGTTTCATATTTGCAAGAAAAACAGTCCTAATTCTGAGATAAAAAGTTGAAATTACCGTTTTTCAAATGTATTTTAATTTTGAGAGATCATTTAAAAGAGAGATTTGATTATGTCATTCACAAAGGTTTAAGTAGATGCACAAATTTTATTTCTATTGTAATAATGACTTGATTGATCTGTTTTCATGATTATGTATGGTGGCCAAGAGAGCTCAACACACTGCAAATAGAAAAAAATACCTGCAAATTAAGAAAACAATTTAGTCAATTTTACAACACATGCTGCAAATGCTCACAACACAAACAAATAAAGAAACGCACTGCAAATACTCACAACACAACCAAACAAAGAAACGCGCTGCAAATAAAATTCTTTATTTGGTTGTGTTGTGAGCCTTTGCAGCACCTGCTGTCAAATTGATGAAGATGTTTTCTTGATTTGCTGGTGCTTTTTCTATTTGAATGTGTTTTCTGAAATTGCAGCGCGTTGAACTCGCTTGGCCACTGTAATTATGGGACATTTAGTTCTTCACTAATACAGTTTTTTACAATCATTTTTGCACTAATAACAGAACCTTCATGTCATTTTTCAAAACTCTAGACACAAAACTCAAAACAGTCATTATTTGTAACACAGGCTGTCCAATGGTCAAAACTTTGCATATTGCGTTCATATCTTTAAAGAAGCCTTGCATTTGCAGAAGCATTGGTTCAAAATACTAATTTATTATGAAATATCATAGGAACATTACTTTAGATCACCCACACACAAGACACTCATAGTTTCACTGTGTAGCTGTTAGTACAATCATTAAATATAGTTGTTCAAAACATATAATGCAGCTTTCATTATGGTTCTACACATTTGTATATCATTGTAATAGACTAGAGACAAAAGTACAGACACTGGAATCATTATACAAAATTTGAAAATTATTGATGAAATAATCAACTCGCAACAGGTTAAAAAAAAAAGAAAAGATAAAAAGATAAAACTACAGTAGGCCTACAGTAAAATGTCAACTGGAGTGTTCCTCACTGCACTTCTATGTTTTGATCAACCCTGTCTTGTGGATTTGGCCACAGGTTCTCATCCACATCATAATGGATGTTTTCATTAGCTAAAGATCTTGTAAAAAATCTTCTGGTATGGCAAATACAGGCCTGACATTGGTCTCCTGTCATGTCATTGCACACATCATCTATGGCCTGGAGAAGAGGGACTTGTTTGTAAACCTTCCACCTCCATGTGGAGAAAAACTCCTCAGTTGGGTTACAGTAAGGAAAGGGGAGTATGGGGGTAAATACAAGGTGTTAAACTGTGGATGAGCCTGAAACCGTGATTGCTCTCAGTGCCGTCGCTAGGAATTCTGGGCCCATTACACTGATTTTGCTGTAGGGGCCCCTCAAATTCACATTCAGTGGGGGGTGATCGGGCCCCCCAGCGAACATCGTTCTGGGCCCCTCTCAACCGCTGGGCTCTCAACCTCTCCTCCATCTCTTGGCCTGCCTCATCCAAAAATATGAATGGTTTTCTTCAGCTTCCAGCTCTATCACCCTCTAAAAAGACATTTACTGTAGGAAAAACAAATACTGATAACAATGATACAGAATTTTTGGGATTTTTTTTTCTCTCCAAACAACTGGCATCTTGAAACTGATCATGTCTGAACATACTCAGTCCTCAGTTGCTTCACTTTCCTAATGTTGTTCATAATTTTCCATAAAACTATGCTTCAAGAGTAAAGCAACAGTTACATAGCATTTTGAGCAGTTTTATCAATTGATAGTTAGATCATTGTAATGAAATGAATAGACACTCAGTTCAGATGTAATGAGTGAGTTGCATTTTGAAATAGTAATACTTTGATGTTAAGTTGTGTCATTTTGAACCTGTGATTTTAGTTCAATGAACAAAAGATTTTTAGCTCATGTGTATTGTATCCAAGCATTTGGAAAAAGTGTTAAGTGCATTTTGATCTTCAGTTGTGAATTATGTGTCTAGAGTTTTGAAAAATGACATGAAGGTTCTGTTATTAGTGCAAAAATTATTGTAAAAAAACTGTAATATGGCTATTGAACACTTTTTTAATGAAGTTGAAATCATGCTGACTTGTTTGAAGTTTATACAGTAGGATAATATAATTTATTTCTTCCACAGCCCAACTGTCACGCTCTATTAACATGCTCGGCTCTGGTCATGGTTAATGAATTGGCAAAATGTTCAAAACCTGTTCAACGTCACATGCTTGTAAGTAACTATAAAAACAATGGCGTAAGATTGACCACCCAACACCCATGGGATCTACTTCCTCTGTATATTTCTCTCCACCCTCTCATTTTCTCACGCACATTGACCTTACATAAAGCAGAGGTCCCTGCTCTTCCCATTGACGCATTTGCTGTCACCAGTTTTCCAGGCGTTCAGGCAACTGAAGGGTGGCCGTCCTGTAACCGCAGCAGGGTGCTTCCTGTGCTGATACAGGAGCTGGCACGATAGCCCTGTATGGAGTGCTCTCCACTGGTGGGATGGTTTAGGTAATGGCCAGTTCTCACTGGCTCCCAATCTTATCTGGCCAGTGTTTGGAATGTGTCTGCTGGGATACAGCAGAATGTGTGAAACGGAATTGGAAACCCCATGTTCTTCCTGTATGAAAAAATCACAAGTGAGATCTCTTTATTATCTCAATTGTTTTTGATAAACTGTAATGAATCTCAGAAGAGGGCAAATGGAGACTCTTTTGTTGATAACTTTTGAAGTCTGCAATCAGAAGTCAGAAATCTCAGTATGAGATTTCTGAGCTGCAATTGTTTTTTAGTTCTATAATCTTACACTCTAATGCCATATAATAGCCTTTTTTTGGGATCCACAAAGAACCCGAACAGTTCTTTTTTTCTTCTTCTTTGTGTGAAGAACATTTTAATAATCAAAAGAACCCTTTTGTACTATAAAGAACCTTTAACCCAATGGAAAGGTTCCATGGAACCATGAATGCTAGTAAATCATTCATTACGTAAAACATTCTTTATGGCACCATGAATGTCAGTAAAGTTGTTGACTGTTGAATGTTTATCAACAATGAACTCATTTGTGTCTATTTTAATATCTCAAGCATCCTCAGAGGTGTAAGTTTCTCAAAACTATTTTCTCATCTATACTAGGGACTACCTATTTTGCTGTTGCACACATTTTGGAAAACCACTTTTACACCAAACAAATTATATATTTTATTTATTGGATAATCCACATCTAATGCTCTCCAAGTCAATAAAAACACATACAAATATGTCTAATTATGATGAATTTCCAATAACATTTGTTTTGAGACTTACTGGATGTGTATGTGTATCTTTGTTTTACTAGAACTCCTTGAATTTACCACAGCATATTTCCACACTGGGAAAATTTACTTTGAAATGGTTTTCACTCAGAAATTGCTAAATTTCACAAATAATTACAAAGAAATGGCAAGTAGCACATTGAATTAAAATGGAAAATTTAAAGTAGAAAGACTGAAATAGTATTTTCTTTTAAAATGTACTCCAGTGATCTTTGTTCTGATTCGATATTTATTTATTTATTTACAGTTCAGGATGTGCGTGCCCTCGAATACCTTTGAGCAAGCTGTGAATATTTTGTTCCGTGTTCTACTAGCACAGTTTGTTCCTGCAAGGTAATTTAAATGGGAAGTTTCAACTCTTTAAACTGCACTGTTTTAAACAGCGATGGAAAGAGAATAGGAATAAAACAGAGGAAGCCAAGAGGGTTTGTTAGACCGAGGACAGTTTAATTATTACTCCTGCATACGTCTACTTTTAGAATCGCATGTTCTCCTCCCTCACAATGTCAAGACACTCTCCCTGAAATCATCTCCTTTTAGTCTTTCATACATGGCTTCCCACAAATGTTGTTCTTGGCCATATAGTCACTCTTTTCGTGAACCATTGAATAAAATATAATGAAAACAGGAACACGCAGTCAGGCAGCTTGTTCCAAAGTTTATTGAGGAGAAATATTTGTGCCTTCACAACAGCATGTTTTGTTTAAGAATTGTCATTGCAAAACTCACAGGACAAGTCAAATAATCAGTGTTGTTTAAACAGTGTTTAGTTATGCTGTTCTGCAGGTGTTGGATAAATAATAGTACTTAGATCTCAATTGAGTCATTTTGATTGAAGACAAGCTTTGTTTCATTTACAGTTTTACATTCAATACTTTTAATTAAGATAAGTTTAGGAGCTTAATGTGTGCTGTTGAAAGACGTCTCTGGTGCGTGGGAAACTTTGGCTGTGTGTCTCAGAAAGGCAGAAATGTAAACAGTGTCGGCCACTTCCTCTGTCTATTCGGCCCTCCTGCTTGTGTCTGATAAATAGGACTGCTCTTGTTCTTGTTAAGTGAGGTATAACACAGATGTTTTTAGCATGATTTGCAGTCTTTGCTATAAACAAAGCATCATTTTGTATATGTATGACACCAGAGAATCGAAGCCACATTAACAGTGGTTTTGATGAGGTGAAACTGAAAAGTGTCATTGAAGGTCTTTGTGAGTGCGTGTGGGGAACATGCCTGTGGTCTTATTCTGGTGACTACTGATTAGGGGTCGGCAATATACTAATAGACACGATTAACTGGTAGAAATATGTCAACCGGTATCTTATGTAACGTTGCTGTGCTACGTGGTCATGAAAACTTATCGTTTGCATGCATTTTTAAGTATTGTGGTTTAAAAGAGAACTCATTCCGCTATATACACACTGTCTGTCAGAGAGGTGCGCACACATGAAGACGGTGCTCATAGAGCGCGGGATTATTTTTGCCGCTTTATAGGCCTTGAATGGCTAAATACACACACTTGTATGTGTCAAAATGCCCGTCTTTGCAAGTATCCTCACAAACACAGAAGGTCTTAAGTGAAAGCAAACAGCTGAGAAAGAAAACACATGAGTAACAGTATATTGGATACGGGCAGCTCTTAAAGTGACAGCAGTCTTGTATTCCTGCTGTCTGTCATTCATTTTAATCAAACAACAAAAGAGATTAAATCTCTCACTGATCTGGACTACATCAGTTTTGTAACTTTTATTAGAAGAAATATATATTTAATTTTATTTAGTGAGCTTAAGGCTAGTTGTATTTTTTGTGATATTGACATTGGTGACAAGTATTATGAAATGTCTATGGTATCTAAAATTTTAATATCATAAAGAGCTTATTTAAAGTAAAAATAACTATATTGTGATATATATCATTACAGTGAAATAAAATGACTCATATTGTGATATAAGATTTTGGTCATATTGCCCACCCCTGGGGAGGGTGAATCTGGTAACACACAGAAATTAGATCAGTTTTGCTTTTAAGAAATTAATATTTTTATTCTGCTGGGATGCATCAAGTTGATCAAATTGACAGTCAAGACATTTATAATGTTACAAAAGATTTTTATTACACTTGTTCATCAAAAATCAATCATGGTTTGAACAAAAATATATTAAATAATGTATGTTAAATAGTTTCAACACTGATAACAAGAAATGTTTCTTGAACAACAAATCAGCATGTTAAAACAATTTCTGAAAGATCATGTGACACTGAAGACTAGAGTAATGATGCTGAAATTTAATTTTGGATCACAATTTTAATATATTTTTTTAATAATCCAGTGAATTAAATATTTTACAAATAAAAGGTACATCTTGATTATTTTCTTTTGTTTGCAACTTGTCAGCCACAAAACGAAAGACCAGATTATTCATAAAAACTGAAGTCTATAGGATTAGCCTTTTCACATTATTTTTCACTTGAATTAGCCTATATATCGTGGTATAAATGATATAGCAGAATCTCTTCTGATTTCTACCCACAAACAGGTACATACATCATGCTGCTCAGCTTTTTTTAATCTTAAAATGAAGTGTAGCTCCGATCTAGTATATTTAAGATCACCAGCCTCCTCACACACCTTCCTTCAGTGTCAAACAGATGCTTGATGTCCAGATGTGGGTCCAGGAAGGGTGAGCTCGGCTGTGACCCTGTGGGGGAGTGCTGGCGTTTACCTCAGCTCCTCTGTTATTTGGATTGATGAGGTGTCAGTGTTTATGCTGGAATGTCAGTGTCAAGGAGGCACACATGGCACTTTTAACTCATGCACTGGGACTTTGCCACATGGGCTCCTACAACCCACAATCCACCCACTCTGAGTGTCAAAGACATTTATGTGTTTAGACGTGCGTGCACTCGCACATTTACACACATACATAATTATAATGGCAAGAACACATATGTCCCTCCATGACCGACGAATATCCTCAGATATCCAGATGTTCGTAGTACGCTGTGCTGCATTAGTGCATCAGACATTGCCTTTGTATAATTAGAAGGTAGGAGAGTTAATTAGCACGCAGTGTTTGTCTTTGAGTTCAGACAGCCTTTGCAGCAAATAGAGGTTGTTGTTTTTTTTGTTTCGTTTGAGCTTTAAAAAGTAATATCAGAGCAGATGCAAGAGTTCAAGCGTAAATATAACCAGGCACAGAAAAGCATATAGTGACATTTAACTTAAAATGAAACATGCCTTGGATGGGTAAGTCATTATATAGCTTAAGGGCAAATTAATAACTTTAAGATACTCTGAAGGTAGTGTGTGTGGGTTTTGGGAGAATTGTCTCTGTAAGCAAGATAAATAGTCGGTCGTCTGGGATGTCTTTTAAGGAAAAATGCAAAGCCAGTTATTTATCCTCATGTCATTTCAAATCCATATGCATTTTTGTGTTTTGTGGAACACAAAAGAAAATGTTTTTATTAATGTCTTAAAGTTTTTTGTTTTTTTGCTGTGCAATGAAAGTCAGTGGTGTCCAGTGTTTTTTGTGTAACACCTCAAGGTTAAGATGGATCTATTTGTTAACGTTAGCTACATTAGTTATAGGGATAGTTCACTTAAAATTAAAATTCTGTCATCATTTACTCACCCTTATCAAGTGGCTGGTCTCCACTGACTTCCATAGTATGGAAGAAAACATACTGGGGACATCAATGGGAACCATTCTTCACAACATCTTCTGTGTTCCGCAGAAGAAAGATACTCATACAGGTTTGGAAGAACATGAGGGGGAGTAAATGACAGAATTTTAATTTTTGGGTGTACTTTAACATGAGCTAACATGAAAAAGTCCTCTTATTGTTCAAAGATGTCTCTGCTAATGCATTAAACAATGTTAAGTAATGAGACCTTATACTAAGCTGTCATCATTGTTTGGATGTCAGTACTCTTGTGTCCCACAGAAGATAGAAAGTGTGAATAAATTATTTTTGGGTGAACTATCCCTTTAATTGAAAAATATATTATATAAAGTTAAATACAATTTAATACAATTTATTTAGTAAAATTATAATTAACTTTGTATAAAAACACTAGATGTCTATGATATGCTCTCATTAGATAAATAATGGTCTTTGGTGGGGAATGTGAGTTAAAGGTCAGTGTGTTTGCTCCATGTGGAGTGTGTAGATGGGCTAATGCCATCATCCCATGAAATCACAGCTGCATGCTCCTCATTCACTCTGCCAAAGACTAGAAAGTGTGAGATCAGAGCTGCCACCTCCTGATTTAGCTCTTTAAATGGACATTTTTCCACTTTCCTCTTTATATAAATTAAAACAGGTTTACTACACTACTTTTAAAAAGTTTGGGGTCAGTAGATTTTTTAAAAAAAATTATCTTTTGCTCACCAAGGCTGCATTTATTTGAAAAAATAAAATATATATTTTTGTGTTATTTAAAGAATTCTCTTCTGCTCACCAATCCTGCATTTATTTGATCCAAAATACAGCAGAAGCAGTATGTCACGGTGCACACACGAGGAGGAAACAGGAACACGCAGACGAGGACGTAAACTCAAATAATAACATTTAATGATGACATCAAGGCAAGACAAGGCAGGGTAGACTCGCAGAAACACTGGGGAGTAACGAGTAGACCAGACGAAACCTAACTCAACAGACAGGACTATTAATACACAGGTAAATCATAGATAACGAGACAAACACAGCTGGACACGAATTAACTAATGATCATACTTAACAAGGACAGGAAACAAACCAAATATGGACACAAGAGGCCGGAACACATGACACACAACAGAACCCTGACATAGTAATATTGTGAACTATTTTTACTATTTAAAAATGAAAACTTTTACAATCTAAAAATTCAGCTTTGAATTTACAGGAATAAATTACATTTTAAAATATATTCATATAGAAAACAGTTATTTTAAATAGTAAAAATATTTCAAAATGTTACTGTTTTTGCTATACTTTGGATCAAATAAATGCAGGCTTGGTGAGCAGAAGAGACTTCTTTAAAAAACATAAAAAATCTTATACTGTTCAAAAACGTTTGACTGGTAATGCATATATTAAAATTATATATATTTCAAATTAATATATTACTCTGTTTGTGTGCTTCTATTTAGTGGTGTTTGTTAAGGCATGCATGACTATTACTATTGCTCATGCCTACCTGACATACCCCTATATGTTTTTTAAACCACATACAACCTGTTCTGCACAATGTGTGCTTCAGAGGTGAATGATTCATCATGTTATGTGTCTCGGTGAAGTGTGCATTTTTTCTTTTCTAATCCATCAGACAAGAAACTTACATTGAAAGATGGACCCACGCTTCATTCCTTAAATATATATATATATATATATATATATATATATATATATATATATATATTTGTTTTTGCAAAAAAGTTGTTGTAAAGAGTTTATGTGTGATTGTGTGTGTGTGTGTTAGATGACCTTCAAACACCTAAAGCCCTGTGTGTGTGTGCCATTCTCACCCCGTACATTTTGCAATGGACTACCGGGCCCTTTGGAGGGTTAAAGCCTTCCTGTTTTGCGGAGGGCCGGAAAGCATGCATAAAAGAGCCTTTAAGGGTAATTTATTAGTCCTGTAAGAGCCTCACGCTCAGTAAAACATCCTTCCTCAGTGACAGCACACCTTTATGACACCATTATCTCTGCTTAGCAGCAAAACACACATTATCGCAACCAGTGTTGCTTAGCTAGTGCATTAAACAATTAAAGTCAGATGACTGACTAATCATACTTTGATAAGACTACGAGATCACAAACAGTTTTCGATGCAGGCTTTTTGTAGCTTTTGTATGCACTGCTCTTTCATTCATAAGAGTCTGTGTGCATAGCTGCGTTGCAGGTTTGGTTTTATAACATCTCTCATTAAGGTCAGTGTTACGTAACACCAGAATATGACTGATTTAGATCTATAGACTGTTTTCCCCTCTTACCCAGAATGCATTTGCTGCATGATAGCTTGTTTAGTGAGTTGCTAACGTAGTAACTGCATTGCTTCAGTTTCTCTTTTGAATCACAAAAAAGAATGTGGAGAATCGCATTGTGTTTGTACAAGGCCATTGTCTCTTGTCATTTACCTCTGAATGCCAACAGACTTTAACATGCTTTGCTTTCTCAATCTTTCTTAATCTTTGCATTTTATTGCAGCCAAGCTTAAACATAACTGCTTTTGAAGGTGGGCGTGATGATTCTAGCATACTTTAAGCAAGGTGCTTATCGAAAGAAGCACAAAGGCTATTGTGGCATCTTTTTTTAATGGAAAAGGTTCACACTAAGAAAAAAATCACTGAAATGCTATTTGGGGTAACAAAAATGGTTATTCTGTGGCATTCGCTGTGAAAAGTTGGATATATAGTATATTCACTCTTCACAAAAGTTTTTTTTTTTTTCACAGCAATGACTTAGAATTCCCTTCCAGTGAAAAGGTCTTAAAATAACTATTTTTACTTCTAAATAACTTTTATCCACTATGAAGAACCTTTGTGCAATGGAAAGATTCCATAGATGTTAAAGGTTCTTCATGAAAGATGCCAATAAATAACCTTTATTTTTAAGAGTGTAGATCAGTAGATAGTGCCTTTTAGTTCACCTTGTCCCCATGATAAAGCTTTGTTCGAGACTATGCATACAAACTTGCCTATATACATATCATTTATCCCAGCTCAGATGCATTCACATGGACACTTTGTGTTGGAAGATGGAAAAAGTGGTGCTGGTACGGGGCCTCATTAAGTTCTGTGCTCATGTGTGGGTGGCTGTGTTGTCAGGAATTAATGTATGTTGCTGGCTATGGTTTTTAAAGAGATAGGTAGTAACCTCTTGGGTTTTATGCCTATTACACTCTTTAAAGTAAATCTTCCCAAAGGGGGGTTTGCACTGATGCCATGGTTTCCCAAAGAACCTTTTAAATGAACAATTCCTAACATAATCAGAACATTTTAATAGTCTAAAGAACCTTTTTCCACTATAAAGAACTTGTGAATGGAACAATTTCATGGATGTTAAAGATTCTTCAACCAATGAAGACACTAATGAAAATCTATTTTTACAAGTCTAGGAACAATTACCACTTCCATGCTATCCATTTCTCATGAATCAGCAATTGGGTTAGGTGAATGTCATTTTAACCCTATTCACAATGATGCCATATATGTTTCGCTTTTGTGAAAGCTGATTGCATCACTGAGTCACAACTGTATTGTGTGTATTGGGCGAATTCCTTATAAGGCTACATTTCAGGTGACACAATTCCAAAAGCTGTCAGTGAATCACAGTTGTACTGTAGGTGCCCTTATCGTGAAAACTTTCATAGGGGTTTGTACACAACAGACCATGGTCGTTTCCCTCTGGGCAGCACATCTGAAATCTTTATTAGCAGTATGTATGGGTCTTTATGTTTCTCCAGAGTGTCCCTGAGGCCCTCCGGAACAGGAAACCAGGGGAGCGGGAGAGACTCCTTCATCCGTCAGCTCTCACGTTACTCAAACTGATTGCTACATTAAGCAGTGACCCTGACTTTTGAAGATGACTTCAGAAAACACAGCAAAAACCTGGAATCTGCATCGCCCACATGCCAGGATGCAGAACGTTAAACATTTTAATACAAAGCTGTGGTTTAAATGGATAGTAAAACATTTATAAAGTTACAAAAGCTTTCTATTTAAAATAATTGCTGTTCTGTTGAATATTCTGTTCATCTGGGGGAAAAAAATTGGCATAGTTTCCACATAAATATTAAATAACTCAACATTGATAATAATAAGAAATGTATCTTGAGCACGCACACACACACACACATTCACTTTATTCCCAAAGTATACATACGGTGTTAATTTATTACACTTTTGTTAACTCATCCACAGTCTAGCCACAATGAATTCATGTTAAATATATTTACATCTAAATTAAATAAAGAATTATGTAACACTGTGATTTAAGCACTGCATCCATAAATCGCCGCATTGTCAGATTTAATTTTCGTTTTAGCAAACACCACTAATTAGAAGCTTAATAGTATTCTTTCTTTGTTTTTATTTGGCTGTAAAACAGGAGTAAAGGAGGTTTACTTATGTAGGGACCTTCCTGATCAGACCGCAGGGTCTGGATTTTAGTCTTCCTCACTATGACTCTGTCTGATGTGGAGACTCCGTCAGCCAAGAGGCATGTCCATCCTGCAACCCATCTGACAGAGATAGACAGAAGAAGAGATGTGAGGAAACGTGGGAGGTGAGCCACATGAAAGACAGATGATCCTGCCCGTGTGTCATTATCATAAAGAACGACTTTAGGTGTCTGATATTGTCAAGGGAAAATTCCCAGGCAAGTTTTGCACAGGCAAGCACCACTAAAAAGCTCTTCAACAAACAATTTATAAGTTGCTCTGAACAAAGCAGATATGATGCACACTATATCAAAGTGACAGAGCAAGAGCAAAGAAAGAAAAAGAGTAAGATATATGAGACATCTCACACTTTTAAGTCTGTCCTTATGTCATAACACACGATGCAGCTGCCAGCAAGTCAGAAAGCAGTATTTTCTGAAACACACCCTCGCATGAACAAACACAGCTACGCCCCTTTACTATTGATTCTTTACCTTCAATTGAACGTGTGCAGCACACGTCTTAAATAAAACACAAACAGACGGAATGAAACAAAACCTTCATGCTTCATCACCGAGACATCAATGTGTCTTAAAGATAATTTCCAGGAAACAACCCTATTAACTGCATGTGATAAAGTGATTCATATTTGCCGTGGGTGGAAGAAAAGGTTGAGTAAGGATTCTCTAATCATTGCCGGTGTTGTAATATGGAAATGTAGAGGCGCTTAAATGTGTGTGTGTGTGTGTGTGTGTGTGTGTGCAGAAGCATGTCTGCCTTCCAGACAGTCTAACTTCTCTACGATATTGACTAAACAAATTTGAATCAGACCGGCTGGCGCTATCATCATCGTAACCAAACATTTGTTATAGTTTGTCTGTGTAAACCAGGCCACATGTTAGAGGCAGAACTTGTCCAACATGTAAAGTTTATGCATTCATTTACTCATAATCAATCAGGTATTTGCTCTGACTCAAATAAAACAACGTTTTTTCAGCTTCTTGTTTGGTTCCAACTTATGCTGCAATAGTCAGTGTTTTTTTTCATTTTCATAAGAAAATGATTTTGAAACTCAGTGTATACCCGTGCAAAACACTTTGCCATCATGCTTGGTTGTTGTTCCTGGTTGCTAAGGTGTTCTGAGTGATATGTTACCATGTGGTTGCTAGGTAGTGTTTTGTAAGTAAACATATAAAATATCTGCTGCGTCCAAATTCGCATACTATCCGTCCTAAATAGTATTCGAAAATAGAATTACTATGTACCAAATCATAGTATGTTTAAAAAAGTATGCCAAAGTTTCCCGGATGGTCTACTACTTCTGGTTAGAATTCAAAGTGCAGATCAATGCACACTCTAACGGCTAATATTGCCCACAACACATTGCGCGGTGGACGGGGATTCGATTAGAACTACAAAAGTTTTTAAAAAACTACAAATATGACAGATATGCGCGACCGACAGACAGAAAGGGATTTGAGTGATAAATAATCAATGTCTAACCTAATGAACAAAATATTTATTTAATGTTATCCACGTTATATTTCATCTGCAGCAACACTGTGAACTTTTATAATGATAAGTTTGGTGTTTAACTTTGAAATGCATCATTATGCAAACACATGAGCAAAGTTCTCAGCATGAAAGATCCGCAATGTGCCTCTTTATTTCTCTCCAATATGGTAGGAAATCAAATTAAACGAAATGTGGATGATGTTAACTGTGACAAGATGATTGACAGGGCAGTTTAAACAGTTACAGGATGCACGTAACTAAGCAACAGAGCGTCCATTAAAGATGCAGCTATGACGAAGTACTATGTCCCAAAGCTTGCCTACTATTCTGCTACATACTCAAAAGTATGTACTTTTTCTTCACAAAAAAAGTACATACTTTTAGGGCATAGTAGGTATAAGTAGGCGAATTGGGACGCAGCAAACCTTTGTCCAAATCTTTATTGTTTTCTTCCTCTCCTTCAGTTTAATTATGGGATTTTTTTATCTGTTTCATCATCCACCCGATTAAAATTGTAAATCTTATCTCTCTTCATCAAGTCCACGTGATCATTCACATGTAGGCTACAGCATAAACTTAATAACAAACAAGTCTGTAGCGCAAAAGTTAAGGGTAATTGACCTGGACTTTTTTAAATATGTATATTAAACTCTAAAACAGCTTGCACGTTTTTCATCCATCTCACATGAAGATCTAAATTCATTGGATTCTCTCCTTATCTCCAGCTTTGTTCCTGTCTTTAGGAATGTGCAAAGTGAGATTACATCAACAGGTGCAGGTCCTTAACCTGGTAACCTCATGAATGATGATTCACCCTTTTCCCTTATAACTGGCCCACCCTTTCCCTGTGGAACTCCGTGACAATATGCCAGGATGTCACACTTTTGGTTTTGTAGAGAAAGCCCATCTCCATCCGGATTTAATTCTTCTGTACATATGGAGATGGTTTGAAGAGGTGTTGTGGGTTGCAAGAGAATTTCGAGAGAATTGGATTCTTATTTAAAGGGAGAGTTCAACCAAAAATGAAAATTTGATGTTAATTTACTCACCTTCAGGCCAGGTAGGTGACTTTTTTTAGTAGAACAGTAAAAATGATTTTTAGCTGAAATCATGGTCCTTGGTGATTTATAAAATTCAAGTCAGCAGCTGGCCATTTTTGAGAATAAAAAAGCATATCAAAGAATACCCATGGCTCCTGACGATATATTGAGATCTTATGAAGCAAAACGATCAGTCTGTGCAAGAAACTGAACATCATATATAACATTATTACCTGTAATCCGGCAAACAGGGAAATCCGATTCTTTCCCGAACTTTCTTTTGGATAGTTTGTTTCTTTGAACTGGTTCAATTCACTGGTTTGTTTACATAATCATGCTATGACATAACATATACGCAATTCTATTATTAAAGTACAGACTGATTGTTTCGCTTCATAAGACCTCAATATATCATCAGGAGCCACGGGTATTAATTTTGTGTTCTTTGATATGCTTTATTATTTATATATTGCCTTTAATGAATCACCAAGTACCATGGTTTCAACTAAAAATATTCTTTACTGTTCTACTAAAGAAAAAAGTCATCTACATCTTGGATGGGTTGAGGGTGAGTAAATTAACAGCAATTTTTTTTTCTTTAAGTTTCTTAGAAATTATTGGAAAATACTGGATTCTCAAATTAAGTTTCTTCTAGACTTCATTGGGAGAAATAAAAATAGACACAAATACATGTCAATAAGAGGGCAGAACTATGAAATTAATGTAGATAACATCTCAGATTGTTTCATGAGAAACCTTCATATTGAGATTTCTGAGTTTGATTTTAGACTTGACGAATATGAGAATGGTTTGAGACACTGATCTCTTTTGAAATTATATACGAGATACTTGAGATTACTGGGGTCTTTTTCTCAGAAGAAAAATGTGAGAAATCTGCTCTCCATTTCAACTCATTGTTGTCAAGAAGAATTGCTGTCAAGTTTCATTTTCTGTAAAGGCACTATAGGTAAATAGGGTAAAAATGTAACTAATAGATATCACCATACTTCCCCCAGTTGATTGATTACATTAAGACCTACAAACATTTACTGTATTGCAAGTCTTCTAAATTTACAAAGAATAAATCTGAACATTGGTTGAAGAAAGGTTGTTTCATTTTGTTGACATATTAGTTTAAAGATTATACAAAGAAAATTTTGCATTTCTTTTTTTATCACACCATAAATCAAAGCCAGCCAGAAATAATAATAATAATACACTCACCATGTTTTTATAAATAAAATGTATAAAATCAGGCAAATGATATATGAACAGACCACTCTCTAAAAACCTTCAGAATACTGACAGGAATAAAAAACTAATTCTGGGAAATTGGCCTTTAAACATATGTATTGAAATCTACAGATGCAAATAGATAATGTTCCATAAAATAATCACCAAAAGTGTATTTTGAATGTTTTCTTTCCACTCGTCTGAAGAAAAAAAAATGCTATGAAAAGCCAAATGGCCAATAAACTGAGCAGTGCATAAATGAGTGCAAACAGAAGCTTCTAGCTTAAAACCGCTTTTTCACAAATTTGCCTGCCCATCCAGTCCTGATGGTTAATAGTAAACAAACTTGCTTTCGAGGCTCGGGTTGAGCCCTGAGATCAAACCCCCCAATAACAGAAATAGAGGAGGAGATGGGGAGGTGGAGGGACGCCGGAAGAATTTTCGCTGGGACAGCGTAATGAGTGCAGCTTATATAGGCTTTTAACCAGGGCCGGTTCTAGACATTAGGAGGCCCTAGGCAAAATTCATGTTGGAGACCCCCCCCCCCCCCAAAAAAAAAAGCACTTTAAACAAATATGATTCCGAACCTTTTTATTTATACAACATTTAATTTAAAATTTTGCATAATTTTACTTATACAGTACAAAAGTTTGGACACATTACTATTTTAATGTTTTTGAAAGAAGTCTCTTATGCTCATCAAGCCTGGATTTATTTGATCAAAAATACAGAAAAAAATAATATTTACAATTTTAAATAATGGTTTTCTATTTTACTATACTTCAAAATATATTTCTGTGATGCAAAGCTGAATTTTCATCAGCCATTACTCCAGTTTTCAGTGTCACATGATCCTACAGAAATCATTCTAATATGCTCATTTATTATCAATGTTAAACAGTGCTTATTGTTTATTTTATAACCTGTGATCCTTTTTTCAGGATTTGTTGATTATTAAAAAGTTGTTTAAAAATAAAAAAATATATATACATCTTTTATAACACTATAAAAAACTTTTATAACAAGTCTCATTACTATCACTTTTTTTAATTTATTTAACATATCCGTTCTGAATATTACGGTTTTGTTCTGTGATCAAATAAATGCAGGCTTGATGAGCATAAGACATTTATTTCAAAAACATTTAAAAAAAATTAAATGGTCCAAACTTATGTACATATTAATCAAACTTTATCTAAGGTCATCTCTTTTTCGTTGGATGAAGATGTTATTGTTGCTGTTATTATTATTATTATTATTATTATGCTGTTTTATTCAGTTTAATTCATAGTTCCAGAATAGCACTTATGTAGATGAACATAAGTACTTTTATCATTTTTTTCCTAACTGGGTATGGGCAGGATTTCCCCCTCCCATTTGATCAATATTAACAGCAGATATTGTCATATTATTAATATCAATAATATGATAAAATAATGATAATATATTGCATTGTTACCTTAAAGGGGTCATATGACATTGCTAAAAAGAACAATGTTTGGTGTATTGGTGTAGGGGAAGTTGTGGCCTAATGGTTAGAGAGTCGGACTTGTAATCCAAAGGTTGTGGGTTCGAATCTCAGGTCCGGCAGGTATTGTTGGTGGGGAGTGAATAACCAGCGCTCTCTCTTCCTTCAATACCATGACTGAGGTGTCCTTGCCCACTGCTCCGGGTGTGTGTTTACTTAGGATGGGTTAAATGCAAAGAATACGTTTCACTGCTGGTTATATAATCGTGTATGTGACAAATAAAAAAAAAAATTCTTAATTTGGTGTAATGCAATGTGTTTATGCGGTTTAAGGTAAAAAAAAAACAACATTATTTTTCACATACTGTACATTATTGTTGCTCCTCTATGCCCCGCCTTCTGAAACGCATCGATTTTTACAAAACTCATCGTTCTGAGAAGCGAAGCGTGCTCTGATTGGCCAGCTATCCAGTGCGTTGTGATTGGCCGAATGCCTCAAGCGTGAGACGGAAATGTTATGCCCCTCACCCTATTGTGATGCCGTTTCCTGGCGCGATGAGACTAAAACAATAAAACCCATTACAAACGAGGCATTTGTTGCATCCAGTGGGGACATAATTACTGATTATAATGACTTAGACTGTCTTTTCACGTGTCGCGTTGCATCACGCCTCGTAAACATTACCATGTCTGCATTTGTGATCGGAGAAAAGACAAACAACAAGCACTACTCTACACAGCTCATAACTCGCATTTGAATCGTCAGAAGCAGAAACGTAATTACAGGCTTTGAGTCAGAAGTGCCAGACTGTCCTTGCAAAGTTGGAATTGCCCCACTTTATAGAAACAGCCTTTGTGCAAGCCTGCAAGCAAGGCTACTCTCCTGCCAGGTTCAGGAAATAGTCCTCCGTGAATTGCGCCGCTCACACTCTAATATTTGCATTGTACTGTTCTGGAACAGTGTTGTAAATACAACTTAACCACTGATTTCTAAATGTATCCTATTTTGGAAGCCCAAAGAAATTAGTTTCGCTTTCACAGCGTCTCCAGGACATGGCACCGGCAGCAGCAACATTACTACAGCGAGAATAAAAGTCGCGCCCTCTTTCTTTGCGTAAACATTTGGGCGGTGTTATGAAAATCTCCCCACATCGTGACATAGACATGTGGGGGCGTGTTTGAATGAGCCGTTTTAGGGGGGGCGTGGCAGAGTCTTAACTTTGATAAAGAATATCTCTTTGGTTTTGAGACTTTAGTCTTTGCAACTTCAGGGATCATATCTATGCACAATCAGCTTATAACACTCCAAAAGAGAAAGGAAAACTTGAAATCGCATCATATGACCCCTTTAAATATGATATATATATATATATATATATATATATACACAAATCAAGTGGAAGAGAAAGACACGATCGCTACTAAGCAGAAAATAATTTAATTTCTAGTTAGAAATTATGTGTTTTAAGTGTTATGTTGGAGCAGTAATGTAATCATCAGCAGAATTTAGAAGATACACCTGAGATCCTTTATTTGAAACATTAAAAAAAAAATTCTATTGTGTTTGCTTTTTAACTTTGAATACAAACTTCTCTGCTTTTACTTTTGTAGCTATTTTGCTAGTCAGCACCCGAAGCGATGTCATTCATTGTACACGCAAATTAAAAGCATCGTCTGGGTGCGTCTGGGTGCGTCAATGGTGCTCGAGCTATTTAAAACTCGTAATAAAGAGGTGAATGATCTGACCAGAAACAACGCTGATCGACAGAGAATACATTGCAATCACTCTAATATAGATGATGACAAATCACACACCTGCATTAGGAGCTATACTTCTTTGCGTGCCTATTAGCAGTTTGCATCGCATGGTTCGCCGCACCTGAAGATATGTGTTCGTTACGCAAACATTCAGAAGGCGGGACCTCTTTGACACTGCAACATTAATTGGTTTAATTGCAGATGAGTAACAATTCAGCTATATCTAATAAACAATGAGGAGGTATTTTGCTACCCATCTTGACTGGCGGACTGGCATATAGGGGATGTTACGCTTATGGAGGCCCCTCCTCAAAGCCCGTGGTCGTAAGCAATCGCCTGCTCTGCCTATAGCTAGCGCCGGCCCTGCTTGTAATGATGATTGACAGGACTGAACAATTAGGCTCCTCCTGAACCAAAAAGGACCAAAATGGACTCTATTTACTTTCTTAACACACACACGACTGGTATTTTTTATGTAGTCATTGCATAATTCCATAGAAATCCATGATTATAATCTTTCATCAGAATGTTATAATTTTCTCCACTGCTGAAGTGGGTTTCGTCTCCTTACAACTACATCACATTTTTCATATTATTTTCATATATTCGCAATCAAATCAGTCTTTTTTCTCACTGAATATCCTGTTTCTTTCCTTTCTAACCTTATTCCAGCTTCATCAGCTTCAGCTTCAACCTCAACATGTTTTGCCTTTAAAATCTTTTAAATCCAGATCAGTATTCCTTATGCGTATCCAACCATACTTTGATGTTATCATGTTATTCAAACATTTCAAACAGGTGTTCCATCAAGCCTGGTTAAGAGACCCTTTCTGCTCCAAAGGTGCATGACTGCCTGACTTTATAAGGCACTTCCTATGTGTGCGTACGATGACATCATATCAACACTAGAGTGGTTGAATGTCTATGAGCCGACATGTCTATGTGTGTGCATGGTGTGTGTGTGTGTACAAGAAGAGGGAGTTGGGAGGGATCTGGCAACGGAGGAAAGTTCATGGCCGTGTTTCTATCAACACAAGGCAATCTGAGCTCAGATCTGCTCAGTTCTGTCTCCACACCTGATTGCAAAATGAGGTACATCGAATGACACATAAACAGACTTTTATTTAAGTGACAATGCATCCTATTGCAAAGTCATTTCAGGTGGACAAAACTGTGACTTGTCTAGGTTAATGTATAGACAAATTGAATAGCTTCTTATCCTTGTAAATGCATGCTGTTGCATGACAATTGCATACACATATACACAAAAAACGATTATCGATTTATGTGTGCATGTTCACCTTTGTGTGAATCGCCACTAGTACAATGTCAAAAATCAACATTTCGTTCGCTCTCCTGCTGGCCACAACTGGCCTGCTGGAATTTGTGGAATGTTCTTGAAATTATAAGGGGATTAAAGTGAGTCGGCTCATCCGTGGCCAAATATTAGATGATAAGCCTGTTGGGTTCGGGGGCCAAGGCCAGACATAGAGATTTGCAACACTGTAACACAAGCACATTTTGTTCCTGCTGCATTCCTGCCTCTCAGCTCTGTTTGTTTTACACTTTGAGGGTTTTTTTTGTGTGGTATTGTGTTTGACCGTATGTATAGCTTCACCCTTAGTGTGCACGTTACAATAGTCTTATGGCATGGAGTGAGCGGACATATTTTATTTAGCACTTTAAAAGTATTTGTAGAAATTATTGTTGAATTTATTGATTACAGTGCAGCTCACAGAACAGAAAAGTAACTACACAGTCTTTAAAATAAAATCACACTTTGAACAAAAAAAATGTTTGCCCTAACTGTAGCTTGTATTTTAGTAGTCTGAGATGCATTTTCTATTTTCTTAAGTATTTTTCTTCATGGTGTTTGTAAATGAGGGCATGTCACTCAATTTGTCCATATTAGCCTGTCTAATTTTAGATAGATTTGCACCGAAATGCAATAGAGTTTGATTGGACCCACAGCTTTTGACATCAACAACAAAAGGCTAAAATAAAGTAAAAAAAGTTTAACCCCCCCCCCCCCCCCCCCCCCCCCCGAATAAAACATAAATGTCTTTGGCATTATGTTTGTCATAATTGTAGCTTGTATTTAATGTAGTCTGGGTTACATTTTCTGTGATCTTAGGTAGTTTTCTTAATGTTTTTTTTTTTGTGTATGAGGGATGTTATATGAGTAGCAGATTAATTTGCACCAAAATACAAGTTTGATTGGGAGGGACTGCATAGTTATGTAAGCTGCATTTTATTAATTGCATTTAGCTTTGAGTTTTTACTGTCCACAGCAGACCCGTGACCCGACTAAACTCCCACTGTAAACGTGCATAAACATTGGGATGAGATCTCATTATCTCACATCCACATGGGCATTTGGATAAGACTGAATCAGAGGTATAGTATATATGATATACAACAGCTGTTATCTAGCCCTGCACAGATCATAATGAAGAGACATCACCCATATCCATCTAGCTTTCAGACAATATGGGCTCCAGCACGACAGGCTGGTAAATATAATGTAGCAGTAAAACATCACAGTGTTCGCTGTGCGTGCTTTCTTATCAGCAATGTCTGTCAGACTGTCTCTGTGGATTCACCGGGCTGTGGGCCCTTATTTATTCATTCTGTGCATTAAATGTCTCTCTTTGCACTTATCACTGAGGTTCTTTAGCCTTGTATGGTCTTGTCTGTCTGTTCAAATAATTCTTGACTCTAAGGACTCTGGACTCTCATGCCTGTCAGCAGCCTGTCTGGTTTTAGGTATGTTTGTTTGCTGTGATGTCTGCCTCAAAGCCACATTTTAAAATACACTACTAAAACTAAAGGTTCTTTATTGGCATCAATGGTTCTATAAAGAACCTTAAACATCCATGGAACCTTTCAAATACAGAAAAGGTTCTTTATAGTTGAAAAGGGTTCTTTAGATTTCCAAAATGTTCTTTAAAATGGTTCTTTTAGGAACTGTTCACTCAAAGGTCCTTTGGGTGCACTTAGCACTGCACTAGCAATAGCACTTTGCTTTGGGAAAAATAAAGTTTCTATACAGGGGAACACTAAAAATGTTCAGACTAATAATCTGAATTCTATTTGTCAACTATTCTATCAAATTCTATTCTGTCAACAGCCAGAAAAAAAATACATGAAGAGTTCAGATGCAAAAGCCTTGAAGTGCTGTCTGAATTTTTCTTCTAAAATGTGCATCTTTCTCAGGCTCCTATTCAAATAACCTATTCATTGCCATTAAAGTGAAATTACTGAACCGACACATAGGAGCCTGAGAAAAATGCTCATTTTAGAACAAAATTGTATATGGCACTTAGAGGCATTTGCAGCTGAACTCTTCACATGATCACCATGTTTTTAGGAATAAAATAAAATCAGGCAAGCGATATATGAACAAACCCCTCTGTAAAACCCTTCAGAATGTAGATAGGACTAAAACTGTAAAGTTTGATGTATGAGGATAATAATCTAAATTCTGTAAGTATAGAAATGCATTTTTGATAACTGTAGTCAAGTAGTGGGTGTGTACTGTTTTTAATGAAAAAAATATAATTCAAATATGACATAATTTTCCTTACATTATTGTTACTATTTTGATTATATTATGTCATTTTTGTGATTATTTGTATTATTTTATTTGTGCAAAATGTTCTAATTCTTATTTGTTGTCTCTGGATGACAATTGAAATGCAAACTGTTTTTTTTTTCTTTTCGAAAATGCAATAAAAAATGAATAGTGAAACATGAAAATGCCATTATGAGGGCATTTCTCCTCTCCTTTAAATAGGCTATACTGAAATCAGCAAGTTTTAGGGGTTTGACATTTAGAAAAATACCATCAATTCCATATAAAAACCACTGCGCCTAAAAAAAGCCCTCATTCACAGTGAAAACAGGTGTGTGTATATGTGTATATTCATATTATTTCAAATCAAACTACATATGTAGCTATTTACGTATAAAACATGTAGAGTAAGCAAATGCACAACACATAGAGGGTAACAATAATGCAGAACAGTTCACAGATAACAGCAGCGTGCGCACTGTGTCTTTAAATCCCGCCTGAAAGGGGCGGGGCTTACGCGTCCTCTGACTACAGTGAGCATTTAAAGCACCGCTCACACAGAAGACCCGTTTGTGAACGAACCTCTCCAGTACTGTAATGAACGTCCTCTAGCATCTATAGAGCTAAACCAAAGCTTTTCAACAGGCCTGACGGGGTCATTACGGCATTATGAACTTTTAACACGGGACACCTAGAATCTGTCAGGAGATTAAGGTGAATTTTATTGCTTTTGTTGCATTGTCTGTGTTTGTGGTGTGTCTGTGTCTCTCTCACTATGTGTGTGTGTGTGTGTGTGCTGATGACGACAGTGACGTGTGTAACGATATTATCAGATTCTGTGACAGGACATCCGATAAGGAGTGTGTGTGTGTGTTTGTGTGTGTGTGTGTGTGTGTGTGTGTGTGTGTGTGTACTTGCCCACCTATCTAAGGCCTTAAAAGACAATTTTGTATGTGATTTTTGTTTCTTCAAAATAAGCAGAAACCCTGGTCCTCTCTTGGTCAGTGTAGAGTAACATAGACATGTATGTGTGTGTGCGTGTTCAATTAGGAGGGAAGTGCAGGAATAGTTCTAAAACATAATTAAGTTTATTTATATTTAATACTTATTTATTTTAGATTTTTGTTATAATGATTATAATAATGATGATGATCAGCTGACAAGACACGCATGACAGTGTTATGTGACGTTAAAGAGAGCTGATACAATGTAAAACTGTAACTTGAATGCAATGTAAGTCGCTTTGGATAAAAGCGTACATGTAAGTTAACACGTTGCTTCATTTCGTGGAACATCAGTCTTTTTTTCTTCAAGAAATGTAGGCTATAAGGTGTGTTTCGTCAGGTGTGATAGTGTGCTAGTGACTCATCCCGTCAGTTTGCGGAAGCGGACAGGTAGATCGGGTATGGTTGCTAGGAAACCGCGGCGGAGGTGACAAGAGCGGGGTGTGAACGCGCGCGACTGTCTCTCCTTCATACCTTCTCACAATGTCATATCAGTGGTTTGTCAGGACGCAGATATTTCGTAATTTGAGGCCACGTACAATGACTCTACACTTTACTGCTGGACCTCATTTCGAAATATTTCGAAAGATGATCGGCTTAAAATTGTTGTATATACTTATGTTTGTATTGTGAATATGCACACATTAGATGAGCACTATAACCACTTTTGAAGTGCCGTGTTTTAGGGATTGTCTGTCAAGAACATTTCATTGCAAAGTTAAGAAATTATAGTTTGCATGAAGAAAATAAAGCCTATTTTTAAGAATTATTACCATTATCTACATCACTTTGACAATTAAGCATATTTGTAATCAATTCTAAAGACATAATGAAATAATGACACTATTGTCTTAATAGAGCTTATGGAGAACTTGGATTTGTCTCATATTTAATGAAGTTTGCATCGTTGATTCTAATACCGTGAAGCTGCTTTGAATCAGTCTTTATTGTATAAAGCGCTATAAAAAAAGTGAAAAGTTGATAATGCACAAACATTTTATTTTCTATTTTATTATGCTATATCACTGCAGTTGTTGGATGTGGCCCTTATGATGAATTAATGAATAAATGTGGTTATTCATCATGAATATAATCTCATTTTAATAGAGCTAAAATAAGCTTTGCTGTCTTGTGATTTTAGAAGTGAGTAGTGACATGTTCCTGACAGGTTTTGTAAGATTCACTGATTCGTTCTTGCACAATGCAGCCAAATGCACGGTTTTGGTTCTGAGATCTCAGATTTAAATGTAAAAAAGGATAGAATTAATAAATGTTCATCTGACAGTGTTTTATAGAATGTTTCATGGGGTTTACGCCACAACGAGCACATTTGCCACACTTTGTTTACTTAACGTCTTTGCAACACATTGGCATTGTCTTCCCGGAGGCATTGAGAAATGTCTGTGCCGGACACTAGGAAGTCTGCCCGTCTTGCACCTGTTGTGAGAGGAAGCGCTTGTCCCGTGGGGTTCTTTATCACAGATCAGGTTGCATTGTGTGCTCATAGTGACCGTATCCAAGGTCCAAAGCTTTCAGGATGCATGACTGCTTGCATTTGTGAACCGGATCAGGGATGGTTGACAGAAATGCACGTCCCTGTTGAACCAATTGACCCGGTTTGATCACATACCCTTTTATGAAATGGCATTGCACTGCTTTCTTTGACTAGATTTTACTCTGTGCATCACAAACAATCTGCAAAATGTGTGATATTGATTAAACTGCAATATCCCATGAATGCACCTGTTGCATATCAAACTCAGCTCTGCAGAAATGCATTGAACCATGTTTATGCATTGTGTCTGTTGCTTGCAAAACAGCCCTGCGATAACAGCCCTGCAATAAAATGTTCTATAAAATGCAAATTGCTGTTTAATAAGGTACATGAGTTGTTTGTATCTCTGGAAGACTGTCGTTGTGTTGGTGATTTGATAGCTTGTGTGCGTGATATGTGTTTGTAAGCTAAAACCAGGATGAACCTTGCCTCCAGGTCCATCACTCTTCACGTTCTCAGGGGTGTAAAGCTGGTTTCTCAAAGAGCGAAAAACGTTTTACTGGATTGTAGTATAGAAGCTATACTGCTTTAGACCATCTCTAGTGTTACACCACATAGTAACACTAGAGACAAGTTCCTGCAAACATAAGTTGTGTTCCCAAGGCATGAAATTTGAGACTCATTTGCATACATTGTTTGATATTACATGGCTTCCTCTGTGAGGAAAGCATTTGCACGAGACTCTCAGAAAGTTGTGCTTGCAGACAAAATTACACAGTATTTCATCGAATACAGCAAAGTGATCGATTGTATGCTGTCAATGCATCCTACAAGACTGGATTGAGTCTTTCGCGGTTTGTAATGTTTTGTGTGTGTGTGAGACATCTAAGAGTGCATTCGGTTTGGCTCTATCCTCAGGGCTTTTGGGGCACAAGTGTCGTTTAGTGCTGTCAAACTGAGCGCTTGTCATACCACAGGCTGTGAAGCACAGTAGAATGTTGCTCAATGTTCTTTTCTGAAAATACATGACTGGAGTCCCGTGCACATGGCTGACTGCATTGCAAAGCGAGGGGACACGAGGAGGAGGTGCATTGGATGGTGTGCTGATAGCCCAGGGCGCACTGCTCCATAAACAACTAGACAATGTCTCAGTTCTTCCACAACAACCCCAAAACCATTGCAGTGATCTCAGTTAGGTTTGAATGTTCATATGGTCATATTAGAGGTAATGATAAAATTTTACTGTTTAAACGTTGCTCTTTCATAGCTTAATGGCGCTCTTGGTTGTATTTCTGTCTAGTGTTGACTTCATCTTAGACGTTTTTCTTAAATTCCTTAAAGAAAAGAAAATAGACACAAATAATACAAAATAAGTTGTAAATAAGGCACTGAATATTGAAATATGTCTTAGTACTTCAAAATTTCACATTGCCATTTCTTTGTAATTGTGAAATTTACTAGCAGTTTCTATAAAAAAAAATCAATGTAGTTGATGTACAGTAAAGAGTTAATAAATGTGAATCAGTTTTGATTGCAGATTTGAGTTTCAGAAGGTATCTGATCTTTCAAGATTCCTAGGGCTTTTTCCTCAAAGTCTCGATATGCTTGAATAGAAATATCTAATTTATTTATTTTTTTGCTATGGGTTTGTATCGTGAGCTCAGTGTAAGATCTGTTCTGAAAGTCCAGATAACACGTGTGAAAATACTGAGGTCCTTTTCTCAGTAAGAAAGTGAATTTGAGAAGCAGGAGGCTTCAGTATTTGTTCTTTATTTAGTCTTATTGCTGCTTTTGAGAAACACTTGAGATTACGGAGATTTATGCTCTTGTCTTCTCATGGCTGTGTTTCAGGTACAGGCCAGCAGCTGCCAGCTTGGCGGGAGGAGCATTTCCTGGCCTGAATGCGAACCGACTGCAGCTGGAGCATGTCCACTGCAGGCTTGGCTGCCCAGGAGATCTGTTTACCCGCACAAACCCTATTCCTGCGGGACAGCCATTGGCATAGCATGGCCGGAGCTAAGCCCTCTTGGAAATACCATGATCTACACAAGTGAGTGCAACACTAAAAGCACAAGTGCGTTTTTCTTGCGTTGAACATGGATTAGTTTTATAAGTCCCTGGACATGCTCTGAATGACTGAGCAGAAAAACAGGAAATGGTCTGTGATGTTAACATGGTTCATATGATGTTAATCAACCTTGGATTTTTGTCTGATTAGCTCTCCTGTTCGTAATCTACAGATTATACTTCACCATTGATTCTTCTATGGATTATAACATTCAGTCCCGGCAAAAGGTGCTGCCATCATTCTCAGGAGCGGACAGTAAGTAGCATTACAACATAAGTTTCATCATTATGAAAAGTTCACTCAAATTTACTCACCCTCATTTCATGCCAAACCTGTATGGTGTGATGTTTTTCTTTTTTTTTAAAGAGGAGAATTTTAATGTTTCTTTATATTTAGAGACAATTCAAAGTGGCCATGGACAAAAGCACCAAACAGCACCAAAAAAATACCTTAAAAATAGACTTTACAACATGCACTATTTTTTGATGAGCCATATTTGATTTAAGAGCAGCGGATGGGAACGTTTTGAACTACAAATTTCAGTCTGTTTGTATGTCTTCAGAAGGCTAATTTAGTGAAATATAGTATATGTGATTACTTTTATATTGCATTTTTTTCTCCTTTTTGGAGACTGAAAGAAGTGGTCATAATGAACAATCTGTTTATGGAAAGAACTACAAAATTATCTGCAAAAAAGCATATGGGTTTGCAATGACTTGAATGAGTAAATAATGGTGTTTAACAGGTCCTTAAACTCATGTACTAAATACTAAAGATAAGAGAAAGATAAGAAAACAATGTTGTCATTGGATGAATCAAAGGTGTAATAATGCATCGAAGTGTATGTGGCTCAAACAGTAGAACATGGTGCTAGCAACACCAGGGTCATGGGTTCGATTTCAGGGAATGCACAAATTAATAAAATCTGATGTTTGGATAAAAGCATAAGCCAAATTTTATGTAAATAGTGATTAATCCTGTTGGAGAAAGTCATAAGCTTAAAGGCGAAGTGCAATTTCTGTTCCACTTGTGGTCACCTTTTTACATTGATGGTAATTAGGTTTTTAGGTTTCATAATTTGCATAAAATAACAATTTATTCATTTGATCGTAAAAACTGCTATATACTCATTCTCTGCTACCTTCCTGTTCAAACAGAACAGCGGACTCATCTTCAGTCACCAAACAGCCCAGGAGGCCAGCCTTTGCCCCCAAAAAAGCCCAGACCTTCCCAGCTCACCTTGCACACGGACCCTTTCACGTCCAGCCCTGCCGAAGACGACCAAGTGGTTCCCTGCTTTCAACGTCTAACGGTATCTGACTGCATCAGTCCTCCCCAGACACCCAGCCGAGTCACCAAACCCCTTCCCCCAATTCCCGGTTCAGCAGAGCTTTCCCCGGATCAGGCTATGGACAGTGAGGTAGAGTTCTTTAATGGAGATGACAATCGCTGCCTAGTTTCCGAATCTTGCGCAAAACACTCTTCGTTCCGCTATGGAATGCCCAGTCGGAGGAGTTTCAGGGGCTGTGGACAGATTAACTACGCATACTTTGAAGGTCCAACATCCCTGCAGAAGCCACAGCTGCAGCCGCAAAAGCTGAGGCAGGAGCGGGAAACCCAGCAGAGGGAACAGGAGCTCCGCGACCACCACCACCAACAGCAACAGCAGCAGCAGCAGCAGCAAAACAGTCTTCGACAGCAGGAACGTACGCAAAGGAAGCTGCGGCGCTCCCATTCTGGCCCTGCCGGCTGCTTCAACAAACCCACCTCCTTCCGGCTGTCCAGCCACCACCGGAACACGCAAGGCCTGGATAAACCGGAAGTTCCTCCCAGAGTTCCTATTCCCCCACGACCAATCAAGACTGGAGACTACCGCCGCTGGTCAGCCGAAGTCACATCGGGAGCCAACAGCGACGACGACCGACCTCCGAAAGTACCTCCTAGAGAACCTTTATCCGGCAGTAGTTCCCCCATCCCGAGCCCAAAGAGCCTTCCAGTGTACCTCAACGGGATCATGCCCCCAACGCAGAGCTTTGCCCCAGACCCTAAATATGTCAGTCGTGGCCTGCAGCGACAGAATAGTGAAGGCTCCCCGTGCATTCTGCCCGTCATGGAGAATGGCAGGAAAGCAAGCACCACGCACTACTTCCTTTTGCCGCAACGTCCGTCGTACCTGGACAAACATGAGAAGTATTTAATGGACAGCACAGCGAGTCGAGGCAAGGATGCCTCGGATTCGAGTTCGGACTTGGACTGTCAAAGCAAAAGGAAAACGACGCACCAAATAGACTTGGTATGAAAAAACCGGGGCATATTCATCCCCCGAGACTTTTTCCGCTGCTTTTTCGCAGCTTTGCTCTAGCGCTCCGAGCGAGTTACGTATGAATTGCAGTTACTGGGATTTCTCTTGTTTTGGAAACCGTTCTAACAGTTCTCTTAGAGTGAGCTCGGAAACTATTTTGATGTTTTCTTTTTTTTTTCATTTCTATGTGAAATGTAAGTGTTGAAATGATGGTGCAGTTGTTTGGTATTAGCTGGTCTGGTACCTCCATACTTCAGTGTTGTAAATTTTCGTAGTCTCATTTTATATCACATTGAACATTATTTTTATGTCTCGGAACATGTAGTTGAGCATGTTCGTCTGATCATAGGGACATAGGGTCAGTAAATGCTTCTTTACATTTGTGTCGTCTACCATATATATGAAGTATAAAATCGGCCCGACTTTTTCGCGGCCGACATTTTAAGTGAAGGGTATTCCATCTTATTGCATTGCATACTGCATGCAAGCACGCAATCTGACACATGCACACTATTTCGCAGTTCTTCTGTTGGACTAATGCTCTCATGCTCTCAGCTTTTGTCAGGACACTCTTTTGTGTGCTTTCGTTCATGTGGCCTGTCTGTACAATTTGTCTTGATTGTGTGTTACATAGGAACAGGCTAAGTATTGCTTTTCTGTTCTAAGTTGTGTGTGTGTGTGAGTGATTCGAGAGCTGAATGTGTTACATTTGCCCAGTTTTGGCTCTGCTTTTAAACTTTCATAAGCTGCTTAAAACGGCAACTGAAATGTTGCCCTCTGAATGAACGGAGTATTTCCGATCCCTGGCTTCTCGCTGAGGTGTAGTGTGTTCCTTTGTTGCACAAAAAGCAATACTTGTAAAACCTGTGAATGTGTTTTTCTCCTCTTTTAAAGTGCTGTCTCCACATGAAGCTGTGAGCCATTGTCTGTGATAGGATTTTCTCAAGTACTACCTCCCATTATGGTTATACTTCTTAAATACCCAACTACGGATTACAAAGACTCAACAAATACAATCTCCTTTGACATATACTGGTCTGTACGAGGAACAGTTGCCCCTAATCTATATTTCTTCATGTTTTGCCCATTCGAAACAGTCAGTCATTAACACTTCCTCAATGAAAACGCATCTTCGACCGATTTTTAAGAGCTACGTGGAGTTAAAGTCCATGTGTGGTGCATTTGGCTGAGCTCACACATACTGATCTTCCTGTTACTGTACGTGCATTCCTGTTAGACGTGATTACAGTGGGTGTGGGCACCAGAGACTTTGGCTGCTGGCAGCTGGTGAATGAGAGGTTTTATTATTCTATATTGTTTCCAGAACCATCGTGATAACTCAGTAAATGTAGCAAGTGCCATGCAATTTAAAAAGGGGGAACGACTATAAAAACATGCTGTTTGGAAGCTATGAGGTCAAGTACAGCTTTCCACCTCACAGGATTTTGAACTCATTTGATGCCATGGTTTTTATCCTTTATTTTACAAGTTTGTATATCAGGAAATGTTTACATTATACCTTGTTATTTTCCTTTAGCAGTCTTACCTAAAAATAAAAAAAATTAAATGAAGGCAAGTTCAAGAAGAAATAGACATCTCTGCTGTGTTGAGTACATGTGTGTGTGTGTGTGTGTATATATATAAAAAAATATATATAAAGCAAAGTGCACTGAGAAAACAGTATGTTGTGATGTGTAAAAGTATTTAACATTGTCCTCTTACCCAAACTGAATAGTTGTTAGTCTATTGTATCATGTAAAGTAATAAAAATAAATACTTATTTATGAATCAAGTTTGTCTTTATCTGATATTATGTTGTATTTCATTCTCTGAAGTATAATGTATCTCTGAGAAACGCAGCGATATAGCTGTTTTGCCTGTTTTATCAAATCCACGCCCCTGTGCTCTGCCTCATTACTATTGGCCTGGCTCCAGACAGGAGGAAGGTGAACTGTACTTTTGCACTTATAAAACTATCTTCGATCAGTTCTGTGGTTGCCTTTATGCAGATTATGGGTTGGTTTGAAGGGATGCGTTTCTCGGAGCGGTTTTACAGGGCACCATCTAGCAAACCTGAGAATTACTCACATAGACCGGTATTTTCTGCCTTGCTGATCGGGGAAAATGCTGTTTCTCTGGTCTTTTTTTTTTTTGTTTTTTTTTCGTGCGTAAAATTCTTGGATGAAACGATAAGCAGCTGAAATGAGCAAACAATATGTCCTGATCGATCATTTTAACACTAAGTAATGTATAGAAACTGAAATGAATCGCAGTCTTGTCTTTTTTTGTGCCCAAAATCCTTGGATGAAATGATAAACAGCTGAAAGGAGTGAACAATAAGTTCCATGTATGTCCCAAACCATTCAATATAATATACTAAATAACTTATAAAAACTAAAATTAACCATAACTATGACCACCTAGAATGTCACATGGTCTGTTATTGCTTTAGCTTCTGGCTTTTTGAAATTTTAATTTTAATTACTCCTGAACTGTACTTTTTCATGTTAATGTGATGAACTTGTTAACTTTTCTACTCCACAAATTAGGCTCAGATTACAGGAAATGAAGTCATCCTGTTCACCTTCAGTTGCATTTACTCTGGGTTTTTTTTTATATTACAATTATTATTTTTATTAGTTTTTTAAATCTTAATATATATACCTCTAATTCCTTTTTTAGTTTTACAAAATTTTGATACTTTAGTCATTTTAATAAACTTGTTTCAGTTAGTTGCCAAGGCAATATCCCTAATTTTTAATCCCTAGAAGTGTTCCATCTAATACTTATATTTTATTAGATGTTATTTTAAGCAGTGTATCAGGACATAGTGTCAAGAGATGCTATCCAAGCTTTTGAAAATTATATATTGAATTAATATCGAATTGAAAATAGTAATTTCTTTTTATAACTCAAAATTTTTCTGTTGATATTTGTTGAACCTAAAATATTTGATATTTGTTGTATGTCCTAAAAATAATAGTAATGACACAGAAAATCAATTAAAATATATTTCAAGTTGATTCACCTCCCTTGTGAAATGGAAATGACTCTTTGCAAACCAGTAATTCAACTCTTAAAAAAGAAGATAAACTTACTGATTAATCACAACTTGATCAAAATCAGACAATAGGGAGGATCTATGTTTGAACATTAACCACATATACATTAAGGTCCTAAAAAAAGCAAACAACTAGTTTAGATGGCCCTGACTTAGATCTATTATCTGTCAACCCAACGAAAACATTCACTTACTCACACACAAGCATACATGGCTTAATGAGTACATACTTCTATTGTTTTATATAAAGCTAATTATAATTACTACAGACTAACCCAAACTCACACCCTATCCAGCCCCTCAAAGATTTTTTTCCCTTTCTTTTTATTCTTTACCATATTTACAGCATTTTAAGTTTATGATTGATTTAGGTAATTAGCACACAAAAAATGTTAGGTTTAAATTTATTGCAAAAATGATTAACTTCCTAGTCAGTGCTGAGAAAAATTGGCCGATGTTAGATGATTTATTTTAAATTTTTCTATACTCAGAAAATGATGCACAATGATTAGAATATTATTTTATCTGTCCAGAGCAGACAAGCATCATATGCGATCATACAGGTGTTGGCATATTTGCATACAGCTTCAATTTAATGACAAGTAAATAAACTAGGGAGTGTTATCATAACAAACTATGTATATTTAGACAATAGGCAGTACCTTTACAATGTGCTTAAATGTGGTATATTAGATATATATTTCCTATTTTGAAATCCAATTAAGACTAAAGAGTTTGAGATGGACCAACCTACTATTTACAAGAAAAAGACACATTTGATGATGAGAAGCATCAGCCAAACAGGGGAAGACAGCATGGCGTATAATTAAGTCTGTAGTGCCTCCTAGTGACCTTATACCGACATTGCATTTTTTTTTTTTTGACGAACATAGCCAATAACTTGTAATGCACATATGCTTTATTAAAAAAATAAAAAATACTTACTTTGGAAACATAGCCTACTGTATATTCAGCGCAGTTGTTTTCACTATAAATATAAATTTACAAAAATATATTAAATGTGCTTTCAGTGTAAACAAGCATTACCCTTCTATGATAACTAAACCCATAGATAATATACTGAGTACAGTGTCAACAATAACAAACATTAAAAAAACATCAACATAACTGACTTTACCAGTTTTCATAGATAGGAAATTATAATTAAAAATGCAATTATTAATAAAGATGATTATTAAAAATAATTGTAATTTACCCTCCCATACCAAGAAAACAAATATTTGCTTTTCTCCTCTTCTGTCTTATTTCCCAATATTGTTGCTTATATTGTTCTTATATTGTAAGTCGCTTTGGATACATTGCACAAATGGATGTAGATCTGAAATATCTACACACAACAAAGATAAAAATGTGAGATTCAAGTTACAGATCAAGTTATAAAATAAAAGATAAATAAATACAAAAGTATGGGGAGCCCAGTAGTGCACAACACAACGAAATTGCCACAACACAACGCATAGGACTAATTTCATTGTGTTGTGGCTTGTTTCTGTTGCGTTGTGCTAATTTTGTTGTGTTGCAGCTTGTTTCCATTGTGTTGTGCTAATTTTGTTGTGTTGTGTCTATTAAAATGCATTTAGAATGATCACAAATTCAAGACATGATGGGAGAAAATGTATATATTTACTAAGAGACTTACATTTTAAACACCATATTTCCTATTTTTGCGCTATTTTGATAACAATAATAATTCCAAACACAGCCACAGCACTGTTTTGCGCCTCTGAGCAACATAACGGTGTTTCGTTCCTGAATTAATCAACGGTTTAAATGATTCGATTCAATTGCCATGACTCACTTATAAACAGTAACTTGCTGCCACCTATTCGCAGTTTTAATTTTACATTCAAAGTATCTTTAATTATTTAAATAATTTCAAATATAATTATTCAACGTTTTGTTTAATATATCAAAACATTATTTATGCATTTGTAATTGCAATTGTAATTGTAATTGTAATTGGGGAAGTCGTGGCCTAGTGGTTAGAGAGTCAGACTTGTAATCCAAAGGTTGTGGGTTCGAATCTCAGGTCTGGCAGGGATTGAAGGTGGGGATTGTGAATGAACAGCACTCTCTCCACCTTCAATACCATGACTGAGGTGCCCTTGAGCAAGGCACCGAACCCCAAATTGCTCCCCGGGCGCTGGAGCAATGGCTGCCCACTGCTCCAGGTGTGTGTTCACTACTCACTGCTGTGTGTGTGCGCACTTGGATGGGTTAAATGCAGAGGACCAATTTCGAGTATGGGTCACCATACTTGACAATACATCACATTAAATTGCAGGTTTAATGCATACAGGTCCTGCTACTTCAGCTACTACAGCTACTTCAGCTGCAGCTTTTGTGTTGATTTCATTTGCTTGGTATAAATGTCTTATTATTCTAATTTACTGATTAAACGTAAGAATTTGACTCAAAAGATAATGGACACTTTTAGCAAAATTGCTTTATAAAGGTAAAAATGCCCATAAAATGTAAAAATCAACTTATTGGAAAAGATTCATTTCTATCAGTGTCAACTGACCACCACACAGAATATGAATAATATCAAAAACTTTAGGAGCCGGCTGTCCACGGCAGTCCTTAAGGTATCAGCACAATAACATACTCAGTAAAATATTGAGCAGCCATATCACTCTGCAGCCCAAGACTGGTTGCCCACTGAAGCTAAGCAGGGTTGAGCCTGGTCAGTACCTGGATGGGAGACCTCCTGGGAAAACTAGGTTGCTGATGGAAGAGGTGTTAGTGAGGCCAGCAGGGGGTGCTCACCCTGTGGTCTATGTGGGTCCTAACGCCCCAGTAAACTGATGGGGACACTATACTGTCAACAAGCACCGTCTTTCGGATGAGACGTTAAACTGAGGTCCTGACTCTCTGTGGTCATTAAAAATCCCAGGATGTCCTTCAAAAAAAGAGTACGGGTGTAACCCCGGCATCCTGGCCAAATTTGCCCATTGGCCTCTGTCCATCATGGCCTCCTAATCATCCCCATACACTGATTGGCTTCATCACTCTGTCTCCTCTCCACCAGTAAGCTGGTGTGTGGTGGGCGTTCTGGCGCAAATATGGCTGCCGTCGCATCATCCAGGTGGATGCTGCACACTGGTGGTGGTTGAGGAGATACCCCCTTCTATGTAAAGCGCTTTGAGTACCCAGAAAAGCGCTATATAAATGTAACAAATTATTATTAACCAATTATTGTCTAATTATCGTTATCGATGAAATCCCAGAAAATATTGAGATAATATTTTTGTCAATATTGCACACCCCTAGTTGTGGCTTGTTTCTGTTGTGCTGTGCTAATTTCGTTCCTTTTGCGGCTTGTTTCCGTTGTGGAGATTTTGTTGTGTTGTGCACTGCTGGGCCACCATACAAAAGCTTAATCTTTTATTTATTCATCTTTCTTAATCTTTTATTAAATATGTTAAATCTGTTTCCAAAATAAAAAAGTAACTTACTTGATATTTTAACTGGCTCCATGGAAATTTGGGCAGCTTGGATGGAAACATTACCAAGAGCTATGCTGGGATTTTTAAATGAATCTGAGTCATTAAATATTTTTTCCAGGGTGGGCCCCAAATCATTATTTAGAAACATTATTTGTGAGTTGTTGTTGGGATAGTTATATACTGCAATACTTTCAGCAATGACACTTCCTTGCCTAAAGGGGAAAATGCATGCCACATATTAATATGTCCTTTGCTTAGCAAATGGGCTATATATTTGAAATTCAAAATATATCAACTTACATTAGCCTACGTATATGCAGATCCTTGAAGTTTTGTGTATCTGCTCTTTTACAAAGGATTGAAAGCTGTCAAAAAAGAATAATAAACATTTTTTTATGAATATAAATGTTCATACATAATATATTTTGCAAATATGCTAATAATACATATAAATCACTTCACTGTGCCATGAACGCTTTTCATTACGTCTCCTGACTAAGATTAGTAATTAGAGTTAATGCATGCAATATTGCAGTAAATGCATTTACCTAATTTGAGTTCAGACCTATTTCTCTTTTGTTTTCTCCATCTTTTTCAAGTTTGTGATCTTTAAAGTACATCAAGAAAAGGAACTAGAAAAATTACCTGTTTTTAAGATGAAAATTAGTTTTTTTGATTGTGGAGAGTTCACATTTTCATACTCGGTAAGATAGTTCATCATAATTCTGACAGAGGTGCTTGCATTCCTTGTGGGTGTGCTTTCAGCTGCAATTAAATCAAAATTTTTTGAAAGTTTTCAACATAGTGAGCTGCAAACTGGGACAATATTTGTACTAAGTCTTTTGTAATTAAAAATTAAATGATGGATGTCTGTGAGTCGTGAGAGCATTTTAGCTCTAAAACATACGGACAAATGTTTTTAGCTAAAACGTGACAACCCACACTACAACTAACGTCTCAGTTACGTACGTAACCCTCGTTTCCTGATGGAGGGAACCGAGACGTTATGTCGTGATGACATAGGGGATTTACTTGGAAGCCCCAATCATCTCTGTAAAGAGAAAACGCCAATGAATATTGCCTAGTGGAATTTGCATACCTGAGCCACTCCCCGTACATACGGGTATAAAAGGGCGACAGGTGCATCCACTCAACAGGTTTTCCGCTGAGGAGCCGAGAATGAGTCCCAGGCAACCAGCGGTGGTTCAAGATTGTGGCATGGGGACATAACGTCTCCGTTCCCTCCATCAGGGAACGAGGGTTACGTACGTAACCGAGACATTCCCTATCTGTCAGTCACTACGAGTTATGTCGTGACGACATAGGGGTCCTATGGAAAGCGCCACAACCTGAACCCCATCACGACCTTGTGGCATGCAGATGTTGACAAGCGAGCGTGTGACAGACAAATGCCATGTGAAAGGTCGCAACCTTCCCATCGCCCCAGTGCAAATTCGCTAACCTTGGTGCCCGCAGGTACCACTGAGTACATCGCTGCTGGAGATAGCCAAGCCGCTTTTCCTCTCCCCAGAAGTCGGAAGGGATTTCGACCTTCAATGAAAGATGCTTCACGTCTTTCCTGTTTGTTGTTACAGCTTGGCAGTAAAGATGGGGAAGCGAGCCTTCCGGAGAAGGGCGCTACAGAGGCCACATCCTGCCCGAAGGGAGGTACCATGAGGAGACACTGATATGGACTGACCCAGGCCTGGGGCAGTACTACATACGACTGGACCCTGGGGCAGATCCTAGATAACTAGGAGTAGGGAGGAGGGCTGCCAGCAGGGCCTGACAGAGAGCTCTGTCAAAGGGAAGACACAGGTTTACCGTGAGGGAAACCTTACCGTGGACGAATACACGTATGGGATTACCTGAAGGGAATCAAAGCCACACAGACACCAAGCCGAGTACAGGGGCTGACCGGAGACCCAGGTGAGCTAGCACCAGTACTGGCCCTGGTGTCAGACTGCTGCGCCCAGTCTGACTGCCGGGGGTGCTGGAGGAACTCCACCAGGGTTCGCCGTCCGGGGAACTGAACTGGAGGAGAAAAAAGGCGCTCGTATCCCCGGGTGAGAGGGAATGGCGCAGCAAGCATGACACCGGCCAGTTCTTCCCGCCACTTACCTGTTACCCAACACACGGGAAGAAACTGGCTCAACGTGGAGACTGTAGAATCTCGCGAAGGTGTTCGGTGTCGCCCAGCCTGCAGCTCTACAGATGTCTGCCAGAGAGGCGCTGTGCGCCAACACATAGGAGGAGGCAACACTCCGTGTGGACCCCCATGGGGCACGGCTCGCCTTGGGATTGGTACGCCAAGGCGATGGCATCCACTATCCAGTGGGCCAACCTCTGCTTGGAGACAGCCTTCCCTTTCTGCTGACCTCCGTAACAGACAAAGAGCTGCTCAGAGCTTCTGAAGCTCCGGGTGCTGTCCACGTATATGCGCAATGCTCTTACGGGACACAGCAACTCCAAGGCTGGGTCTGCCTCCTCCGAAGGCAGTGCTTGAAGGTTCACCACCTGATCGCGGAAGGGCGTGGTGGGAACCTTGGGCACGTATCCAGGCCAGGGTCTCAGGACAACGCGAGAGTAGTCCGGCCTGAACACAAGGCACTCTTCGCTCACCGAAAATGTTTGGAGGTCCCCGACCCTCTTGATGGAAGTGAGCGCGGTCAGGAGCGCTGTCTTAGCCGACAGGTTTTTCAGCTCGACTGAGTCCAGCGGCTCAAAGGGACCCCTCTGAAGTCCAGCCAGGATGATAGAGAGGTCCCATGAGGGCATCAGGGGTGGCCTAGAGGGGTTCAACCTCCTGGCACCCCTCAGGAACCTCACGATGAGATCATGCTTTCCCAGGGACCGGCCGTCCACTGCATCGTGATGGGCCGCGATAGCGGCCACATACACCTTCAAGGTGGAGGGTGACAGCCTACGCTCCAACCTTTCTTTCAGGAAAGAAAGCACTACTCCAATCGCGCATCTTCGGGGGTCTTCTCGGCGAGAAGAACACCAGTTCGCGAACAGACTCCACTTCAGTGCATAGGCTTGCCTTGTAGAAGGAGCTCTAGCCTGAGTGATGGTCTCTACCACCGCCTGTGGGAGATCACTCAAGTCCAGGAGCCACACATGGAGGTTCCACAGGTCTGGACGCGGGTGCCAAATGGTGCCGAGCCCCTGAGAAAGGAGGTCCTTCCTCAGAGGAATGCGCCTGGGAGGGGCTGTCGCGAGGAGAATGAGTTCGGGAAACCAGGTCCAGGTGGGCCAGAACGGCGCGACCAGTAGGACCTGCTCCTCGTCCTCCCTGACCTTGCACAGAGTCTGTGCGAGCAGGCTCACTGGGGGAAATGCACACTTGCATAGAGCCCGAGGTCAGCTGTGTGCCAGTGCATCCGTGCCGAGGGTGCCCTCGGTCAGGGAGAAATACAGCTGGCAGTGGGAGGACTCGCGGGAAGCAAACAGGTCTACCTGAGCTTCCCCAAATCGACTCCAGATCAGCCGGATCGTCTCGGGATAGAGTCACCATTCTTTGGGGAATGTGAGCTGTCGTGGGAGCGCATCAGCCGCACGATTGAGCTCCCCCGGAATGTGGACAGCGCACAGCGATTTGAGCCGCGTGTGACTCCCGAGGAGGAGATGGCGGGCAAGCTGTGACATGCGGCGTGGTTGTATACCCCCATTCGGTTGATTTACAACATAGCCGCAATGTTGTCCGTACGGACCAACACATGCTTGCCTAACAGCAGTGGCCGAAACTGCCGCAAGGCTAGATGCACTGCCAGCAGCTCTAGGCAGTTGATGTGCCAAAGCAGTCGAGGCCCCTTCCAGAGCCCCGAGGCTGCCTGCCCGTTGCATGTAGCGCCCCAGCCCGTGCTGGAGGCATCTGTTGTGAAAACAACATGCCGAGACACTTGTTCTAAGGGCACCCCGGCCTGTAGAAAGGCAAGGTCCATCCAGGGGCTGAAGGAGCGGCGACACTCCTGTGTGCACCGTGACGCCAACCAGGAACAAATCAAAGATGAAAGGCTTTGTGGAGATCAGCGCACTTCTCATCCACTCGGCTCCGAAGTAAAAATCTGATGAGTGGATGCACCTGTCGCCCTTTTATACCCGTATATACGGGAAGTGGCTCAGGTATGCAAATTCCACTAGCCAATATTCATTGGCGTTTTCTCTTTACAGAGATGATTGGGGCTTCCAAGTAAATCCCCTATGTCGTCACGACATAACTCGTAGTGACCGACAGATAGGGAACTTAAATTATGTCACACTTCACAACTTATTCAAAAGTATCTTGGGTGCGAATTTAATATTTATTCAATATCCACAGCACAGTGAAAAGAATTAACACAAAATGCAATAATGATCATTTAGGAATAGTATGATAAATACTCACACCAAGTAACTGTGGAAGAGTCACTTGCAAAACTGCAAGTATCTCCAAAAGTGAAAGGACTGCATTGACACTGACATTTTCCAGATGTTACATTGAAGATGCATGGGGACCCATTACACAGACAATTCTCCAGACAGTTTTGAGTTGTTGAAACTGAATTGACAGTTGTTGCAACTGAATGAGGTTCTGTTGATTTTGATGAAGTGTTCTGGGTACTAGTTTGAGCAGAAGGGCTCGACTGGGATGATGTAGAAATGCTAAATGTTTGGGCTGTAACAGTTTGGGTTATTGTTTGATGTGAGTTAGGATTAGTGGGTGAGGCTGGTGAGTCTGAAGAAATTGTTCCAGTGGTTTCCAGTTGTGGAAATGTCGATTTAATTGACTGTGTTGAATGTATTTCTGTGATTAAAGTTGAAATAATGGTTTGTGTCTGCTGGCTTGTTTGTTCTGCAAGACTTGAAGATGGAAATGACATGGTAAATGCAGAAATAATCTGACCTTCTGAGGTAGAAGATGCTGAAAATGGAGAGGTGCCTGTACTACTTGGTATATTTGTAACTGTTGGGCCATTTTCAGTTGAAGATAACGTAGTTTCCTGTGTTAAAAAACTTTCCCTTGTAGATGATTGTGATGTGATTGTGCTAATAGGTGTCACAGCTGTTGTAAATGTTGACTGTGCTGTCGTTGTAGATTCTGATTCTGTGGTAGAAGTAAACTGAGTGGTTTGTGTCTGCTGGCTTGTTTGTTCTACACTAGATGATGATATTTCTGTTGTAGAGGAAGTGAATTCTGATGTACTTTGTCCTTTGCTTGTAGGTGGAGAAGAGGGAGTTGTACCTGTTCTGTAAAGTGTAGGTTCCAGTGTTAAACCACTTTCACTTGTAGGTGATTGTAATGTGGTCGTGGTCATGGATTCTGATTCTGTAGTAAAAGTAAACTGAGTGGTTTGTATTTGCTGGATTGTTTGTTTTACATTAGATTAAGACCTGTTATAGATGAAGCGGATTCTGGTGTACTTTGTCCTTCGGTCATAGCCGATGGTGGTGCAGGAGATGAAGTTGTACCTGTTGTGGATAATGTAGGTTCCAGTGTTGAACCACCTTCTATGGTAGATGATTGGAATGAGGTCATGCTCATGGATTCTGTGTCTGTGGTAGAAGTAAACTGAGAGGTTTGTGTCTGCTGGCTTGTTTGTTCTACACTAGATGAAGACATTTCTGTTATAGATGAAGTGATTTCTGATGTACCTTGTCCTTCGGTCGTAGGCGATGGTGGTGAAGGAGATGAATTTGTAACTGTTATGGGTGATATAGGTTCCAGTGTTGAACCACTTTCACTTGTAGATGATTGGAATGACGTCATGCTAATGAATTCTGATTCTGTGGTAGAAAGGAGCTGAGAGGATTGTGTCTGCTGGCTGATTTGTTCAACACTAGATGATGATATTTCTTTTGTAGATGAAGCAAATTCTGATATACTTTGTCTTTCTGTTATAGTAGATAGAGAAAATGGAGTTGTACCTGTTGTGGATAGTGTAGGTTCCAGTGTTGAACCACTTTCACTTGTAGATGATTGGAATGAGGTCATGCTAATGGATTCTGATTCTGTGGTAGAAAGGAGCTGAGTGGTTTGTGTCTGCTGGCTTGTTCGTTCTACACTAGATGAAGACATTTCTATTGTAGATGAAGTGAATTCTGATGTATTTTCTTCAGTCAGAGGTGATGGTGGTGCTGAGGATTAAGTTGTACCTGTAGCGGACAATGTAGCTTCCGCTGTTGAACCACTTCCAAGTGTAGATGATTCTAATGTGGCTGTGCTCATAGGTGTTCCAGCTGTTGTAAATGTTGATTGTGTTTTCATTGTAGATTCTAATTCTGTGGTGGATGGAAAATGAGTGGATTGTGTCTGCTGGCTTGTTTGTTCTACACTAGATGAAGACATTCCTTTTATAGATGAAGTGAATTCTGATGTACTTTGTCCTTCGGTCATAGGCGATGGTGGTGCAGGAGGTGAAGTTGTACCTGTTGTGGGTGATATATGTTCCAGTGCTGAACCACCTTCAATGGTAGATGTTTGGAATGAGGTCATGCTCATGGCTTCTGTGTCTGTGATAGAAGTAAACTGAGAGGTTTGTGTCTGCTGGCTTGTTTGTTCTACACTAGATGAAGACATTCCTGTTATAAATGAAGTGATTTCTGATGTACTCTGTCCTTCAGTCGTAGGCGATGGTGGTGCAAGAGATGAAGTTTTACCTGTTGTGGACAATGTAGCTTCTAGTGTTGAACCACTTTCACTTGTAGATGATTGGAATGAGGTCATGCTAATGAATTCTGATTCTGTGGTAGAAAGGAGCTGAGAGGTTTGTTTCTGCTGGTTTGTTCTTTCTACACTAAATGAAGACATTTCTATTGTAGATGAAGTGAATTCTGATGTATTTTCTTCAGTCAGAGGTGATGGTGGTGCTAAAGATGAACGTGTACCTGTAGTGGACAATGTAGCGTCCGCTGTTGAACCACTTTCAAGTGTAGATGATTCTAATGTGGTCGTGCTCATAGGTGTTACAGCTGTTGTAAATGTTGATTGTGCTGTCATTGTAGATTCTGATTCTGTGGTAGATGGGACCTGAGTGGTTTGTGTCTGTTGGCATGTTTATTCTACACAAGATGAAGACATTCCTATTATAGATGAAGTGAATTCTGATGTAATTTGTCCTTCGGTCGTAGGCGATGGTGGTGCAAGAGATGAAGTTGTACCTGTTGTGGGTGATATAGGTTCCAGTGTTGAACCACTTTCACTTGTAGATGACTGGAATGAAGTCATGCTAATGGATTCTGATTCTGTGGTAGAAAGGAGCTGAGTGGTTTGTGTCTGCTGGCTTGTTCGTTCTATACTAGAAGAAGACATTTCTATTGTAGATTAAGTGAATTCTGATGTATTTTCTTCAGTCAGAGGTGATGGTGGTGCTGAGGATGAAGTTGTACCTGTAGCGGACAATGTAGCTTCCGCTGTTGAACCACTTCCAAGTGTAGATGATTCTAATGTGGCTGTGCTCATAGGTGTTCCAGCTGTTGTAAATGTTGATTGTGTTTTCATTGTAGATTCTAATTCTGTGGTGGATGGAAACTGAGTGGTTTGTGTCTGCTGGCTTGTTTGTTCTACACTAGCTGAAGACATTCCTGATATAGATGAAGTGATTTCTGATGTACTTTGTCCTTTGGCTATAGGCGATGGTGGTGCAAGAGATGAAATTGTACTTGTTGTGGACAATGCAGCTTCCAGTGTTGAACCGCTTTCACTTGTAGATGATTGGAATGAGGTCATGCTAATGGATTCTGATTCTGTGGTAGAAAGGAGCTGAGTGGTTTGTGTCTGCTGGCTTGTTCGTTCTATACTAGAAGAAGACATTTCTATTGTAGATTAAGTGAATTCTGATGTATTTTCTTCAGTCATAGGTGATGGTGGTGCTAAAGATGAAGGTGTACCTGTTGTGGACAATGTAGCGTCCGCTGTTGAACCACTTTCAAGTGTAAATGATTCTAACGTGGTCATGCTCATAGGTGTTACAGCTGTTGTAAATATTGATTGTGCTGTCATTGTAGATTCTGATTCTGATTCTGTAAACTGAGAGGTTTGTGTCTGCTGGCTTGTTTGTTCTACACTAGATGAAGACATTCCTGTTGTAGATGAAGTGAATTCTGATGTACTTTGTCCTTCGGTCGTAGGCGATGGTGGTGAAGGAGATGAATTTGTAACTGTTATGGGTGATATAGGTTCCAGTGTTGAACCACTTTCACTTGTAGATGATTGGAATGACGTCATGCTAATGAATTCTGATTCTGTGGTAGAAAGGAGCTGAGAGGATTGTGTCTGCTGGCTGATTTGTTCAACACTAGATGATGATATTTCTTTTGTAGATGAAGCAAATTCTGATATACTTTGTCCTTCTGTTATAGTAGATAGAGAAAATGGAGTTGTACCTGTTGTGGATAGTGTAGGTTCCAGTGTTGAACCACTTTCACTTGTAGATGATTGGAATGAGGTCATGCTAATGGATTCTGATTCTGTGGTAGAAAGGAGCTGAGTGGTTTGTGTCTGCTGGCTTGTTCGTTCTACACTAGATGAAGACATTTCTATTGTAGATGAAGTGAATTCTGATGTATTTTCTTCAGTCAGAGGTGATGGTGGTGCTGAGGATTAAGTTGTACCTGTAGCGGACAATGTAGCTTCCGCTGTTGAACCACTTCCAAGTGTAGATGATTCTAATGTGGCTGTGCTCATAGGTGTTCCAGCTGTTGTAAATGTTGATTGTGTTTTCATTGTAGATTCTAATTCTGTGGTGGATGGAAAATGAGTGGATTGTGTCTGCTGGCTTGTTTGTTCTACACTAGATGAAGACATTCCTTTTATAGATGAAGTGAATTCTGATGTACTTTGTCCTTCGGTCGTAGGCGATGGTGGTGCAGGAGGTGAAGTTGTACCTGTTGTGGGTGATATATGTTCCAGTGCTGAACCACCTTCAATGGTAGATGTTTGGAATGAGGTCATGCTCATGGCTTCTGTGTCTGTGATAGAAGTAAACTGAGAGGTTTGTGTCTGCTGGCTTGTTTGTTCTACACTAGATGAAGACATTCCTGTTATAAATGAAGTGATTTCTGATGTACTCTGTCCTTCAGTCGTAGGCGATGGTGGTGCAAGAGATGAAGTTTTACCTGTTGTGGACAATGTAGCTTCCAGTGTTGAACCACTTTCACTTGTAGATGATTGGAATGAGGTCATGCTAATGAATTCTGATTCTGTGGTAGAAAGGAGCTGAGAGGTTTGTTTCTGCTGGTTTGTTCTTTCTACACTAAATGAAGACATTTCTATTGTAGATGAAGTGAATTCTGATGTATTTTCTTCAGTCAGAGGTGATGGTGGTGCTAAAGATGAACGTGTACCTGTAGTGGACAATGTAGCGTCCGCTGTTGAACCACTTTCAAGTGTAGATGATTCTAATGTGGTCTTGCTCATAGGTGTTACAGCTGTTGTAAATGTTGATTGTGCTGTCATTGTAGATTTTTATTCTGTGGTAGATGGGACCTGAGTGGTTTGTGTCTGTTGGCTTGTTTATTCTACACAAGATGAAGACATTCCTATTATAGATGAAGTGAATTCTGATGTAATTTGTCCTTCGGTCGTAGGCGATGGTGGTGCAAGAGATGAAGTTGTACCTGTTGTGGGTGATATAGGTTCCAGTGTTGAACCACTTTCACTTGTAGATGACTGGAATGAAGTCATGCTAATGGATTCTGATTCTGTGGTAGAAAGGAGCTGAGTGGTTTGTGTCTGCTGGCTTGTTCGTTCTATACTAGAAGAAGACATTTCTATTGTAGATTAAGTGAATTCTGATGTATTTTCTTCAGTCAGAGGTGATGGTGGTGCTGAGGATGAAGTTGTACCTGTAGCGGACAATGTAGCTTCCGCTGTTGAACCACTTCCAAGTGTAGATGATTCTAATGTGGCTGTGCTCATAGGTGTTCCAGCTGTTGTAAATGTTGATTGTGTTTTCATTGTAGATTCTAATTCTGTGGTGGATGGAAACTGAGTAGTTTGTGTCTGCTGGCTTGTTTGTTCTACACTAGCTGAAGACATTCCTGATATAGATGAAGTGATTTCTGATGTACTTTGTCCTTTGGCTATAGGCGATGGTGGTGCAAGAGATGAAATTGTACTTGTTGTGGACAATGCAGCTTCCAGTGTTGAACCGCTTTCACTTGCAGATGATTGGAATGAGGTCATGCTAATGGATTCTGATTCTGTGGTAGAAAGGAGCTGAGTGGTTTGTGTCTGCTGGCTTGTTCGTTCTATACTAGAAGAAGACATTTCTATTGTAAATTAAGTGAATTCTGATGTATTTTCTTCAGTCATAGGTGATGGTGGTGCTAAAGATGAAGGTGTACCTGTTGTGGACAATGTAGCGTCCGCTGTTGAACCACTTTCAAGTGTAAATGATTCTAACGTGGTCATGCTCATAGGTGTTACAGCTGTTGTAAATGTTGATTGTGCTGTCATTGTAGATTCTGATTCTGATTCTGTAAACTGAGAGGTTTGTGTCTGCTGGCTTGTTTGTTCTACACTAGATGAAGACATTCCTGTTATAGATGAAGTGATTTCTGATGTATTTTGTCCTTCGGTAATAGGCGGTGGTGGTGCAGGAGATGAAGTTGTACCTGTTGTGGGTGATATAGGTTACAGTGTTGAACCACCTTCAATGGTAGATGTTTGGAATCAGGTCATGCTCATGGCTTCTGTGTTTGTGGTAGAAGTAAACTGAGAGGTTTGTGTATGCTGGCTTGTTTGTTCTAAACTGGCTGAAGATATTCCTGATAAAGATGAAGTGATTTCTGATGTACTTTGTCCTTTGTTTATAGGCGATGTTGGTGCAAGAGATGAAATTGTACCTGGTGTAGACAATGTAGCGTCCAGTGTTAAACCACTTTCACTTGTAGATGATTGGAATGAGGTCATGCTAATGGATTCTGATTCTGTGGTAGAAAGGAGCTGAGTGGTTTGTGTCTGCTGGCTTGTTCGTTCTACTCTAGATGAAGACATTTCTATTGTAGATTAAGTTAATTCTGATGTATTTTCTTCAGTCAGAGGTGATGGTGGTGCTGAGGATGAAGGTGTACCTGTAGTGGACAATGTAGCTTCCGCTGTTGAACCACTTTCAAGTGTAGATGATTCTAATGTGGCTGTGCTCATAGGTGTTACAGCTGTTGTAAATGTTGATTGTGTTGTCATTTAGATTCTGATTCTGTGGTGGATGGAAACTGAGTGGTTTGTGTCTGCTGGCTTGTTTGTCCTAAACTAGCTGAAGACATTTCTGTTATAAATTAATTGATTTCTGATGTACTTTGTACTTGGATCGTAGGCGATGGTGGTGCAGGAGATGAAGTTGTACCTGTTGTGGACAATGTAGCTTCCAGTGTTGAACCACTTTCACTTGAAGATGATTCTAATGTGGTCGTGCTCATAGGTGTCACATCTGTTGTAAATGTTGATTGTGCTATAGTTGTAGATTCAGATTCTGTGGTTGAAGGAAGCTGAGTGGTTTGTGTCTGCTGGCTTGTTTGTTCTACACTAGATGAAGACATTCCTGTTGTAGATGAAGAGAATTCTGATGTACTTTGTCCTTCGGTCGTAGGCGATGGTGGTGTTGAAGATGAAGTTGTACCTGTTGTGGGTGATATAGGTTCCAGTGTTGAACCACCTTCAATGGTATATGTTTGGAATGAGGTCATGCTCATGGCTTTTGTGTCTGTGGTAGAAGTAAACTGAGAGGTTTGTGTCTGTTGGCTTGTTTATTCTACACTAGATGAAGACATTCCTGTTATAGATGAAGTGATTTCTGATGTACTCTGCCCTTCGGTCGTAAGCGATGGTGGTGCAAGAGATGAAGTTTTACCTGTTGTGGACAATGTAGCTTCCAGTGTTGAACCACTTTCACTTGTATATGATTGGAATGAGGTCATGCTAATGAATTCTGATTCTGTGGTAGAAAGGAGCTGAGAGGTTTGTGTCTGCTCGCTTATTCATTCTACATTAGATGAAGACATTTCTATTGTAGATGAAGTGAATTCTGATGTATTTTTTTCGGACAGAGGCGATGGTGGTGCTGATGCTGAAGATGAAGGTGTACCTGTAGTGGACAATGTACCTTCCGCTGTTGAACCACTTTCAAGTGTAGATGATTCTAATGTGGTCATGCTCATAGGTGTTTCAACTTTTGTAAATGTTGATTGTGCTGTCATTGTAGATCCTGATTCTGTGGTAGATGGAAACTGAGTGGTTTGTGTCTGCTGGTTCTACACTAGATGAAGACATTCCTGTGATAGATGAAGTGAATTCTGATGTAATTTGTCCTTCGGTCGCAGCCGATGGTGGTGCAGTAGAGGAATGCGTACTTGTTGTGGATAATGTAGGCTCCAGTGTTGAACCACCTTCATTGGTAGATGTTTTGAATGAGGTCATGCTCATGAATTCTGTGTCTGTGGTAGTGGTAAACTGAGTGGTTTGTGTCTGCTGGCTTGTTTGTTCAACACTAGATGATGATATTTCTTTTGTAGATGAAGCAAATTCTGACATACTTTGTCCTTCTGTTATATTAGATAGAGAAAATGGAGTTGTACCTGTTGTGGATAGTGTAGGTTCCAGTGTTATAAAACTTTCACTTGTAGATGATTGGAATGGGGTCATGCTCACAGATTCTGTGTCTGTGGTAGAAGTAAACTGAGAGGTTTGTGTCTGCTGGCTTGTTCGTTCTACACTAGATGAAGACATTCCTGTTATAGATGAAGTGATTTCTGATGTACTCTGTCCTTCGGTCGGAGGCAATGGTGGTGCTGAAGATGAAGGTGTACCTGTAGTGGACAATGTAGCTTCCGCTGTTGAACCACTTTCACTTGTAGATGATTCTAATGTGGTCATGCTATTGGATTCTGATTCTGTGGTAGAAAGGAGCTGAGAGGTTTGTGTCTGCTGGCTTGTTCGTTCTACACTAGATGAAGACATTTCTAATGGATATGAAGTGAATTCTGAAGTATTTTCTTCAGTCAGAGGTGACAGTGGTGCTAAAGATGAAGGTGTACTTGTAGTGGACAATGTAGCTTCCGCTATTGAACCACTTTCAAGTGTAGATGATTCTAATGTGGTCATGCTCATAGGTGTTCCAGCTGTTGTAAATGTTGATTGTGCTGTCGTGGTAGATTCTGATTCTGTGGTAGATGGAAACTGAGTGTTTTGTGTCTGCTAGCTTATTTGTTCAACACTAGATGATGAAACTTATTTTGTAGATGAAGCAAATTCTGACATACATTTTCCTTCTGTTATAGTAGATAGAGAAAATTGAGTTGTACCTGTTGTGGATAGTGTATGTTCCAGTGTTATAACACTTTCACTTGTAGATGATTGGAATGGGGTCATGCTCATGGATTCTGTGTCTGTGGTAGAAGTAAACTGAGAGGTTTGTGTCTGCTGGCTTGTTTGTTCTACACTAGATGAAGACATTCCTGTTATAGATTAAGTGATTTCTGATGTACTTTGTCCTTCGGTCGTAGGCGATGGTGGTGCAAGAGATGAAGTTGTATCTGTTTTGTGTGATATAGGTTCCAGTGTTGAATCACTTTCACCTGTAGATGATTGGAATGAGATCATGCTAATGGATTCTGATTCTGTGGTAGAAAGGAGCTGAAAGGTTTGTGTTTTCTGGCTTGTTTGTTCTACATCAGATGAAGACATTTCTATTGTAGATGAAGTGAATTCTGATATATTTTCTTCAGTCAGAGGTGATGGTGGTGCTGAAGATGAAGGTGTACTTGTAGTAGACAATGTAGCTTCCTCTGTTGAACCACTTTCAAGTGTAGATGATTCTAATGTAGTCATGTTCATAGGTGTTACAGCTGTTGTAAATGTTGATTGTGTTGTCATAGCAGATTCTGATTCTGTGGTAGATGGAAACTGAGTGGTTTGTGTCTGCTGGCTTGTTTGTTCTACGCCAGATGAAGACATTCCTGTTATAGATGAAGTGATTTCTGATGTACTTTGTCCATCGGTCATAGGTGATAGTGGTGCAAGAGATGAAGTTGTACCTGTTGTGGACAATGTAGCTTCCAGTGTTGAACCACTTTCAAGTGTAGATGATTCTAATGTGGTCATGCTCATAGGTGTTACAGCTGTTTTAAATGTTGATTGTGTTGTAATTGTAGATTCTGATTCTGTGGTAGATGCAAACTGAGTGGTTTGTGTCTGCTGACTTGTTTGTTCTACGCCAGATGAAGACATTTCTTTTATAGATGAAGTGAATTCTGATATACTTTGTCCTTCGGTCGTAGCCGATGGTGGTGCAGTAGATGAAGGCGTACCTGTTGTGGATAAAGTAGGTTCCAGTGTTGAACCACCTTCAATGGTAAATGATTGGAATGAGGTCATGCTCATGGATTCTGTGTCTGTGGTAGAAGGAAACTGAATGATTTGTGTCTGTTGGCTTGTTTGTTCTACACTAGGTGTATTTATCTCTGTTGAAGTTAATTTTGACATTATCTGTCCTTTTGTTGTCGAGAATTGTGAAGATGGAGAGTTGGCTAAAGTAAAAAGTGTAGTAAGTAATGTTTTTCTATATTATTTGAAGGTATGTTAGCGTATGAAATAAAGTCTGACATGATGTTTACTGCTTTGGCTGAAGATATTTTAAGATGAGGGGTTCTTGTTGATATTGAATTTTCAGACTTTGATATTTTGGTTAAAGTGGGAATCAGTTTTGACTGTATTATTTTATAATATCTTATAAGTTTTAAATTTGACTTTAATATTTTTTTCTTTATTGACCTTTTTGTCTAGCAGGGAGTCTTTACATGTTTTCCATCGCTTGTATTTCATAATCTTAAAATATTATTATTTTCTTTTTTTGTATTAACATTATTATTTATACACGTACACATATAGAAAAATTAACATTATAGAGCTTTGTCAGTGTGTATATTTATCACACACCACTGTTAGTGTATTTATATCATAGATGTTATGAATATAACATCAGTCTTTGTGTACTAGTTTAACAGCATCCAACTTGATTAAATAACAATTTGACTGCTCTTATGTCAAAGATGTTTGACGTAAGGCAATTTGACAAAAGGCAATTTGTAAGTCAGAGACATGGGAGAATTGGTTAAGATTGTGAAGTACCGGAATATCAAAAGTCAAAGTCAAAAAGTCAAAGTCAGCTTTATTGTCAATTCTGCCACATGTACCATACATACATAGAGAGAATTGAAATTGTGTTACTCTCTTACTCCCTGGTGCATACAGATAACACTAAACACAAACAGTAGAACGCAAAAATACAGATAAGTACAAATCAATATATATATTCAATATATATACAATATAGATATAAGTGGATGCTGCACACTGGTGGTGGTTGAGAAGAGACCCCCACATGATTGTAAAGCGCTTTGGGTGTATGGCAATACACAATAAAAGCACTATATAAATGCATCATTCATTCATTCATTCATTCATATATATATATATATATATATATATACATATATACACACATATATATATATATATATATATATATATATATATATATATATATACATACATACACACACACACACACACACACACACACATACATACATATATATATATATATATATATATATATATATACATACATACATGCACACACATACACACATACATACACAAAAATGCAACTATTACAAATATACAAATAAGGACATGTAGGAAAAAAAAATAAAACATTAAATAAAGAAAATAAAAATAATAATATAAAAAAAATGGATAAAGTGGCATAAGGCACATGGCAGATAGTGCAAACCAGTGAAATAAACAAACAAACAAACAGTGCAGAATATAAATGGTGTAGTGCAAAGAGCTTATCAAGACTATTTAAAGTGACAAGGAGCAGTCTTTTTTATTCAGACTGCCAGAAGAGGTAGTTGAATGAATGAGGTCAGTCCAATGCTGTACAAGTGACCGGTGCTTGTCTCAGTGTGAGTGTGAGTGTGTGTGTGTGTGTGTGTGTGTGTGTGTGAGTGTGTGTTCGTGTGGGTGGTGTGGGTGGTGGTGGTGGGGTGGGGTGGGTTCCGAGTTCAGTGATTCGTGGGGTAAGAGAGGGGAGGGGGGGCAAGGACGGGAGGGAGTTCAGCTTCCTGACAGCCTGGTGGATGAAGCTGTCTTTCAGTCTGTTTGTCCTGGCTTGGAGACTCCTCAGTCTCCTCCCTGATGGAAGCAGACTGAAGAAGTTGTGTGTCGGGTGGGTGGGATCACATGCAATGCTGAGGGCTTTGCGGGTGAGACGGGTGTTGTAAATGTCCTGGAGGGAGGGGAGAGAGACACCAACGATCTTCTCAGCTGCTCTCACTATCCGTTGAAGGGACTTGCGGCAGGACGCGTTGCAGGCGCCATACCACACAGTGATGCAGCTAGTCAGAATGCTCTCGATGGTGCCTCTGTAGAAGGTGCACATGATGGGGGCCGGGGCTCTGGCTCTTCTTAGTTTGCGGAGGAAGTAGAGACGCTGTTGTGCTTTATTGGCTAGTGCTGCAGTGTTGTTGTTCCAGGAGAGGTCCTCTGTGATGTGTACACCCAGGAACTTGGTGCTGCTCACTCTCTCCACGGTCGCACCATTGATGGTCAGAGGAGCATGCTGAGTGTGCGCTCTCCTGAAGTCAACGACAATCTCCTTCGTCTTCTCCACATTCAGAGAGAGATTGTTGTCACTGCACCACCCGGCCAGGCGGCTCACCTCGCTCCTGTAGTTTGTCTCATCTCTGTTGCTGATGAGACCCACCACAGTCGTGTCATCCGCAAATTTAATGAAGCGGCTGGAGTTGTGTGACGGTGTGCAGTCGTGGGTCAGCAGAGTGAAGAGGAGGGGGCTCAGCACACATCCTTGGGGGGCCCCTGTGTTCAGTGTGATGGTGCTGGATGTGTTACTGCCGACCCGTACTGCCTGAGGTCTCCCGGTCAGAAAGTCCAACAGCCAGTTGCACAGCGACGTATTGAGCCCCAGCTGGACCAGTTTATGGATGAGCTGTTGAGGGATGATTGTGTTGAATGCTGAACTGAAGTCTATGAACAGCAATCTGACATACGTGTCCGTTTTGTCTAGGTGTGTGAGGGCTGGGTGGAGGGCAGTGGCGATGGCATCATCGGTCGAGCGATTGGACCTATATGCAAACTGGAAGGGGTCCAGGGAGGGGGGGAGGACAGACTTGATGTGCTGCATGACTAACCGTTCAAAGCACTTCATGAGAATAGGAGTGAGAATAGGAGTTTTAATTAAAAAAAACATATGCTATATGCTATACAGTACAATACAAGTTGACGAGGTAATTAATTATGTTCTTTTATATATATTCTGTTGTTCAGTCAACTACAGTGAAGATGCAGATTTGTTTTTACTGCAGTTATTTAACAGTGTCTTTCTATCTTTTTCACCAGCCATTCAAATTATTTTCTTTTTAACAAAATGCCAACATATTTATTTATTTATATATATATATTTTAATTAATCAATTTAGTTTAAAACTAAATAATGAAAGGCTTTTGAAACTTACCTGAACTTACTCCAGGTCTCATAACTGTGAAATATACGAGCAGGATTGAGGCAACAAAGTGTGTTTTTTTCCTGAAATACATGTTGAGATCACTTCCGTGAGATGGTTGTTTGTTTAAAATGATGAAATATTTATAAAATATATATTTCGCTCTCTACAGCACAATATGTATGAAAATAGTCAGCCAGATGAACCAGTCATCAGTGTTTCTCCTCTGTTAAATTTCAACATCATCCTGATGAAGAAGATGTGTGCGTGTTCCCTGCAAACAATAAATGTCATCAGGTATGGGCACTTTTGCATAAAAAGAGGTAAGTTAACGCCTTGAGTAAACCACACTGATTGGGAGTGCATGTGGTTTTGAAATGCCCGAACAGATATATGACCTTCACCTGTTCTCAGTATGACAAATTGCAATAAATCCAAGAGAAAAAAATAAACTTTCTCCTTTTCATTTGTGTGTCTTCTGAAAATGTGTATTTGTTCTCATTTGTACTTGTTCCCCTTTATAGATATTGAAAGACAAGAGGAATAGCTAAAACAATTATCAAGATTGTGTATGTACAATAAAACATCAAATTCAGTGCCTATTGCAGTTCATTCATTGCAATTAGATTTAAAACAGTCTTTGTGTTTGTACTGTTATTTATTTTTATTTACTATTATTTTGTCGGTTATGATAAATCCTTTAAGAGTGAATAATACCTTATAATCCCTAGTTCATTACTCCAAACAAAGCCAAAGATTACCTTAAAGTTCTTAGATCCAACTCAGTTGTATCCAAAATCTAAACAGGCAGGAGATAAAGTGGATTGTAATCTGTGTTTTGCGTTGATGCCTTATTTATATTCAAGTTTTGTTATTGCCTAATAGATGATGAAGTGAAAAACGTCTGTTTCACACTATCATGTTACATTCTTCTGAAACTCAGTAGTTTAACAGCTAAACTAGGTCCAGAAGCTAGTTTGCACCAGTCACAATACAGGAGCAACACAGATATGTTGCTATGAGGTTGCTAGGTTATGTATAGATATGGCTTTTGTTACTCCTTCAGTGTAAATCTATCCGATTTTTCCACCTGTTTTATCGTTTGCCAAAAAAACCCAGTTTGCTTAGTAAAGTAACAGCACACCTCTTGTCAACAAACCGCATGATTTGAGAGAGCATTCATGTCCATCACACAAACAATGCAGGACGTGTTATGGGCTGACATTTAATACTTGGGGTTTCTTTTGTTCTAGTGACAGTCTATAAATAGTGACTTTGTGTTAATCACTATTATATGGCAACCACAGGAAAACAATGACTCTAGGTGGAGAATATGTTCTTGACCTAAGGTCATTTCTTCTGCACCTGTTTGCTATGTCCAAAATGTTTTTTGAATCATAGAGAATATCCTTAGTCGTATACATTTCATAAAACCGAAGGGCACTTCCATGGAAATGTCAAGCATACCATGGAAAGAAATATCTCATAAAACTGCACTGCATTAGAGTGATATACCTGATTTTTAAAGGAAATTTCATAATTCATCCACCACACACAAGGTGTGCTCCAAAAAGCATTAAAGGATTTTATTTTTTATTTGGTTTTAGCCATATTAGTGTTTAGCTGAGAAGCAGACCAGTCTGAGAGACCAGCTAAGACCAGCTTGGGTTTGAGAGCTTGTTTTTGTTTTCCCAGCATGGTATACACTACCCTTTTCATTATTCCAGTAATTGCTTTGAAACACTAACTGTCCCAAGCAAAGCTCAGACCTGAAAACCTTTGGGATGGATTGTAACAGTGAGACTGACTGATGCTTGTGTGTACGTTCTGGCACTAAGCTCATTTTTGTTGTATGTAAAACACTGAACTCAGCAAGAAATGTTGAAAATGCACAATAAACCTGTTTTTAACGTCTTCTTTTGTAACAGGCTTTTATGAAGCATCATAAAAATGTTATACAAGTCTGTTACACCTCAAAAATGCTGTCTGAATGCACAGCGCAAGCCTAAAAGTGAGTAACACCTTCACTTTTGACAAAACTAAACACTATGCTTTACCATAGATGGTTTTGAAGTCATATACTAGGCCTTTTCACAGTTTGATACACTAGTATTTATTACTTTTAAGATAATTTCATACAAAGTCAAGCATTGCATGTATCTTCCAATAATTACAGGACAAAACCTTATTTTTAAAGTGCGATTTATCTCATTTGTAAATTGCATCTGTGTTGCTGATGAGTTGAGAACTGTTAGGACTTTAAAATTTCATATTTACAAAATATTTATATTTAAGACAGCAGCAATGAGTAACAAAATTTTGTATAAATATTGAGTAATCCTAACTTTACATCAATGATTAAAAAAAAAAAAACTGAGTTGACATAGGTAAGTCTGATTCATGTTTCCTTGTTCCATGTGGACATTTATGCAATGTTTTTAAGGTGTGGATTGACCCGTTTTGTGTTAATGTTTCTTGCTTTTTATTGATAATCAAATCACCAAAGAGTAAGCCAACATATTTAAAGTTTTTTTTTATTATTATTTTGATTTATCTTTATATATGCATCATTTTAGTTTAGGTTTAAGTAATTTTGCTATGTGCTTTTGTAATTTGTATATTTATTTATTTTTTTCTACTTAGCTTTATTTTTCAGATTTAGTCTTAGAAATGTACTTTTATTTATTTTTTTAGTTTTAGAGAGAGAGAGAGAGAGAACTTTGAGAATGTTTTACAAGAAAATACTATTTTAATCAGAATACACAGCCCATCCAAAAAACCTTCAGATACACATTGATAAATTGAATTAGGCTTTACATAACTTTTCCAACCCTCATAAGATTTTAAAATACTTGTGCAGCAGATTAACTAGTTATATTGAATTGAAACTTCATAGTCCGAACACATATGTAATTTAACTAATTCACATATTTAATTTAAAAATATTGCATATTTTTAAAAATAAAAAAAATGATCAATCAAAAGAATGAGCAGACTACTTCAGATGACATCTAAACATCTATAAAACATTTGCATGGCTCATAAAGCTCATATTTATTACCTGCATATTTCACAAGCTGACCTCAGAAAGAGTTTGAGACCTCTGATAAATATTACATTTATTTAATACCAGTAAATGGTTGTATACAGTTAGATACATCAGTATGTTGCTTGCTGTAAAGGAGTTACACAATTGTGTAACATTTATAGGTTCTGATCACATGACCTGAAATTAAACAAGGAAGACTCTTCATTTCAACTCTCAGTGTAGGTTACTCAGGCAAGAACATTTATTAATTTATTTTGTTAGCTGATCACTGGTTCTCAGTGACAAATAGATCCAGATAAAGTGCGTTTACAACAGATTAATGATTATAGAATTCACTTTCAGTGTCTGCATCCCCTTATTCATCTTTTAAACTGTGCTCTATTGTATTGGGTTATAAGGAAATTTTAATCAAGCAGCGTCTGAATATCTGGAGTTTCAACCTGTGCTGAGGCATATTGTAAAAACACTCTTATAATATTACCAAAAACATATCTGTGTAATACAGAAGTACAATGTCACATTACCACTACTGAGATGCATAGAAATCATGAACACCTTATTTTGCATTTACAGTGCCTCCTTCTGCTCCACTTGTTCTTGACTGTCCGTTTTAACTTCTTCTGTCAAAGCTGCTTTCTGTCTCCGCTCCGCTTCTGTTATTGTCATTGGATGCAGCGGGAAAAATCCAGCCAATCCTACTCAAGAGAAAACAAGGATAAAATTGTGAGGTATGTGCAACATGGTCTCTTTCTGTAATCATCACTAAACATTGTTGTTATTAAAGGAAATGATGAGTGAGAAATCACATTCCTTAGGTCGATGCTCACCTAGAAGTTTGGCCACAATAAAGCTTTTTATTTCAGATAAATGCTGGTCTTTGGATCTTTTTATTCATCAAATAATCCTGAAAAAATTTACTCAACTGTTTTAAACATTGATAATCAGCAAATCAGCATATTAGAATGGTGTGATCATGTGATACTGAAGACTGGAGTAATGATGCTGAAAATTCAGCTTTGATCACAGGAATAAATTAGTTTAAAATATATTCAAATAAAAAGGCAGTTAATTATTTTAAATAGTAAAAATATTTCAAAATTTTAATTGTTAAACAAAATTTATTGTTTTTGCTGTACTTTGGATAAAATAAATGCAGGCTTGGTGAGCAGAAGAGAATTCTTAAAAAAAAAAAAAATCATTAAAAATTGTACTGTTCAAAAACTTTTGACTGGTAGTGTAGGCGGATTATTCTTATAGATTGGAACAAATGTGCTTCAGCCAGGATAAAGAGTATGAAAAGTGCTCTGAGTTGCTGCAGAAAACAAAAAAATTGAGCAACGAACAAGAGTTTCTGGAAATGGGCATACTGACAATTCTAACTGATTCTCTGCCAGTAGGAGGCGCTGTGAGAGCGGGAGTACTAGCGGTTTCCACAGTAATGGCTGTACTCTAAGCAGCTCAGCTCATGAATGCAACTTTATCAGATAAAATGAAAATGCTTCTAACCTGCATCATGTATGCGCACACTCTGTAGGTTTTTTGTTTGCTTTTTGTGATATACTTGATAATATCAAATCGCACATCGTTAAAACAACAATTGACATATCGGTAAGCCCCTACCCTCGAACGCAGACTAGCCAATGGCAGTCGAGTATCAGTTGCACGGGGAGCAGAGCTCGGACATCTTTAGGTTTCAGAGCCATAGAGAAACATTGGAAGATCCGAGGCTTGCATCGGTTTTATGGGGTTTATGCTTCAAAAATGGAAAAACATAGTGCCTGGGGTACTTGTAACACTGATTCCAGGTATCCTGAGAGGATGGGCAATATCATTTAATTTATTACATTTCCTGAATCCAAACAAAACAGAGAAAAATGTCCCTAAGTATTCAACCCCAATACAAATGAAGACAAAAACTTTAATTTTCTGGTTGTCATACACATTAAGTTACAATTTTCATCTGCTCAAGCAGAACGTTAATGTTATCTTGTGCTTTAGTAAGGTATCTCTGGCTAAAACTAGCTGAAGTTAAAGTTAGTGAGTCCATGCTAACGTACAAACCTAAATAGTGGACTGATCGCATCTTGTACACCAGAGACGGGCACTCGAGTTAGTGACTCGGACTCGAGTCGCATTTTTATAGACTTCAGACTTGACTGAGACTCGACCTGAAATGACTCCAGACTTGACTCGACTTGAGGAAAAGGACTCGTGAATATTTTAAAAGCAACTTGAGTCTTTTATCCTTAAATACTTATATAACTGATATTCAAAAGGCGGACCGCATCTGCACCCCAGCGTCCATCCGGACCGCAAGCCGTAACAGCAGCACTATTTAATTCCCGGGATTTGATAATTTTCCCGGGTGTGAAAGAGGCTTTAAGCCTCTTTCACACAGCCATTCCGGAAAATACAAGGAAAATGTGTCCCGTGATTTGGCCCGGGATGGTCTGATTTTGTTTCATTCACACTGCCAGTGATTTTCCGGAATCTGTGCGTGCGTTCACACACAACCCGTAAAGATCCCGTAAAGACACTAGGGATGTGCGCTACGACTAATTTGACTGCCGCTTAAACGGAAGTTTTGTATCCGACTAGTCGACTAGTCTAAAAGCTAGAAACCCCCCAAAAATGGCAAAAAAAATAAAAAAATAACCACTGTGCGCGTGTCTATATAACAGCATACAGTTGAAATACTTAATCTTTGAATCACACTGTCAAATCCCTCAATGAATTCTGCAAAAAATAGGTCACGATTATGCCGTATGCTTGCCTCGCGTTATCATCAATTCATTTTAGGCGGTCGGTCGTTAAATGTATGAAATTCAAGAACAATCACCTTACATTAGCCCACGTATGTGCACATCTTTGAAATTTTGTGCATCTGCTCTTTTACAAAGGATTGAAAGCTGTCAAAAAAAGGAGAAAAATCTAAAATTTTTCTTAATATAAATATTTATACATAATACACTTTGCAAATATGCAAATAATATAAATTATTACAAAATAAGCTTCAATGCCATCAAAGCTTCATTTATGTCTCCTGACTAAAATGAGTAATTAGAGTTAATGTATGAAATATTGCAGTAAATACCTGAAACGGTAACAATAAGGACATTCTCTAATCAGAAACCGTGGGTGGACAGAACAATCCGGGCTGCGGTTAACCAACGCACTGCCGCATACAACGTCGGTCTTTTGTCAGGAAACATGAGCGATTACAAAGCATCATGTTATGCTCTCCGACGGGCAGTTAGAGCTGCTAAACTCCGATACAGAGAGAGAATTGAGTCACATTTTCAGCTCAATGACTCTCGACGCATGTGGCAGGGACTGAAGACCATCTGTTCCTCTGGAAATAACTCCTCTGCCGAGGTGAGTGCAGATCCATTGCTGGCCGAAGAGCTAAACACCTTCTACGGCCGCTTCGAACGCAACGGCGGTGCGACTGTGCCGATCAGCGCGTCTGGAAGCAGCAGACAGAGCAGCGATGTTGATCATGTTATCACCGTGTCGGAGGACGAGGTTCGGAGAGAATTAAGGAGAGTAAACATCAGGAAAGCTGCCGGACCTGATGGGTTTACTGGCCGCGTCCTGAGATCGTGCGCCGATCAGCTTGCTGGTTTGTTTACTTCCATCTTTAATGAGTCCCTTGCTACCTCTGTGATTCCCACCTCATTTAAGAAATCTGTCATCATCCCTGTGCCTAAGAACAGTGAACCCTCTTGCCTGAATTACTACCGTCCAGTTGCCCTCACATCAACAGTCATGAAGGTTTTTGAGAGACTTTTAAAGAAACACATATGCTCCTCCATCCCTGCTACCTTGGACCCTCTTCAGTTTGCCTATCGCCCAAATAGGTCTACTGATGATGCCATCTCTCAGGTACTGCACTCCTCCCTCACTCATATTGACAGCAAAAATGGCAACTACGTCAGACTGCTATTCATTGACTATAGCTCAGCTTTCAACACTATAGTCCCCTCCAAGCTAGCTGTCAAACTCTCAGACCTCGGCCTAAACACTACACTCTGTGACTGGATCCAAGACTTCCTTACCGGCAGACCACAAGTGGTGAAAATGGGCCAGTTCACCTCCAACTCCATCACCCTGAACGTAGGAGCCCCGCAGGGCTGCGTTCTGAGTCCCCTGCTCTACTCTCTCTACACACACGACTGTGTGTCCTCTCACAGCTCCACTTCTATTGTTAAATTTGCTGATGATACTGTGGTTCTGGGCCTCATTTCCAACAATGATGAGACCGCATACTTGGGTGAGGTAGAGAGACTAACATCATGGTGCCAGGACAACTGTCTCTCTCTGAACGTGAGCAAAACTAAAGAGCTGATTGTAGACTTCAGGAAGAGACAGCAGCGGCCCTACACTCCTCTCATGATCAGCGGGACCCCTGTGGAAAGGGTGAGCAGCTTCAAGTACCTCGGTGTAAACATCTCCGAGGACCTGACTTGGACTGCACACATTCAAACACAGGTCAAGAAAGCCAGGCAAAGACTGTACCATCTGCGACAGCTGAGGAAATTCAGGGTCTCACCAGCAATCCTGAAAACTTTCTATTCAGGGGCCATAGAAAGTGTATTGACTCAGTGCATCTCAGTGTGGTACAGTAACGCCACAAAACAGGACTGCAAAGCTCTGCAGAGAGTCGTGCGCTTAGCTGAGCGCATCTCTGGGTCTGCCCTCCCCTCTCTGCAGGACATCTACCTCAAATGCTGCAAAAGCAGAGCTGAAAAAATAATCAAGGACTCAAATCACCCCGGAAACCGTCTCTTCATCACACTGCCATCGGGCAAGCGCTTCAGAAGCGTGATGGCAAAAACTGAGAGACTGAGGAGGAGCTTCTACCCTCAGGTCATCAGGCTCCTAAACTCAGTCTCATAACATCTACAGGACTCAATTTAATAAACTGTAAAAACATTCATTATTCTCCATCATCCGCATTGCTGCTATATGTACATACCCGGTACAACCTGTTTGCACATTCCTCTTACACATCCCTGGTTATATTAATATTTATTAAATCCACAGTAGACTGTATTGCACATTTCAGTTCATTGCACATTTTACTCCTTATTTTATTTCTTTGTTTTTACTATTATTATTATTGTTATTATTATTATTTTTATTTTTTTATCTTATTCCTACCTATATTTAAATATATGCTCCTGTGTTATGTATCATCTTTTATTTTTATTTGCACTGTCCATTGAGCGGACCTGTCCTGACCTACATTTCACTACTGATTATACCATGTATGATTGTGTATGTGACAAATAAACAAGAACCTTGAAATGCATTTATCTAATTTGAATTCAGACCTTTTTCTCTTGTGTTAAATTTTAAAAGACTTTTAAAGTTATCTAATCCAAATAACATTCATAAATTTTAAAGTATATGGCTTAAGAGTCAGACTACTTTTGGGGCTACTGCAGTTAAATAATTGTAAGCAAATGTATTAGCTTTAAAGTACCTCAAGAAAAGGAACTAGAAAAACTTACCTCACGTTTTAAGGTGGAAAAAAGTTTTTTGTTTTATTCTGGAGAGGTCATATTTTCATACTCGGTAAGATAGTCCATCATAATTCTGAGAGAGATGCTTGCATTCCTTGTGGGTGTGCTTTCAGCTACAAATAAATCATCGATTAAAGAAGATTTCAACAGAAGTGTGCTGCAAATTGTGACAATTATTGTGCCAAGTCTTTTGTAATTAAAAATTCAATAATGGATGTCTGTGTGTTCTATAGCATTTTAGCTCTAAAACATAAGCACGAGTGTTGTAGCTAAAGCGTGACACAATCCACAATACAAATAACTTCAATTATGTTACACTTAACAACTTATTCACAAGTATCTTGGGCGATTTACTATTGATTCAATACCAACAGCACAGTGAAAGAATTATTAAAACAAAGTGTAATAATGATCATTTAGGAATAGTATGATAAATACAAGTAATACAAGTAAATACAAGTAATAGCAGAAGAGTCATTTGCAAAATTGCATTCCTCTCCAAAAGTGAAAGAATTGCATTGACACTGACATTTCCCAGATGTTACAATGAAGATGGGGACCCATTACACTGACAATTCTCCAGACAGTTTTGAGTTGTTGAAACTGTGTTGACTGTTGTTGGGGATGAATGAGGTTCTGTTGATATTGATGAAGTGTTCTGGGTACTAGTTTCAGCAGAAGGGCTTGACTGGGATGATGTAGAAATGCTAAATGTTTGGGATGTAACAGCTGGGGTTATTGTTTGAGGATTAGGGGAAGTTTGTCCTTCTGTTCTAATGTGGACGTGCTCGTAGGTGACAGCTGTTGCAAATGTTGATTGAGCTGTCGTTGTAAGTTCTGTTTCTGTGGTATAACTAAACTGAGTGGTTTGTGCCTGCTGGCTTGTTGTTTGCTATGCATTGGATGAATATATTTCTGTTGTTGATGAAGTGAATTCTGATGCAGTTTGTCCTTCTGTTGTCGAAAACAGTGAAGATTGAGACATATCTTTTGTGAATAATGTAGTTTCCACTGTCGTACCACTTTCGATTGTAATGTGTACATGCTCATAGGGGACATAGCTGTTGAAAATGTCGATTGAGCTGTCCTTGTAGGTTCTTCTTCTGTGGTAGAAGGAAACTGAGTGGTTTGTGTTAGATGACTTGTTCGTTCTACATTAAATTACAATATTTCTGTTGTTGATGACGTGAATTTTGATGTACTTTGTTCTTCTGTTGTAGTAGATGGTGAAGATGGTAACTGTTGTGGATAATGTAGTTTCCTCTGTTGTAACACTTTCAAGTGTAGGTGATTCTAATGTCGATATGCTTGTAGGGGTCAAAACTGTTGTAAATGTTGATTGAGCTGTCGTTGTAGATTCTGTTTCTGTGGTTGAACTAAGCTGAGTTTGTGTTTGCTGGCTTGTTATTTGCTCTACACTGGAAGTAGGTATTTATGTTGTTGATGAAATAAATTCTGATGTACTTTATTTACTTGTAGTAGATGGTGAAAATGGAGAGGAAGCTTTTGTGGATAATGTTGTTGATGAAATCAATTCTGATGTATTCATTCCTTCTGGCATAGTAGAGGGTGAATATGGTGAGGTACCTTTTGTGGATAATGTAGTTTCCAGTGTTGAACCACTTTCAAACATAGTTGAGTCTAATGTTGATGTGGTGATAGAGGACAAAGCTGTTGTAAATGCTGTTCGAGCTGTTGTAGTAGGGCTGCACAATTAATCAAATTTCTAATCGCGATTACGATTATGGATGCCATGATTACATGATCGCTCTAAGCCACGATTACAAAAATAAATTAACAATTAAAAATGCCCACTTGCATTATTCTGTGTGCTTAAGAGGTGTTTGCAGTGCGGGGTATAACAAACTCAAACACATTGGATAAAAAAGACACATTTATAGTCGTTGTCACTCTGTTGTGCATGGTAGATATGTTAAATGCCAAACATGTCAAAAGCGGAACAAAATAGCGGTACTCGTTTGAACTGCGCGCCACACTGACCTTTCATCCGCTCGCCTCAAAAGAAAACAGCACAGCGTGTGTTTAGAGCGTATGCGTTTATTACAGTGATCAGTCGCTATCACGCGCTAAAAAACGCTGTGAAATCCAGTGAGAAGCACTCGAGTTCAGTGCAGAGTTCTCCAGTACAAATCACGTCTCTTTAATTTAAACTAGTTTAAACTAGTTTAAAGCCAAATAAATCTGAGCTGTTATTCTCATCAAATCAAATCAAATCACTTTTATTGTCACATCATCACAGCACATGTGCCTTGATGAGTGAAATTCTTGAGAGTGTGCTCCATACAGTGCAGAAACAATTGACATATAGACAGTACCATTACATACTTACAGACTTATACAGACAATGTGCAATATACACATACATGTATTCAGTACACACAGTGTACTGTTAGACATACTTACAGTTATCAATACACAGTATACACCGTATGTACACATTATACATTATGTACACATATATACACACACCGTAATATGCAAAGGTGCAGTAGATTATACATAAGCTGGATACGCAAATGTCATGGAAGTTTTTTGGATGGTATCCAGTGGTAGCAGATAGATTGTTGTATTAGTGCAGTGTGTACGTGTAATCCAGTTTGAACTGTGGAGTTAAAGTGCAGTGCGTGGCATATCGTAAAGTGGGAGTGTGCTGTGGGTGTATTAGTTCTGACTGTTCATTAGCCTGATAGCATGAGGGAAAAAGCTATCCCTCAGTCGGCTAGTGCGGGATCGGATGCTGCGGAGATGTCTTCCTGAGGGCAGCAGAGAGAACAGTCTGTGGGACGGGTGGCTGGAGTCATTGGTGATCCTCCGGGCTTTCCTTATACACCGCCTGGTGTAGATATCCTGGAGGGAGGGAAGCTCACCTCCAACAATGTGGCGGACATTTCGCACAACCCTTTGCAGAGCTTTGCGGTTGCCAGCAGTGCTGTTTCCAAACCAGGCGGTGATGCAGCCGGTCAGGATGCTCTCCACAGTGCAGGTGTAGAATGATCTGAGGATGCTGGGGCTCATTCCAAACTTCCTCAGCCATCTCAGGAAGAAGAGGCATTGATGTGACTTCTTCAGCACTGCATCTGTGTGAGCGGACCATGTGAGATCCTCAGTGATGTGAACGCAGAGGAACTTAAAGCTGTTTACCTGCTTCACAGGTGTCTTGTCAATGGTGATGGGTGTGTGTTCTCTGCTCTGTCTCCTGAAATCCACCACCAGCTCCTTGGTCTTGTCGATGTTGAGTGAGAAGTGGTTCTCCTGACACCATTTAGTCAGGGTACTCACCTCCGCTCTGTAGGCCGTCTCATCGTTGTCAGTGATCGGGCCTATCACCGTTGTGTCGTCAGCGAATTTGACGATGACGTTGGAGCTGTGTGTGGCTGCACAGTCATGTGTGTATAGCGAGTACAGGAGTGGGCTGAGAACGCAGCCCTGCGGAGCACCAGTGTTGAGGGTCAGCGGAGATGAAGTGTTGTTGCCCATTCTGACCACCTGACTTCTGCCTGTCAGAAAGTCCAGGATCCAGCTGCACAGAGATCTGTTTAGTCCTAGAGTCTGGAGCTTCGCAACCAGTGTGGTAGGCACTATGGTATTGAATGCGGAGCTGTAGTCCACAAACAGCATCCTCACATAGGCATTCTTGTTTTCCAGGTGGGAGAGAGCAGTATGCAGGGTGAAGGCAATAGCATCGTCTGTGGAACGGTTGCTGTGATATGCAAATTGCAGCGGATCCAGTGAGGCAGGCAGCACAGAGCAGATGTAGTCTCTGATGAGTTTCTCAAAACACTTGCTGAAGATGGGTGTCAGAGCAACGGGCCTCCAGTCATTCAAGCATGTGATTTTATTTTTCTTTGGTATGGGCACAATGCTGGATATTTGAAGCATAAGGGAACCACAGACAGAGAGAGGGAGAGGTTGAAAATGTCTGTGAAAACCCCGGCTAGCTGGAATGCACATGCTCGGAGCACACGGCCTGGGATGCCATCAGGACCCACACACAGCCTTGTGGATATTCACCCGTTTGAAGGATCGTGTTACATCCGTGGCAGAAATGGAGATTGCGAGGATCACGTGACCCCTCGACGGTGATGCAGGCTTAGTCTTTCGCTCCGCTCACTTTGCCACATATTTTATGATCCTGTCAGTAAAATTTGAACCACTCTGCATTGGACCCATCATGAGTGCTAAGGCAGACAAAGGAGATCGGAAAAGAGAGATTGAGCAATCGCCAATGAAGAAAAAATTCAGAGATTCAGCCATCTCCAGTGAAGATCTCGACAATGCTATTGCTAACCGCATTGAACTAGCATTTAAAGAACACCAAAGTACTTTGAATTCAGTTGTGAATTCGGCAGTGAGAGATGCGATGGACTCTGTGCTGATTCCAGCATTGCGCGAACTGCGTGAGGACATACAAGCGACCAATAAGTCTGTTAAAGAGCTAAGAGAGGAGTTTGAGGCCATAGCTACCGAGACGAAGCAGACACGTGACCGCGTTGATTCAGTTCAGGCAGCGGCACGTGAAGATAAGAGAACAGTCACGGACTTAAAGGATCAGCTGGAGCGACTCACCGAGAAGATGACAGATATGGAGGACAGGTGTAGGAGGAACAACGTGAGGCTGGTGGGGCTCCCAGAGGGGATGGAGGGTAACGATGCAACTGGTTTCCTCAGAGCTAATCTTTCCAAGTGGATTTCTTCCTTGAGGGGCCGTGACATTGAGATTGATCGGGCGCATCGCGTGTATGACGGAGGGAGGGGCTCCAATCGGCCGCGCACTCTCATCTTCCGTGTACTGAGATGGCATGACAGATCAGATAACCTGAAGGGTGCTCGGCAGGCTTATCCGGTGAAGTGCGCACAGAACAATGTCACACTGCTATTTTTTCCTGACTTTAGTCCGGATACAGCGATCAGGAGAAAGGCATTTGGTCCGGTTTTGAAGAAGATGACAGCGCTTGGTCTCCAGCCCTTCCTCATCTATCCGGCGGTAATTAAGCTACGGCACAAACGGGAACAGAGAAGCTACGATTCCCCTCAGAAAGCGGAGGATTTTATCAGCTCCATGTCTCAGCAGAAGTCGTATGCTGCGGCTCTGCGGGGGGGGGGCTGTTTGCCGGGATGGACTTGGTCCTAGCTGCCCAGGAGGGGATGATGGCAGGATGAGCATGGATGCTTGCTGAACCTATTTTTTGCGTTTTCTTCTCTCCTCTCTCCTACTGGGATATTGTCCTTATTTATCCGGTACAACGATCTCTTTGCTAGTAAGACTGACACTCCATTTTTCTTTTTTGGAGGGAACTAATAGAGAGTAGGTTTAATTAATAAAAAAATTTTTTTTTTTTGGCTGTGTGAGCCTTTCGGGAAACATGTCTTGCGTTGGAGTGGATCGGTCACGACCTATCACTGTTTTTTGTTGCTCAGTCAGACCTATGTTCTCAGTAATGTGCGGTCTGAGTTGTTCCTTGTTTATGGTTGTCGGTTGTTCATATTTTTATGTTGTTTTTGTTTTTTACAGCAGACATTTATACTTGTATCTATTTTACCTTATTTCTAAAGGGATTTTTCATCTAGGAGGTTTGGTATCTAAAATGCACATCAGTGTTTGTGTTATTTACAGAATGGAAGTGCTTCTGTTTTTTTTGCATTTATTGAGTACAATCTTGGGATTATGAATATTCAATGCATACTCTAAATATTTTATCACTGAATGTGAATGGTTTAAATTCTGCTGTTAAACGAACCCGTGTGTTAGAATATTTACACCATAAATCTATTTCCTGTGCCTTAATACAAGAGACACATTTAAAACAATCTGACGTGGCACGTTTCCAGAATAATTATTACAAATTAGCAGCTTTTTCTAGCGCTCAAAATAAAACTAAGGTGGTGCTTATCCTTGTTAACCGGAAGTTAAATTTAACGATTTAACACCTTGGTAGAGATGAGAAGGGTAGATTTGTTTTTATCCGATGCAAAATATATAATAATAGGTTAGCATTGGTCTCTATTTATGGTCCGAATGAGACAGACAGTGCATTTCTTACACAGATTTCCAAAACTTTACTTGAGGAGATTGATTGCCCTCTAGTAGTGGGTGGTGATTGTAATGCTGTCATAAATCCTGCTTTAGATAAATCTCAATCTGATACAACAGCCAATCCATCCATTATTGAATAAATTTATCACTGAGCTTAACTTAATCGATCTATGGAGAATTCAGTATACTAAACCTAAGGACTTCACTTTTTTTTCTAATAGACACAAGACTTTCTCTAGGATAGACTACATATTTCTCAGCCCATCTTTAATTTCATCTAATTCCTCCATCTCTATATTACCAATTTTATTATCTGATCATTCTGCTGTGTTGTGCAGTGTTCCTCTTTCCAATGTTAAAGCCAAGTCCCCTAGATGGCGCTTTAACATATCATTATTAAGTAATCAGACTTTCATTACCTCTCTAAAATAATATATTAAGGAATTAATATAAAAATAATAAAGCAACAGGCTACACAGCTGTCCTCTTTAAAATAAGAATATGATTTACTTTCACACTCAAAGGCAGAATTTATTTTACATAGGACTAGACAAAAATATTATTTTGAATCAGAGAGACCTAGTCATTTATTGGCCCTTAGGTTGAAAGAATGCAAGTCTAAGGCATATATTAGCGCAATAAAATCATCAGATGATCAGGTCACCACGAACCCTGTGGCAATTAATGACATATTTAAAGGTTTTTACACAAATCTGTATAAAGCCGAAACAGATTTTGATCAATTGTTTGATCATTGAACCAATTTGTAAGCAATATTTAGATAAATTGGAACTGCCTCGGATCTCACAGATGGATAAAGAATCTTTGGAGGCCCCATTAAGTTTGGAGGAACTTCACGTCTCTCTAAAAAGCCTTCAAAAGGGCAAATCGCCGGGTCTAGATGATCTCCCCCTGAATTATATTTAGAAATGTGGGATTTGGTAGGGATACTTATGCTTAACTCATTTAATTTTGCAATTGAACATGGGGTATTTCATAGAGATAAAAAAACATCACTGATTTCATTACTTCTTAAAAAAGGGAAAGATCCATTAGATTGTTCCAGCTACAGACCGATTTAGCTTATCCCATGTGATGTAAAAATCTTATGCTAAAGTTTTTGCTTCTTGTATGGAGAAGGTAATTCACAGTCTGATCAAGGAGGACCAAACTGGTTTCATCAAGGGGCACAATGCATCTGACAATATGCGTCGACTCCTTCATATTCTTGACTTTGTGGACTCCCACCCAACCCCTTGTGCAGTCTTTTCACTTGATGCAGAAAAAGCCTTTGACAGGCTAGAGTGGAATTATATGTGGGCAGGTCTGCAATGTTTCAGCTTCGGTGAACACTTCGTTTCTATGATTAAGACATTATACCACTCACCTGCAGCATCAGTCATAACTGGTAATATTATTTCCCCCTCATTCCCTTTACAGCGGGGAACGAGGCAGGAGTGTCCACTTTCCCCCTTATTGTTTTGTCTATCTCTTGAACCCTTAGCACAATCCATCAGGACATCTGAAGTATCGATTAAGATTCATGACCATAATCATAGTATTTCATTATACGCTGATGCTATTATTCTATATTTAGACCACTTTGATGTTTTAGTCTCTAGTGTAATTAAGGAACTTGATAATTTTAGTAGCCTATCAGGATATAAAATAAATTGGAGCAAATCTGCTTTAATGCCAATTAACAATGTTAAGGTTAATTTTTATCCCTATTAAGGAATCTTTCATCTATTTGGGCATTACCATATATAAAAACATTCATAAGATTGCCAGAGACAATTTTAATAACATTTTAGTTAAGGTCAAAAATGACATTCAAAGATGGAAGAATCTTAAAGTCTCTCTCCAAGGAATAATCTCCACTGTTAAGATGAATTTGTTACCTCGATTTAAATTTTTTTCTCTATGCTACCACTTTCTCCCCCTCCAGGTTACTTTAAGGAGATCAACTCCATGATTTCTAAGTTTATCTGGAATGATAAATGTCCCAGAATTAAACTTACCACATTACAACATCCTAATAGCGCAGGAGGACTGGCTGTACCAGATTTTGAATTATATTATTGGTCGTTCCAGCTTAAGGCTCTTCATAATTGGGTTGATCTACAGTTTCATGGAGGGTGATTGAAGCTGACAAGGTTAAACCAAATAGACTTCAAGATATTTTATTTACTGGCACAGGAAAAAAAGGGGATAATTTTAAATTTGGTCCGGTTGTGGCTAACTCTATTAAAATCTGGAAAACGGTTGAACGTCGGATAGGTGGACACTTCAAGTTCTGTAACAGTACACCTTTGTGGCACAATTTTAATTTTGTATGTGGAAATCGTCCATTTGTCCAACCCTCTTGGTCTACTTTGGGTGTAAACTCGTGCGGTGATATATATGATAACCAGGGCCTCTGTTCATTTCAGACATTAAGAACCAAATTGTGTCTACCAGCATCTGCATATTTTGTTTTTCTTCAATTACATTCTGCTCTCAAAGCGTATGGCGTTCCTTGGTCTTCTTCCATTTCCTCTCACCCTATGCGGGACTGGATTGCACCATCTGCTGGTCGGCCATCTGTTTCCTTAATATATAATAAAATTATTGATTGTATTACAAAACCTCTTTCTATTAAAACTATTTGGAATAGGGAATTATCTGACCTTAATTTATCTGTCGACTGGGAGGGAGTGTGGTCTAATCTCAGTTTAACATCTAAAAATCTGGCTCATCATCTTATTCACTTCAAAGTCATTCATAGAGCATACATAACTCCTTACAAAAGATTTAAAATGAAACTGCAGTCAAATTTGAACTGCCATATATGTAACACTACATCATCGGGCACTTTTCTGCATATGTTTTGGGAATGTCCTGTCGTCATCAGTCTATGGACACATGTAAACCTGGTTTTGTCATCATTACTGCGAATTGATTGGTCTGTTAATCCAAGTATGTGTCTTCTTAATGATGATTCTGGTCTCTGTATTAGTTCAATGCAAAAGAGAATGTTGTTTGCTGGTTTTACAGCTGTGAAGAAGACAATAATCCAGAACTGGTTTACACCACACATGTGTAGAAAAACATATTGGATCCGTAGCCTCCTGCAAATTGTGTCATGTGAATGTACAACGGCGCGAGTTGGTGGGGCCAGGCCTTGATGCTTGGCAGTGTTTTTTTGTTGAATATACGTGATTATATAAAGGAGTAACTTTTGTGTTCTTGTTGTCCTTCCCTCTCCCCCTCCCTTTTGATTGGACCTTGAGATGTTGAGTATGTGTCTGTTGCTTTGTTTTGTTGTATTTTGGATATTATGTTGTGTTGTGTGTGAAAAAATAAAATAAAAAATTGTTGATAACAAAAAAGAAATGGAGATTGCACTCACCTCCTCTGCAACAGCCGCGGGAGCGCTCTCTGTGTGGGCGGTGTTGTGAGCCTCAAAACAAGCATACAAAAGATTAAGCTCGTCCGGTAGAGAGGCGGCAATGTTCACTGTAGCTGGTTTATTCCCTTTAAAATCCATGATGTTATTGATGCCCTGCCACATGCTTCTTGCGTTGTTGGTGTTGAATTGTTCAACTTTTTTTTATACTGTCATTTGGCGGCTTTGATGGATTTCCTGAGATCGTAACTGGCTTGTTTTCAATCGTCAAAGTTCCCGGATTTAAAGGCAGATGTCCGTGCTGACAAGGCTGCTCGAACATCGCTGTTAATCCACGGTTTTTGGTTGGGGTAGATACGGATTGTTTTTGTCGGAACAACGTCCTCTGCGCACTTCCTGATGAAACACATTACATAATCTGAGTACGCCTCTATGTCATCATCAGACGCTGCCCGGAACATGTCCCAGTCCATGTGATCAAAACAGTCCTGCAGTATAGCATCCGATTGGTCCTACCAGCATTGAATTGTCCTGAGGGCGGGTGCTTCTCGTTTCAGTTTCTGCCTATAAGCAGGCAGGAGCAGAACGGAAGAATGATCCGATTTGCCGAAAGGTGGGCGGGGGAGTGATTTGTAGGCGTCCCGGAAAGGAGAGTAGCAGTGGTCAAGTACACGATCACCACGCGTGGTGATGTGTTGAAAGTATTTTGGAGCTATTGTTCTGAAGTTGGCTTTGTTAAAGTCCCCCGTAACAATAAACGCTGCATCTGGGTATGCAGTTTCTTGCTCATTTATATTCCCATACAGTTCCTTGAGTGCCTGGTCTGTGTTGGCTTGAGGGGGAATGTAAACAGCTGTGATTATTATCGCTGTAAATTCCCTCGGTAGCCAGAATGGTCGACACAGAAGCATATGAAATTCCAGATCAGGGGAGCAGAAGGATTTAATAGAGTGCAGATTCCTTTCATCACACCACGAGTTGTTGATAAAGAAACAAACGCCCCCACCTCTGCTTTTCCATGTGAGCTCTTTCGTTCTGTCCGAGCGGTGCACGGAGATCCCCGTAAGCTCGATGGCTGAGTCTGGAACCATTGCAGACATCCATGTTTCTGTGAGGCAAATAATGCAGCAGTCCCTTGTTTCTCGTTGGTATGAGATGCGCGCCCGCAATTCGCAGAGTTTGTTGTCCAGTGACTGAACGTTAGCCAACAAAACTGCTGAGTCTGACAAGGACTCCGGCTCTCTGTCCCCTTTTTCAGCGGCGTTTCCTCGGTCGTGGCCGTGCGGCCCAGACAAAGGGCTCTGATGCAGTGTCTGTAAACAAAGCGCCGGCGTTAAAGAACTCAAAGTCCGGTTTGCATTGCGCGACGAAGGAACCAATGTTCAAAAGTGTGTGTCTATCGTAGACAGTTATACTAACAACATCCAACACATAAAACAACAAAATAACAAATAAAACATACGAAAAACTGCAGAGTTTTCTCAGAGCTCGCAACACGGCTGCCATACTCGGCGCCATCTTGGAACAACAAGATCAACACTGATGCAGAAAGCAGCAGAAACAGTGCAACGATCCAGTTAGAAGACGTTTCAATCCACAAATCACCCACATTTACCATAGTTGTATAACACTAACGGTAACAATGGTACGGTGGAAGAAAAGTAGGATATTCATATTGAGTATTATTATTTTATTAATATACTAAATATGTTAAAGGAGTAATGGAATATAATTACATTATTTTGTTAATTATTCCATCAGTTGATGTGGATTTGTAATTGACAATGTCTTTAGGCTACTGTTTTTCAATGCAAACACCATAGAAATATATAGTTAGGCTACTTTTTTACCATGGTAATGAGGTGCTGTACTTTTGGTTATGTATAAAAGATGAGGCTGTTACAGTTTTCACAATGGTACTGTCAAATGTACATCTGCAAGAGACAAAACTTGTAATATTACATGTTCAGTGCTACCAAATCAGGAGCTGGTGCCACTGCTCTCGAATGTTAGTCTGGAGCCCTTATAATATAAATTGTACTGTAAAATGTTACTGTAATTTGAAATTTTGTCTGATTAATTGTAAGTGAAATATATAGCTTTAGTAAACTATTTTTTCTTTTAGTTTTAGTATAACATTATTATACCATGCATAATTTTACCTTTTTTTGTTTAAAGAAGAAACCAAACATGTATAGTTGACATTTGAGGCTCAATGCTGTAGAAAAGCAATAAAAGTTCAGGAAGAGTGTTTTCAGCCTTTTTTAAAATATACAGTATATTTTATATAAAAATAAGGTTCAAAATAATCGTTATAAATAATCACAATTACAATCTCAAGGGAATAACCGACAATTATGATTTTTGTCATAATCGTGCAGCCCTATGTTGTAGGTTCAGTTTCTGTGGTAGAAGTAAACACAGAGGTTTGTGTTTGCTGGCTTGTTGTTTGCTCTTCACTGGATGTAGAGTGAAGAGCAATACATCCTTCCATGTATATGGAAGGATTATCCGGACTATTTTCAAATAGAATTGCAAAATGTATTTTCAATTGCATTTTCTATATGTGGACGCATAAATTTTGACATAATTCAAATGCATTACGTTTGCATTTTAGCTTTTGCGAATGCACAGTGACTGCCACATTTCAAATGAAAAAGCAAAGTCCATTTGCAACTGTATTTCCCATGTCTTACAAGTTATTAGCCTGTCATATTTAAATAGCAATATTAATTACCATGTCTGCTTTTTCACTTTCTCTGCGTCTTGCATGTAACCTGCCAAAACTGGAATCGCAATTCCTTTTGCATTTGAATTTCCGATGTATACAATGAAAGCTGCCAATCATTGTCAGGGGCGGGACTATACTAGGGGGTGTGTTTGTATTGGGAAGTGACGTCACTCACAGACGTCTTTTTTACCCCAAATACAGCGATTATCCCCTGCAAACAGAGCCACCAAACGGTACGCACAATAGGTCAAAATTCACTATTACCCAAACGCTTTTAACCTGTCTCAACATCTCTGCCTGCATCCCAATGTGCATTCAATCCATCCTACATTCTATGTGATATTAGTAATTTTCAATACTATTTAGGGCAGATAGGGTGGATAGCATGCACATTGGGACACAGGGTCTGTTTCTCTCATTCCGATTGATGCAAGCGAGTAAACATGAAGTGCAATTCTACACTTACAGTACATTTTATTCCTTTCTTTTAATTTGTAATAGTAATTGTTTTCTCGTGATCACGACTTAATTTAGTCTACTGTTGCTATAGTAACAAATGCAACATTGACAGGGACATTCATTCATTTATTTTTTATTTTTTTACATCTTTCAGTGACAGTCATTTCTTAATTTATGCCAGGAGTTATGTAAATGAAAAACAAAGTCGAGATCGATATGAAGCTTGAGTCTTAGACCTTTTTAATGATGCATAAGTTAATTGCTTTCTTTTACATTAAAACTAGCAGTAACTCTAAACTAATGTAAACAAAGAATGCTGCACGCTGGCGTCCTCCCACAGGTTAAGAGATTTTAAACAAGCTCTGTTTACACATTTAATTAACCAAATGAAACAATTCACATTTTAATGCTATAAAAGTGTGCACATTGAGAGAAATAAACAGCAGATGTTCATATTAACAACTTCTTTAACTTGAGCAAACGCTGCTAATACACACATATACATTTGTTAATAAAGTTAATAAAATGAAAACATGCATGTTTTAAAGCTAGTGAATAAAAGGAAATGATCCACCCGCATGCCTCTGCTCAATGACGGTGCCTGGATCAGTTGTGATCTGCATCTTGGGCCGATGGCGTCACTTCCAGGGAGGCGTGGCCAGGCCTGTCGTACACGCCCCCGTCCCTTGACTCCACCCCCATGTCAAAATAGTGCCACAAAGTGAGACGCGCAGAAACGTGAAGCGTAAAGGGGAAAACGGTATTGCAAGCTCAAACTTGACTGAAATGCAAAATAAAAGCAGCATTGCAAATAAATGAGTAGATATGGCCATGGAAAATATGTATTGCAAAATCATTGCTTTTGCTCTGCTTCATTTATATTTTGCAATTCATTATTTTTGTTTGCAAAACTTCTTTTTTTCTCGCAATACTTCATTTTCTTTTGCAATTCTTTATTTTTGTTTACAAAAAGCACTTTTTTTTCTCAATACTTCATTTTCGTTTGCAAAACTTTATTTTCTTTTGCAAAACTTTATTCTTTTGCATATATATGTGGCATTAAATTGATTCCATAGTTCCCTGCATTATTAAAGCAAAACGAGTGATTACAATGGAGCAGCTCTAATGCTATTAAATTAAAGATTATGTACCATAGAGCAAAAAAAAATAACAGTGAAAGTAACAAAAACTTGTAAAATATATTTTAATGTGCATAATTAAGTGTGAAAATAACCGAATGATATACAGTCAAACCAAATATCATTCAGACACCAGATATAATTTTTGATATTTTTTCACTAGTTGGTGCAGGACACTAGTTCATTTAAGTAAGTGAGGATAGCAAAATAAAGTAAACTGTGACATATTATAACCAAAATTATATTTTTGGTTATAATATGTCGAAACTTTTCTGCTCCCCTTTGTGCCGTAGTTTAATTACCGCCAGATAGGTGAGGAAGGGCTGGAGACCAAGCGCTGTCATCTTCAAAACCGGATTAAATGCCTTTCTCCTGATCGTTGTGGCTGGACTAAAGTCGGGAAAAAATAGTAGTGTGACATTGTCCTGTGCACATTTCACCGGATAAGCCTGCCGAGCACCTTTCAGGATCTCCGATCTGTCATGCGATCTTAGTACACGGAAGATGAGAGTGTGCGGCCGATCGGAGCCCCTCCCTCCGTCATACACGCGATGCACCCGGTCAATCTCAATGTCATGGCCTTTCAACGAAGGAATCCACTTGGAAAGATTAACTCTGAGGAAACCAGCTGCGTTGGAACCCTCCGCCCCCTCTGGCAACCCCACCAGTCATATGTTATTTCTTCTGCTCCTATCCTCCATATCCGTCATCTTCTCGGTGAGTCGCTCCAGCTGATTTCTTAAGTCCGTGACTACCCTCCTATCCTCATGTGCAGCTGCCTGAACAGAATCAACCCGGTCACGTGTCTGCTTCACCGTGGTAGCTATCGCCTCAAGCTCCTCTCTTAGCTCTTTAACAGACTTGTTGGTCGCTTGTATGTCCTCACGTAGTTCGCGCAATGCTGGAATCAGCACAGAGTCCACCACATCTCTTACTGCCAAAGCCACACCCGAATTCAAAGTGCTTTGCTGCTCTATAAGTGCTAGCTTAATGCCGTTAGCAACAGCATCGTCAAGGTCCTCTCTGGAGATGGTGGAATCTTTGAATTTTTTCTTCATTGGTGATTGCTCAATCTCTCTTTTCCGATCGCCTTTGTCTGCCTTAGCACTCATGATGGGTCCAATGCAGAGTGGTTTAAAATTTACTGACAGGATTACACAATATGTGGCAAAGTGAGCAGAGTGAAAGACTAAGCTTGCATCGCCATCGAAGGGTCACAAGATCCCCCGGACCAAAAATTATTCAGACCGAGTCTGGGAAAAAAATTGAAGTTCAGGTTTGCACAAACCTGGTTGACAGCATGCCCAGGAGAGGAGACTACAGGCTGTCATTTAGGCTAAGGGTGGCCCGACAAAGTATTGATAGTTGTGTATATTGTCATACTAACAGCTGTCTGAATTTTTTTTTGGTTGATTGTAATCCATTATATACCTTTCTATCAAAGTTATCTGACATTATCAAGCTGAATTTGTTCTCACACAGTTTAACTCTGAGTTCTTGTCATATTTTATTACCATTTTCTAAACTATAGCGAATAAACTGTGATAATGTGAGAAATATTGAAGGTGTCTGAATAGATTTTGGTTTGACTGTATCTATTTGATAAATTAAGTTAACCAACTAGCATAACACGCCGGAAGGTCTCCCTCCTCTTTAGCCCGGAGGACACGGCATCCGTGATCTCCAACAAGAATGTCAAATTTGGACTCGTCTGACCATAGAACAAGTATTCCTGGGCCCATTTAGTGATGTCAATGACAGAATTATGCCGATGAGTGATGCAGTGTCGTCTGAGGGCCCGAAGACCACGGGCATCCAACAAAGGTCTTCGGCCTTGTCCCTTACGCACAGAGATTTCTCCAGTTTCTCTGAATCTTTTGATGATGTTATGCACTGTAGATGATGAGATTTGCAAAGCCTTTGCAATTTGATGTTGAGGAGCGTTGTTTTCAAAGTATTTCAAAGTAAAAAAAAATGATTCACTCTTTCACAGATTGGAGAGCCTCTGCCCATCTTTACTTCTGAGAGACTCTGCCTCTCTAAGACATCCCTTTTATAGCTAATCATGTCACAGACCTGATGGCAATTAACTTAATTAGTTGCTAGATGTTCTCCTAACTGAATCTTTTCAAAATTTCTTGCTTTTTCATCCCTTTGTTGCCCCCGTGCCAACTTTTTTTTAGACCTGTAGCAGGCATCAAATTTGAAATGAGCTCATTTAGTGGATAAAAGTGTACAATTTCTCCATTTAAACATTTGTTATGTTCTCTATGTTCTATTGTGAATAAAATATTGGCTCGTGTGATTTGAAAGTCTTTTAGTTTTCATTTTATTCAAAATAAAAAAAATATCCCAACATTTCTGGAATTCGGGTTGTAGTTTGAAAAACCTGTGTGTCTGATTTTCACCAAAATTGGTTCAGATCATCTTCAGATTATTCTGGCAAAAAAGTTATCAAAAGCTTTTTGATAGACCCATCCGTTCTCAAAAAGCTTGCCAAATCACACTTGAGGCTATATCTTTCTAATGCTTTGTTGTATTCAGACCAAACTTGGTGTATGTTATAGTAATCATGACCTAAGGCTACTTGCACAGTTTGGCATAGCGCCACCTAGTGGTTAGGAGATATTAAAAATACTATTTTTGCTTATAACTTCTGAATGGTGTGGCGAAAAATCCACAAAACTGGTCTCAGTGCAGCATGCTGAGTCGAATGATACCCAATTTTCCCATGTCAGCCATTTTGGCTGTCGGCCATTTAGATTTTTTTTCATAAAATGCTATATTTCACAAACACATTGGTGTGTCATTACGACTCGGTATGTGTCTTCAGCATCATGCCCTGATGCTGTCACGGTGCACACACGAGGGAGGATACAGGAACACGCAGACGAGGACGTAAACTCAAATAACAGTCTTTAATGGCAGGACAAGGCAAGGCTGACAGAGAGAAAACACCGAGAGTAACGAGTAGACCAAATGAAATCAAACTGAACAGACAGGACTATAAATACACAGGTAAATCATAGATAACGAGACAAACACAGCTGGACAAGAATTAACTCATAATGACACTTAACGAGGACAGGAAACAAGCCAAATATGGACACAAGAGGCGGGAACACATGACACACACGACAGAGGACTGACAGATGCCATTTTGACCATCCTAAAATGGCTTTAATTATTTGTTGCAGTAATTAATTGTTGCAGTTGGTTTGATGCTCCATGCCATGCTTAGTTCCTCATTTTGCCTTTGTTGTGCTTGGCCCCTTAATTGCTGCTTGCAGCTATATTTTTAAATCTATATTTTATGTTTAAATTTGACTTTAATATTTATTTTCCTTATTGACTTTTTTATCTTGCATGGTGTTTTACATGTTTTCTGTCACTTGTATTTCATAATGTTAAGATACTATGTTTTATGTATGAACATTAATATTTGTACATGTATACAAAATGTACATTATAGAGGTTTGTCAGTATGTATATTTATCACATACCACAGTTAGAGTATTTATAGCATGGGTGTTATGAATATCACATCAGTCTTTGTGTACTAGTTTGATAGCATCCAACTTGATTAAATTACAAATTACCTGCTGATATGTCAAATATGTAAGTCAGAGACATGGGTGAAGTGCCGGAGTATGTGATTTTTTTTAACACATATGCTATATAATACAAATTTACAAGGTAATTGTGTTCTTTTATTTATCATGTAGATCAGTCAACTACAGAATGTGAAGATGCGGTCAGATGTTTTGCAGTTATTTAACAGTGTCTTTCTATCTTTTTCACCAGCTATTCACATTCTTTTATTTTTAAGAAAATGCCAACATATACAGTGGTGTGAAAAAGTGTTGGCCCCCTTCCTGATTTTTTATTTTTTTGCATGTTTGCCACACTTTAATGTTTCAGATCATCAAACAAATGTAAATATTAATCAAAGATAACACAAGTAAACACAACATGCAGTTTTTAAATGAAGGTTTTTTTTTATGAAGGGAAAACAAAATCCAAACCCACATGGCCCTATGTGAAAAAGTGTTTGCCCCCCACCCCCTATTAAAACATAACTGTGGTTTATCACACCTGAGTTCGGTTTCTCTAGCCACATCCAGGCCTGATTATTGCCACACCTGTTCGCAATCAAGAAATCACTTAAATAGGACCTGCCTGACAAAGTGAAGTAGACCAAAAGATCCTCAAAAGCTACACATCATGTTGAGCTCCAAAGAAATTCAGGAACAAATGAGAAAGAAAGTAATTGAGATCTGTCAGACTGGAAAAGGTTATAAAGCCATTTCTAAAGCTTTGGGACTCCAGCGAACCACAGTGAGAGCCATTATCCACAAATGGCGAAAACATGGAACAGTGGTGAACCTTCCCAGGAGTGGCTGGCCGACCAAAATTACCCCAAGAGCGCAGCAACGACTCATCCAAGAGGTCACAAAAGACCCCACAACAACATCTAAAGAACTGCAGGCCTCACTTGCCTCAGTTAAGGTCAGTGTTCATGACTCCACCATAAGAAAGAGACTGGGCAAAAATGGCCTGCATGGCAGAGTTCCAAGACCAAACCCGCTGCTGAGCAAAAAGAACATAAAAGCTCATCTCAGTTTTGCCAGAAAACATCTTGATGATCCCCAATACTTTTGGGAAAATACTCTGTGGACTGACGAGACAAAAGTTGAACTTTTTGGAAGGTGTGTGTCCCATTACATCTGGCGTAAAAGTAACACAGCATTTCAGAAAAAGAACATCATACCAACAGTAAAATATGGTGGTGGTAGTGTGATGATCTGGGGCTGTTTTGTTGCTTCATGACCTGGAAGACTTGCTGTGATAAATGGAACCATGAATTCTGCTGTCTACCAAAAAATCCTGAAGGACAATGTCCGGCCATCTGTTCGTGACCTCAAGCTGAAGCGAACTTGGGTTCTGCAGCAGGACAATGATCCAAAACACACCAGCAAATCCACCTCTGAATGGGTGAGGAAAAACAAAATGAAGACTTTGGAGTGGCCTAGTCAAAGTCCTGACCTGAATCCTATTGAGATGCTGTGGCATGACCTTAAAAAGGCGGTTCATGCTCGAAAACCCTCCAATGTGGCTGAATTACAACAATTCTGCCAAGATGAGTGGGCCAAAATTCCTCCACAGCGCTGTAACAGACTCATTGCAAGTTATCGCAAACGCTTGATGGCAGTTGTTGCTGATAAGGGTGGCCCAACCATTTATTAGGTTTAGGGGGCAAGCACTTTTTCACACAGGGCACATGTGGGTTTGGATTTTGTTTTCCCTTCATAATAAAAAACTTCATTCAAAAACTTACTCGGTTACTATCGTAACCTCGGTTCCCTGAGATACGGAACGAGTACTGCGTCTTGATAAAGACGCATATGGGAAAAAGCCTTTTTTCTTCTAAACTGAAGTCTATTTCAATCACGCAGTGAAACTGCACGACTATTGGTTCGTGCAGTGGTAAAAAAACGAACCAATGGGTCGGCAGCGGAGCTGCACGAACCTATGGCGACGATTTCCGCCAGATCCCGCCAAAATGGGCGGGGAATCTGGCTATATAAGCGGTCGTTTCGCCATAGGATCCTCAGGTTACTTCGACTGAAGCGACGACTGAGTCGTGCAGCTACCTGGCACGGCAAAGTACGCAGTACTTGTTCCGTATCTCAGGGAACCGAGGTTACGACAGTAACCGAGTACGTTCCCTGTCGATACTCCACTCGTACTGCGTCTTGATAAAGACGCATATGGGAACTGAATTTAATCACGCCGTGCTTGGGTAGATGAACGATTGTATATACCTCCATAAGCATAAATGCCCATAGGGAAGTAAGTAGTATACTTCAGGCTAAAGCGAGCTAAACTCATAGAGGTCATGCTCGGCCTGGATGATCGTTCCATATGACTCCTGTATACTCCGTTAACCGGAGTATGCAGGGTGCCAATCAGAGAGCCTGAGCGCATTGCAGTCAAGAAATCTCTGACAGGATTGTTCCCACAGCGTATGTATACAAGCTCATCTAAGCAGAGAGGACTCTGGCCTGTAAGGCCGGAATGTCCAGGTTATAAAACCTAGCAAATGTGGACGGAGTGGCCCAGCCAGCCACCGTACAAATCTCTGTAATGGACACACCGCTAGACCACGCCCATGACGAGGCGGTGCCTCTAGTCGAATGGGCTCGTACTCCAATGGGGCATTGCAGGCCCAAAGAAGAGTATGCCAGCATGACAGCATCCACTATCCACTTAGAGAGTCTCTGCTTCGTGACTGGATGCCCTTTGGCGCGGTTACCGAAGCCAACAAAGAGCTGTTCCGTACGCCTAAAGGGGGCGGAACGCTCAAAGTAGATTCTCAGAGCTCTGACAGGGCATAACAAGGATAACTCCCAGTCCTCCTCAGACGGAGGAAGCACGGAGAGCGTGATGACCTGAGCTCTGAACGGGGTTGAAAGTACCTTAGGTACGTAACCATGCCTTGGTTTCAGGATGACCTTGGAGTCGTTAGGCCCGAATTCCAGGCAGGCAGGGCTAATAGAGAGCGCCTGCAGGTCTCCAACTCGCTTAACCGATGCTAGTGCTAGTAGCAGAGCAGTTTTCAGCGAAAGTGACCGGAGGTTCGTAGACTGTAGCGGCTCAAAGGGAGGGCCTTTCAAGGCCCTCAGTACAGTGGGCAGATCCCATGTAGGGACAGTAAGGGGCCGAGGTGGATTCAACCTCCTGGCTCCCTTCAGAAAACGGACAACTGAGTTGTCTCTGCCTACCGACTGGCCCGCTATAGGGGCATGAAAGGCCGCTATAGCTGCTACGAACACCTTGAGTGTAGAGTGAGAACGTCCTTTATCTAGCAGTTCCTGCAGAAAGGACAGAACCACCGCTAACTCAGAGGTAGAGGGGTTTTCACCACGGTTGAGGCACCAAGTGGAGAAAACAGACCACTTAAGGGCGTAGAGGCATCTCGTAGACGGGGCTCTAGCCTCAGAAATGGTGTTCAACACTCGCTCTGGGAGGCCAGTAGGCTCCCGTTGAGCGGCCAAATGTAGAGAGCCCACAGCTCGGGTCGAGGGTGCCATATTGTTCCGTTCGCCTGAGAGAGGAGATCCTGTCTCAGGGGCACGGGCCAGGGGGCTGCTGTCAGTAGCTGAGTCAGCTCTGACAACCAAGGTTGGTTCCTCCACAAGGGCACCTTGTGACCCTGTTCCCTGACACGCCTGACGACCTGTGGAAGCAGGGCGATCGGGGGGAATGCATAAAGGAGGAGATTGGGCCAGTCGTGGTCCAACGCGTCCCTGTCCTTCGAATAATAAATTGGGCAGTGAGAGTTGTCTTTGGAGGCGAAAAGGTCTACTTCTGCCTTGCCAAAGATCTTCCAGATCTTCTGAACCACCTGCGGATGGAGCATCCACTCCTCTGAGGGGACATTGCTCCGAGATAACATATCCGCTCCTTGGATCAGTCTGCCCGGCAGTTGTGCTGCCCTCAGCGAGTGCAAATCTGCGAGAGGATCTGCTTCAGCGTGATCATCCTGAACGGCCGTCTCATGATGGCGTGATTCAGGCGTCTGAGATCGAGGATGGGCCAGAGGCCGCCATCCTTTTTGGGGACGAGGAAGTAACGGCTGTAAAAGCCTGACTCGCTCAAAGCTGGAGGAACCATTTCTATGGCTCCTTTTTCCAGCAACGTCATCACCTCTGAGCGTAGAACGCGAGCTTTCTCGCCGTGCACCGAGGTGGAGACCACGCCGCTGAAACGCAGGAGTCTTCGAGAGAATTGGAGTGAATAACCTCGTTTTATCTTGGGTCGGGGGCCCTGGCGCTTCGGAGGGGGGTGGTGTCTGGCTGAGCGTGAACGCCCTCGCGGCTGCTGAGTCCTAGCAGGCTGAGGGGCGGAAACGGCAGGTGCAGGTTTCGCGGGCTGCTGAGTCGGCGCAGTTCTGGGGCGACTCTGAGCAGCTGCTGGGCTGGAGCGCTTGGGCAGGAAGTGTCGCATAGCCTGTGATGCCTTCTGTGCCTCTGTGAAGCGCTCAGTGAATCCTTCCACCGCAGGTCCAAAGAGGCCGCTGGGGGAAATTGGAGCATCAAGTCAGCGTGAGCCACAAGTGGCGCTCGAGCACTACCAGGCTGGCCATAGACCTTCCTATGGCCTGGGCGGTAGTCTTGGTGGCACGCAAAGCCAGGTCCGTTGCACTTCTCAGCTCCCTGAGAGTCGCAGGATCAGGCTCAGACTCATCTATGGCAGAGAGGAGCTTGGCCTGATAGACCTGGAGAACCGCCATAGAGTGGAGCGCCGAAGCCGCCTGTCCAGCTGAAGCGTAGGAGCGTCCAGCGAGCGCTGAAGTGGTCCTGCATGGCTTGGACGGGTGATTGGCTTTCGCCTTCCAGCCGATGGCAGTGGGTGGGCAGAGATGTGCAGCCACTGACTCATCCAGTTGAGGCATCCTCTCATATCCCTTTTCTTCAGCGCCGTCAATTGTAGTGAGGGCGGATGAAGCGGAAGTACGGAGGCGGGCAGAGTAAGGGGAGCGCCAAGATCTCGTGAGCTCCTCGTGAACTTCAGGGAAGAATGTCGATGGTCGTTGCTGAGGGGCCTGACGGCGCCCCGGCAGAAACCACTCATCCAGACGGCTGCGAGAGGGCTCCTCTGGTGGAGACCACTCCAAACCCAGCTCTTCAACCGCTTTTGAGAGGACACGGAAAAGTTCGACATCCATCCCGGCTTTGGCGGCGCTGGGCGCGGGCAAACCTGAGGGGGCGGGGTCAGTCACTGAGCCCGACAGCTCCTCAGCATCTGAAGCTACCAGTGACGTGCTGTCATCGGCCAGCTCATCGTCACTTCCCCCGAACGAGACCAGATCGCTCACGCTTGCAGAGGGACGCTGGTCAGGTTGGGAAAAAAGGACGGGAGACACCTCTCTGTGTGGCGAAAGCAAGGCACGCGGGATCTGAACCGGCGTGAGCTCGCTCTCAACCGGGCGCTGAGAACCTCTGCCTCGCTGTTTTATCCTCACAGGTCCCTGGGAGGATGAAAACGGGAGGGCGCGAGGGGCGGGGTCGCTCTCTGAAAAGAAAGTGATCCGCGAGCGCAGAGAGACGAGACTGATGCTCTCGCAGTGAGAACAATCAGATTTCCCCAAGCAGGAAACACACTCGCTGTGACCGTCATCGGCGTGCAGGAGGGACCTGCACGAACCGCAGTAACGGCGCGGCATTATAACGCCGATTTGCTCTTTTAGAGACTTACGTGATAATCGCCGGATGGCGGCAGCGAACGGGACCAGAACTGCTGCGATGCTGGGGCGCGTAGAAAGGCGGATCAGCCGAGCAGATTGAGGTCGCTGGGTCCAGCTGTGAGGCGTGTCAACGGCGAGTAGGCTTCTGGGTCAGTGTAGACGAAGTCGTCATCGCTGAAGGAGAAGAAATCTGAGGATCACTGCAACACTTTTGTTTTTGCCCCCATTTTTCATGAGCTGAACACAAAGACATTTTCTATGTAGACAAAAGGCCTTATTCTCTCAAATATTGTTCACAAATCTGTCTAAATCTGTGTTAGTGAGCACTTCTCCTTTGCCGGGATAATCCATCCACCTCACAGATGTGGCATATCAAGATGCTGATTAGACAGCATGATTATTGCACAGGTGTGCCTTAGGCTGGCCACTATGAAAGGCCACTCTAAAATGTGCAGTTTTACAGTACTGGGGGGGGGGGGTCCGTAAACCAATCCTTTGCATGGAGTTGATCAGGTTGTTGATTGTGGCCTGTGGAATGTTGTCCACTCCTCTTCAATGGTTGTGCGAAGTTGCTGGATATTGGCAGGAACTGGAACACACTGTCGTATATGCCGATCCAGAGCATCCCAAACATGCTCAATGGGTGACATGTCCGGTGAGTATGCTGGCCAAGCAAGAACTGGGATGTTTTCAGCTTCCAGGAATTGTGTACAGATCCTTGCAACATGGGGCCGTGCATTATCATGCTGCAACATGAGGTGATGGTCGTGGATGAATGGCACAACAATGGGCCTCAGGATCTTGTCACGGTATCTCTGTGCATTCAAAATTACATCAATAAAATGCACCTGTGTTCGTTGTCCATAACATACGCCTGCCCATACCATAACCCCACCACCACCATGGGCCACTCGATCCACAAAGTTGACATCAGCAAACCGCTCACCCACACAACGCCATACACGCTGTCTGCCATCTGCCCTGTACAGTGAAAACCGGGATTCATCCATGAAGAGAACACCTCTCCAAAGTGCCAGACACCATCGAATGTGAGCATTTGCCCACTCAAGTCGGTTACGATGACGAACTGCAGTCAGGTCGAGACCCCGATGAGGATGAAGAGCATGCAGATGAGCTTCCCTAAGACGGTTTCTGACAGTTTGTGCAGAAATTCTTTGGTTATGCAAACCGATTGTTGCAGCAGCTGTCCGGGTGGCTGGTCTCAGACGATCTTGGAGGTGAAGATGCTGGATGTGGAGGTCCTGGGCTGGTGTGGTTACACGTGGTCTGCGGTTGTGAGGCCGGTTGGATGTACTGCCAAATTCTCTGAAACGCCTTTGGAGATGGCTTATGGTAGATAAATGAACATTCAATTCATGTGCAACAGCTCTGGTGGACATTCCAAGCATGCCAATTGCACGCTCCCTCAAAACTTGTGACATCTGTGGCATTGTGCTGTGTGATAAAACTTAGAGTGGACTTTTATTGTGGCCAGCCTACAGCCCGATTCGGACGGTAATTGTTTCTCATATGGACGTCTGTAAAAATAAATTTACATATCACCACAGTGATAAAACTCATGGCGATTTATTCACAGTGGAGGAGCGAGTTCTGTGATCCTGCGCACCCGGGAACGCGCGCTGCTCACGTGGCCAATCACATGATTGTCTGCTGTAAATAAAATTAATTTTATTTACAAATGTATTCTTATTATTGTGTAAAACGTGTTTAAAAATACTTATTATTATGTAAAATGTATTTTAATTATTCCAAGCATATTTTATAATATTTATTATTTGATTATTTAAATCTCCTGTTTAAAAATAGGAAAATAGACGTGCTATAGTTGTATATAATTATATGTGATATATATCGGTTTATAATACACATTTTAAAATTTAATTGCATACCTGCTGCTGCCATAATAAAGACCCATTTGAACGTTTATGTGTTTTTCTTCTTTTTCTGCGCCCAGTCGCTGTGGTTGAGCAGCAGTCATGAAGTATTGTTCGGATGGTAATTGTTTCTCAGGGGGACGTAAGTGATTTTCACCATATACAGGGGGTAGTTGGTGATTTAATTGCCGTCCGAATCCAGGATGTCAGTGTTTATCTCTCACCACCCCCGTGAAAATCCCCGGCCGAATTAACTACTGTTTTTTGACAAACACCAAGGTCGTGTGGTAATTTAATTGCCGTCCGAATCCACATCTCTGAGTTTACGAGAAGAAATCGATTCAAAATTCAGTGTTTAATCTCTTTTTGAGCACTCCCGAACACCGTAACGTTGTACTTCGGTGTAATTTACATATTATTTCTGAAATGCTGGAAAGTATTTAAAAGAACAATATTAACTTCATGACTGCTCAACCACAGCGACTGGGAGCAGAAAAAGAAGAAAAGCACATAAACTTTCAAATGGGTCTTTATTGTGGCAGCAGCAGGTATGCAATATGCAATTTTAAAATGTGTATTATAAACAGATATATATCGCGTATAATTATATACAACTATAGCGCGTCTATTTTCCTATTTTTAAACAGGAGATTTAAATAATCAAATAATAAATATTATAAAATATGCTTGTAATATAATAATACATTTTACATAAGTATTTTTAAATACATTTTACACAATAATAAGAATACATTTATAAATAAAATTAATTTTATTTACAGCAGACAATCATGTGATTGGCCACGTGAGCAGCGCGTTCCCGGGTGCGCAGGATCACAGAACTCGCTCCTCCACTGTGAATAAATCACCATCCGAATGCATGAGTTTTATCACTGAGGTGATATGTAAATTTATTTTTACAGACGTCCATATGAGAAACAATTACCATTCGGACGGCAATTAAATTACCACACGACATCGGTGTTTGTCAAAAAACAGTAGGTGGGGGTGGTGAGAGAAAAACACAGACATCCTGGATTCGGATGGCAATTAAATCACCAACTACCCCCTGTATATGGGGAAAATCACTTACGTCCCCCTGAGAAACAATTACCGTCTGAATAGGGCTGTAGACAGATTTGTGAACAATATTTGAGAGAAATAGCAACGCTATCTCATGGCAATTCATACTTATTTTACGAGGTGGCTAATTCGTACGATTTTGTACGATTTGTCTAAACCCCAGTGACGGGTAGGTTTAGGGGCGAGGTTAGTTGACGGTCATTAGTACAAATTCATACGAATTGGCAACTCGTAAAATACGTACGATTTAGCAAAAATCGTATGAATTTGCACGAGTGAGGTCGTACGAATTTGTACGAATTAGCCACCTCGTAAAATTTGTACGAATTGCCATGAGATCGGGCTTTAAATAGGCCTTTTGTTTACATAGAAAAAGTCTTAGATCTTTGAGATCAGCTCATGAAAAATGGGGGCAAAAACAAAAGTGTTGCGGTTATATTTTTGTTCAGTGTAATAAATGTCATCAGGTATAGGCACTTTTGCGTTTAAAAAAAAAACCCTAAGTTCACGCTTTGAGTAAACCACACTGATTGGGAGTGCATGTGGTTTTCTAATGCCTGAACAGATATATGACCTTCACCTGTTACACCCTTTCATGACAGGTTGCAATAAATCCAAGAAAAAAAAAGTTATTCTTTTCATTTGTGTATCTTCTGAAAAATTGTATTTGTTCTCATTTGTACTTGTTCCCCTTTATAGGTATTTAATGACAAGAGGAACTGCTGAAACAGATATTTTAGATAAGATTATGTACACAATAAAACATCAGTTTTAAATTTAGTGGCTATTGCAGTTAATTCGATTTAAAACAATACCTAATAATACCTTGTTTATTACTCCAAACAAATCTAAAGATTACCTGAAAGATCCAATCTCAATTGTTTCCCAAAACTAAATAGGCCGGAGATTAAGTGGATTTTGAGTTGATGCCTGATTTATGTTCATAAGTTTTGTTGAAGCCTAATTTGGACAGTGAAAATGACTGTTTCAAACGATCATATTACACTCTTCAGAAACTCATCAGTTTAGCATTTGAACTAGGTCCAGAAGCTAGTTTGCACGACTTACAGTGCAGAAAATAAACAAAGACGTTGCTAATAGGTTGCTAGGCTGTGCATAGATAAGGCTTGTGTCACTCCTTAAGTGTAGGTATATGAGCTATTTCCACCCATTTTGTTGTCTGCCAAAAAAAAAAAAAACATGTCAAATCAGTTGGATAACATAACATAACAACCCACCTCTTGCCAACAAACCGCGTAATTTGAAAGATCAATTATGTCCATCAGACAAACAATGCAGCATAGGTTTTAGTCAGAAATGTAATATTTGGTGTTTCTTTTGATCTTGTGACATTCTATAAATAGTGACTTTGTAGTAGTCAATATTATATGGCAACCACAGGAAAAACTATGACGTATAATATGTTATTGACCAAAGTGTCATGATGTCCACACCTCTTTGCCATCTCAAAAATGATTTTGAGTCATAGAGAATGTCCTTAGTCATATGTATTACATAAAGCCAAAGGACACTTCCATGGAAATGTCAAGCATACCATGAAAGAAAAAAAAAATTTGAACTGCACTGCATTAGAGTGCCATAAGGTTTTTTTTATTTATTTTTTTACATAATTCGTCCACCACACACAAGGTGTGGTCAAAAGTGTATTAAGGCATTTCATTTCAGTTAATTTTATCATTAAGCATTTTCAAGAAAGACATGATGTCTGAACTGGTTTGCTGGTCTTAAGCCGGGCATACACTGTGCGATTTCTGTGCGATTTCAGCAAGGTATCATCTCAGACTGTACGAGAAGATCGCATGCGATGTAAAGCCAAAGCTCAGGATTTATGTGCCACATATTTATAGCCTAAAATATATATGGGTCATTCTATGGAAATGTCCATTTTTCTAGCCTTTACAGAAATATTACACTTGAAAAACACTTGGTTACAATTGTTTTAATATAGTATATTTTAAAATGAAACGATGTGTTATTTGAACAATTATACCTTCTTGAGCCATCAATGTGGCAATATTTGTTTTAATTCATTATAAAGAATTCCAAGCACCACAAAACTGCTCGTCCCCACAGCCATGTACAGAGAGAACGTGCTTTATTTTGAGGTCAAAAACAGGTTGTTCTACCATTTAAAATACAATAATGTATACATAACTATCAAATAAATGACATAAAAAACTAAATGCCACATATTATATATTATATTAAAAAAGAAAATATTATATAATATTATTAAAAAGATTATAAACAATATATTTTTTAAATCCTTAAGATGTCATTAATGTGTATTCATGAAGTCAAAAGGTAATCTAATAATGAGGTCTAAGTTTAAATGTTAAAAAAATAAATACATTTTAAGACATCTTGCCATACCAGGCTATTCAAACCAAATGTATTTACTATTAGTATTAGGATATGACTACTTGTTTTTTATTACAGCCTGTGATAATTAATACATTACAAAAACATTGTAAAAATTAGGCTAAAAGAAAGTCACCCCTCTCCTCTTCGTCTACTTCTATCATCGCTTGGATTACAGCGTCAATGTGATTTTTCTCCACTGAGGGGCAGAACATATGGTAAATTACGCTACAGCACTTATATTATTGCACTGGTTGGCTATTAACTGCGAGCAGACAGAGTGTCAATCAATGCATTGGAGAATACGGCGAACATAAATAAAGAAACGAAGTTGCTTGTCAGATTTCCCAAACAAGCAACCATATTTCTTTAAATAAGCCCAAAAAAACCGCAACCGCGAGCAGGGATTTTTTCCCGCAACTTTACGAAAAAAGAAGCCCAAAGTCGCGATATGTGGACTTGGCAACTCTGGGTTGCGCTTGCGTAGACGATGACACCGTATATGGACGATAGCCAGAGATAACTTAAAAAAAAAAAAAAAATACTATTGGTGATATCTTGAGGATTTGGCATTTCCAATTAATGTATTAAATTATTACTATTATTATTATTATGGTAGTTTTATTATTAAATGTATAGGTCTACTACAATTCATTTGGCCCGAAATAATTGCGCATTTACCACACAACTAAGGCGCGGATATTAAAATATTAATTTAGATTACTCCTTGCTGAAAATTATTTAAAACATTTAGATATAGCCTATTCCACAATTAATAGGCCTATAATTAAAATTCTCAACCGTCTATCTAGCCTATGTCCGGACTCTGAACACTGAATGAACAGCTTAATGAATATAATCAGGCAATGAAAATAAAACCTTTATTACAGACAAGGAAATTCCAAAAACAGTTTAACACGAAATACTTCGATTCTGTTGTTGTTGTTTTTTTTTCACCACGTATACCAGCCACAAGGGATTTTTATATATTTTTAGTTAAAAAAAAAAAAAAAAATTAAGACAATACCCAATACTCATATCTTTCATCTCCTCTGAGAGAATGTGTGCTGTTATGCAGCGACAGATGCCGAAAGCTTGGTCAGTTACTTTCACTTAGCTTAATTTGACTAGAGTTTAAAACTTCTTCACGGGCATTACGCTCATGAAGTTTGTGTGTTATGCACTGGCTCGCCTTCATGGTTTAAAACTGAAATATTTATATTTTTGCGACGTGTTTGTCTTTATCACTAATTGCAAAATGCTGGACAATGGTTCACATTTCCCGTGATAATAACATTATTTTATCAAAAATCTCCCTCTTGTCGTTTTCTTTCTTGCTGCAATAAAGATTACATGGTTAAAGTTATATTTTCGCGCAGGCGCAGTGAGGGAAAAAGCACTGAGTTTAGGGCAGTCGGTTCATAGCTCTGCTTCAACTGTGCGATACCCTCACGAGGAGCGACCAAAATTTCTGACATGTCAGAAATTCATCCGACCGTCCGATTGCCTGTCGGGAGAGACTTATCGCTTCTCGTTTCCCCCTGTACACTGAACGAACACTGCACGACGAACGACGCACGACAAAGCTGAAATTCGGCCCGACTCAAAAAACAGTCGCACGAGTCAGAATTCGGCTCAAAATCAGACGAAAATCGCACAGTGTCTGCCCGCCATTAGGTGGAGTAAGATGTTCTAGTTTAGATTAGGGAACATATATTCACTATGAACTAAATGTTAAACTATTAATTTTCTGCTTATTGATAGCAAGGTAGTAATTATAGTAGATATGTTTAGTTGTGTGTATATATATATATATATATATATATATATATATATATATATATATATACAGTATCTCACAAAAGTGAGTACACACCTCACATTTCAGCAACAATTTTAGTATAATTTCTCAAGGGACAATAGTGCATAAATGAAATTTGGATATATTTTAGAGTAGTCAATGTGGAGCTTGTACAAACAACTTTTTTTAAATAAAATACATTGTAATGTTGTACATAAGCTTTATTTTAAGAATTTTATTTGCAAACATACTATATATTCAGCATAGTTATTTTCCCAATACATATTAATTTAACAATATATTATTGTGCTTTCAGTGTAGACACAAGCAATAACCTGCTACCACAACAAAAAAATACAGAAATAGAATATTCAGTAAATGTACAGTGCCAACAAAAACAAACATAAAAACCATCAACATAACTGACTGTTCTACAGCTGGTTAATGTGGTGGCATTGTAAATAGATTAGAAATTTGAATAAGAAATGTGATTATTTATGACACCCTCTCATACCAAGAAAACAAATATCTTTGCATTTCTCCTCTGCTCTCTTATTTCCTAATCTAACTTTCTAATAAACCTAGAATTGTATACTACGAATATTGTTGCTTATGTTCCTATATTGAAGTCGCTTTGGAAAAGCATTTATGTGGCATTGAGCAGGAATCCCCGCCCACACCGTCAGCTATTGGACCGCAGTACAGCTTCTAATGTATATTAATTATCAAATATGGATGTAGAGAGAGTGAAGATGTAAAAGCAGATTTTACATGACAAACCATAAACCATAAAAAAACGTGCCCTCTAGTGAAGCATCAAAGGAATTATAACAATATAAGATATGCATCCAACAGGGTGCAAAAACAGAGAGAATTGTTCTGATTGGCCGTGTTTTGTGATAGTGTCGGTGGCATCACTCCTGGTGAGTGCTTGTGTAATGCAGTTTTAACAACCCCCACCTATTTCATTTGTTTATTATTGATTTATGCATATGCTGTTGAGTGTTTGGTATCATAGATGACTGAGTTTTACAGATGTGCTTTATACATTGTTCTTATGCTATGTAAATATTATCAACACTGAGATACTTGATAATCGTTTTACTTGAAATAATCTGAAACCAACCCAGTAAATGCATGTATAATTATTTTGGCTTCCTGAGATTATAACATCTGAATTGTTTTTAAATATTTTACATAATATCTGTCTTTTCTGTTCATCAGACATCCACCACTTCAGTTTCTCTGGTCTTTATCTGTATCAGAGAGAGAACAATTGTGATTTAAAAAAAGAAAATCAATCTAACAACTACCAAAACATGTTATGTTCTTTTTCCAACTTATTAAATTATATGCACAATTTCTCATCCTACCGTACAGGTGTATTTTCATGGTATGAGCTGAAAGACCCAGATTCTGAATCTTCTGTGACTGAAAAGTTTTGATGCCCATAACCTCTGTCTATGGATCCTAAAATAATAAAGTTAATATTTTCAGTTATTCGATAATATTTTCATTTCTGATGTTTGAGAGTTCCATCTTATACTGCTGCTGAAGTATATTTACTTTAGCATTTGCAAAGCTAGACATCGTACCTCTTGATGTAAAATCAAAGAAGACATCGTCAAAAAGCGATAACCTCCTTTTGCTTGATGTTCTGTTGAAATTAGATCACGGTGTTATTTGTTTGTTTTGATGTTTTGGTCTATGAATAAGTCACAGAAACAGTTATACAGACCTCTTGGCTCTGTAGAGCACCACAATCATCACAGCCATGACAATGATAAGCAGAGCAAAAGCTGCTAAACAGCCGAAGAGAACAGCGTAGAAACCGACCCCTCTGCTGTAAAGCTCACACTGAGCACCATAGTACTCCTCAAGTGGAGAACTGTAACACCTAATTAGCAAAATGAGTAGGACAGGATAAGTTCCTGAATGAATTCTTCAAGACATTGACTTTTGCCAATAGTTAATTCTTGCCCATCAAATTCAATTTTTTTTTTTTTTAAATACTTCTTATTTAAATATGCTGTCAAAAAGGTAATAAGTTTTATCCATCTATTTTTTATTTATTTTTTAATCTGAAGGCAGCCACTTTAGTCATTTTTAGGTAAATATAATTTGTGATCCTGGACCACAAAACCAGTCATAAGTAGCATGGGTATATTTGTAGCAATAGCCAACAATTGTTTGTGTCAAAATGATCGATGTTTCTTTTATGCCAAAAATCATTAGGATATTAAGTAAAGATCATAACAAATCAGCTTTCAGATGATGTATAAATCTCAATTTAGAAAATTAACCCTTATGACTGGTTTTGTGGTCCAGGGTCACATTTGATTAACTGAAAACGATACAGTTTGTAGTCATTTGAATTTGCTTTGAAGTACTTACATGCACTGTGGTCCATTTATTTCATTTCGGCATTCACCTTGTTGATTGCAGAAGTTGGGATTTTTTTTACATGGTCCCACACATACCCATACTCCATCTTCAAACTCTACTGTTAAGTTTGCAAAATTCACTGTACACTGAACGAATGACTGCAGATCTGAAATATCTACACAAAACAAAGATTAAACAGATCTCTATTAATTCTCTGATCACTGAAGATCTCTGAAAATGAATAAAAAATACATCTGAAGGCATATTACAGAAACAGTAGAACAGTAATCCATGTTTCCCTTAAATTAGGTCTAATTTATTATTATTATTATTTAATTAAATATGTTAAATCAAGGTTATCTGTTTCCAAAATAATAAAAGTAACTTACTTGATATTTTAACAGGCTCCATGATAATTTGGGCAGCTTGGATGGAAACATTACCGAGAGCTATGCTGAGATTTTTAAATGAATCTGAGTCGTTAAAGATTTTTTCCAGGGTGGGCCCCAAATCGTTATTTAGAAACATTATTTGTGAGTTGTTGTTGGGATAGTTATATACTGCAGTACTTTCAGCAATGACACTTCCTCGCCTAGATGGGATAAATACATGCCTCATATTGATATATTTTTCAAATATTTGTAAATGTATGAAATTCAAGAGAAATTAACTTACATAAGCCTATGTATGTGCACATCTTTGAAATTTTGGGCATCTGCTCTTTTACAAAGGATTGAAAGCTGTTAAAAAAGAAAAAGAAAATATTTTTTTCTGAATATAAGCATTTATACATGACATATTTTGCAAATATGAAAATAATGCATATAAAATATTACAAAATAAGCTTGTCAGGGTTCTGTCACTTCGGTCTAGTTTATTCGTGGTTTTGTGACAGAGCTCTGACACTCCCTTCTTGTCTTGTTTTCTGGTGAGCACGCGGTTTCGAGTGTGCTCGAGCTGCGCGCTCTCTTGTCTGCGTGCCTTGTTTTGTGTTGGAGCGTGGTGTTCGGATCCCGGCACTCATGTCTTGAGTTTCGGTTTCGTGTCGGGGTTCGGACACTCGTGCTCCATGTTCTGTCTCATTGTGTGAGAGTGCGGCTCGAGTTCGCTCGGCCACGCGCTCTCTTGTCCACGTGTGTTGTGTGTGTGTGTGTGGTGTTGCACGCAGTTCGTGTTTTTATCAGCTGCGTGCATTCATGTTATGTCTTGTGCTGTGTGGCACGCAGCACGTGTTTTTCATTGGCTGCATGCTTTTGTTGTCGTGTCTTGTGTGCACACGCGGCTTATGAGTATTCTCATTAGCTGCATGTTCGTGTCCTGTTTTGCACATGGCTGGTGATTTGTTTTGCTGGCCATGTGCTTGCATTTTTGTTTTGTGTGAGCACATGGCTTTTGCCTTAGTTTCCTGTGTGCCATGTGCTCTCATGTCAATTGTCTTGACCCCACCCATCTTGTTACCTGATTATTGGTTAATTTGCCCCACCTGTGTTTTCCTCATTACCCTCCTCATTTGCTCCCTTTATAATCTCCTTGTGTTTGCAGTCCCGTGCGAGTTCGTCGTCGATGTTACCCTGTGTGAAGTCCTGCCTTGCCCTGCCAGTCTGTTTTCCCCTACGGGGTAGTTTTTGTTTGTTGATTTTATTTTATGATTAATAAAGCCCTATTTTTCCTCCTGCAAGTGAGTCCTCGCTCTATCCCCTCACCCATCCCTGACAGAACGAACTCGCCACCATGAGGACTCAGCAGAGGAGGGGCTTGCATTGTCCACCAGGCCCCACACTCTCCAGCCCTCTGTACCAACGCATGCTCCAATTTAAGACCTTGAGCTCCCTCCATCAACAGGGGGCTGACCTGAGGGAGTTTGCGCTGAGGTTCAGCATTACTGCAGAGGGACTGGATTTCAATGATGCGGCCCTCAAGGACCTTTTTAATTATGCCCTTGATGAGCCCCTCAACTGGTGGAGGATGAGAGAGCTGGATCACCTGACGTTTGTGGGGTTCATCGGTTTCCTAGCTCGTCAGGGGAATCCTCCAGCTGAAGAGGCCGCAGCTCCCCCAAAGGTGGCCGAAGATGCCGCAGCTCCCCCAGTGGTGGCTGATGTTGCTGCTATGCCCCCAGAGGCACCTGATGATGCTGCAGCACCCTTGGTGGTGGCTGAAGAGGCTGTAATGCCACCACCTCGATCTCAGAAATGGAGGAGGAGGCGGAGGAAGGCTTCCTCCATCTCGCAAGGCCGGGAGGCCATCGAGGAGCTCACTTCTGGCCAGGAGGCCGTTCCAGAACCGGCCAAGCTCCTTGCCCTGCCGGCGTCTCCCAAGCTCCTTGCCCTCCCGGCGCCGCCCAAGCTCCTTGCCTTGATGCCAGCTCCACGCAAGCTCCTTGCCCTGCCGGCACCGCCCAAGCTCCTTGCCCTGCCGGTGCTGTCCAACCTCCTTGCCCTGATGCCGGCTCCACCCAAGTTCCTTGCCCTGCCGGCTCCACCCAAGCTCCCTGTCTTGCCGGTTCCACCCAAGCTCCTTGCCCTGCCGGCTCCACCCAAGCTCAAGCTCCTTGCTCTGATGGCTCCACCCTTGCTTCCTGTCCTGCTGGGGCTGCCCTTGCTGCCTGCCAAGCTGCTGGTCCCGCTCTGGCCTCCTGTCGGGGTTCCAAAAGTGCAAGAGCCTGCCTGGTCCATCCCTCCGGCCCCGCCCTGTCCCCCTGCTAGGACTCCCGAACTGCCTGAGCCTCCCTGGCTCAACCCTCCCGTCCCACCCTGGATCATCCTAAAGATTTCCTGGGCTATTTTACTGGCTCGGCTTCCCTCCCTTCCTTCCTTGTCTCTGTGTGTTGACCCCTGTCTGTCTTGTGTTCTTATGTTTGTGCTAGTCTTGTCTTGTGTCATGTTTCTGTCTTGTTTTTGGTGTCCTCATTAGGGACGCCAGGTGGCATCCCTTTGGGGAGGGGGTAGTGTCAGGGTTCTGAAACTTCGGTCTAGTTCATTCGTGGTTTTGTGACAGAGCTCTGACACTCCCTTCTTGTCTTGCGGTTTCGAGTGTGCTCGAGCTGTGCGCTCTCTTGTCTGCGTGCCTTGTTTTGTGTTGGAGCGTGGTGTTCGGATCCCGGCACTCATGTCTTGAGTTTCGGTTTCGTGTCGGGGTTTGGACACTCGCGCTCCATGTTCTGTCTCATTGTGTGAGAGTGCGGCTCGAGTTCACTCGGCTGCGCGCTCTCTTGTCCACGTGTGTGTGTGGTGTTGCACACAGTTCGTGTTTTTATCGGCTGCGTGCATTCATGTTATGTCTTGTGCTGTGTGGCACGCAGCACGTGTTTTTCATTGGCTGCGTGCTTTTGTTGTCGTGTCTTGTGTGAACACGCGGCTTATGATTATTCTCATTAGCTGCGTGTTCGTGTCCTGTTTTGCACATGGCTGGTGATTTTTGTTTTGCTGGCCATGTGCTTGCGTTTTTGTTTTGTGTGAGCACATGGCTTTTGCCTTAGTTTCCTTGTGCCATGTGCTCTCATGTCAATTGTCTTGACCCCACCCATCTTGTTACCTGATTATTGGTTAATTTGCCCCACCTGTGTTTTCCTCATTACCCTCCTCATTTGCTCCCTTTATAATCTCCTTGTGTTTGCAGTCCCGTGCGAGTTCGTCGTCGATGTTACCCTGTGTGAAGTCCTGCCTTGCCCTGCCTTGCCCTGCCAGTCTGTTTTCCCCTACGGGGTAGTTTTTGTTTGTTGATTTTATTTTATGATTAATAAAAAAAAAACTTTTTCCTCCTGCAAGTGAGTCCTCGCTCTATCCCCTCACCCATCCCTGACAAAGCTTCACTATACAATAAAATATTTTTTTGTAAGTTTGGTAATTAGGGTTGTCTAAGTAAACGTAATCAAAATTGCAGTAAATGCATTTATCTAATTTGACGTCAGACCCTTTTCTCTCATGTTAAATAAAAAAAAAGTTAAAGTTATCTAATGCAAATAACTTTTATGGGTGTTAAAGGGTAGCTTAAGAGTCTGAGGCCCCTTTAATACACAGTGTGAAATAATTGAGAGCAAATTTGCAATCTTTAAAGTACCACAAGAAAATTAACAAGAAAAAATTACCTCATGTTTTAAGATGGAAATAAGTTTTTTTGATTCAGCAGAGGTCATATTTTCATACTCGGTAAGATAGGCCATCATAATTCTGAGAGAGATGTTTGCATTCCTTGTGGGTGTGCTTTCAGCTACAAATAAATCATAGATTTAGAAAGATATAAACATAAGTGAGTTGCAAATTATGACAACTATTGTGGTAAGTCTTTTGGGTTACACTTTATTTTAAGGTGTCCTTGTTACATATTAATTATACTTTTAAGTACTGAGTAAGGGGGAAGTCATGGCCTAATGGTTAGAGTCGGACTCGTAATCGAAAGGTTGTGAGTTTGATTCTCGGGCTGGCAGGAATTGTAGGTGGGGGGAGTGAATGTACAGCGCTCTCTCCACCTTCAATACCTGAACTGAGGTGCCCTTGAGCAAGGCACCGAACCCCCAACTGCTCCCCGGACGCCGCAGCATAAATGGCTGCCCACTGCTCCGGGTGTGCACTTTGGATGGGTAAAATGCAGAGCACAAATTCCAAGTATGGGTTACCATACTTGGTCGTATGTTATGTCACGTCATTTTAATATTAATTAACTACATATATGGTTAGGTGTTAGGATGAGGGTTTGGTTTAGAGCTAGTTGCATGTAATTATGCATAATTTATTGTTACTGCAATAGTAAGTACATGTAATGTGTAACAAGGATACCTTAAATAAAGTGTTATCATATTTTGTAATTAAAAAATGAATAATGGATGTCTTTGGGTTGTATAGCATTTACCTCTAAAACATATGCTCAAATGTTTTAGCTAAAATGTCAAACAACCCACAATACAACTAACTTTAAAATTATGTCATACTTCACAAGTACCTTGGGTGCTAATTTACTATTGATAAAATACCCACAGCAGAGTGAAATTATTATTAAAACAAAGTGCAATAATGATCATTTAGGAATAGTATGATAAATACTCACACCAAGTAATAGCCGAAGAGTCATTTGCAAAATTGCAGTACTCTCCAAAAGTGAAAGAATTGCACTGACACTGACATTTCCCAGATGTTACATTGAAGATGCATGGGGACCCATTACACTGACAATTCTCCAGACAGTTCTGAGTTGTTGAAACTGTGTTGACTGTTGTTGGGGATGAATGAGGTTCTGTTGATCTTGATGAAGTTTTCTGGGTACTGGTTTCAGCAGAAGGGCTTGACTGGGATGATGTAGAAATGCTAAATGTTTGGGCTGTAACAGTTTGGGTTATTGTTTGAGGATTAGGGGAAGTTTGTCCTTTTGTTGTAGTAAATAGTGAAGATGGAGTTGAACCTATTGTGGGTAATTTAGTTTCCAGGGTTGAACTAATTTCAAGTGTAGATGATAGTAATGTGGTGCTCATGTGTGACATAGCCATTGTAAATGTTGATTGAGCTGTCAGTGTAGACTCTGTTTCTGTAGTAGAAGTAAATTGAGTGGTTTGTGTCTGCTGGCTTGTTGATTGTTCTACACTAGATGAAGATATTTCTGTTATAGATGAGGTCAATTTTGATGTGGTTTGTCCTTCTGTCGTGGACAATGGTGGTGGTGAGGCTGAAGAGGTACTTGTGGATATTATAGTTTCTAGTGTTGAACCACATTCAAGTGTAGACAATTCTAATGTGGACGTGCTCATATGAGTCATAGCTGTTGTAAATGTTGATTGAGCTGTCGTTGTAGCTTCTGTTCCTGTGGTAGATCTAAACTGAGTGGTTTGTGTTTGCTGGCTTGTTGTTTGCTCTGCACTAGAAGTAGGCATTTCTGTTGTTGATGAAATTAATTCTGATGTACTTTGTCCTTCTGTTGAAGTAAATGGTAAAAAAGAAGAGGTACCTGTTGTGTAAAGAGTGGTTTGCACCGTTGATCCACTTTCACTTGTAGATGATTCTAATGTGGACGAAGCTGGAGAGGTACCTATCGAGGAAGATGTAGTTTCCAGTGTTGAACTTCTTTCACTTGTAGATGATTCTAATGTGGACATACTCGTAGGTGACATAGCTGTTGTAAATGTTGATTGAGCTGTCGTTGTAGGGTCTATTTCTGTGGTAGAAGAAAACAGAGAGGTTTGTGTTTGCTGGCTTGTTGTTTCCTCTTCACTAGAAGTAGGCATTTCTGTTGTTGATGAAATTAATTCTGATGTACTTTGTCTGTCTGTTGCAGTAGATGGTGAAGATGGAGAGGTACCTATCGATGATTCTAATGTGGATGAAGCTGGAGAGATACCTATCGAGGAAGATGTAATTTCCAGTGTTGAACTTCTTTCATTTGTAGATGATTCAAATTTGGTAGTGGTCATAGCGGACATATCTGTTGTAAATGTTGATTCAGCTGTCGTTGTAGGTTCTGTTTCTGTGGTAGAAGTAAACAGAGAGGTTTGTGTTTGCTGGCTTGTTGTTATCTCTGCACTAGAAGTAGGCATTTCTGTTGTTGATGAAATAATTTCTGATGTACTTTGTCTGTCTGTTGCAGTAGATGGTGAAGATGAAGAGATACCTGTTGTATAAACACTGGTTTGCACCGTTGATCCACTTTCACTTGTAGATGATTCTAATGTGGACGTGCTCGTTGGGGACAAAGCTGTTGTAAATGTTGATTGAGCTGTCATTGTAGGTTCTGTTTCTGTGGTAGAAGTAAACAGAGTGGTTTGTGCCTGCTGGCTTGTTGTTTGCTCTACAGTGGATGAAGATATTTCTGTTGTTGATGAAATCAATTCTGATGTACTTTGTCCTTCTGTCGTTGTAGATGGTGAATATGGAGAGGTGCCTATCGAGGAAGATGTAGTTTCCAGTGTTGAACTTCTTTCACTTGTAGATGATTCAAATATGGTAGTGGTCATAGCCGACATATCTGTTGTAAATGTTGATTGAGCTGTCGTTGTAGGGTCTGTTTCTGTGGTAGAAGTAAACAGAGAGGTTTGTGTTTGCTGGCTTGTTGTTTGCTCTGCACTAGAAGTAGTCATTTCTGTTGTTGATGAAATTAATTCTGATGTACTTTGTCCTTCTGTCGTAGTAGACAATGAAGATGGAGAGGTACTTGTTGTGGATATCACAGTTTCCACAGTTGATCCACTTTCACTTGTAGATGATTCTAATGTGGACATACTCGTAGGTGACATAGCTGTTGTAAATGTTGATTGAGCTGTCGTTGTAGGATCTGTTTCTGTGGTAGAAGTAAACAGAGAAGTTTGTGTTGGCTGGCTTGTTGTTTGCTCTGCACTAGAAGTAGGCATTTCTGTTGTTGATGAAGTTAATTCTGATGTAATTTGTTCTTCTGTTGAAGTAGATGGTGAAAAAGAAGAGGTAACTGTTGTGTAAAGAGTGGTTTGCACCATTGATCCACTTTCACTTGTAGATGATTCTAATGTGGACGAAGCTGGAGAGGTACCTATCGAGGAAGATGTAGTTTCCAATGTTGAACTTCTTTCACTTGTAGATGATTCAAATGTGGTAGTGCTCATAGCGGACATATCTGTTGTAAATGTTGATTGAGCTGTCGTTGTAGGTTCTGTTTCTGTTGTAGAAGTAAATAGAAAGGTTTGTGTATGCTGGCTTGTTGTTAGCTCTGCTCTAGAAGTAGGCATTTCTGATGTTGATGAAATTAATTCTGATGTACTTTGTCTGTCTGTTGCAGTAGATGGTGAAGATGGAGAGGTACCTATCGAGGAAGATGTAGTTTCCAGTGTTGAACTTCTTTCATTTGTAGATGATTCAAATGTGGTAGTGGTCATAGCGGACATATCTGTTGTAAATGTTGATTGAGCTGTCGTTGTAGGGTCTGTTTCTGTGGTAGAAGTAAACAGAGAGGTTTGTGTTTGCTGGCTTGTTGTTTGCTCTGCACTAGAAGTAGGCATTTCTGTTGTTGATGAAGTTAATTCTGATGTACTTTGTTCTTCTGTTGAAGTAAACAATGAAGATGGAGAGGTACTTGTTGTGGATAACATAGTTTCTGCTGTTGATCCACTTTCACCTGTAGAGGATTCTAATGTGGACATACTCGTAGGGGACATAGCTGTTGTAAATGTTGATTGAGCTGTAGTTATAGATTCTGATTCTGTTGTAGAACTAAACTGAGTGGTTTGTGCCTGCTGGCTTGTTGTTTGCTCTACAGTGGATAAAGATATTTCTGTTGCTGATGAAGTTAATTCTGATGTACTTTGTACTTCTATCATAGTAGATGGTGAAGATGGAGAGGTGCCTATCGAGAAAGATGTAGTTTCCAGTGTTGAACTTCTTTCACTTGTAGATGATTCTATTGTGGACATACTCGTAGGTGACATAGCTGTTGTAAATGTTGATTTAGCTGTCGTTGTAGGGTCTGTTTCTGTGGTAGAAGTAAACAGAGAGGTTTGTGTTTGCTGGCTTGTTGTTTGCTCTTCACTAGAAGAAGGCATTTCTGTTGTTGATGAAATTAATTCTGATGTACTTTGTCCTTCTGTTGAAATAGATGGTGAAAAAGGAGAGGTACCTGTTGTGTAAAGAGTGGTTTGCACCGTTGAGCCACTTTCACTTGTAGATGATTCTAATGTGGATGAAGCTGGAGAGGTACCTATCGAGGAAGATGTAGTTTCCAATGTTGAACTTCTTTCACTTTTTGATGATTCAAATGTGATAGTGGTCGTGGTCATAGCGGACATATCTGTTGTAATTGTTGATTTAGCTGTCGTTGTAGGTTCTGATTCTGTGGTAGAAGTAAACAGAGAGGTTTGTGTTTGCTGGCTTGTTGTTAGCTCTGCACTAGAAGTAGGCATTTCTGTTGTTGATGAAACCAATTCTGATGTACTTTGTCCGTCTGTTGCAGAAGATGGTGAAGATGGAGAGGTACCTATCGAGGAAGATGTAGTTTCCAGTGTTGAACTTCTTTCACTTGTAGATGATTCAAATGTGGTAGTGGTCATAGCGGGCATATCTGTTGTAAATGTTGATTGATCTATCGTTGTAGGTTCTGGTTCTGTGGTAGAAGTGAACACAGAAGTTTGTGTCTGCTGGCTTGTTGTTTGCTCTGCACTAGAAGTAGGCATCTCTGCTGTTGATGAAATTAATTCTGATGTACTTTGTCCTTCTGTCATAGTAGACAATGAAGATGGAGAGGTAATTGTTGTGGATAACATAGTTTCCGCTGTTGATCCACCTTCACCTGTAGAGGATTCTAATGTGGACATACTCGTAGGGGACATAGCTGCTGTAAATGTTGATTGAGCTGTAGATGTAGATTCTGATTCTGTTGTAGAACTAAACTGAGTAGTTTGTGCCTGCTGGCTTGTTGTTTGCTCTACAGTGGAAAAAGATATTTCTGTTGCTGATGAAGTTAATTCTGATGTACTTTGTCCTTCTTCCGTCGTAGACGGTGAAGCTGGAGTGGCACCTATCGAGGAAGATGAAGTTTCCAGTGTTGAACTTCTTTCACTTGTAGATGATTCAAATGTGGTAGTGGTCATAGCGGGCATATCTGTTGTATATGTTGATTGATCTATCGTTGTAGGTTTTGGTTCTGTGGTAAAAGTGAACAGAGAGGTTTGTGTTTGCTGGCTTGTTGTTTCCTTTTCACTAGAAGTAGGCATTTCTGTTGTTGATGAAATGAATTCTGATGTACTTTGTCTGTCTGTTGCAGTAGATGTTGAAGATGGAGAGGTACCTGTTGTATAAAGACTGGTTTGCCCCGTTGATCCACTTTCACTTGTAGATGATTCTAATGTGGACGTGCTCGTTGGGGACAAAGCTGTTGTAAATGTTGATTGAGCTGTCATTGTAGGTTCTGGTTCTGTGGTAGAAGTAATCAGAGTGGTTTGTGCCTGCTGGCTTGTGGTTTGCTCAAAAGTGGATGAAGATATTTCTGTTGTTGATGAAATCAATTCTGATGTACTTTGTCCTTCTGTCATAGTAGACAATGAAGATGGAGAGGTACTTATCGAGGAAGATGTAGTTTCCAGTGTTGAACTTCTTTCATTTGTAGATGATTCAAATGTGGTAGTGGTCATAGCGGACATATCTGTTGTAAATGTTGATTGAGCTGTCGTTGTAGGTTCTGTTTCTGTGGTAGAAGTAAACACAGAGGTTTGTGTCTGCTGGCTTGTTGTTTGCTCTGCACTAGAAGTAGGCATCTCTGCTGTTGAGGAAATGAATTCTGATGTACTTTGTCCTTCTGTCATAGTAGACAATGAAGATGGAGAGGTAATTGTTGTGGATAACATAGTTTCCGCTGTTGATCCACTTTCACCTGTAGAGGATTCTAATGTGGACATACTCGTAGGTGACATAGCTGTTGTAAATGTTGATTGAGCTGTCGTTGTAGGGTCTGTTTCTGTGGTAGAAGTAAACAGAGAGGTTTGTGTTAGATGTCTTGTTGTTTTCTCTGCACTAGAAGTAGGCATTTCTGTTGTTGATGAAGTTAATTCTGATGTACTTTGTTCTTCTGTTGAAGTAGATGGTGAAAAAGAAGAGGTAACTGTTGTGTAAAGAGTGGTTTGCACCATTGATCCACTTTCACTTGTAGATGATTCTAATGTGGACGAAGCTGGAGAGGTACCTATCGAGGAAGATGTAGTTTCCAATGTTGAACTTCTTTCACTTGTAGATGATTCAAATGCGGTAGTGCTCATAGCGGACATATCTGTTGTAAATGTTGATTGAGCTGTCGTTGTAGGTTCTGTTTCTGTGGTAGAAGTAAACACAGAGGTTTGTGTCTGCTGGCTTGTTGTTTGCTCTGCACTAGAAGTAGGCATCTCTGCTGTTGATGAAATTAATTCTGATGTACTTTGTCCTTCTGTCATAGTAGACAATGAAGATGGAGAGGTAATTGTTGTGGATAACATAGTTTCCGCTGTTGATCCACTTTCACCTGTAGAGGATTCTAATGTGGACATACTCGTAGGGGACATAGCTGCTGTAAATGTTGATTGAGCTGTAGATGTAGATTCTGATTCTGTTGTAGGACTAAACTGAGTAGTTTGTGCCTGCTGGCTTGTTGTTTGCTCTACAGTGGATAAAGATATTTCTGTTGCTGATGAAGTTAATTCTGATGCACTTTGTACTTCTATCGTAGTAGTTGGTGAAGATGGAGAGGTGCCTATCGAGGAAGATGTAGTTTCCAGTGTTGAACTTCTTTCACTTGTAGATGATTCTAATGTGGACATACTCGTAGGTGACATAGCTGTTGTAAATGTTGATTGAGCTGTCGTTGTAGGGTCTATTTCTGTGGTAGAAGTAAACAGAGAGGTTTGTGTTTGCTGGCTTGTTGTTTCCTCTTCACTAGAAGTAGGCATTTCTGTTGTTGATGAAATGAATTCTGATGTACTTTGTCTGTCTGTTGCAGTAGATGGTGAAGATGGAGAGGTACCTATCGAGGAAGATGTAGTTTCCAGTGTTGAACTTCTTTCATTTGTAGATGATTCAAATGTGGTAGTGATCATAGCGGACATATCTGTTGTAAATGTTGATTGAGCTGTCGTTGTAGGGTCTGTTTCTGTGGTAGAAGTAAACAGAGAGGTTTGTGTTTGCTGGCTTGTTGTTTGCTCTGCACTAGAAGTAGGCATTTCTGTTGTTGATGAAGTTAATTCTGATGTACTTTGTTCTTCTGTTGAAGTAAACAATGAAGATGGAGAGGTACTTGTTGTGGATAACATAGTTTCTGCTGTTGATCCACTTTCACCTGTAGAGGATTCTAATGTGGACATACTCGTAGGGGACATAGCTGTTGTAAATGTTGATTGAGCTGTAGTTATAGATTCTGATTCTGTTGTAGAACTAAACTGAGTGGTTTGTGCCTGCTGGCTTGTTGTTTGCTCTACAGTGGATAAAGATATTTCTGTTGCTAATGAAGTTAATTCTGATGTACTTTGTACTTCTATCATAGTAGATGGTGAAGATGGAGAGGTGCCTATCGAGAAAGATGTAGTTTCCAGTGTTGATCTTCTTTCACTTGTAGATGATTCAAATGTGATAGTGGTCGTGGTCATAGCGGACATATCTGTTGTAATTGTTGATTTAGCTGTCGTTGTAGGTTCTGATTCTGTGGTAGAAGTAAACAGAGAGGTTTGTGTTTGCTGGCTTGTTGTTAGCTCTGCACTAGAAGTAGGCATTTCTGTTGTTGATGAAACCAATTCTGATGTACTTTGTCCGTCTGTTGCAGAAGATGGAGAGGTACCTATCGAGGAAGATGTAGTTTCCAGTGTTGAACTTCTTTCACTTGTAGATGATTCAAATGTGGTCGTGGTCATAGCGGGCATATCTGTTGTAAATGTTGATTGATCAATCGTTGTAGGTTCTGGTTCTGTGGTAGAAGTGAACACAGAGGTTTGTGTCTGCTGGCTTGTTGCTTGCTCTGCACTAGAAGTAGGCATCTCTGCTGTTGATGAAATTAATTCTGATGTACTTTGTCCTTCTGTCATAGTAGACAATGAAGATGGAGAGGTAATTGTTGTGGGTAACATAGTTTCCGCTGTTGATCCACTTTCACCTGTAGAGGATTCTAATGTGGACATACTCGTAGGGGACATAGCTGTTGTAAATGTTGATTGAGCTGTAGATGTAGATTCTGATTCTGTTGTAGAACTAAACTGAGTAGTTTGTGCCTGCTGGCTTGTTGTTTGCTCTACAGTGGAAAAAGATATTTCTGTTGCTGATGAAGTTAATTCTGATGTACTTTGTCCTTCTTCCGTCGTAGATGGTGAAGCTGGAGTGGCACCTATCGAGGAAGATGAAGTTTCCAGTGTTGAACTTCTTTCATTTGTAGATGATTCAAATGTGGTTGTGGTCATAGCGGACATATCTGTTGTAAATGTTGATTCAGCTGTCGTTGTAGGTTCTGTTTCTGTGGTAGAAGTAAACAGAGAGGTTTGTGTTTGCTGGCTTGTTGTTATCTCTGCACTAGAAGTAGGCATTTCTGTTGTTGATGAAATAATTTCTGATGTACTTTGTCTGTCTGTTGCAGTAGATGGTGAAGATGGAGAGGTACCTGTTGTATAAAGACTGGTTTGCCCCGTTGATCCACTTTCACTTGTAGATGATTCTAATGTGGACGTGCTCGTTGGGGACAAAGCTGTTGTAAATGTTGATTGAGCTGTCATTGTAGGTTCTGGTTCTGTGTTAGAAGTAATCAGAGTGGTTTGTGTCTGCTGGCTTGTGGTTTGCTCAACAGTGGATGAAGATATTTCTGTTGTTGATGAAATCAATTCTGATGTACTTTGTCCTTCTGTCATAGTAGACAATGAAGATGGAGAGGTACTTATTGAGGAAGATGTAGTTTCCAGTGTTGAACTTCTTTCATTTGTAGATGATTCAAATGTGGTAGTGGTCATAGCGGACATATCTGTTGTAAATGTTGATTGAGCTGTCGTTGTAGGTTCTGTTTCTGTGGTAGAAGTAAACAGAGAGGTTTGTGTCTGCTGGCTTGTTGTTTGCTCTGCACTAGAAGTAGGCATCTCTGCTGTTGAGGAAATTAATTCTGATGTACTTTGTCCTTCTGTCATAGTAGACAATGAAGATGGAGAGGTAATTGTTGTGGATAACATAGTTTCCGCTGTTGATCCACTTTCACCTGTAGAGGATTCTAATGTGGACATACTCGTAGGTGACATAGCTGTTGTAAATGTTGATTGAGCTGTCGTTGTAGGGTCTGTTTCTGTGGTAGAAGTAAACAGAGAGGTTTGTGTTTGCTGGCTTGTTGTTTTCTCTGCACTAGAAGTAGGCATTTCTGTTGTTGATGAAGTTAATTCTGATGTACTTTGTTCTTCTGTTGAAGTAGATGGTGAAAAAGAAGAGGTAACTGTTGTGTAAAGAGTGGTTTGCACCATTGATCCACTTTCACTTGTAGATGATTCTAATGTGGACGAATCTGGAGAGGTACCTATCGAGGAAGATGTAGTTTCCAATGTTGAACTTCTTTCACTTGTAGATGATTCAAATGCAGGAGTGCTCATAGCGGACATATCTGTTGTAAATGTTGATTGAGCTGTCGTTGTAGGTTCTGTTTCTGTGGTAGAAGTAAACACAGAGGTTTGTGTCTGCTGGCTTGTTGTTTGCTCTGCACTAGAAGTAGGCATCTCTGCTGTTGATGAAATTAATTCTGATGTACTTTGTCCTTCTGTCATAGTAGACAATGAAGATGGAGAGGTAATTGTTGTGGATAACATAGTTTCCGCTGTTGATCCACTTTCACCTGTAGAGGATTCTAATGTGGACATACTCGTAGGGGACATAGATGCTGTAAATGTTGATTGAGCTGTAGATGTAGATTCTGATTCTGTTGTAGGACTAAACTGAGTAGTTTGTGCCTGCTGGCTTGTTGTTTGCTCTACAGTGGATAAAGATATTTCTGTTGCTGATGAAGTTAATTCTGATGCACTTTGTACTTCTATCGTAGTAGTTGGTGAAGATGGAGAGGTGCCTATCGAGGAAGATGTAGTTTCCAGTGTTGAACTTCTTTCACTTGTAGATGATTCTAATGTGGACATACTCGTAGGTGACATAGCTGTTGTAAATGTTGATTGAGCTGTCGTTGTAGGGTCTATTTCTGTGGTAGAAGTAAACAGAGAGGTTTGTGTTTGCTGGCTTGATGTTTCCTCTTCACTAGAAATAGGCATTTCTGTTGTTGATGAAATGAATTCTGATGTACTTTGTCTGTCTGTTGCAGTAGATGGTGAAGATGGAGAGGTACCTATCGATGATTCTAATGTGGATGAAGCTGGAGAGGTACCTATCGAGGAAGATATAATTTCCAGTGTTGAACTTCTTTCATTTGTAGATGATTCAAATTTGGTAGTGGTCATAGTGGACATATCTGTTATAAATGTTGATTCAGCTGTCGTTGTATGTTCTGTTTCTGTGGTAGAAGTAAACAGAGAGGTTTGTGTTTGCTGGCTTGTTGTTATCTCTGCACTAGAAGTAGGCATTTCTGTTGTTGATGAAATAATTTCTGATGTACTTTGTCCTTCTGTTGAAATAGATGGTGAAAAAGGAGAGGTACCTGTTGTGTAAAGAGTGGTTTGCACCGTTGAGCCACTTTCACTTGTAGATGATTTTAATGTGGATGAAGCTGGAGAGGTACCTATCGAGAAAGATGTAGTTTCCAGTGTTGAACTTCTTTCACTTGTAGATGATTCAAATGTGATAGTGGTCGTGGTCATAGCGGACATATCTGTTGTAATTGTTGATTTAGCTGTCGTTGTAGGTTCTGATTCTGTGGTAGAAGTAAACAGAGAGGTTTGTGTTTGCTGGCTTGTTGTTAGCTCTGCACTAGAAGTAGGCATTTCTGTTGTTGATGAAACCAATTCTGATGTACTTTGTCCGTCTGTTGCAGTAGATGGTGAAGATGGAGAGGTACCTATCGAGGAAGATGTAGTTTCCAGTGTTGAACTTCTTTCACTTGTAGATGATTCAAATGTGGTAGTGGTCATAGCGGGCATATCTGTTGTAAATGTTGATTGATCTATCGTTGTAGGTTTTGGTTCTGTGGTAGAAGTGAACACAGAGTTTTGTGTCTGCTGGCTTGTTGATTGCTCTGCACTAGAAGTAGGCATTTCTGTTGTTGATGAAATAATTTCTGATGTACTTTGTCTGTCTGTTGTAGTAGATGGTGAAGGTGGAGAGGTACCTGTTGTATAAAGACTGGTTTGCCCCGTTGATCCACTTTGACTTGTAGATGATTCTAATGTGGACGTGCTCGTTGGGGACAAAGCTGTTGTAAATGTTGATTGAGCTGTCATTGTAGGTTCTGTTTCTGTGGTAGAAGTAATCAGAGTGGTTTGTGCCTGCTGGCTTGTGGTTTGCTCTACAGTGGATGAAGATATTTCTGTTGTTGATGAAATCAATTCTGATGTACTTCGTCCTTCTGTCATAGTAGACAATGAAGATGGAGAGGTACTTATCGAGGAAGATGTAGTTTCCAGTGTTGAACTTCTTTCACTTGTAGATGATTCAAATATGGTAGTGGTCATAGCCGACATATCTGTTGTAAATGTTGATTGAGCTGTCGTTGTAGGTTCTGTTTCTGTGGTAGAAGTAAACACAGAGGTTCGTGTCTGCTGGCTTGTTGTTTGCTCTGCACTAGAAGTAGGCATCTCTGCTGTTGATGAAATTAATTCTGATGTACCTTGTCCTTCTGTCATTGTAGACAATGAAGATGGAGAGGTACTTGTTGTGGATAACATAGTTTCCGCTGTTGATCCACTTTCACCTGTAGAGGATTCTAATGTGGACATACTCGTAGGGGACATAGCTGTTGTAAATGTTGATTGAGCTGTAGTTATAGATTCTGATTCTGTTGTAGAACTAAACTGAGTGGTTTGTGCCTGCTGGCTTGTTGTTTGCTCTACAGTGGATAAAGATATTTCTGTTGATGATGAAGTTAATTCTGATGTACTTTGTACTTCTATCATAGTAGATGGTGAAGATGGAGAGGTGCCTATCGAGAAAGATGTAGTTTCCAGTGTTGAACTTCTTTCACTTGTAGATGATTCTAATTTGGACATACTCGTAGGTGACATAGCTGTTGTAAATGTTGATTGAGCTGTCGTTGTAGGGTCTGATTCTGTGGTAGAAGTAAACAGAGAGGTTTGTGTTTGCTGGCTTGTTGTTTGCTCTTCACTAGAAGAAGGCATTTCTGTTGTTGATGAAATTAATTCTGATGTACTTTGTCTGTCTGTTGCAGTAGATGGTGAAGATGGAGAGGTACCTATCGATGATTCTAATGTGGATGAAGCTGGAGAGGTACCTATCGAGGAAGATATCATTTCCAGTGTTGAACTTCTTTCATTTGTAGATGTTTCAAATGTGGTTGTGGTCATAGCGGACATATCTGTTGTAAATGTTGATTCAGCTGTCGTTGTAGGTTCTGTTTCTGTGGTAGAAGTAAACAGAGAGGTTTGTGTTTGCTGGCTTGTTGTTATCTCTGCACTAGAAGTAGGCATTTCTGTTGTTGATGAAATCATTTCTGATGTACTTTGTCTGTCTGTTGCAGTAGATGGTGAAGATGGAGAGGTACCTGTTGTATAAAGACTGGTTTGCCCGTTGATCCACTTTCACTTGTAGATGATTCTAATGTGGACGTGCTCGTTGGGGACAAAGCTGTTGTAAATGTTGATTGAGCTGTCATTGTAGGTTCTGTTTCTGTGGTAGAAGTAATCAGAGTGGTTTGTGCCTGCTGGCTTGTGGTTTGCTCTACAGTGGATGAAGATATTTCTGTTGTTGATGAAATCAATTCTGATGTACTTTGTCCTTCTGTCATAGTAGACAATGAAGATGGATAGGTACTTATCGAGGAAGATGTAGTTTCCAGTGTTGAACTTCTTTCACTTGTAGATGATTCAAATATGGTAGTGGTCATAGCGACATATCTGTTGTAAATGTTGATTGAGCTGTCGTTGTAGGTCCTGTTTCTGTTGTAGAAGTAAACACAGAGGGTCGTGTCTGCTGGCTTGTTGTTTGCTCTGCACTAGAAGTAGGCATCTCTGCTGTTGATGAAATTAATTCTGATGTACATTGTCCTTCTGTCATAGTAGACAATGAAGATGGAGAGGTACTTGTTGTGGATAACATAGTTTCCGCTGTTGATCCACTTTCACCTGTATAGGATTCTAATGTGGAAATACTCGTAGGGGACATAGCTGTTGTAAATGTTGATTGAGCTGTAGTTATAGATTCTGATTCTGTTGTAGAACTAAACTGAGTGGTTTGTGCCTGCTGGCTTGTTGTTTGCTCTACAGTGGATAAAGATATTTCTGTTGCTGATGAAGTTAATTCTGATGTACTTTGTACTTCTATCATAGTAGATGGTGAAGATGGAGAGGTGCCTATCGAGAAAGATGTAATTTCCAGTGTTGAACTTCTTTCACTTGTAGATGATTCTAATGTGGACATACTCGTAGGTGACATAGCTGTTGTAAATGTTGATTGAGCTGTCGTTGTAGGATCTGTTTCTGTGGTAGAAGTAAACAGAGAGGTTTGTGTTTGCTGGCTTGTTGTTTGCTCTTCACTAGAAGAAGGCATTTCTGTTGTTGATGAAATTAATTCTGATGTACTTTGTCCTTCTGTTGAAATAGATGGTGAAAAAGGAGAGGTACCTGTTGTGTAAAGAGTGGTTTGCACCGTTGAGCCACTTTCACTTGTAGATGATTCTAATGTGGATGAAGCTGGAGAGGTACCTATCGAGGAAGATGTAGTTTCCAGTGTTGAACTTCTTTCACTTGTAGATGATTCAAATGTGATAGTGGTCGTGGTCATAGCGGACATATCTGTTGTAATTGTTGATTTAGCTGTCGTTGTAGGTTCTGATTCTGTGGTAGAAGTAAACAGAGAGGTTTGTGTTTGCTGGCTTGTTGTTAGCTCTGCACTAGAAGTAGGCATTTCTGTTGTTGATGAAACCAATTCTGATGTACTTTGTCCGTCTGTTGCAGTAGATGGTGAAGATGGAGAGGTACCTATTGAGGAAGATGTAGTTTCCAGTGTTGAACTTCTTTCACTTGTAGATGATTCAAATGTGGTAGTGGTCATAGCGGGCATATCTGTTGTAAATGTTGATTGATCTATCGTTGTAGGTTTTGGTTCTGTGGTAGAAGTGAACACAGAGGTTTGTGTCTGCTGGCTTGTTGTTTGCTCTGCACTAGAAGTAGGCATCTCTGCTGTTGAGGAAATTAATTCTGATGTACTTTGTCCTTCTGTCATAGTAGACAATGAAGATGGAGAGGTAATTGTTGTGGATAACATAGTTTCCGCTGTTGATCCACTTTCACCTGTAGAGGATTCTAATGTGGACATACTCGTAGGGGACATAGCTGCTGTAAATGTTGATTGAGCTGTAGATGTAGATTCTGATTCTGTTGTAGAACTAAACTGAGTAGTTTGTGCCTGCTGGCTTGTTGTTTGCTCTACAGTGGATAACGATATTTCTGTTGCTGATGAAGTTAATTCTGATGTACTTTGTACTTCTATCGTAGTAGTTGGTGAAGATGGAGAGGTGCCTATCGAGGAAGATGTAGTTTCCAGTGTTGAACTTCTTTCACTTGTAGATGATTCTAATGTGGACATACTCGTAGGTGACATAGCTGTTGTAAATGTTGATTGAGCTGTCGTTGTAGGGTCTTTTTCTGTGGTAGAAGTAAACAGAGAGGTTTGTGTTTGCTGGCTTGTTGTTTCCTCTTCACTAGAAGTAGGCATTTCTGTTGTTGATGAAATGAATTCTGATGTACTTTGTCTGTCTGTTGCAGTAGATGGTGAAGATGGAGAGGTACCTATCGATGATTCTAATGTGGATGAAGCTGGAGAGGTACCTATCGAGGAAGATATAATTTCCAGTGTTGAACTTCTTTCATTTGTAGATGTTTCAAATGTGGTTGTGGTCATAGCGTACATATCTGTTGTAAATGTTGATTCAGCTGTCGTTGTAGGTTCTGTTTCTGTGGTAGAAGTAAACACAGAGGTATGTGTCTGCTGGCTTGTTGTTTGCTCTGCACTAGAAGTAGGCATCTCTGCTGTTGATGAAATTAATTCTGATGTACCTTGTCCTTCTGTCATTGTAGACAATGAAGATGGAGAGGTACTTGTTGTGGATAACATAGTTTCCGCTGTTGATCCACTTTCACCTGTAGAGGATTCTAATGTGGACATACTCGTAGGGGACATAGCTGTTGTAAATGTTGATTGAGCTGTAGTTATAGATTCTGATTCTGTTGTAGAACTAAACTGAGTGGTTTGTGCCTGCTGGCTTGTTGTTTGCTCTACAGTGGATAAAGATATTTCTGTTGATGATGAAGTTAATTCTGATGTACTTTGTACTTCTATCATAGTAGATGGTGAAGATGGAGAGGTGCCTATCGAGAAAGATGTAGTTTCCAGTGTTGAACTTCTTTCACTTGTAGATGATTCTAATTTGGACATACTCGTAGGTGACATAGCTGTTGTAAATGTTGATTGAGCTGTCGTTGTAGGGTCTGATTCTGTGGTAGAAGTAAACAGAGAGGTTTGTGTTTGCTGGCTTGTTGTTTGCTCTTCACTAGAAGAAGGCATTTCTGTTGTTGATGAAATTAATTCTGATGTACTTTGTCTGTCTGTTGCAGTAGATGGTGAAGATGGAGAGGTACCTATCGATGATTCTAATGTGGATGAAGCTGGAGAGGTACCTATCGAGGAAGATATCATTTCCAGTGTTGAACTTCTTTCATTTGTAGATGTTTCAAATGTGGTTGTGGTCATAGCGGACATATCTGTTGTAAATGTTGATTCAGCTGTCGTTGTAGGTTCTGTTTCTGTGGTAGAAGTAAACAGAGAGGTTTGTGTTTGCTGGCTTGTTGTTATCTCTGCACTAGAAGTAGGCATTTCTGTTGTTGATGAAATCATTTCTGATGTACTTTGTCTGTCTGTTGCAGTAGATGGTGAAGATGGAGAGGTACCTGTTGTATAAAGACTGGTTTGCCCCGTTGATCCACTTTCACTTGTAGATGATTCTAATGTGGACGTGCTCGTTGGGGACAAAGCTGTTGTAAATGTTGATTGAGCTGTCATTGTAGGTTCTGTTTCTGTGGTAGAAGTAATCAGAGTGGTTTGTGCCTGCTGGCTTGTGGTTTGCTCTACAGTGGATGAAGATATTTCTGTTGTTGATGAAATCAATTCTGATGTACTTTGTCCTTCTGTCATAGTAGACAATGAAGATGGATAGGTACTTATCGAGGAAGATGTAGTTTCCAGTGTTGAACTTCTTTCACTTGTAGATGATTCAAATATGGTAGTGGTCATAGCCGACATATCTGTTGTAAATGTTGATTGAGCTGTCGTTGTAGGTCCTGTTTCTGTTGTAGAAGTAAACACAGAGGGTCGTGTCTGCTGGCTTGTTGTTTGCTCTGCACTAGAAGTAGGCATCTCTGCTGTTGATGAAATTAATTCTGATGTACATTGTCCTTCTGTCATAGTAGACAATGAAGATGGAGAGGTACTTGTTGTGGATAACATAGTTTCCGCTGTTGATCCACTTTCACCTGTATAGGATTCTAATGTGGAAATACTCGTAGGGGACATAGCTGTTGTAAATGTTGATTGAGCTGTAGTTATAGATTCTGATTCTGTTGTAGAACTAAACTGAGTGGTTTGTGCCTGCTGGCTTGTTGTTTGCTCTACAGTGGATAAAGATATTTCTGTTGCTGATGAAGTTAATTCTGATGTACTTTGTACTTCTATCATAGTAGATGGTGAAGATGGAGAGGTGCCTATCGAGAAAGATGTAATTTCCAGTGTTGAACTTCTTTCACTTGTAGATGATTCTAATGTGGACATACTCGTAGGTGACATAGCTGTTGTAAATGTTGATTGAGCTGTCGTTGTAGGATCTGTTTCTGTGGTAGAAGTAAACAGAGAGGTTTGTGTTTGCTGGCTTGTTGTTTGCTCTTCACTAGAAGAAGGCATTTCTGTTGTTGATGAAATTAATTCTGATGTACTTTGTCCTTCTGTTGAAATAGATGGTGAAAAAGGAGAGGTACCTGTTGTGTAAAGAGTGGTTTGCACCGTTGAGCCACTTTCACTTGTAGATGATTCTAATGTGGATGAAGCTGGAGAGGTACCTATCGAGGAAGATGTAGTTTCCAGTGTTGAACTTCTTTCACTTGTAGATGATTCAAATGTGATAGTGGTCGTGGTCATAGCGGACATATCTGTTGTAATTGTTGATTTAGCTGTCGTTGTAGGTTCTGATTCTGTGGTAGAAGTAAACAGAGAGGTTTGTGTTTGCTGGCTTGTTGTTAGCTCTGCACTAGAAGTAGGCATTTCTGTTGTTGATGAAACCAATTCTGATGTACTTTGTCCGTCTGTTGCAGTAGATGGTGAAGATGGAGAGGTACCTATTGAGGAAGATGTAGTTTCCAGTGTTGAACTTCTTTCACTTGTAGATGATTCAAATGTGGTAGTGGTCATAGCGGGCATATCTGTTGTAAATGTTGATTGATCTATCGTTGTAGGTTTTGGTTCTGTGGTAGAAGTGAACACAGAGGTTTGTGTCTGCTGGCTTGTTGTTTGCTCTGCACTAGAAGTAGGCATCTCTGCTGTTGAGGAAATTAATTCTGATGTACTTTGTCCTTCTGTCATAGTAGACAATGAAGATGGAGAGGTAATTGTTGTGGATAACATAGTTTCCGCTGTTGATCCACTTTCACCTGTAGAGGATTCTAATGTGGACATACTCGTAGGGGACATAGCTGCTGTAAATGTTGATTGAGCTGTAGATGTAGATTCTGATTCTGTTGTAGAACTAAACTGAGTAGTTTGTGCCTGCTGGCTTGTTGTTTGCTCTACAGTGGATAACGATATTTCTGTTGCTGATGAAGTTAATTCTGATGTACTTTGTACTTCTATCGTAGTAGTTGGTGAAGATGGAGAGGTGCCTATCGAGGAAGATGTAGTTTCCAGTGTTGAACTTCTTTCACTTGTAGATGATTCTAATGTGGACATACTCGTAGGTGACATAGCTGTTGTAAATGTTGATTGAGCTGTCGTTGTAGGGTCTTTTTCTGTGGTAGAAGTAAACAGAGAGGTTTGTGTTTGCTGGCTTGTTGTTTCCTCTTCACTAGAAGTAGGCATTTCTGTTGTTGATGAAATGAATTCTGATGTACTTTGTCTGTCTGTTGCAGTAGATGGTGAAGATGGAGAGGTACCTATCGATGATTCTAATGTGGATGAAGCTGGAGAGGTACCTATCGAGGAAGATATAATTTCCAGTGTTGAACTTCTTTCATTTGTAGATGTTTCAAATGTGGTTGTGGTCATAGCGTACATATCTGTTGTAAATGTTGATTCAGCTGTCGTTGTAGGTTCTGTTTCTGTGGTAGAAGTAAACACAGAGGTATGTGTCTGCTGGCTTGTTGTTTGCTCTGCACTAGAAGTAGGCATCTCTGCTGTTGATGAAACCAATTCTGATGTACTTTGTCCGTCTGTTGCAGTAGATGGTGAAGATGGAGAGGTACCTATCGAGGAAGATGTAGTTTCCAGTGTTGAACTTCTTTCACTTGTAGATGATTCAAATGTGGTAGTGGTCATAGCGGGCATATCTGTTGTAAATGTTGATTGATCTATCGTTGTAGGTTCTGTTTCTGTGGTAGAAGTAAACAGAGAGGTTTGTGTTTGCTGGCTTGTTGTTTCCTCTTCACTAGAAGTAGGCATTTCTGTTGTTGATGAAATGAATTCTGATGTACTTTGTCTGTCTGTTGCAGTAGATGGTGAAGATGGAGAGGTACCTATCGATGATTCTAATGTGGATGAAGCTGGAGAGGTACCTATCGAGGAAGATATCATTTCCAGTGTTGAACTTCTTTCATTTGTAGATGTTTCAAATGTGGTTGTGGTCATAGCGGACATATCTGTTGTAAATGTTGATTCAGCTGTCGTTGTAGGTTCTGTTTCTGTGGTAGAAGTAAACAGAGAGGTTTGTGTTTGCTGGCTTGTTGTTATCTCTTCACTAGAAGTAGGCATTTCTGTTGTTGATGAAATCATTTCTGATGTACTTTGTCTGTCTGTTGCAGTAGATGGTGAAGATGGAGAGGTACCTGTTGTATAAAGACTGGTTTGCCCCGTTGATCCACTTTCACTTGTAGATGATTCTAATGTGGACGTGCTCATTGGGGACAAAGCTGTTGTAAATGTTGATTGAGCTGTCATTGTAGGTTCTGTTTCTGTGGTAGAAGTAATCAGAGTGGTTTGTGCCTGCTGGCTTGTGGTTTGCTCTACAGTGGATGAAGATATTTCTGTTGTTGATGAAATCAATTCTGATGTACTTTGTCCTTCTGTCATAGTAGACAATGAAGATGGAGAGGTACTTATCGAGGAAGATGTAGTTTCCAGTGTTGAGCTTCTTTCACTTGTAGATGATTCAAATATGGTAGTGGTCATAGCCGACATATCTGTTGTAAATGTTGATTGAGCTGTCGTTGTATGGTCTGGTTCTGTGGTAGAAGTGAACACAGAGGTATGTGTCTGCTGGCTTGTTGTTTGCTCTGCACTAGAAGTAGGCATCTCTGCTGTTGATGAAACCAATTCTGATGTACTTTGTCCGTCTGTTGCAGTAGATGGTGAAGATGGAGAGGTACCTATCGAGGAAGATGTAGTTTCCAGTGTTGAACTTCTTTCACTTGTAGATGATTCAAATGTGGTAGTGGTCATAGCGGGCATATCTGTTGTAAATGTTGATTGATCTATCGTTGTAGGTTCTGTTTCTGTGGTAGAAGTAAACAGTGAGGTTTGTGTTTGCTGGCTTGTTGTTATCTCTTCACTAGAAGTAGGCATTTCTGTTGTTGATGAAATGAATTCTGATGTACTTTGTCTGTCTGTTGCAGTAGATGGTGAAGATGGAGAGGTACCTATCGATGATTCTAATGTGGATGAAGCTGGAGAGGTACCTATCGAGGAAGATATCATTTCCAGTGTTGAACTTCTTTCATTTGTAGATGTTTCAAATGTGGTTGTGGTCATAGCGGACATATCTGTTGTAAATGTTGATTCAGCTGTCGTTGTAGGTTCTGTTTCTGTGGTAGAAGTAAACAGAGAGGTTTGTGTTTGCTGGCTTGTTGTTATCTCTTCACTAGAAGTAGGCATTTCTGTTGTTGATGAAATCATTTCTGATGTACTTTGTCTGTCTGTTGCAGTAGATGGTGAAGATGGAGAGGTACCTGTTGTATAAAGACTGGTTTGCCCCGTTGATCCACTTTCACTTGTAGATGATTCTAATGTGGACGTGCTCATTGGGGACAAAGCTGTTGTAAATGTTGATTGAGCTGTCATTGTAGGTTCTGTTTCTGTGGTAGAAGTAATCAGAGTGGTTTGTGCCTGCTGGCTTGTGGTTTGCTCTACAGTGGATGAAGATATTTCTGTTGTTGATGAAATCAATTCTGATGTACTTTGTCCTTCTGTCATAGTAGACAATGAAGATGGAGAGGTACTTATCGAGGAAGATGTAGTTTCCAGTGTTGAGCTTCTTTCACTTGTAGATGATTCAAATATGGTAGTGGTCATAGCCGACATATCTGTTGTAAATGTTGATTGAGCTGTCGTTGTATGGTCTGGTTCTGTGGTAGAAGTGAACACAGAGGTTTGTGTCTGCTGGCTTGTTGTTTGCTCTGCACTAGAAGTAGGCATCTCTGCTGTTGATGAAACCAATTCTGATTTACTTTGTCCGTCTGTTGCAGTAGATGGTGAAGATGGAGAGGTACCTATCGAGGAAGATGTAGTTTCCAGTGTTGAACTTCTTTCACTTGTAGATGATTCAAATGTGGTAGTGGTCATAGCGGGCATATCTGTTGTAAATGTTGATTGATCTATCGTTGTAGGTTCTGGTTCTGTGGTAGCAGTGAACACAGAGGTTTGTGTCTGCTGGCTTGTTGTTTGCTCTGCACTAGAAGTAGGCATCTCTGCTGTTGATGAAATTAATTCTGATGTACTTTGTCCTTCTGTCATAGTAGACAATGAAGATGGAGAGGTAATTGTTGTGGATAACATAGTTTCCGCTGTTGATCCACTTTCACCTGTAGAGGATTCTAAGGTGGACATACTTGTAGGGGACATAGCTGCTGTAAATGTTGATTGAGCTGTAGATGTAGATTCTGATTCTGTTGTAGAACTAAACTGAGTAGTTTGTGCCTGCTGGCTTGTTGTTTGCTCTACAGTGGATAAAGATATTTCTGTTGCTGATGAAGTTAATTCTGATGTACTTTGTACTTCTATCATAGCAGATGGTGAAGATGGAGAGGTGCCTATCGAGAAAGATGTAGTCTCCAGTGTTGAACTTCTTTCACTTGTAGATGATTCTAATGTGGACATACTCGTAGGTGACATAGCTGTTGTAAATGTTGATTGAGCTGTCGTTGTAGGATCTGTTTCTGTGGTAGAAGTAAACAGAGAGGTTTGTGTTTGCTGGCTTGTTGTTTGCTCTTCACTAGAAGAAGGCATTTCTGTTGTTGATGAAATTAATTCTGATGTACTTTGTCCTTCTGTTGAAATAGATGGTGAAAAAGGGGAGGTACCTGTTGTGTAAAGAGTGGTTCGCACCGTTGAGCCACTTTCACTTGTAGATGATTCTAATGTGGATGAAGCTGGAGAGGTACCTATCGAGGAAGATGTAGTTTCCAGTGTTGAACTTCTTTCACTTGTAGATGATTCAAATGTAATAGTGGTCGTGGTCATAGCGGACATATCTGTTGTAATTGTTGATTTAGCTGTCGTTGTAGGTTCTGATTCTGTGGTAGAAGTAAACAGAGAGGTTTGTGTTTGCTGGCTTGTTGTTAGCTCTGCACTAGAAGTAGGCATTTCTGTTGTTGATGAAACCAATTCTGATGTACTTTGTCCGTCTGTTGCAGTAGATGGTGAAGATGGAGAGGTACCTATCGAGGAAGATGTAGTTTCCAGTGTTGAACTTCTTTCACTTGTAGATGATTCAAATGTGGTAGTGGTCATAGCGGGCATATCTGTTGTAAATGTTGATTGATCTATCGTTGTAGGTTTTGGTTCTGTGGTAGAAGTGAACACAGAGGTTTGTGTCTGCTGGCTTGTTGTTTGCTCTGCACTAGAAGTAGGCATCTCTGCTGTTGAGGAAATTAATTCTGATGTACTTTGTCCTTCTGTCATAGTAGACAATGAAGATGGAGAGGTAATTGTTGTGGATAACATAGTTTCCGCTGTTGATCCACTTTCACCTGTAGAGGATTCTAATGTGGACATACTCGTAGGGGACATAGCTGCTGTAAATGTTGATTGAGCTGTAGATGTAGATTCTGATTCTGTTGTAGAACTAAACTGAGTAGTTTGTGCCTGTTGGCTTGTTGTTTGCTCTACAGTGGATAACGATATTTCTGTTGCTGATGAAGTTAATTCTGATGTACTTTGTACTTCTATCGTAGTAGTTGGTGAAGATGGAGAGGTGCCTATCGAGGAAGATGTAGTTTCCAGTGTTGAACTTCTTTCACTTGTAGATGATTCTAATGTGGACATACTCGTAGGTGACATAGCTGTTGTAAATGTTGATTGAGCTGTCGTTGTAGGGTCTGTTTCTGTGGTAGAAGTAAACAGAGAGGTTTGTGTTTGCTGGCTTGTTGTTTCCTCTTCACTAGAAGTAGGCATTTCTGTTGTTGATGAAATGAATTCTGATGTACTTTGTCTGTCTGTTGCAGTAGATGGTGAAGATGGAGAGGTACCTATCGATGATTCTAATGTGGATGAATCTGGAGAGGTACCTATCGAGGAAGATATAATTTCCAGTGTTGAACTTCTTTCATTTGTAGATGTTTCAAATGTGGTTGTGGTCATAGCGGACATATCTGTTGTAAATGTTGATTCAGCTGTCGTTGTAGGTTCTGTTTCTGTGGTAGAAGTAAACAGAGAGGTTTGTGTTTGCTGGCTTGTTGTTATCTCTGCACTAGACGTAGGCATTTCTGTTGTTGATGAAATCATTTCTGATGTACTTTGTCTGTCTGTTGCAGTAGATGGTGAAGATGGAGAGGTACCTATCGAGGAAGATGTAGTTTCCAGTGTTGAACTTCTTTCACTTGTAGATGATTCAAATGTGGTAGTGGTCATAGCGGGCATATCTGTTGTAAATGTTGATTGATCTATCGTTGTAGGTTTTGGTTCTGTGGTAGAAGTGAACACAGAGGTTTGTGTCTGCTGGCTTGTTGTTTGCTCTGCACTAGAAGAAGGCATTTCTGTTGTTGATGAAATAATTTCTGATGTACTTTGTCTGTCTGTTGTAGTAGATGGTGAAGATGGAGAGGTACCTGTTGTATAAAGACTGGTTTGCCCCGTTGATCCACTTTCACTTGTAGATGATTCTAATGTGGACGTGCTCGTTGGGGACAAAGCTGTTGTAAATGTTGATTGAGCTGTCATTGTAGGTTCTGTTTCTGTGGTAGAAGTAATCAGAGTGGTTTGTGCCTGCTGGCTTGTGGTTTGCTCTACAGTGGATGAAGATATTTCTGTTGTTGATGAAATCAATTCTGATGTACTTCGTCCTTCTGTCATAGTAGACAATGAAGATGGAGAGGTACTTATCGAGGAAGATGTAGTTTCCAGTGTTGAACTTCTTTCACTTGTAGATGATTCAAATATGGTAGTGGTCATAGCCGACATATCTGTTGTAAATGTTGATTGATCTGTCGTTGTAGGTTCTGTTTCTGTGGTAGAAGTAAACACAGAGGTTCGTGTCTGCTGGCTTGTTGTTTGCTCTGCACTAGAAGTAGGCATCTCTGCTGTTGATGAAATTAATTCTGATGTACCTTGTCCTTCTGTCATAGTAGACAATGAAGATGGAGAGGTACTTGTTGTGGATAACATAGTTTCCGCTGTTGATCCACTTTCACCTGTAGAGGATTCTAATGTGGACATACTCGTAGGGAACATAGCTGTTGTAAATGTTGATTGAGCTGTAGATGTAGATTCTGATTCTGTTGTAGAACTAAACTGAGTAGTTTGTGCCTGCTGGCTTGTTGTTTGCTCTACAGTGGATAAAGATATTTCTGTTGCTGATGAAGTTAATTCTGATGTACTTTGTCCTTCTTCCGTCGTAGATGGTGAAGCTGGAGTGGCACCTATCGAGGAAGATGAAGTTTCCAGTGTTGAACTTCTTTCACTTGTAGATGATTCAAATGTGGTAGTGGTCATAGCGGGCATATCTGTTGTAAATGTTGATTGATCTATAGTTGTAGGTTTTGGTTCTGTGGTAGAAGTGAACACAGAGGTTTGTGTCTGCTGGCTTGTTGTTTGCTCTGCACTAGAAGTAGGCATCTCTGCTGTTGAGGAAATTAATTCTGATGTACTTTGTCCTTCTGTCATAGTAGACAATGAAGATGGAGAGGTAATTGTTGTGGATAACATAGTTTCCGCTGTTGATCCACTTTCACCTGTAGAGGATTCTAATGTGGACATACTCGTAGGGGACATAGCTGTTGTAAATGTTGATTGAGCTGTAGATGTAGATTCTGATTCTGTTGTAGAAATAAAATGACTAGTTTGTGCCTGCTGGCTTGTTGTTTGCTCTACAGTGGATGAAGATATTTCTGTTGTTGATGAAATCAATTCTGATGTACTTCGTCCTTCTGTCATAGTAGACAATGAAGATGGAGAGGTACTTATCGAGGAAGATGTAGTTTCCAGTGTTGAACTTCTTTCACTTGTAGATGATTCAAATATGGTAGTGGTCATAGCCGACATATCTGTTGTAAATGTTGATTGATCTGTCGTTGTAGGTTCTGTTTCTGTGGTAGAAGTAAACACAGAGGTTCGTGTCTGCTGGCTTGTTGTTTGCTCTGCACTAGAATTAGGCATCTCTGCTGTTGATGAAATTAATTCTGATGTACCTTGTCCTTCTGTCATAGTAGACAATGAAGATGGAGAGGTACTTGTTGTGGATAACATAGTTTCCGCTGTTGATCCACTTTCACCTGTAGAGGATTCTAATGTGGACATACTCGTAGGGGACATAGCTGTTGTAAATGTTGATTGAGCTGTAGTTATAGATTCTGATTCTGTTGTAGAACTAAACTGAGTGGTTTGTGCCTGCTGGCTTGTTGTTTGCTCTACAGTGGATAAAGATATTTCTGTTGCTGATGAAGTTAATTCTGATGTACTTTGTACTTCTATCATAGTAGATGGTGAAGATGGAGAGGTGCCTATCGAGAAAGATGTAGTTTCCAGTGTTGAACTTCTTTCACTTGTAGATGATTCTAATGTGGACATACTCGTAGGTGACATAGCTGTTGTAAATGTTGATTGAGCTGTCGTTGTAGGGTCTGATTCTGTGGTAGAAGTAAACAGAGAGGTTTGTGTTTGCTGGCTTGTTGTTTGCTCTTCACTAGAAGAAGGCATTTCTGTTGTTGATGAAATTAATTCTGATGTACTTTGTCCTTCTGTTGAAATAGATGGTGAAAAAGGAGAGGTACCTGTTGTGTAAAGAGTGGTTTGCACCGTTGAGCCACTTTCACTTGTAGATGATTCTAATGTGGATGAAGCTGGAGAGGTACCTATCAAGGAAGATGTAGTTTCCAGTGTTGAACTTCTTTCACTTGTAGATGATTCAAATGTGGTAGAGGTCATAGCAGGCATAGCTGTTGTAAATGCTGATTGAGCTGTCGTTGTAGGGTCTGTTTCTGTGGTAGAAGTAAACAGAGAGGTTTGTGTTTGCTGGCTTGTTGTTTCCTCTTCACTAGAAGTAGGCATTTCTGTTGTTGATGAAATTAATTCTGATGTACTTTGTCTGTCTGTTGCAGTAGATGGTGAAGGTGGAGAGGTACCTATCGATGATTCTAATGTGGATGAAGCTGGAGAGGTACCTATCGAGGAAGATATCATTTCCAGTGTTGAACTTCTTTCATTTGTAGATGTTTCAAATGTGGTTGTGGTCATAGCGGACATATCTGTTGTAAATGTTGATTCAGCTGTCGTTGTAGGTTCTATTTCTGTGGTAGAAGTAAACAGAGAGGTTTGTGTTTGCTGGCTTGTTGTTATCTCTGCACTAGAAGTAGGCATTTCTGTTGTTGATGAAATAATTTCTGATGTACTTTGTCTGTCTGTTGCAGTAGATGGTGAAGATGGAGAGGTACCTGTTGTATAAAGACTGGTTTGCCCCGTTGATCCACTTTCACTTGTAGATGATTCTAATGTGGACGTGCTCGTTGGGGACAAAGCTGTTGTAAATGTTGATTGAGCTGTCATTGTAGGTTCTGTTTCTGTGGTAGAAGTAATCAGAGTGGTTTGTGCCTGCTGGCTTGTGGTTTGCTCTACAGTGGATGAAGATATTTCTGTTGTTGATGAAATCAATTCTGATGTACTTTGTCCTTCTGTCATAGTAGACAATGGAGATGGAGAGGTACTTATCGAGGAAGATGTAGTTTCCAGTGTTGAACTTCTTTCACTTGTAGATGATTCAAATATGGTAGTGGTCATAGCCGACATATCTGTTGTAAATGTTGATTGAGCTGTCGTTGTAGGTTCTGTTTCTGTGGTAGAAGTAAACACAGAGGGTCGTGTCTGCTGGCTTGTTGTTTGCTCTGCACTAGAAGTAGGCATCTCTGCTGTTGATGAAATTAATTCTGATGTACCTTGTCCTTCTGTCATAGTAGACAATGAAGATGGAGAGGTACTTGTTGTGGATAACATAGTTTCCGCTGTTGATCCACTTTCACCTGTAGAGGATTCTAATGTGGAGATACTCGTAGGGGACATAGCTGTTGTAAATGTTGATTGAGCTGTAGTTATAGATTCTGATTCTGTTGTAGAACTAAACTGAGTGGTTTGTGCCTGCTGGCTTGTTGTTTGCTCTACAGTGGATAAAGATATTTCTGTTGCTGATGAAGTTAATTCTGATGTACTTTGTACTTCTATCATAGTAGATAGTGAAGATGGAGAGGTGCCTATCGAGAAAGATGTAATTTCCAGTGTTGAACTTCTTTCACTTGTAGATGATTCTAATGTGGACATACTCGTAGGTGACATAGCTGTTGTAAATGCTGAATGAGCTGTCGTTGTAGGGTCTGTTTCTGTGGTAGAAGTAAACAGAGAGGTTTGTGTTTGCTGGCTTGTTGTTTCCTCTTCACTAGAAGTAGGCATTTCTGTTGTTGATGAAATTAATTCTGATGTACTTTGTCTGTCTGTTGCAGTAGATGGTGAAGGTGGAGAGGTACCTATTGATGATTCTAATGTGGATGAAGCTGGAGAGGTACCTATCGAGGAAGATATCATTTCCAGTGTTGAACTTCTTTCATTTGTAGATGATTCAAATATGGTAGTGGTCATAGCCGACATATCTGTTGTAAATGTTGATTGAGCTGTCGTTGTAGGTTCTGTTTCTGTGGTAGAAGTAAACACAGAGGGTCGTGTCTGCTGGCTTGTTGTTTGCTCTGCACTAGAAGTAGGCATCTCTGCTGTTGATGAAATTAATTCTGATGTACCTTGTCCTTCTGTCATAGTAGACAATGAAGATGGAGAGGTACTTGTTGTGGATAACATAGTTTCCGCTGTTGATCCACTTTCACCTGTAGAGGATTCTAATGTGGAGATACTCGTAGGGGACATAGCTGTTGTAAATGTTGATTGAGCTGTAGTTATAGATTCTGATTCTGTTGTAGAACTAAACTGAGTGGTTTGTGCCTGCTGGCTTGTTGTTTGCTCTACAGTGGATAAAGATATTTCTGTTGCTGATGAAGTTAATTCTGATGTACTTTGTACTTCTATCATAGTAGATAGTGAAGATGGAGAGGTGCCTATCGAGAAAGATGTAATTTCCAGTGTTGAACTTCTTTCACATGTAGATGATTCTAATGTGGACATACTCGTAGGTGACATAGCTGTTGTAAATGCTGAATGAGCTGTCGTTGTAGGGTCTGTTTCTGTGGTAGAAGTAAACAGAGAGGTTTGTGTTTGCTGGCTTGTTGTTTCCTCTTCACTAGAAGTAGGCATTTCTGTTGTTGATGAAATTAATTCTGATGTACTTTGTCTGTCTGTTGCAGTAGATGGTGAAGGTGGAGAGGTACCTATCGATGATTCTAATGTGGATGAAGCTGGAGAGGTACCTATCGAGGAAGATATCATTTCCAGTGTTGAACTTCTTTCATTTGTAGATGATTCAAATATGGTAGTGGTCATAGCCGACATATCTGTTGTAAATGTTGATTGAGCTGTCGTTGTAGGTTCTGTTTCTGTGGTAGAAGTAAACACAGAGGGTCGTGTCTGCTGGCTTGTTGTTTGCTCTGCACTAGAAGTAGGCATCTCTGCTGTTGATGAAATTAATTCTGATGTACCTTGTCCTTCTGTCATAGTAGACAATGAAGATGGAGAGGTACTTATCGAGGAAGATGTAGTTTCCAGTGTTGAGCTTCTTTCACTTGTAGATGATTCAAATATGGTAGTGGTCATAGCCGACATATCTGTTGTAAATGTTGATTGAGCTGTCGTTGTATGGTCTGGTTCTGTGGTAGAAGTGAACACAGAGGTATGTGTCTGCTGGCTTGTTGTTTGCTCTGCACTAGAAGTAGGCATCTCTGCTGTTGATGAAACCAATTCTGATGTACTTTGTCCGTCTGTTGCAGTAGATGGTGAAGATGGAGAGGTACCTATCGAGGAAGATGTAGTTTCCAGTGTTGAACTTCTTTCACTTGTAGATGATTCAAATGTGGTAGTGGTCATAGCGGGCATATCTGTTGTAAATGTTGATTGATCTATCGTTGTAGGTTCTGTTTCTGTGGTAGAAGTAAACAGTGAGGTTTGTGTTTGCTGGCTTGTTGTTATCTCTTCACTAGAAGTAGGCATTTCTGTTGTTGATGAAATGAATTCTGATGTACTTTGTCTGTCTGTTGCAGTAGATGGTGAAGATGGAGAGGTACCTATCGATGATTCTAATGTGGATGAAGCTGGAGAGGTACCTATCGAGGAAGATATCATTTCCAGTGTTGAACTTCTTTCATTTGTAGATGTTTCAAATGTGGTTGTGGTCATAGCGGACATATCTGTTGTAAATGTTGATTCAGCTGTCGTTGTAGGTTCTGTTTCTGTGGTAGAAGTAAACAGAGAGGTTTGTGTTTGCTGGCTTGTTGTTATCTCTTCACTAGAAGTAGGCATTTCTGTTGTTGATGAAATCATTTCTGATGTACTTTGTCTGTCTGTTGCAGTAGATGGTGAAGATGGAGAGGTACCTGTTGTATAAAGACTGGTTTGCCCCGTTGATCCACTTTCACTTGTAGATGATTCTAATGTGGACGTGCTCATTGGGGACAAAGCTGTTGTAAATGTTGATTGAGCTGTCATTGTAGGTTCTGTTTCTGTGGTAGAAGTAATCAGAGTGGTTTGTGCCTGCTGGCTTGTGGTTTGCTCTACAGTGGATGAAGATATTTCTGTTGTTGATGAAATCAATTCTGATGTACTTTGTCCTTCTGTCATAGTAGACAATGAAGATGGAGAGGTACTTATCGAGGAAGATGTAGTTTCCAGTGTTGAGCTTCTTTCACTTGTAGATGATTCAAATATGGTAGTGGTCATAGCCGACATATCTGTTGTAAATGTTGATTGAGCTGTCGTTGTATGGTCTGGTTCTGTGGTAGAAGTGAACACAGAGGTTTGTGTCTGCTGGCTTGTTGTTTGCTCTGCACTAGAAGTAGGCATCTCTGCTGTTGATGAAACCAATTCTGATTTACTTTGTCCGTCTGTTGCAGTAGATGGTGAAGATGGAGAGGTACCTATCGAGGAAGATGTAGTTTCCAGTGTTGAACTTCTTTCACTTGTAGATGATTCAAATGTGGTAGTGGTCATAGCGGGCATATCTGTTGTAAATGTTGATTGATCTATCGTTGTAGGTTCTGGTTCTGTGGTAGCAGTGAACACAGAGGTTTGTGTCTGCTGGCTTGTTGTTTGCTCTGCACTAGAAGTAGGCATCTCTGCTGTTGATGAAATTAATTCTGATGTACTTTGTCCTTCTGTCATAGTAGACAATGAAGATGGAGAGGTAATTGTTGTGGATAACATAGTTTCCGCTGTTGATCCACTTTCACCTGTAGAGGATTCTAAGGTGGACATACTTGTAGGGGACATAGCTGCTGTAAATGTTGATTGAGCTGTAGATGTAGATTCTGATTCTGTTGTAGAACTAAACTGAGTAGTTTGTGCCTGCTGGCTTGTTGTTTGCTCTACAGTGGATAAAGATATTTCTGTTGCTGATGAAGTTAATTCTGATGTACTTTGTACTTCTATCATAGCAGATGGTGAAGATGGAGAGGTGCCTATCGAGAAAGATGTAGTCTCCAGTGTTGAACTTCTTTCACTTGTAGATGATTCTAATGTGGACATACTCGTAGGTGACATAGCTGTTGTAAATGTTGATTGAGCTGTCGTTGTAGGATCTGTTTCTGTGGTAGAAGTAAACAGAGAGGTTTGTGTTTGCTGGCTTGTTGTTTGCTCTTCACTAGAAGAAGGCATTTCTGTTGTTGATGAAATTAATTCTGATGTACTTTGTCCTTCTGTTGAAATAGATGGTGAAAAAGGGGAGGTACCTGTTGTGTAAAGAGTGGTTCGCACCGTTGAGCCACTTTCACTTGTAGATGATTCTAATGTGGATGAAGCTGGAGAGGTACCTATCGAGGAAGATGTAGTTTCCAGTGTTGAACTTCTTTCACTTGTAGATGATTCAAATGTAATAGTGGTCGTGGTCATAGCGGACATATCTGTTGTAATTGTTGATTTAGCTGTCGTTGTAGGTTCTGATTCTGTGGTAGAAGTAAACAGAGAGGTTTGTGTTTGCTGGCTTGTTGTTAGCTCTGCACTAGAAGTAGGCATTTCTGTTGTTGATGAAACCAATTCTGATGTACTTTGTCCGTCTGTTGCAGTAGATGGTGAAGATGGAGAGGTACCTATCGAGGAAGATGTAGTTTCCAGTGTTGAACTTCTTTCACTTGTAGATGATTCAAATGTGGTAGTGGTCATAGCGGGCATATCTGTTGTAAATGTTGATTGATCTATCGTTGTAGGTTTTGGTTCTGTGGTAGAAGTGAACACAGAGGTTTGTGTCTGCTGGCTTGTTGTTTGCTCTGCACTAGAAGTAGGCATCTCTGCTGTTGAGGAAATTAATTCTGATGTACTTTGTCCTTCTGTCATAGTAGACAATGAAGATGGAGAGGTAATTGTTGTGGATAACATAGTTTCCGCTGTTGATCCACTTTCACCTGTAGAGGATTCTAATGTGGACATACTCGTAGGGGACATAGCTGCTGTAAATGTTGATTGAGCTGTAGATGTAGATTCTGATTCTGTTGTAGAACTAAACTGAGTAGTTTGTGCCTGTTGGCTTGTTGTTTGCTCTACAGTGGATAACGATATTTCTGTTGCTGATGAAGTTAATTCTGATGTACTTTGTACTTCTATCGTAGTAGTTGGTGAAGATGGAGAGGTGCCTATCGAGGAAGATGTAGTTTCCAGTGTTGAACTTCTTTCACTTGTAGATGATTCTAATGTGGACATACTCGTAGGTGACATAGCTGTTGTAAATGTTGATTGAGCTGTCGTTGTAGGGTCTGTTTCTGTGGTAGAAGTAAACAGAGAGGTTTGTGTTTGCTGGCTTGTTGTTTCCTCTTCACTAGAAGTAGGCATTTCTGTTGTTGATGAAATGAATTCTGATGTACTTTGTCTGTCTGTTGCAGTAGATGGTGAAGATGGAGAGGTACCTATCGATGATTCTAATGTGGATGAATCTGGAGAGGTACCTATCGAGGAAGATATAATTTCCAGTGTTGAACTTCTTTCATTTGTAGATGTTTCAAATGTGGTTGTGGTCATAGCGGACATATCTGTTGTAAATGTTGATTCAGCTGTCGTTGTAGGTTCTGTTTCTGTGGTAGAAGTAAACAGAGAGGTTTGTGTTTGCTGGCTTGTTGTTATCTCTGCACTAGACGTAGGCATTTCTGTTGTTGATGAAATCATTTCTGATGTACTTTGTCTGTCTGTTGCAGTAGATGGTGAAGATGGAGAGGTACCTATCGAGGAAGATGTAGTTTCCAGTGTTGAACTTCTTTCACTTGTAGATGATTCAAATGTGGTAGTGGTCATAGCGGGCATATCTGTTGTAAATGTTGATTGATCTATCGTTGTAGGTTTTGGTTCTGTGGTAGAAGTGAACACAGAGGTTTGTGTCTGCTGGCTTGTTGTTTGCTCTGCACTAGAAGAAGGCATTTCTGTTGTTGATGAAATAATTTCTGATGTACTTTGTCTGTCTGTTGTAGTAGATGGTGAAGATGGAGAGGTACCTGTTGTATAAAGACTGGTTTGCCCCGTTGATCCACTTTCACTTGTAGATGATTCTAATGTGGACGTGCTCGTTGGGGACAAAGCTGTTGTAAATGTTGATTGAGCTGTCATTGTAGGTTCTGTTTCTGTGGTAGAAGTAATCAGAGTGGTTTGTGCCTGCTGGCTTGTGGTTTGCTCTACAGTGGATGAAGATATTTCTGTTGTTGATGAAATCAATTCTGATGTACTTCGTCCTTCTGTCATAGTAGACAATGAAGATGGAGAGGTACTTATCGAGGAAGATGTAGTTTCCAGTGTTGAACTTCTTTCACTTGTAGATGATTCAAATATGGTAGTGGTCATAGCCGACATATCTGTTGTAAATGTTGATTGATCTGTCGTTGTAGGTTCTGTTTCTGTGGTAGAAGTAAACACAGAGGTTCGTGTCTGCTGGCTTGTTGTTTGCTCTGCCCTAGAAGTAGGCATCTCTGCTGTTGATGAAATTAATTCTGATGTACCTTGTCCTTCTGTCATAGTAGACAATGAAGATGGAGAGGTACTTGTTGTGGATAACATAGTTTCCGCTGTTGATCCACTTTCACCTGTAGAGGATTCTAATGTGGACATACTCGTAGGGAACATAGCTGTTGTAAATGTTGATTGAGCTGTAGATGTAGATTCTGATTCTGTTGTAGAACTAAACTGAGTAGTTTGTGCCTGCTGGCTTGTTGTTTGCTCTACAGTGGATAAAGATATTTCTGTTGCTGATGAAGTTAATTCTGATGTACTTTGTCCTTCTTCCGTCGTAGATGGTGAAGCTGGAGTGGCACCTATCGAGGAAGATGAAGTTTCCAGTGTTGAACTTCTTTCACTTGTAGATGATTCAAATGTGGTAGTGGTCATAGCGGGCATATCTGTTGTAAATGTTGATTGATCTATAGTTGTAGGTTTTGGTTCTGTGGTAGAAGTGAACACAGAGGTTTGTGTCTGCTGGCTTGTTGTTTGCTCTGCACTAGAAGTAGGCATCTCTGCTGTTGAGGAAATTAATTCTGATGTACTTTGTCCTTCTGTCATAGTAGACAATGAAGATGGAGAGGTAATTGTTGTGGATAACATAGTTTCCGCTGTTGATCCACTTTCACCTGTAGAGGATTCTAATGTGGACATACTCGTAGGGGACATAGCTGTTGTAAATGTTGATTGAGCTGTAGATGTAGATTCTGATTCTGTTGTAGAAATAAAATGACTAGTTTGTGCCTGCTGGCTTGTTGTTTGCTCTACAGTGGATGAAGATATTTCTGTTGTTGATGAAATCAATTCTGATGTACTTCGTCCTTCTGTCATAGTAGACAATGAAGATGGAGAGGTACTTATCGAGGAAGATGTAGTTTCCAGTGTTGAACTTCTTTCACTTGTAGATGATTCAAATATGGTAGTGGTCATAGCCGACATATCTGTTGTAAATGTTGATTGATCTGTCGTTGTAGGTTCTGTTTCTGTGGTAGAAGTAAACACAGAGGTTCGTGTCTGCTGGCTTGTTGTTTGCTCTGCACTAGAATTAGGCATCTCTGCTGTTGATGAAATTAATTCTGATGTACCTTGTCCTTCTGTCATAGTAGACAATGAAGATGGAGAGGTACTTGTTGTGGATAACATAGTTTCCGCTGTTGATCCACTTTCACCTGTAGAGGATTCTAATGTGGACATACTCGTAGGGGACATAGCTGTTGTAAATGTTGATTGAGCTGTAGTTATAGATTCTGATTCTGTTGTAGAACTAAACTGAGTGGTTTGTGCCTGCTGGCTTGTTGTTTGCTCTACAGTGGATAAAGATATTTCTGTTGCTGATGAAGTTAATTCTGATGTACTTTGTACTTCTATCATAGTAGATGGTGAAGATGGAGAGGTGCCTATCGAGAAAGATGTAGTTTCCAGTGTTGAACTTCTTTCACTTGTAGATGATTCTAATGTGGACATACTCGTAGGTGACATAGCTGTTGTAAATGTTGATTGAGCTGTCGTTGTAGGGTCTGATTCTGTGGTAGAAGTAAACAGAGAGGTTTGTGTTTGCTGGCTTGTTGTTTGCTCTTCACTAGAAGAAGGCATTTCTGTTGTTGATGAAATTAATTCTGATGTACTTTGTCCTTCTGTTGAAATAGATGGTGAAAAAGGAGAGGTACCTGTTGTGTAAAGAGTGGTTTGCACCGTTGAGCCACTTTCACTTGTAGATGATTCTAATGTGGATGAAGCTGGAGAGGTACCTATCAAGGAAGATGTAGTTTCCAGTGTTGAACTTCTTTCACTTGTAGATGATTCAAATGTGGTAGAGGTCATAGCAGGCATAGCTGTTGTAAATGCTGATTGAGCTGTCGTTGTAGGGTCTGTTTCTGTGGTAGAAGTAAACAGAGAGGTTTGTGTTTGCTGGCTTGTTGTTTCCTCTTCACTAGAAGTAGGCATTTCTGTTGTTGATGAAATTAATTCTGATGTACTTTGTCTGTCTGTTGCAGTAGATGGTGAAGGTGGAGAGGTACCTATCGATGATTCTAATGTGGATGAAGCTGGAGAGGTACCTATCGAGGAAGATATCATTTCCAGTGTTGAACTTCTTTCATTTGTAGATGTTTCAAATGTGGTTGTGGTCATAGCGGACATATCTGTTGTAAATGTTGATTCAGCTGTCGTTGTAGGTTCTATTTCTGTGGTAGAAGTAAACAGAGAGGTTTGTGTTTGCTGGCTTGTTGTTATCTCTGCACTAGAAGTAGGCATTTCTGTTGTTGATGAAATAATTTCTGATGTACTTTGTCTGTCTGTTGCAGTAGATGGTGAAGATGGAGAGGTACCTGTTGTATAAAGACTGGTTTGCCCCGTTGATCCACTTTCACTTGTAGATGATTCTAATGTGGACGTGCTCGTTGGGGACAAAGCTGTTGTAAATGTTGATTGAGCTGTCATTGTAGGTTCTGTTTCTGTGGTAGAAGTAATCAGAGTGGTTTGTGCCTGCTGGCTTGTGGTTTGCTCTACAGTGGATGAAGATATTTCTGTTGTTGATGAAATCAATTCTGATGTACTTTGTCCTTCTGTCATAGTAGACAATGGAGATGGAGAGGTACTTATCGAGGAAGATGTAGTTTCCAGTGTTGAACTTCTTTCACTTGTAGATGATTCAAATATGGTAGTGGTCATAGCCGACATATCTGTTGTAAATGTTGATTGAGCTGTCGTTGTAGGTTCTGTTTCTGTGGTAGAAGTAAACACAGAGGGTCGTGTCTGCTGGCTTGTTGTTTGCTCTGCACTAGAAGTAGGCATCTCTGCTGTTGATGAAATTAATTCTGATGTACCTTGTCCTTCTGTCATAGTAGACAATGAAGATGGAGAGGTACTTGTTGTGGATAACATAGTTTCCGCTGTTGATCCACTTTCACCTGTAGAGGATTCTAATGTGGAGATACTCGTAGGGGACATAGCTGTTGTAAATGTTGATTGAGCTGTAGTTATAGATTCTGATTCTGTTGTAGAACTAAACTGAGTGGTTTGTGCCTGCTGGCTTGTTGTTTGCTCTACAGTGGATAAAGATATTTCTGTTGCTGATGAAGTTAATTCTGATGTACTTTGTACTTCTATCATAGTAGATAGTGAAGATGGAGAGGTGCCTATCGAGAAAGATGTAATTTCCAGTGTTGAACTTCTTTCACTTGTAGATGATTCTAATGTGGACATACTCGTAGGTGACATAGCTGTTGTAAATGCTGAATGAGCTGTCGTTGTAGGGTCTGTTTCTGTGGTAGAAGTAAACAGAGAGGTTTGTGTTTGCTGGCTTGTTGTTTCCTCTTCACTAGAAGTAGGCATTTCTGTTGTTGATGAAATTAATTCTGATGTACTTTGTCTGTCTGTTGCAGTAGATGGTGAAGGTGGAGAGGTACCTATTGATGATTCTAATGTGGATGAAGCTGGAGAGGTACCTATCGAGGAAGATATCATTTCCAGTGTTGAACTTCTTTCATTTGTAGATGATTCAAATATGGTAGTGGTCATAGCCGACATATCTGTTGTAAATGTTGATTGAGCTGTCGTTGTAGGTTCTGTTTCTGTGGTAGAAGTAAACACAGAGGGTCGTGTCTGCTGGCTTGTTGTTTGCTCTGCACTAGAAGTAGGCATCTCTGCTGTTGATGAAATTAATTCTGATGTACCTTGTCCTTCTGTCATAGTAGACAATGAAGATGGAGAGGTACTTGTTGTGGATAACATAGTTTCCGCTGTTGATCCACTTTCACCTGTAGAGGATTCTAATGTGGAGATACCTCGTAGGGGACATAGCTGTTGTAAATGTTGATTGAGCTGTAGTTATAGATTCTGATTCTGTTGTAGAACTAAACTGAGTGGTTTGTGCCTGCTGGCTTGTTGTTTGCTCTACAGTGGATAAAGATATTTCTGTTGCTGATGAAGTTAATTCTGATGTACTTTGTACTTCTATCATAGTAGATAGTGAAGATGGAGAGGTGCCTATCGAGAAAGATGTAATTTCCAGTGTTGAACTTCTTTCACATGTAGATGATTCTAATGTGGACATACTCGTAGGTGACATAGCTGTTGTAAATGCTGAATGAGCTGTCGTTGTAGGGTCTGTTTCTGTGGTAGAAGTAAACAGAGAGGTTTGTGTTTGCTGGCTTGTTGTTTCCTCTTCACTAGAAGTAGGCATTTCTGTTGTTGATGAAATTAATTCTGATGTACTTTGTCTGTCTGTTGCAGTAGATGGTGAAGGTGGAGAGGTACCTATCGATGATTCTAATGTGGATGAAGCTGGAGAGGTACCTATCGAGGAAGATATCATTTCCAGTGTTGAACTTCTTTCATTTGTAGATGATTCAAATATGGTAGTGGTCATAGCCGACATATCTGTTGTAAATGTTGATTGAGCTGTCGTTGTAGGTTCTGTTTCTGTGGTAGAAGTAAACACAGAGGGTCGTGTCTGCTGGCTTGTTGTTTGCTCTGCACTAGAAGTAGGCATCTCTGCTGTTGATGAAATTAATTCTGATGTACCTTGTCCTTCTGTCATAGTAGACAATGAAGATGGAGAGGTACTTGTTGTGGATAACATAGTTTCCGCTGTTGATCCACTTTCACCTGTAGAGGATTCTAATGTGGAGATACTCGTAGGGGACATAGCTGTTGTAAATGTTGATTGAGCTGTAGTTATAGATTCTGATTCTGTTGTAGAACTAAACTGAGTGGTTTGTGCCTGCTGGCTTGTTGTTTGCTCTACAGTGGATAAAGATATTTCTGTTGCTGATGAAGTTAATTCTGATGTACTTTGTACTTCTATCATAGTAGATAGTGAAGATGGAGAGGTGCCTATCGAGAAAGATGTAATTTCCAGTGTTGAACTTCTTTCACTTGTAGATGATTCTAATGTGGACATACTCGTAGGTGACATAGCTGTTGTAAATGTTGATTGAGCTTGATTGAGCTGTCGTTGTAGGGTCTGATTCTGTGTACTTTGTAGAAGTAAACAGAGAGGTTTGTGTTTGCTGGCTTCTTTCACTTGTTGTTTGCTCTGTCACTAGAAGTAAACAGGCATTTCTGTTGTTGATGAAATTAATTCTGATGTACTTTGTCTGTCTGTTGCAGTAGATGGTGAAGATGGAGAGGTACCTATCGATGATTCTAATGTGGATGAAGCTGGAGAGGTACCTATCGAGGAAGATATCATTTCCAGTGTTGAACTTCTTTCATTTGTAGATGTTTCAAATGTGGTAGTGGTCATAGCGGACATATCTGTTGTAAATGTTGATTCAGCTGTCGTTGTAGGTTCTGTTTCTGTGGTAGAAGTAAACAGAGAGGTTTGTGTTTGCTGGCTTGTTGTTATCTCTGCACTAGAAGTAGGCATTTCTGTTGTTGATGAAATAATTTCTGATGTACTTTGTCTGTCTGTTGCAGTAGATGGTGAAGATGGAGAGGTACCTGTTGTATAAAGACTGGTTTGCCCCGTTGATCCACTTTCACTTGTAGATGATTCTAATGTGGACGTGCTCGTAGGGGACATAGCTGTTGTAAATGTTGATTGAGCTGTCATTGTAGGTTCTGTTTCTGTGGTAGAAGTAAACAGAGTGGTTTGTGCCTGCTGGCTTGTTGTTTGCTCTACAGTGGATGAAGATAGGCATTTCTGTTGTTGATGAAATCAATTCTGATGTACTTTGTCCTTCTGTCATAGTAGACAATGGAGATGGAGAGGTACTTATCGAGGAAGATGTAGTTTCCAGTGTTGAACTTCTTTCACTTGTAGATGATTCAAATATGGTAGTGGTCATAGCCGACATATCTGTTGTAAATGTTGATTGAGCTGTCGTTGTAGGTTCTGTTTCTGTGGTAGAAGTAAACACAGAGGGTCGTGTCTGCTGGCTTGTTGTTTGCTCTGCACTAGAAGTAGGCATCTCTGCTGTTGATGAAATTAATTCTGATGTACCTTGTCCTTCTGTCATAGTAGACAATGAAGATGGAGAGGTACTTGTTGTGGATAACATAGTTTCCGCTGTTGATCCACTTTCACCTGTAGATGGATTCTAATGTGGAGATACTCGTAGGGGACATAGCTGTTGTAAATGTTGATTGAGCTGTAGTTATAGGGTCTGATTCTGTGGTAGAAGTAAACTGAGTGGTTTGTGCCTGCTGGCTTGTTGTTTGCTGTGGATAAAGATATTTCTGTTGTTGATGAAGTTAATTCTGATGTACTTTGTCTTCTATCATAGTAGATAGTGAAGATGGAGAGGTGCCTATCGAGAAAGATGTAATTTCCAGTGTTGAACTTCTTTCACTTGTAGATGATTCTAATGTGGAGTAGGTGACATAGCTGTTGTAAATGCTGAATGAGCTGTCGTTGTAGGGTCTGTTTCTGTGGTAGAAGTAAACAGAGAGGTTTGTGTTTGCTGGCTTGTTGTTTCCTCTTCACTAGAAGTAGGCATTTCTGTTGTTGATGAAATTAATTCTGATGTACTTTGTCTGTCTGTTGCAGTAGATGGTGAAGGTGGAGAGGTACCTATCGATGATTCTAATGTGGATGAAGCTGGAGAGGTACCTATCGAGGAAGATATCATTTCCAGTGTTGAACTTCTTTCATTTGTAGATGATTCAAATATGGTAGTGGTCATAGCCGACATATCTGTTGTAAATGTTGATTGAGCTGTCGTTGTAGGTTCTGTTTCTGTGGTAGAAGTAAACACAGAGGGTTGTGTCTGCTGGCTTGTTGTTTGCTCTGCACTAGAAGTAGGCATCTCTGCTGTTGATGAAATTAATTCTGATGTACTTGTCCTTCTGTCATAGTAGACAATGAAGATGGAGAGGTACTTGTTGTGGATAACATAGTTTCCGCTGTTGATCCACTTTCACCTGTAGAGGATTCTAATGTGGAGATACTCGTAGGGGACATAGCTGTTGTAAATGTTGATTGAGCTGTAGTTATAGATTCTGATTCTGTTGTAGAACTAAACTGAGTGGTTTGTGCCTGCTGGCTTGTTGTTTGCTCTACAGTGGATAAAGATATTTCTGTTGCTGATGAAGTTAATTCTGATGTACTTTGTACTTCGAGGAAGATATTTCAGTGTTGAGTAGATGATTCAAATATGGTAGTGGTCATAGCCGACATATCTGTTGTAAATGTTGATTGAGCTGTCGTTGTAGGTTCTGTTTCTGTGGTAGAAGTAAACACAGAGGGTCGTGTCTGCTGGCTTGTTGTTTGCTCTGCACTAGAAGTAGGCATCTCTGCTGTTGATGAAATTAATTCTGATGTACCTTGTCCTTCTGTCATAGTAGACAATGAAGATGGAGAGGTACTTGTTGTGGATAACATAGTTTCCGCTGTTGATCCACTTTCACCTGTAGAGGATTCTAATGTGGAGATACTCGTAGGGGACATAGCTGTTGTAAATGTTGATTGAGCTGTAGTTATAGATTCTGATTCTGTTGTAGAACTAAACTGAGTGGTTTGTGCCTGCTGGCTTGTTGTTTGCTCTACAGTGGATAAAGATATTTCTGTTGCTGATGAAGTTAATTCTGATGTACTTTGTACTTCTATCATAGTAGATAGTGAAGATGGAGAGGTGCCTATCGAGAAAGATGTAATTTCCAGTGTTGAACTTCTTTCACTTGTAGATGATTCTAATGTGGACATACTCGTAGGTGACATAGCTGTTGTAAATGCTGAAGCTAAGACAGAGAGGTTTGTGTTTGCTGGCTTGTTGTTTCCTCTTCACTAGAAGTAGGCATTTCTGTTGTTGATGAAATTAATTCTGATGTACTTTGTCTGTCTGTTGCAGTAGATGGTGAAGGTGGAGAGGTACCTATCGATGCTAATGTGGATGAAGCTGGATACCTATCGAGGAAGATATCATGTGTTGAACTTCTGTAGATGATTCAAATATGGTAGTGGTCATAGCCGACATATCTGTTGTAAATGTTGATTGAGCTGTCGTTGTAGGTTCTGTTTCTGTGGTAGAAGTAAACACAGAGGGTCGTGTCTGCTGGCTTGTTGTTTGCTCTGCACTAGAAGTAGGCATCTCTGCTGTTGATGAAATTAATTCTGATGTACCTTGTCCTTCTGTCATAGTAGACAATGAAGATGGAGAGGTACTTGTTGTGGATAACATAGTTTCCGCTGTTGATCCACTTTCACCTGTAGAGGATTCTAATGTGGAGATACTCGTAGGGGACATAGCTGTTGTAAATGTTGATTGAGCTGTAGTTATAGATTCTGATTCTGTTGTAGAACTAAACTGAGTGGTTTGTGCCTGCTGGCTTGTTGTTTGCTCTACAGTGGATAAAGATATTTCTGTTGCTGATGAAGTTAATTCTGATGTACTTTGTACTTCTATCATAGTAGATAGTGAAGATGGAGAGGTGCCTATCGAGAAAGATGTAATTTCCAGTGTTGAACTTCTTTCACTTGTAGATGATTCTAATGTGGACATACTCGTAGGTGACATAGCTGTTGTAAATGCTGATTGAGCTGTCGTTGTAGGGTCTGTTTCTGTGGTAGAAGTAAACAGAGAGGTTTGTGTTTGCTGGCTTGTTGTTTCCTCTTCACTAGAAGTAGGCATTTCTGTTGTTGATGAAATAATTTCTGATCTTTGTCTGTCTGTGCAGTAGATGGTGAATGGGAGACCTGTCTAAAGACTGGTTTGCCCATCCACTTTCAGTAGATGATTCTAATGTGGACGTGCTCGTTGGGGAGCTGTTGTAAATGTTGATTGAGCTGTCATTGTAGGTTCTGTTTCTGTGGTAGAAGTAATCAGAGTGGTTTGTGCCTGCTGGCTTGTGGTTTGCTCTACAGTGGATGAAGATATTTCTGTTGTTGATGAAATCAATTCTGATGTACTTTGTCCTTCTGTCATAGTAGACAATGAAGATGGAGAGGTACTTATCGAGGAAGATGTAGTTTCCAGTGTTGAACTTCTTTCACTTGTAGATGATTCAAATATGGTAGTGGTCATAGCCGACATATCTGTTGTAAATGTTGATTGAGCTGTCGTTGTAGGTTCTGTTTCTGTGGTAGAAGTAAACACAGAGGGTCGTGTCTGCTGGCTTGTTGTTTGCTCTGCACTAGAAGTAGGCATCTCTGCTGTTGATGAAATTAATTCTGATGTACCATGTCCTTCTGTCATAGTAGACAATGAAGATGGAGAGGTACTTGTTGTGGATAACATAGTTTCCGCTGTTGATCCACTTTCACCTGTAGAGGATTCTAATGTGGACATACTCGTAGGGGACATAGCTGTTGTAAATGTTGATTGAGCTGTAGTTATAGATTCTGATTCTGTTGTAGAACTAAACTGAGTGGTTTGTGCCTGCTGGCTTGTTGTTTGCTCTACAGTGGATAAAGATATTTCTGTTGCTGATGAAGTTAATTCTGATGTACTTTGTACTTCTATCATAGTAGATAGTGAAGATGGAGAGGTGCCTATCGAGAAAGATGTAATTTCCAGTGTTGAACTTCTTTCACTTGTAGATGATTCTAATGTGGACATACTCGTAGGTGACATAGCTGCTGTAAATGTTGATTGAGCTGTCGTTGTAGGATCTGTTTCTGTGGTAGAAGTAAACAGAGAGGTTTGTGTTTGCTGGCTTGTTGTTTGCTCTTCACTAGAAGAAGGCATTTCTGTTGTTGATGAAATTAATTCTGATGTACTTTGTCCTTCTGTTGAAATAGATGGTGAAAAAGGAGAGGTACCTGTTGTGTAAAGAGTGGTTTGCACTGTTGAGCCACTTTCACTTGTAGATGATTCTAATGTGGATGAAGCTGGAGAGGTACCTATCGAGGAAGATGTAATTTCCAGTGTTGAACTTCTTTCACTTGTAGATGATTCTAATGTGGACATACTCGTAGGTGACATAGCTGTTGTAAATGTTGATTGAGCTGTCGTTGTAGGTTCTGTTTCTGTGGTAGAAGTAAACAGAGAGGTTTGTGTTTGCTGGCTTGTTGTTTCCTCTTCACTAGAAGTAGGCATTTCTGTTGTTGATGAAATGAATTCTGATGTACTTTGTCTGTCTGCTGCAGTAGATGGTGAAGATGGAGAGGTACCTATCGATGATTCTAATGTGGATGAAGCTGGAGAGGTACCTATCGAGGAAGATATAATTTCCAGTGTTGAACTTCTTTCATTTGTAGATGTTTCAAATGTGGTTGTGGTCATAGCGGACATATCTGTTGTAAATGTTGATTCAGCTGTCGTTGTAGGTTCTGTTTCTGTGGTAGAAGTAAACAGAGAGGTTTGTGTTTGCTGGCTTGTTGTTATCTCTGCACTAGAAGTAGGCATTTCTGTTGTTGATGAAATCATTTCTGATGTACTTTGTCTGTCTGTTGCAGTAGATGGTGAAGATGGAGAGGTACCTGTTGTATAAAGACTGGTTTGCCCCGTTGATCCACTTTCACTTGTAGACGATGCTAATGTGGACGTGCTCGTTGGGGACAAAGCTGTTGTAAATGTTGATTGAGCTGTCATTGTAGGTTCTGTTTCTGTGGTAGAAGTAATCAGAGTGGTTTGTGCCTGCTGGCTTGTGGTTTGCTCTACAGTGGATGAAGATATTTCTGTTGTTGATGAAATCAATTCTGATGTACTTTGTCCTTCTGTCATAGTAGACAATGAAGATGGAGAGGTACTTATCGAGGAAGATGTAGTTTCCAGTGTTGAACTTCTTTCACTTGTAGATGATTCAAATATGGTAGTGGTCATAGCCGACATATCTGTTGTAAATGTTGATTGAGCTGTCGTTGTAGGGTCTGGTTCTGTGGTAGAAGTGAACACAGAGGTTTGTGTCTGCTGGCTTGTTGTTTGCTCTGCACTAGAAGTAGGCATCTCTGCTGTTGATGAAACCAATTCTGATGTACTTTGTCCGTCTGTTGCAGTAGATGGTGAAGATGGAGAGGTACCTATCGAGGAAGATGTAGTTTCCAGTGTTGAACTTCTTTCACTTGTAGATGATTCAAATGTGGTAGTGGTCATAGCGGGCATATCTGTTGTAAATGTTGATTGATCTATCGTTGTAGGTTTTGGTTCTGTGGTAGAAGTGAACACAGAGGTTTGTGTCTGCTGGCTTGTTGTTTGCTCTGCACTAGAAGTAGGCATCTCTGCTTTTGATGAAATTAATTCTGATGTACTTTGTCCTTCTGTCATAGTAGACAATGAAGATGGAGAGGTAATTGTTGTGGATAACATAGTTTCCGCTGTTGATCCACTTTCACCTGTAGAGGATTCTAATGTGGACATACTTGTAGGGGACATAGCTGCTGTAAATGTTGAATGAGCTGTAGATGTAGATTCTGATTCTGTTGTAGAACTAAACTGAGTAGTTTGTGCCTGCTGGCTTGTTGTTTGGTCTACAGTGGATAAAGACATTTCTGTTGCTGATGAAGTTAATTCTGATGTACTTTGTACTTCTATCATAGTAGATGGTGAAGATGGAGAGGTGCCTATCGAGAAAGATGTAGTCTCCAGTGTTGAACTTCTTTCACTTGTAGATGATTCTAATGTGGACATACTCGTAGGTGACATAGCTGTTGTAAATGTTGATTGAGCTGTCATTGTAGGATCTGTTTCTGTGGTAGAAGTAAACAGAGAGGTTTGTGTTTGCTGGCTTGTTGTTTGCTCTTCACTAGAAGAAGGCATTTCTGTTGTTGATGAAATTAATTCTGATGTACTTTGTCCTTCTGTTGAAATAGATGGTGAAAAAGGAGAGGTACCTGTTGTGTAAAGAGTGGTTTGCACCGTTGAGCCACTTTCACTTGTAGATGATTCTAATGTGGATGAAGCTGGAGAGGTACCTATCGAGGAAGATGGAGTTTCCAGTGTTGAACTTCTTTCACTTGTAGATGATTCAAATGTGATAGTGGTCGTGGTCATAGCGGACATATCTGTTGTAATTGTTGATTTAGCTGTCGTTGTAGGTTCTGATTCTGTGGTAGAAGTAAACAGAGAGGTTTGTGTTTGCTGGCTTGTTGTTAGCTCTGCACTAGAAGTAGGCATTTCTGTTGTTGATGAAACCAATTCTGATGTACTTTGTCCGTGTGTTGCAGTAGATGGTGAAGATGGAGAGGTACCTATCGAGGAAGATGTAGTTTCCAGTGTTGAACTTCTTTCACTTGTAGATGATTCAAATGTGGTAGTGGTCATAGCGGGCATATCTGTTGTAAATGTTGATTGATCTATCGTTGTAGGTTTTGGTTCTGTGGTAGAAGTGAACACAGAGGTTTGTGTCTGCTGGCTTGTTGTTTGCTCTGCACTAGAAGTAGGCATCTCTGCTGTTGAGGAAATTAATTCTGATGTACTTTGTCCTTCTGTCATAGTAGACAATGAAGATGGAGAGGTAATTGTTGTGGATAACATAGTTTCCGCAGTTGATCCACTTTCACCTGTAGAGGATTCTAATGTGGACATACTCGTAGGGGACATAGCTGCTGTAAATGTTGATTGAGCTGTAGATGTAGATTCTGATTCTGTTGTAGAACTAAACTGAGTAGTTTGTGCCTGCTGGCTTGTTGTTTGCTCTACAGTGGATAACGATATTTCTGTTGCTGATGAAGTTAATTCTGATGTACTTTGTACTTCTATCGTAGTAGTTGGTGAAGATGGAGAGGTGCCTATCGAGGAAGATGTAGTTTCCAGTGTTGAACTTCTTTCACTTGTAGATGATTCTAATGTGGACATACTCGTAGGTGACATAGCTGTTGTAAATGTTGATTGAGCTGTCGTTTTAGGGTCTGTTTCTGTGGTAGAAGTAAACAGAGAGGTTTGTGTTTGCTGGCTTGTTGTTTCCTCTTCACTAGAAGTAGGCATTTCTGTTGTTGATGAAATGAATTCTGATGTACTTTGTCTGTCTGTTGCAGTAGATGGTGAAGATGGAGAGGTACCTATCAATGATTCTAATGTGGATGAAGCTGGAGAGGTACCTATCGAGGAAGATATAATTTCCAGTGTTGAACTTCTTTCATTTGTAGATGTTTCAAATGTGGTTGTGGTCATAGCGGACATATCTGTTGTAAATGTTGATTCAGCTGTCGTTGTAGGTTCTGTTTCTGTGGTAAAAGTAAACAGAGAGGTTTGTGTTTGCTGGCTTGTTGTTATCTCTGCACTAGAAGTAGGCATTTCTGTTGTTGATGAAATCATTTCTGATGTACTTTGTCTGTCTGTTGCAGTAGATGGTGAAGATGGAGACGTACCTGTTGTATAAAGACTGGTTTGCCCCGTTGATCCACTTTCACTTGTAGATGATTCTAATGTGGACGTGCTCGTTGGGGACAAAGCTGTTGTAAATGTTGATTGAGCTGTCATTGTAGGTTCTGTTTCTGTGGTAGAAGTAATCAGAGTGGTTTGTGCCTGCTGGCTTGTGGTTTGCTCTACAGTGGATGAAGATATTTCTGTTGTTGATGAAATCAATTCTGATGTACTTTGTCCTTCTGTCATAGTAGACAATGAAGATGGAGAGGTACTTATCGAGGAAGATGTAGTTTCCAGTGTTGAACTTCTTTCACTTGTAGATGATTCAAATATGGTAGTGGTCATAGCCGACATATCTGTTGTAAATGTTGATTGAGCTGTCGTTGTAGGGTCTGGTTCTGTGGTAGAAGTGAACACAGAGGTTTGTGTCTGCTGGCTTGTTGTTTGCTCTGCACTAGAAGTAGGCATCTCTGCTGTTGATGAAACCAATTCTGATGTACTTTGTCCGTCTGTTGCAGTAGATGGTGAAGATGGAGAGGTACCTATCGAGGAAGATTTAGTTTCCAGTGTTGAACTTCTTTCACTTGTAGATGATTCAAATGTGGTAGTGGTCATAGCGGGCATATCTGTTGTAAATGTTGATTGATCTATCGTTGTAGATTCTGGTTCTGTGGTTGTTGTTTGCTCTGCAGAAGTGAACTCTGCTGTTGATGAAATTAATTCAGACTTTGTCCTTCTGTTTGTGTGGAGAGGTAATTGTTGCTAACATAGCTGGCTTTCACCTGTAGAGGATTCTAATGTGGACATTGCTCTGCAAATGTTGATTGAGCTAGAAGTAGGCATCTCTGCTGTTGATGATTCTGAATTAATTCTGATGTAAACTTTGTCCTTCTGTCATAGTAGACAATGTTTGCTCTAAGATGGAGAAAGGTAATTGTTGCGGATAACATAGTTTCCGCTGTTGATCCACTTTCACCTGTAGAGGATTCTAATTGGACATACTCTAGGGGACATAGCTGCTGTAAATGTTGATTGAGCTGTAGATGTAGATTCTGTTCTGTTGTAGAACTAAACTGAGTAGTTTGTGCCTGCTGGCTTGTTGTTTGCTCTAAGTGGATAAAGATATTTCTGTTGCTGAGAAGTTAATTCTGATGTACTTTGTCCTTCTTCCGTCGTAGATGGTGAAGCTGGAGTGGCACCTATCGAGGAAGATGAAGTTTCCAGTGTTGAACTTCTTTCACTTGTAGATGATTCAAATGTGGTAGTGGTCATAGCGGGCATATCTGTTGTAAATGTTGATTGATCTATCGTTGTAGGTTTTGGTTCTGTGGTAGAAGTGAACACAGAGGTTTGTGTCTGCTGGCTTGTTGTTTGCTCTGCACTAGAAGTAGGCATCTCTGCTGTTGAGGAAATTAATTCTGATGTACTTTGTCCTTCTGTCATAGTAGACAATGAAGATGGAGAGGTAATTGTTGTGGATAACATAGTTTCCGCTGTTGATCCACTTTCACCTGTAGAGGATTCTAATGTGGACATACTCGTAGGGGACATAGCTGCTGTAAATGTTGATTGAGCTGTAGATGTAGATTCTGATTCTGTTGTAGAAATAAAATGAGTAGTTTGTGACTGCTGGCTTGTTGTTTGCTCTACAGTGGATAACGATATTTCTGTTGCTGATGAAGTTATTTCTGATGTACTTTGTACTTCTATCGTAGTAGTTGGTGAAGATGGAGAGGTGCCTATCGAGGAAGATGTAGTTTCCAGTGTTGAACTTCTTTCACTTGTAGATGATTCTAATGTGGACATACTCGTAGGTGACATAGCTGTTGTAAATGTTGATTGAGCTGTCGTTGTAGGGTCTGTTTCTGTGGTAGAAGTAAACAGAGAGGTTTGTGTTTGCTGGCTTGTTGTTTCCTCTTCACTAGAAGTAGGCATTTCTGTTGTTGATGAAATGAATTCTGATGTACTTTGTCTGTCTGTTGCAGTAGATGGTGAAGATGGAGAGGTACCTATCGATGATTCTAATGTGGATGAAGCTAGAGAGGTACCTATCGAGGAAGATATAATTTCCAGTGTTGAACTTCTTTCATTTGTAGATGTTTCAAATGTGGTTGTGGTCATAGCGGACATATCTGTTGTAAATGTTGATTCAGCTGTCGTTGTAGGTTCTGTTTCTGTGGTAGAAGTAAACAGAGAGGTTTGTGTTTGCTGGCTTGTTGTTATCTCTGCACTAGACGTAGGCATTTCTGTTGTTGATGAAATCATTTCTGATGTACTTTGTCTGTCTGTTGCAGTAGATGTTGAAGATGGAGAGGTACCTGTTGTATAAAGACTGGTTTGCCCCGTTGATCCACTTTCACTTGTAGATGATTCTAATGTGGACGTGCTCGTTGGGGACAAAGCTGTTGTAAATGTTGATTGAGCTGTCATTGTAGGTTCTGTTTCTGTGGTAGAAGTAATCAGAGTTGTTTGTGCCTGCTGGCTTGTGGTTTGCTCTACAGTGGATGAAGATATTTCTGTTGTTGATGAAATCAATTCTGATGTACTTTGTCCTTCTGTCATAGTAGACAATGAAGATGGAGAGGTACTTATCGAGGAAGATGTAGTTTCCAGTATTGAACTTCTTTCACTTGTAGATGATTCAAATATGGTAGTGGTCATAGCCGACATATCTGTTGTAAATGTTGATTGAGCTGTCGTTGTAGGGTCTGGTTCTGTGGTAGAAGTGAACACAGAGGTTTGTGTCTGCTGGCTTGTTGTTTGCTCTGCACTAGAAGTAGGCATCTCTGCTGTTGATGAAACCAATTCTGATGTACTTTGTCCGTCTGTTGCAGTAGATGGTGAAGATGGAGAGGTACCTATCGAGGAAGATGTAGTTTCCAGTGTTGAACTTCTTTCACTTGTAGATGATTCAAATATGGTAGTGGTCATAGCGGGCATATCTGTTGTAAATGTTGATTGATCTATCGTTGTAGGTTCTGGTTCTGTGGTAGCAGTGAACACAGAGGTTTGTGTCTGCTGGCTTGTTGTTTGCTCTGCACTAGAAGTAGGCATCTCTGCTGTTGATGAAATTAATTCTGATGTACTTTGTCCTTCTGTCATAGTAGACAATGAAGATGGAGAGGTAATTGTTGTGGATAACATAGTTTCCGCTGTTGATCCACTTTCACCTGTAGAGGATTCTAATGTGGACATACTCGTAGGGGACATAGCTGCTGTAAATGTTGATTGAGCTGTAGATGTAGATTCTGATTCTGTTGTAGAACTAAACTGAGTAGTTTGTGCCTGCTGGCTTGTTGTTTGCTCTACAGTGGATAACGATATTTCTGTTGCTGATGAAGTTAATTCTGATGTACTTTGTACTTCTATCGTAGTAGTTGGTGAAGATGGAGAGGTGCCTATCGAGGAAGATGTAGTTTCCAGTGTTGAACTTCTTTCACTTGTAGATGATTCTAATGTGGACATACTCGTAGGTGACATAGCTGTTGTAAATGTTGATTGAGCTGTCGTTGTAGGGTCTGTTTCTGTGGTAGAAGTAAACAGAGAGGTTTGTGTTTGCTGGCTTGTTGTTTCCTCTTCACTAGAAGTAGGCATTTCTGTTGTTGATGAAATTAATTCTGATGTACTTTGTCTGTCTGTTGCAGTAGATGGTGAAGATGGAGAGGTACCTATCGATGATTCTAATGTGGATGAAGCTGGAGAGGTACCTATCGAGGAAGATATAATTTCCAGTGTTGAACTTCTTTCATTTGTAGATGATTCAAATGTGGTTGTGGTCATAGCGGACATATCTGTTGTAAATGTTGATTCAGCTGTCGTTGTAGGTTCTGTTTCTGTGGTAGAAGTAAACAGAGAGGTTTGTGTTTGCTGGCTTGTTGTTATCTCTGCACTAGAAGTAGGCATTTCTGTTGTTGATGAAATAATTTCTGATGTACTTTGTCTGTCTGTTGCAGTAGATGGTGAAGATGGAGAGGTACCTGTTGTATAAAGACTGGTTTGCACCGTTGATCCACTTTCACTTGTAGATGATTCTAATGTGGACGTGCTCGTTGGGGACAAAGCTGTTGTAAATGTTGATTGAGCTGTCATTGTAGGTTCTGTTTCTTTGGTAGAAGTAATCAGAGTGGTTTGTGCCTGCTGGCTTGTGGTTTGCTCTACAGTGGATGAAGATATTTCTGTTGTTGATAAAATCAATTCTGATGTACTTTGTCCTTCTGTCGTTGTAGATGGTGAATATGGAGAGGTGCCTATCGAGGAAGATGTAGTTTCCAGTATTGAACTTCTTTCACTTGTAGATGATTCAAATATGGTAGTGGTCATAGCCGACATATCTGTTGTAAATGTTGATTGAGCTGTCGTTGTAGGGTCTGTTTCTGTGGTAGAAGTAAACAGAGAGGTTTGTGTTTGCTGGCTTGTTGTTTGCTCTGCACTAGAAGTAGGCATGTCTGCTGTTGATGAAATTAATTCTGATGTACTTTGTCCTTCTGTCATAGTAGACAATGAAGATGGAGAGGTACTTGTAGTGGATATCACTGTTTCCACAGTTGATCCACTTTCACTTGTAGATGATTCTAATGTGGACATACTCGTAGGTGACATAGCTGTTGTAAATGTTGATTGAGCTGTCGTTGTAGGGTCTGTTTGTTTGGTAGAAGTAAACAGAGAGGTTTGTGTTTGCTGGCTTGTTGTTTGCTCTGCACTAGAAGTAGGCATTTCTGTTGTTGATGAAATTAATTCTGATGTACTTTGTCCTTCTGTTGAAGTAGATGGTGAAAAAGAAGAGGTAACAGTTGTGTAAAGAGTGGTTTGCACCATTGATCCACTTTCACTTGTAGATGATTCTAATGTGGACGAAGCAGGAGAGGTAACTATCGAGGAAGATGTAGTTTCCAGTGTTGAACTTCTTTCACTTGTAGATGATTCAAATGTGGTAGCGCTCATAGCGGACATATCTGTTGTAAATGTTGATTGAGCTGTCGTTGTAGGTTCTGTTTCTGTGGTAGAAGTAAACAGAAAGGTTTGTGTTTGCTGGCTTGTTGTTAGCTCTGCTCTAGAAGTAGACATTTCTGTTGTTGATGAAATTAATTCTGATGTACTTTGTCTGTCTGTTGCAGTAGATGGTGAAGATGGAGAGGTTCCTATCGAGGAAGATGTAGTTTCCAGTGTTGAACTTCTTTCATTTGTAGATGATTCAAATGTGGTAGTGGTCATAGCGGACATATCTGTTGTAAATGTTGATTGAGCTGTCGTTGTAAATTCTGTTTCTGTGATAGAAGTAAACACAGAGGTTCGTGTCTGCTGGCGTGTTGTTTGCTCTGCACTAGAAGTACGCATCTCTGCTGTTGATGAAATTAATTCTGATGTACCTTGTCCTTCTGTCATAGTAGACAATGAAGATGGAGAGGTACTTGTTGTGGATAACATAGTTTCCGCTGTTGATCCACTTTCACCTGTAGAGGATTCTAATGTGGACATACTCGTAGGTGACATAGCTGTTGTAAATGTTGATTGAGCTGTAGTTATAGATTCTGATTCTGTTGTAGAACTAAACTGAGTGGTTTGTGCCTGCTGGCTTGTTGTTTGCTCTACAGTGGATAAAGATATTTCTGCTGATGATGAAGTTAATTCTGATGTACTTTGTACTTCTATCATAGTAGATGGTGAATATGGAGATGTGCCTATCGAGGAAGATGTAGTTTCCAGTGTTGAACTTCTTTCACTTGTAGATGATTCTAATGTGGACATACTCGTAGGTGACATAGCTGTTGGAAATGTTGATTGAGCTGTCGTTGTAGGGTCTGTTTCTGTGCTAGAAGTAAACAGAGAGGTTTGTGTTTGCTGGTTTGTTGTTTGCTCTTCACTAGAAGAAGGCATTTCTGTTGTTGATGAAATTAATTCTGATGTAATTTGTCCTTCTGTTGAAATAGATGGTGAAAAAGCAGAGGTACCTGTTGTGTAAAGAGTGGTTTGCACCGTTGAGCCACTTTCACTTGTAGATGATTCTAATGTGGATGAAGCTGGAGAGGTACCTATCGAGGAAGATGTAGTTTCCAGTGTTGAACTTCTTTCACTTGAAGATGATTCAAATGTGATAGTGGTCGTGGTCATAGCGGACATATCTGTTGTAATTGTTGATTTAGCTGTCGTTGTAGGTTCTGATTCTATGGTAGAAGTAAACAGAGAGGTTTGTGTTTGCTGGCTTGTTGTTAGCTCTGCACTAGAAGTAGGCATTTCTGTTGTTGATGAAATCAATTCTGATGTACTTTGTCCGTCTGTTGCAGTAGATGGTGAAGATGGAGAGGTACCTATCGAGGAAGATGTAGTTTCCAGTGTTGAACTTCTTTCACTTGTAGATGATTCAAATGTGGTAGTGGTCATAGCGGGCATATCTGTTGTAAATGTTGATTGATCTATCGTTGTAGGTTCTGGTTCTGTGGTAACAGTGAACACAGAGGTTTGTGTCTGCTGGCTTGTTGTTTGCTCTGCACTAGAAGTAGGCATCTCTGCTGTTGATGAATTTAATTCTGATGTACTTTGTCCTTCTGTCATAGTAGACAATGAAGATGGAGAGGTAATTGTTGTGGATAACATAGTTTCCGCTGTTGATCCACTTTCACCTGTAGAGGATTCTAATGTGGACATACTCGTAGGGGACATAGCTGCTGTAAATGTTGATTGAGCTGTAGATGTAGATTCTGATTCTGTTGTAGAACTAAACTGAGTAGTTTGTGCCTGCTGGCTTGTTGTTTGCTCTACAGTGGATAAAGATATTTCGGTTGCTGATGAAGTTAATTCTGATGTACTTTGTCCTTCTTCCGTCGTAGATGGTGAAGCTGGAGTGGCACCTATCGAGGAAGATGAAGTTTCCAGTGTTGAACTTCTTTCACTTGTAGATGATTCAAATGTGGTAGTGGTCATAGCGGGCATATCTGTTGTAAATGTTGATTGATCTATCGTTGTAGGTTTTGGTTCTGTGGTAGAAGTGAACACAGAGGTTTGTGTCTGCTGGCTTGTTGTTTGCTCTGCACTAGAAGTAGGCATCTCTGCTGTTGAGGAAATTAATTCTGATGTACTTTGTCCTTCTGTCATAGTAGACAATGAAGATGGAGAGGTAATTGTTGTGGATAACATAGTTTCCGCTGTTGATCCACTTTCACCTGTAGAGGATTCTAATGTGGACATACTCGTAGGGGACATAGCTGCTGTAAATGTTGATTGAGCTGTAGATGTAGATTCTGATTCTGTTGTAGAACTAAACTGAGTAGTTTGTGCCTGCTGGCTTGTTGTTTGCTCTACAGTGGATAACGATATTTCTGTTGCTGATGAAGTTAATTCTGATGTACTTTGTACTTCTATCGTAGTAGTTGGTGAAGATGGAGAGGTGCCTATCGAGGAAGATGTAGTTTCCAGTGTTGAACTTCTTTCACTTGTAGATGATTCTAATGTGGACATACTCGTAGGTGACATAGCTGTTGTAAATGTTGATTGAGCTGTCGTTGTAGGGTCTGTTTCTGTGGTAGAAGTAAACAGAGAGGTTTGTGTTTGCTGGCTTGTTGTTTCCTCTTCACTAGAAGTAGGCATTTCTGTTGTTGATGAAATTAATTCTGATGTACTTTGTCTGTCTGTTGCAGTAGATGGTGAAGATGGAGAGGTACCTATCGATGATTCTAATGTGGATGAAGCTGGAGAGGTACCTATCGAGGAAGATATAATTTCCAGTGTTGAACTTCTTTCATTTGTAGATGTTTCAAATGTGGTTGTGGTCATAGCGGACATATCTGTTGTAAATGCTGATTGAGCTGTCATTGTAGATTCTGTTTCTGTGGTGGAAGTAAACAGAGTGGTTTGTGTCTGCTGGCTTGTGGTTTTCTCTACAGTGGATGAAGATATTTCAGTTGCTGATGAAGTTAATTCTGATGTACTTTGTCCTTCTGTCGTCATAGATTGTGAAGATGGAGAGGTACCTGTTGTATAAAGAGTAGTTTGCACCGTTGATCCAAGTTCACTTGTAGATGATTCTAACGTGGACGTGCTCCTTGGGGACATAGCTGTTGTAAATGCTGATAGAGCTGTCATTGTAGGTTCTTTTTCTATGGTAGAATTAAACAGAGTGGTTTGTGTCTGCTGGCTTGTGGTTTGCTCTACAGTGGATAAAGATATTTCTGTTTCTGATGAAGTTAATTCTGATGTACTTTGTCCTTCTGTTGAAGTAGATGGTGAAAAAGGAGAGGTGCCTATTGTGTAAAGAGTGGTTTGCACCGTTGATCCACTTTCACTTGTAGATGATTCTAATGTGGACGAAGCTAGAGATATACCTATCGAGGAAGATGTATTTTCCAGTGTTGAACTTCTTTCACTTGTAGATGATTCTAATGTGGTCGTGCTCATAGGTGTCACAGCTCTTGTAAATGTTGATTGTGCTATCGTTGTAGATTCTGATTCTGTGGTAGAAGGAAGCTGAGTGGTTTGTGTCTGCTGGCTTGTTTGTTCTACACTAGATGAAGACATTCCTGTTACAGATGAAGTGAATTCTGATGTACTTTGTCCTTCGGTCGTAGGTGATGGTGGTGCCAGAGATGAAGGCGTACCTGTTGTGGATAATGTAGGTTCCAGTATTGAACCACCTTCAATGGTAGATGTTTGGAATGAGGTCATGCTCATGGATTCTGTGTCTGTGGTAGAGGTAAACTGGGTGGTTTGTGTCTGCTGGCTTGTTTGTTCAACACTAGATGATGATATTTCTTTTGTAGATGAAGCAAATTCTGACATACTTTTTCCTTCTGTTATAGTAGAAAGAGAAAATGGAGTTCTACCTGTTGTGGATAGTGTAGGTTCCAGTGTTATAACACTTTCATTTGTAGATGACTGGAATGGGGTCATGCTTATGGATTCTGTGTCTGTGGTAGAAGTAAACTGAGAGGTTTGTATCTGCTGGCTTGTTTGTTCTACACTAGATGAAGACATCCCTGTTATAGATGAAGCGATTTCTGATGTACTTTGTCCTTTGGTCTCAGCCGATTGTTGTACAAGAGATGAAGTTGTACCTGTTGTGGACAATGTAGCTTCCAGTGTTGAACCACTTTCACTAGTAGATGATGGGAATGAGGTCATGCTAATGAATTCTGATTCTGTGGTAGAATGGAGCTGAGAGGTTTGTGTCTGTTGGCTTGTTCGTTCAGAACTAGATGAAGACATTTCTATTGTAGATGAAGTGAATTCTGATGTATTTTCTTCAGTCAGATGTGACGGTGGTGCTGATGATGCAGATGTACCTGTAGTGGACAATGTAGCTTCTGCTGTTGAACCACTTTCAAGTGTAGATGATTCTAATGTGGTCTTGCTCATAGGTGTTACAGCTGTTGTAAATGTTGATTGTGCTATCGTTGTAGATTCTGATTCTGTGGTAGATGGAAACTGAGTGATTTGTGTCTGCTGGCTTGTTTGTTCTAGATTAGGTGTATTTATCTCTGTTGAAGATGAAGTTAATTTTGACTATATCTGTCCTTTTGTTGTAGAGAATTGTGAAGATGGAGAGATGGCTAAAGTACAAAGAGTAATAAGTAAGTTTTTTGGACATGTTTTTCTATATTATTTGAATGTATTTTGTTAGTGTATGAAATAAAGTCTGACATGCTGATGTTGATATTGCATTTTCAGACTTTTATATTTTGGTTAAAGTGGGAATCAGTTTTGAGTTTTTTTTACTGTATTATTTTATAATATCTTTTAAGTTTTAAATTTGACTTTAATATTTTTTTCTTTATTTACTTTTTTTGTCTTGCAGAGAGTCTTTACATGTTTTCCATCGCTTGTATGTCATAATTTTAAAATATCATTATTTTATTTTTTTGTATTAACATTAGTATTTGTACACATATACAAAAAATTAACATTATAGAGCTTTGTCAGTGTGTATATTTATCACACACCACTGTTAGTGTATTTATATCATAAATGTTATGAATATAACATCAGTCTTTGTGTACTAGTTTAACAGCATCCAACTTGATTAAATTACAAATTGACTACTCCTATGCACTAGCGTAGCCAGAAATGTTTAAGTGGGTGGGCCTACATAAAACTGGGTGGACTAAGTGTGTAGCATATGAAAACTGCATGTCAAATTGCCAACAAAAAATACAGCACCAAGGTTCATTACACAGTACCTCTAAAGCATGCATTAACATTAGTAATTTGTTATGTTAATGTTCATTTCAAAATTTAGGACATTATTCAAATTAAAAGTTGTATCTGTTAACATTTGCCTGAGCTGGTTAACGAAGATGAATAAACACGGTAACAAATGTATTTTTAATGTTAGTTAATGCATTAACTAACATTAACTAAAGGAAGTTTATTAAAAAACATTACCTCAGTGTGAAACGGGGCTTCACTGATGATTTCATAATCAAACGTCTCTGTCATTTTAAGCACATCGAGGACCGCAGAAATGTGCGCAGCTGCAAATTATGCAGTTTGTTGTGGCGAAGTTTATGTGTTTCTTTCCACAAAGGACGCATCTTTTTAACGGATAAACACTGTACATATGCTAATATGATGCTTCAAACATGCTTGGTTCAGAAGTTTCCGATCGATAAATCCAGCACCCGCAGGTGGTCTGGCGGGTTTCATTTGTAGACGGTCCGGATTTATTGCTATGACTTTTACTTTTTAAAGAATTGATCTGATTTATTTTTGCTTAACTCCACTATTTTCAAATTTAACTTCACGCGCATTTTACTATTATATCCTTACGTCGTAAACATAACATTGTGGGTGGGACTAACAGAAACGGAGGAATCATTATTTTGACAAGCGAGATGCACCTATAGGAAGAGGGAAAACTAAGAAACGACCTGTAATTGACCATGAAAACAAGCTTAATATTTTTTTAATAAATATATAAAGTTACAGTGAAATAAGACGTTTATTAGTATCCTTTAATAAATTTACATCCATTTGGAAAATTACCAACTTCTCATTGGGTGGGCCACAGATGAAAGTGGGTGGGCCTGGGCCCGCCCGTAGCTACGCGACAGCTCTTATGTCAAATATGTTTGACGTAAGGCAATTTGACAAGAGGCAATTTGTAAGTCAGAGACCTGGGAGTATTGGTTAAGATTGTGAAGTATCGGAATATGTTTTTTTTAAACACATATGCCATATGCTATACAGTATAATACAAGTTAACAAGGTAATTAATTATGTTCTTTTATATATCATTCTGTTGTTCAGTCAACTACAGGTGCATCTCAATAAATTAGAATGTTGTGAAAAAGTTAATTTTGAGGATTAGAGCTTACAGCTCATGAAAGACAAAAATCAGTATCTCAAAATATTAGAATATTTACATTTGAGTTTCAATTAATGACCATCTCTACAGTATAAATTCCGGGTATCTCTTGTTCTTTGAAACCACAATAATGGGGAACACTACTGACTTGGCAATGGTCCAGAAGACGAACATTGACGCCCTACATAAAGAGGGTAAGTCACAGAGGGTCATTACTGAAAGGTGTGGCTGTTGACAGAGTGCTGTGTCAAAGCATATTAAATGCAAAGTTGACAGGAAGGAAGAATTTGGGTAGGAAAAGGTGCACAAGCAACAGGGATGACCGCAAGCTTGAGAATACAGTCAAGCAAAGCTGATACAGTCAAGCAAAACACTTGGGAGAGCTTCACAAGGAGCGGACTGAAGCTGGAGTCAGTGCATCAAGAGTCACCATGCTCAGACGTCTTCAGGAAAAGGGCTACCAAGCCACTTCTGAACCAGCGACAATGTCAGAAGCATCTTACCTGGGCTGTGGAGAAAAAGAACTGGACTGTTGCTCAGTGGTCCAAAGTCCTCTTTTCAGATGAAAGTAAATGTTGCATTTCATTTGGAAATCAAGGTCCCAGAGTCTGGAGGAAGAGTGGAGAGGCACAGAATCCATGTTGCTTGAAGTCCAGTGTGAAGTTTCCACAGTCAGTGATGATTTGGGCTGCCATGTCATCTGCTGGTGTTGGTCCACTGTGTTTTCTGAAGTCCACAGTCAACGCAGCCATCTACCAGGAAATTTTAGAGCACTTCATGCTTCCTTCTGCTGACAAGCTTTATGGAGATGCTGATTTCATTTTCCAGCAGGACTTGGCACCTGCCCACAATGCCAAAGGTACCAAAAGCTGGTTCAGTGACCATGGGGTTACTGTGCTTGATTGGCCAGCAAACTCGCCTGACCTGAACCTCATAGAGAATCTATGGGGTATTGTCAAGAGGAAGATGAGAGACACCAGACCCAACAATGCAGATGAGCTGAAGGCCACTGTCAAAGAAACCTGGGCTTCCATACCACCTCAGCAGTGCCACAAACTGATCACCTCCATGCCACGCCAAATTGAGGCAGTAATTAAAGCAAAAGGAGCCCCTACCAAGTATTGAGTACATATACAGTAAATTAACATACTTTCCAGAAGGCCAACAATTCACTAAAAATGTTTCTTATGAAGTATTCTAATTTGTTGAGATAGTGAATTGGTGGGGTTTTGTTAAATGTGAGCCTAAATCATCACAATTAAAAGAACCAAAGACTTAAACTACTTCAGTCTGTGTGCATTGAATTTATTCAATACACAAGTTTGAGTTGAATTACTGAAATAAATGAACTTTTCCACGACATTCTAATTTATTGAGATGCACCTGTACAGTGAAGATGCAGATTTGTTTTTACTGCAGTTATTTAACAGTGTCTTTCTATCTTTTTCACCAGCCATTCAAATTATTTTCTATTTAACAAAATGCCAACATATTTATTTATTTATTTTTTAATTAATCAATTTAGTTTAAAACTAAATAATGAAAGGCTTTTGAAACTTACCTGAATTCACTCCAGGTCTCATAACTGTGAAATATACGAGCAGGATTGAGGCAACAAAGTGTGTTTTTCTCCAGAAATACATGTTGAGATCACTTCCGTGAGATGGTTCTTTGTTTAAAATGATTAAATATTTATAAAATATATATTTCGCTCTCTCCAGAACAATTTGTATGAAGATAGTCAGCCAAAGGAACCTGCCATCAGTGTTTCTCCTCTGTTAAATTTCAACATCATCCAGATGATGAAGATGTGTGCGTGTTCCCTGCAAACAATAAATGTCATCAGGTATGGGCACTTTTGCATAAAAAAAGTTAAGTTTACGCCTTGAGTAAACCACACAGATTGGGTTTTGAAATGCCTGAACAGTTATATGACCTTCACCTGTTACACCCTTTCCTAGAAATTGTCAGTATGACATACTTCTCAGTATGCAATAAATCCAAGAGAAAAAATAAACTTTCTCCCTTTCATTTGTGTGTCTTCTGAAAATGTGTATTTGTTCTCATTTGTACTTGTTCCCCTTTATAGATATTGAAAGACGAGAGGAATAGCTAAAACAATTATCAAGATTTTGTATGTACAATAAAACATAAAATTCAGTGCCTATTCCAGTTCATTCATTGCAATTAGATTTAAAACTATTTTTTTTAAAGAGTGAATAATACCTTTTAATCCCTAGTTTATTACTCCAAACAAAGCCAAAGATTACCTGAAAGTTCTTAGATCCAACTCAGTTGTTTCCAAAATCTAAACTGGCAGGAGATAAAGTGCATTGTAATCTGTGTTTTGCGTTGATGCCTTATTTATATTCAAGTTTTGTTATTGCCTAATAGATGACGAAGTGAAAAACGGCAGTTTCACACTATCATGTTACATTCTTCTGAATCTCAGTAGTTTAACAGCTAAACTAGGTCCAGAAGCTAGTTCGCACCAGTCACAATACAGGAGCAACACAGATATGTTGCTATGAGGTTGCTAAGCAATGCATAGATATGGCTTGGGTTACTCCTTCAGTGTAAGTCTATCAGATTTTTCCACCTGTTTTATCGTCTGCCAAAAAGAAAGTCATAAATCTGTTTGCTTAGTAAAGTAACAGCACACCTCTTGTCAACAAACCGCATGATTTGAGAGATCATTCATGTCCATCACACAAACAATGCAGGATGCGTTATGGGCTGACATTTAATACTTGGGGTTTCTTTTGTTCTAGTGACAGTCTTTAAATAGTGACTTTGTGTTAATCACTATTATATGGCAACCACAGGAAAACAATGACTCTAGGTGTAGAATATGTTCTTGACCTAAAGTAATTTCTTCCGCACCTGTTTGCTATCTCCAAAATGTTTAAGTCATAGAGAATATCCTTAGTCATATGCATTTCATAAAACCGAAGGGCACTTCCATGGAAATGTCAAGCATACCATGGAAAGAAATATCTCATAAAACTGCACTGCATTAGAGTGCTATACCTGATTTTTTAAAGGAAATTGCATCATTAATCCACCACACACAAGGTGTGCTCCAAAAAGCATTAAAGGATTGATTTTTTTTTATTTCAGTTCATTTTATCATTAAGCATTTTCAAGAAAGACATGATGTCTGAGCTGGTTTTAGATATACAGGTATTAGTGGTTAGCTGAGAAGCAATCCAGTCTGAGAAACCAGCTAAGACCAGCTTGGGGTTTGAGAGCTTGTTTTTGTTTTCCCCGCATGGTATACCCTTTTCATTATTCCAGTAATTGCTTTGAAACACTAAACTGTGCCAAGCAAAGCTCAGACCTGAACACCTTTGGGATGGATTGTAACAGTGAGAATGACTGATGCTTTTGTGTACGTTTTGGCACTAAGCTCATTTTTGTTGTATGTAAAACTGAACTCAGCAAAAAATGTTGAATATGCACAATAAACCTGTCTTTAACGTCTTTTTTTGTAACAGGCTTTTATGAAGCATCGTAAAAATGTTATACAAGTCTGTTACACCTCAAAAATGCTGTCTGAATGCACAGCGCAAGCCTAAAAGTAAGTAACACCTTCACTTTTGACAAGACTAAACAAACTATGCTTTACCATAGATGGTTTTGAAGTCATATAGGCCTTTTCACAGTTTGATACACTAGTATTTATTAATTTTAAGATAATTTCATACAAAGTCAAGCATTGCATGTATCTTCCAATAATTACAGGACAAAACCTTATTTTGAAAGTGTGATTTATTTCATTTGTAAATTGCATCTGTGTTGCTGATGAGTTGAGAACTGTTAGGACTTTAAAACTTAATATTTACAAAATATTTATATTTAAGACAGCAGCAATGAGTAACAAAATTTTGTATAAATATTGAGTAATCCAAACTTTACATCAATGATAAAAAAAAAAAAAAAAAAAAAACTTGAGTTGACATAGGTAAGTCTGATTCATGTTTCCTCGTTCCATGTGGACATGTATGCAGTGTTTTTAAGGTGTGGATTGACCCGTTTTGTGTTAATGTTTCTTGCTTTTTATTGATAATCAAATCACCAAAGAGTAAGCCAACATATTTAAAGTTTTTTATTATTATTTTGATTTATCTTTATATATGCATCATTTTAGTTTAGGTTTAAGTAATTTTGCTATGTGCTTTTGTAATTTGTATATTTATTCATTTTTTTCTACTTCGCTTCATTTTTCAGATTTAGTCTTAGAAATGTGAGTACTTTTATTTTTTTTTTGTAAGTTTTATAGAGAGAGAGAGAGAGAGAGAGAGAGAGAGAGAGAGAACTTTGAGAATGTTTTACAAGAAAATACTATTTAATCAGAATACACAGCCCATCCATAAAACCTTCAGATACACATTGATAAACTGAATTAGGCTTTACATAACTTTTCCAACCCTCATAAGATTTTAAAATACTTGTGCAGCAGATTAACTACATTTATATTGAATTGAAACTTCAAAGTCCTAACAGCATGTTCTAATTCACATACATAATTTAAAAATATTGCATATTTTTTTTAATTAAAATTGATCAATCAAAAGAATGAGCAGACTACTTCAGATTAGTGTTGTCAAAAATATCGATATTTCGATAAATATCGATACTGAAATATCTGAACGGTACCAATACTAATTTCCCGAAGTATCGATACACCGATACTAGCCGGGCTGTCACTTTCACTTCTCTCCAAAGGCACGTTGACAAACACCACACGTGACCGCAGTGCCTGTCTCGTCTCATTCGCTCTGGTTAAATAGCAGAAGTGAATAGAAAGATGGCGAGTGCGTTCTGTTCTCATTTTAACATTACTGAAACATTAACCAAGATGGCCTAGCAGGGCTCTACAGTGCGACCATTTCTACTGCGTGCGACTATGAAAAAATATTTAGGAGCACCGGTGCGACTGACCCGATCAGCATATTTGTGTTTGTGCTGAGGGAGCTTTAAAGGTTTCTAACGTATTTACTTACTTGTTTTTGCAGCGTTGAGTAATGTATCACAGAAGTATTCTCTCATTATAACAAAAAGAGTGTAGACCGAGTGTAAACAAGAGATGCATTGTACAGTGTAAGGAGCTTCGTTGATTATAATGGAGTTTTGTGAGATCGCGATGAACTGAAGTGAGTGACAGCTTTTAATGATTATTAAGGGAGTTTGCAAATGTGATATTGATTTAATACAACAGTTCATTAAACAAGAAGTTAATATTAAGTGACTTATATTGTCTGACTACAACACTATTGCCTTATTTTCCTCTATTTCATCAACGAAAATCGTTTCAAACAAAGTCCCAGCCAGGCCGCTGCGCATCTCCATTCAAACACAGCAGTGTTTCGTTTATGAATGAACGATTCGTTTTTAAACGAATCTAGTGAGTCAATAATTCAATTACCCATTCATAAAGACAGTCACGTACTTCATTCCTGAATGATTCAGTCGTTCAAACGAATCAATTGAATAAATGATTCAGTGATAAAATCAGTGACATACCGCCTCCTACTGGCAGTTTTAGTTACATTTTTAAAGTATCTTTTCTGTTATTTAAATAAATAAAAATTTCTACATTCAAAATTGTATATTTAAAACATTAACTTCAACATGAATTTAATTGCACTTATGCAATCTCTGAGCCTCATTAAACATCTACACAATGATCACAACATCTACACAGCAAATACACCTACAAGCCACTTGTGTTCTTCTATGCCACCTCTAGTACACATTTATTTCTTAAACACTGATTTAATTTGATTGATTGATCTTATTCTACTTCTTGTTCCACTTGTTTTTATTCTGTTGTTTTAATTAGAAATGATAAAAAGCTTATTAATATATTTTTTTGAATTTGACTTAAAAGATGACATACTTTTAAATAAAGTTAGAAAAATGCCATTACAAAGGTAAAAACAAAATTCCTTGTAAATCACTTTGAGTCAAATATCACCTCATAATGGGAAGGATCATTTTTGATCAGAATGTTTGATTATTGATTTGAAGGTGCTCCTAAATGTTTTAAATTAGGAGCACAAGCGCTCCTAAAAAGAAAAGAAAGCTTAGAGCCCTGCCTATTGTTGCTGATATGAGTGTTGTCTCGTTTTTTCACCGTAATTCTTAAAGTTAATATAATCTGACTGAGGAATCTTAGACAAGTAAATACTTTAACTGTGGTCAAATGTACAGTAAATTAACTTGTGCTTATTTAACTTTATTCAAAAAATTATTACTTAAATTCTGCAATTTGTCTTCATGTCGATCCAGTGAGCATTGTTTTCGCATGTGATGCACGCATGTTTGCGTGCGTGGATCGGTGATTATATGTGAAAAGATGCCTGAAATCAGTGCAGAAGAGGACCCACTCACATGGTGGAGGACACATGAGACAACTTTACCTCACCTTGTCCAGTTTGCTAAGAAGTATCTGTGCATCTCTGCTTCAAGTTCAGCTTCAGAGTGTGTATTTAGTGCACTACCTCAAGACATTTTTGTTCATGTAAAATATACCTCATTGTCATGTTCTAGACTTGTTATATTTATCTTTAAATAAAAAAAAAATATATATGTATTTTTTTTTCAATTTAATTTTGTGGCAGTTTTTATCTCCGTGGTATCGAAAATGGTATCGAATATCGATATTTTTCAAGGTATCGTATCGAAGTTAGAAATTCCAGTATCGTGACAACACTACTTCAGATGACTTCTAAACATCTATAAAGCATTTGCATGGCTCATAAAGCTCATATTTATTACCTGCATATTTCATTTGTTCTTGACTGTCCGTTTTAACTTCTTCTGTCAAAGCTGCTTTCTGTCTCCGCTCCGCTTCTGTTATTGTCATTGGATGCAGCGGGAAAAATACAGCCAATCCTACTCAAGAGAAAACAAGGATAAAATTGTGAGGTATGTGCAACTTGTCTCTTTCTGTAATCATCACTAAACATTGTTGTTATTAAAGGAAATGATGAGTGAGAAATCACATTCCTTAGGTTGATGCTCACCTAGAAATTTGGCCACTGGTTTTGTCGTATGAGCCCCACATGCAATCCAGTACTTGATTCTTTCATAATTGAAGGCGACAAGTTTTTCATTGTGTATGTTTGGGAGAGGGTCATATGAGCCCAGCTGCTCAATATATTTGCTGTCTCTTGCGCGTTTATTATAAGCAGCCACAATGCGGTAGAAGGGTCTGTTAGTGGCACCTCCTAGTGCCAGCCTGATGACCACATGCCCACCATGATATTTTTTGAGCAGGAAAGAAGCTAAGACAAAGACATAATGGATAAACATGTTTCACACTGGCAATGTTTAATGTCACAAATATGAGGCTTTAATTCAGAAGCAGTAAGACTGATTCTGGAGGCTACATTTTGGATGTCTTTCTTATTTAAAATGTACATTTAAATTTGAGAGGTCAGTTGTTCAAAAAGTTTAATCTGGATCAGAATGATCTGGATTTGTAATCCCATGTTTTGCTATCCAGGATCAGGTAATCCATTTTACATTTCTTCTGGTTTTTCAAAGCAAAATATGACTAGATCACAATGATCCAGGTACACACTTTTTCAGATTACTAAATCTGGATTAGTATTGCTCTACGGAGCCTCTAAAGCACTGGTTCTCAAACCTCTCCATTAAGTATAGGGTTGGGTATCGTTTGAATTTTATCGATTCCGATTCTGCTTATCGATTCCGATTCTTTTCGATTCCCAGTTTTGATTCCAATGTGATTAAATAATGATATCAAACATTTATCCTGTGTCTCTTTTTTGCAAACCATTTATTGGAGCTGAATACCATGAACAAAAATCAACAGGCTACATAAAAACTGGACTCTTTAAGAGCTGTTTGTGTGCAAAATAGAACTGCATGATTCTGGATAAATTAAAAAAACAAATTAAGTTTTTTATTTTTATTTTTTTTCCCCCAATGGAAGTTGTGCTTCTCTCGTGATTCTGAAGAAAAAAACATTAGACAATTAAACAAAATCACATGTAATTTATGAATGAATGATTCGGTGACTCACTCAAGATGTACTTGATTCATTACTGGATGAATCAGTGTTCTTGAACGAATCTCTTGTGTGATTCAAAGACAAATACATTTTAACAGCCCATTTTCGCCACCTACAGGCGTAACAATGTAATCGATAAATCTACAAACCCGATTCCAAAAAAGTTGGGACACTGTACAAATTGTGAATAAAAAGGAATGCAATAATTTACAAATCTCATAAACTTATATTTTATTCACAATAGAATATAGATAACATATCAAATGAGTCATTTTGAAACAGTGAGACATTTTGAAATGTCATGCCAAATATTGGCTCATTTTGGATTTCATGAGAGCTACACATTCCAAAAAAGTTGGGACAGGTAGCAATAAGAGGCCGGAAAAGTTAAATGTACATATAAGGAACAGCTGGAGGACCAATTTGCAACTTATTAGGTCAATTGGCAACATGATTGGGTATAAAAAGAGCCTCTCAGGGTGGCAGTGTCTCTCAGAAGTCAAGATGGGAAGAGGATCACCAATTCCCCCAATGCTGTGGCGAAAAATAGTGGAGCAATATCAGAAAGGAGTTTCTCAGAGAAAAATTGCAAAGAGTTTGAAGTTATCATCATCTACAGTGCATAATATCATCCAAAGATTCAGAGAATCTGGAACAATCTCTGTGCGTAAGGGTCAAGGCCGGAAAACCATACTGGATGCCCGTGATCTTCGGGCCCTTAGACGGCACTGCATCACATACAGGAATGCTACTGTAATGGAAATCACAACATGGGCTCAGGAATACTTCCAGAAAACATTGTCGGTGAACACAATCCACCGTGCCATTCGCCGTTGCCGGCTAAAACTCTATAGGTCAAAAAAGAAGCCATATCTAAACATGATCCAGAAGCGCAGGCGTTTTCTCTGGGCCAAGGCTCATTTAAAATGGACTGTGGCAAAGTGAAAAACTGTTCTGTGGTCAGACGAATCAAAATTTGAAGTTATTTTTGGAAAACTGGGACGCCATGTCATCCGGACTAAAGAGGACAAGGACAACCCAAGTTGTTATCAGCGCTCAGTTCAGAAGCCTGCATCTCTGATGGTATGGGGTTGCATGAGTGTGTGTGGCATGGGCAGCTTACACATCTGGAAAGGCACCATCAATGCTGAAAGGTATATCCAAGTTCTAGAACAACATATGCTCCCATCCAGACGTCGTCTCTTTCAGGGAAGACCTTGCATTTTCCAACATGACAATGCCAGACCAGATACTGCATCAATTACAACATCATGGCTGCGTAGAAGAAGGATCTGGGTACTGAAATGGCCAGCCTGCAGTCCAGATCTTTCACCCATAGAAAACATTTGGAGCATCATAAAGAGGAAGATGCGACAAAGAAGACCTAAGACAGTTGAGCAACTAGAAGCCTGTATTAGACAAGAATGGGACAACATTCCTATTCCTAAACTTGAGCAACTTGTCTCCTCAGTTTGCAGACTGTTATAAAAAGAAGAGGGGATGCCACACAGTGGTAAACATGGCCTTGTCCCAACTTTTTTGAGGTGTTGATGCCATGAAATTTAAAATCAACTTATTTTTCCCTTAAAATGATACATTTTCTCAGTTTAAACATTTGATATGTCATCTATGTTGTATTCTGAATAAAATATTGAAATTTGAAACTTCCACATCATTGCATTCTGTTTTTATTCACAATTTGTACAGTGTCCCAACTTTTTTGGAATCGGGTTTGTACATTTGAAGTGTCAAATTACTTTCAAAAGGTGATTTACTCTATTTTAATCACTACCATACACGTCAGTGTTTATATCTGAACTATAAACGTTTATCCCAGTACTTCTGTGATTTAAATGTTTGTAACAGAAATAATGATACTGTGTGGTTGAAAAGACTGTGAGGCTGTTTCATTCCAGACAGATGACAGCTGCTCTCTTCAGGTCAGTGGCAGCGCGAACACAGATTTAAATGTTCAAATCACACTGATGTGTTCGTACGCTGTACATCAAAGGTTGAGGAATGAAACAGACAAATCTTTGTAATTTAGGAAAAGAATCACGTTGGTGTTTGAATCGTGTTCGCGATCTTTAACGATCTATTAAATTAAAGTGCTTTGTCATGTTGGTGGTGACACCCAGAGCCGGCGCCAGAGCAGCACTGATGAGGGGGCGGCTGAGGTAACGAAAGGGGGCGATGACGTAGCGCAAAGTAAAAATAAATAAATAAATAAAAACATTTGTGGCCCATTCACGTATTTGTCGGACCGTAAACAAGCCTGCCTACTGGGTTCACACAGATAAGTTAGTGTTTTGGTCGCGAGACAGGTCAGTGGAAGAGGTTTTTTTGTTTTTTTTTACTTTTCAGTGCTGTGTTTTATAATGATGTATTATGCGTGGACAAGCTGCTATAAAAGACGAGAGTGCAGCATTCAAATTCAAAGACATCCATAGCGCATTTACTTTGAAATACAATGGAAAATACCGCAGTGGAATGAAAAATGCGTTCTGAGTGAATGACCCTACTAAAAGGTAGCCTACTTAGCAAATACAGATGGCAGAGTATAATAAAACAAAATCGCATCAAATTCGAAAATCTGAAATAACATGTCTTAGGGCAGCAGTTTTACCACAAATACGGGCTGCTGCTGGCCAAATGGGTGCCCTAAGCAGAATTGTATTGTTGTGCACCCTCCCCAAAATATTATGGAAGTAAAAAAAAAAAAAACTATAGGGGTCAAAGACCTTTAATAAAATATAAAAGTAAACAAATAAATAAATTGTAATTAAATTGAATTATTTACAAATTACAATTACAGTTACCACCTATGGCTATGATTTTATTAATACAGCTGTCAGATCGATTTTATAGTCTAAAGCATTCAGAAATCACACAAAAGAAAATTAAGCAGCTTTACTATGATAAAACCATGGTTAATTTTTGTAAGGGTTGTGATCCCTGTGCCTAAGAACAATAAACCCTCTTGCCTGAATGACTATCGTCCAGTGGCCCTCACATCTATAGTCATGAAGGTTTTTGAGAGACTTGTTAAGAGCCACATTAGCTCATCCATCCCTGTTACTTTGGACCCTCTCCAGTTTGCATATCGCTCCAATAGATCAACTGATGATGCCATCTCTCACTTACTTCACTCCTCCCTCACACACATTGACAGCAGCAATGGTAACTATGCAAGGCTGCTATTTATAGACTATAGCTCAGCTTTCAACACCATAGTCCCCATCAAGCTGACTAATAAACTCACAGGCCTCGGCCTAAACTCTACACTCTGTGACTGGATCCAAGACTTCCTCACCGGCAGACCTCAAGTGGTGAAGCTAGGCCAGTACACCTCAAACTCCATCACCCTGAACGTAGGAGCCCCGCAGGGCTGCGTTCTGAGTCCCCTGCTCTACTCTCTCTACACACATGACTGTGTGTCCTCTCACAGATCCACATCTATTATCAAATTTGCTGATGATACTGTGGTTCTGGGCCTCATTTCCAACAATGATGAGACCGCATATTTGGATGAGGTGGAGAGACTAACATCATGGTGCCAGGACAACTGTCTCTCTCTGAACGTGAGCAAAACTAAAGAGCTGATTGTAGACTTCAGAAAGAAACACCTGCTGCCCTACACTCCTCTTGTGATCAGTGGGACCCCTGTGGAGAGAGTAAGCAGCTTCAAGTACCTCGGTGTAAACATCTCCGAGGACCTGACTTGGACTACACACATACAAACACAGGTCAAGAAAGCCAGGCAAAGACTGTACCATCTGCGACAGCTGAGGAAATTCAGGGTCTCACCATCAATCCTGAAAACTTTCTATGCAGGGACCATAGAAAGTGTTTTGACTCAGTGCATCTCAGTGTGGTATGGAAACAGCTCCAGCCAAGACTGCAAGGCCCTGCAGAGAGTAGTGCGCTTAGCTGAGCGTATCTCTGGGTCTGCTCTCCCCTCTCTGCAGGACATCTACATCAAACGCTGCAGAAGCAGAGCTGCCAAAATCACCAAAGACTCAAATCACCCTGGAAACTGTCTATTCACTCTGCTGCCATCTGGTAAGTGCTTCCGCTGCCTGATGGCAAAAACTGAGAGACTCAGGAGGAGCTTCTTCCCCCAGGCCATCAGGCTCCTGAATTCAAACTGAACTGAACTCTTAACATCATGATGACCTCACTTACTAATCACTCACAATCTGTAATATACTCACACCCATTATCATCTACCTCATACTGACAGTGTCTTTTGCACACAATACTGTCATTTGCACACAACACTTTCTGTATCTTGATATCTTATCATATTTTATATTTATTCTTTGTGATTGCTGCTCATGTCATCATGTTCTACCTGTTTGCACATCCCCCCCCCTCCCGTACAGTCATGCTTATCTTAATATTTAATTCTACAGCATACTGTCATGCACATTCTCTTATACTTTATATTTTATATTCTGTGCTTATATCTTATTGTTTATTGTTGTATTCTAAAATATTTGCACTGTCCATGGAGCGGACCTGATTCACATTTCACTGCTGGTTATACAATCTCTGTATAGTCGTGTATGTGACAAATAAAACTTGAAACTTGATGTTCACATGTTTTTCTTGAATAAATTATAGAGGCTGTAGCATTTCTATTGCAAAAAGGTGGCCAAAAATAAAAGATTAAGTGGATATTTTAATTAAATATTTGGTCGATATTAAAGGACTTGATCGTCCTGTGTAACAGCAGCAATTACCAGGCCTTTGGTGCCCTTTGCAGGCATTTGTAATAATATGTAGCCTAATGTACATACATTTTATATTTTGTATTACTTTATGTATTTTAACAGTGTTATGCAATGAATCCATATGATTATAAGTAATTAACCGATCATTATTGCCTCATTGTTTTATATAATGTTTTATAAGTCATTTTAAAGGCTATTGTTCGCTTAGGTCTGTTTTTATAACCACAAGAAAAAAAAACAAAAAAAAAAAAACAATACTTATTTGTAAATTATTATTTGAAGTAACAAAACCACGGTTAATTTGTGGTTACCATGGCTACAAGAACAAGGAAACTCAAAGAGAATATTAAGGCAGATGCTGATGGTGAAATTATTAGACATTATTAACGTCAACAGCCAAAGAAGTTTCACAGGATTATGAACGTACATTAAAATGATGCACGGGCTTCATCTTGGGCTTTTTCCTTTCTGGGCCCTGGACTGCTGATGTCTTTTCCCGGGCATAGTCTTCGATCATTTATGATAATTTGCATTCAGCCGCAAATATAACGTGAGGGTGGGCACGAGCGCAGATGCGGGAAGGGCGCGTCACATGTGCTTAGCTTCGCTTCGCTACTGCGTTCATTTTTTATCATTATATATAGGCTATCTGTTCATGTTTATATTTTTATTTATGTATATGTATATATTAATATAGAACGAATTTAATAAAAAAAAAAAACTGCGTACTCTGCTTATAGGGAGCGGCGGTACACCACCACAACCACCAGAAATACTTAATTGTGTCTGTTTTACAATGAAACAAGCTTATTGTGACCGATTCCCTGACATAACACATTCATTGCGGCCCATTTAACAGATGCATCATTTTAAGTTTAACAAATTGAACAGCATCAAACAATACAGCAAAATAATCAATTAACTACAATAATTTAGCCCTCTATTAAACATTAAAAAAATATTTCATCATACCTTTAGCTTAGTCAGTAGTGCTGCATAATGTCTGCATTTAGTTGAACCGTTTGTGCGTTAAGTTTGTGTCAGATGTAATTAAAATGCGACTTTGTGAAACAGACTGTCCTAAATTTTTGCTATAGTAGCATCATATTAATGCTAGAAAGCCTATTCGTTTGGCAACTGTGTTTTTTAAATAAACCATTATATTTCATAAATAAAATCTATTTTCACACTCATCTTGAGTGAGGGGGCGGGATAGTCCGAGTGAGGGGGCGACGCCCCCTCGTGGCGCCGGCCCTGGTGACACCTCTCTTGCAACATGTTTAGCTAACTTTTTTGGCTTCTGATCGCAACTATAGCCAAACTTTGAAGCGCTTACTAGTGAGCAAGTTCCTGGCAGATCACTGTAGGTCCGGTCCTCACAGATGAAGAAAAAAAAAAGCGCATAGGAATCGATAGGCGGAATCGAAATTTTAATTTGACAACAAGTATCCGATTCCTGACCTTAAGTATCCGATTCTGGAATCAGAATGCAGTCTCCACTAATGAGCTGATGAGTTGAATCAGGTGTCATAGATGAGGGATACATGCAAAATGTGCAGGGCTGGGGGTACTCCAGGACAGGTTTGAGAACCATTGCTTTAAAGCAGGGGTGTCAAACTCGGTTCCTGGAGGGCCGCAGCCCTGCAGAGTTTAGTTCCAACCCTGCTCCAACACACATACCATGTAGTTTTCAAATAAGCCTTAATGACTTGATTAGCTGGACCTGGGGTCCGTTCTTCGTACATCGCTAACTCAGTTAGCTGGATTTGATTGTTGCCGATTTAGCTTGATCTTGGATCATTTGGTTCTTCGAAGCTCATCCTGGACTTTCTGTCATAGCAACAGGTCCGTAAATTAAACCTGCTCGGGAGCAGGCTTATTTCATGTAAACAGGATTAGATTGCATCTTTTTAAGCAGAATTGATACTTAAAATCTGTCACAGCCACTGCTACTTTACCATAAGAGTACCCTGCTGGTCCAGGGACAATAATTTAAAATAAAAATAATTTAAAAATGAATTTGAAAATAAGATAACAATGTTGTGTAGTCTATAACACTATAGACACAGCCAGTTTTACTCATTGAAAGATTTCTTAGTGATGAAATAATTACGTTATAATTGTATTGGAGTCTTACACACATGCCATACAGTTAATCTGAGCCGTGCATTAATTTGAGTAATTGCTTGATGGAGCGCAGGAGGAGATGCAGATAACATGATCTTTAAGAAACTGTAATTAATGCTGAAGAGGTATCATATCGATCACAAGTGCAGTATGGAGTTCCTCAAGGCTCAGTACTAGGGCCATTACTTTTCACGCTTTACATGTTACCCTTGGGAAATATCATTAGGAAACACGGGGTTAGCTTTCACTGTTATGCTGATGATACTCAGCTCTATATTTCTTCACGCTCCTGGTGAAACACACCAAATTGAGAAACTTATGGAAGGCATAGTCGATATAAAAAACTGGATGACGAGTAATTTCTTACTGCTAAATTCTGAAAAAACAGAGGTGTTACTTATCGGACCTAAAACCCCCACAAGTAATAACCTAGAACACTGTCTAACACTTGATGGCTGCTCTGTAAATTCTTCGTCATCAGTCAGGAACCTAGGTGTACTATTTAATAGTAATCTCTCCTTTGACAGCCACGTTTCTAGCATTTGTAGAACTGCATTTTTTCATCTTAAAAATATATCTAAACTGAGACCTATGCTCTCAATGTCAAATGCAGAAATATTAATTCATGCGTTTATGACCTCAAGGTTAGATTATTGTAATGCTTTATTGGGTGGTTGTTCTGCACGCTTAATAAACAAATTACAGATGGTTCAAAATGCAGCAGCTAGAGTTCTTACTAGAACCAGGAAGTATGAGCACATTAGCCCGGTTCTGTCAACACTGCACTGGCTCCCTACTAAACATCGTATAGATTTTAAAATCTTGCTAATTACTTATAAAGCCCTGAATGGTTTAGCTCCTCAGTACTTGAGCGAGCTCTTATCGCATTATAGTCCTTCACGTCCGCTGCGTTCTCAAAACTCTGGCCATTTGATAATACTTAGAATATCAAAATCAACTGCAGGCGGCAGATCTTTTTCCTATTTAGCGCCCAAACTCTGGAACAATCTACCAAACACTGTTCGGGAGGCAGACACACTCTGTCAGTTTAAATCTAGATTAAAGACCCATCTCTTTAACCTGGCGTACACATAACACACTAATACACTTCTATTATTCAAATCCGTTAAAGGATTGTTAGGCTGCATTAATTAGATCAACCGGAACCGGGAACACTTCCCATAACACATGATGTACTTGTTACATCATAAAAATATTGACATCTACGCTAATATTAGTCTCTTTCTTTCTTATTCTGTTTCTCAGTCCGTGTCTGGATCAGATGGTGGATTGGCGCCGGGAGATGATGTGTGCGGCCCAGATTGTCGGCGGAGGCCGGACCCCTGGATGAGCCCCGGGGACATAATCCCAGTGAAGACCTCGACTTAAAATACAATAAAACTTCAAATAAAACAAATAACTAAAAATATAATAAAATACCTAACTATATAATACTATTATTGTTAGAAATTGCAACAATATTAAAATAGAAATATAAAACATTTAAAGTCTTAATTAAAACAATAAATAAACAATAATATCCTGTCCAGAGGAGAACTGGCCCCCCGACTGAGCCTGGTTTCTCCCAAGGTTTTTTTCTCCACACTGTCACAGAGGGAGTTTTGGTTCCTTGCCGCTGTCGCCTCTGGCTTGCTCAGTTGGGGACACTTAATTTCTAGCGATTATCGTCAATTGGATTTCACAGATACTATTTAAACTATACTGAGCTAGACAATGACATCTCTGAATTCAATAATGAAATGTCTTTAACTGAAAATTGAGTGTTTAATCTTATTATTATACATTACTGACACTCTATCCTCCAACTTGATACTGTTAAGTGCTTTGACACAATCTGTATTGTTAAAAGCGCTATATAAATAAAGGTGACTTGACTTGACTTGACTTGACTGTCACGTAACAAATCTGTTTCAAAGATAAAATTAAATTAATTGCTAATTACAACACTGAAGTAAAAATGTAAAGCCTACACAAATGCTAGAAATCGTGAATATAAATAATTGGGAACCATGTAAAAAAAATACAAATAAATTAAAAACATTTCATTTATCTATTATAACATTTATGTAGTTTTATTCGCTTGGCTGTTTCCTTATAAAAGTCCAGAAATTTGTTAACTTTTCCGTCAGGTGTCTTTTTTAATGATATGATGTCATTACGTTGCTGTCTTGCCGCCAGCCAATCGCTGCATTGTTGATCGTGGTTTCGAGTATCGATACATCTGCCCTTTTTGGGGAACACGAGAACACGCCGTAATCTTAGACAATTTAATCCAGATATTTTAATCTAATACGCAAATTCGTTTGAAGAACCAAATTAGCCAAAGATCAGTTATCAGGATTAGAAGATCTGGCATCTTTCACATCATCTCAGATGTATTAAGCGAGGTACAAAGAACGGACACCTGGTGTGTTTAATTATGATTGCATCTAAATTGTGCAGGGCTGTGACCCTCCAGGAACCGAGTTAAACACCCCTGCTCTAAAGAGACATGGTGATGAAAAAAAAAAATATATAAAATATGCCCCCCCCCCCCCCCCACAATGCTTTTGTATTCCCTTTTTGCATTCCAAGAGTTTTCCAATGTAGTTTTTTTTTCTTCTTCTTTACTGTAGGCTACTTAAAGGCTTAAGAGGTAGCCTAACGTTTACCTAATCTCTCTCTCTCTGTAATGTCTGTGTTTATGTAAATCTAATGTCAGGGTTTCAATGTCATTTTTAAGCTCAAATTTAAGACCTTTTTAAGACCTGCACAAATAAAATTAATACCATATGAGCGGGTAGGGCAATGTCTTTAGTACCATATTAAACAGTCAAATTACTGTAAAAAGCATAATTTACAGTTCAGATACAAGTATTAAAAAAAAGGGTTTTATAAAATGATAAACTTTACATTTCAGCCTTTAAAGCACTTTTAAGAAAATGGATGAGTCAAAAGTATTCATTTAAACAATTATTATCAATAAATTATTAATTTAAGTAACAAATTAAGGGTGTGCGATACTGACAAAAAAATGATATCTGGGATTTTATCAATAACGATAATTAGACAATATTTTGCTAATTACACACAGAGTGTGTGCTGATATCTTCTCTAATTGTGCTGACAGCTGACTCCTGAATTTTGTTGATATTCTTCATAATCTGTGTGGTCAGTTCACAGCAGTGATAGAAATTTATAATTTCCAACAACATCTTTTGAGTCAAATTCTTGCATTTGGGCTGTTACCAAGCAAATTAAATCAGTATCAACAAAATTGATCTTTGCAATGCAGAGAAAACACAGAAGTTGCATCTGAAGTGGCATTTAGATGTATTTACACACTGTTTAATGCAGCTCTGAGGGACATGGAATACTTTAACCTGCAGTTACAAATGCATAAAAAATGTTTTGATATTTTAAACATAAAACATTGAAAACTAATGTTTGAAATTATTTAAAAAATGAAAAGATACCTTAAATGTGAAATTAAAACCACCAGCAGGTGGCAGCAAGTCATTGTTAAGTGAGTCATTGCGATTGAACGAATCATTTAACGGTTGATTCATTCAGGAATGAAATGCCGTCATGTTGCTCAGAGAAGCAAAACAGCATTATGGCTGTGTTTGGAATGATTTTTGTTGGAGAAATGGAGCAAAAACAGGAAATATGGTGTCTAAAACGTAAGTTTCATTAACTTCTAATAACTTCTTGTTTATTGAACTGTTGTATAAAAATCAATCACATTTGTAATCATGCTGACTTTTGGAGAAAAAAACGGCACTCTTCGTGTGATATTAACTATATGAAATGATATAAATATATACATTTTCTGCCCCATATCTTGAATTATGTGATAATTCTAAATGCATTTTAATAGACTGATTCATACAGTGAAAGAATGCACTATAAATGCGCATGCATACTAGTCTAACCTGCTAGACTTTTGCTGCCTTCACATGCTATCGGAATTATCGTAAATATGAGTTTCCTAATCGGAAATTAGATGTGAACGGCATCTCAAGTCGTATTTACTACTGGGAAATTCTGAAATAATTTTGATACCAGAGTTTCCGAGTTGGGCGGGTCATAAACTTTAAACATGGTGAAGGGGACAACCATTGCTGCTGTCAATGCTGTTCTCACAACAACTACATCCCTTTGTCTTGTCGCTAAAGCAGTGTATTTATAGGCTAGATATGAATGATCAATCGAAGCATATTGTATGTTTTATAAGCAGTGAAATAAGTATTTGACCGAAATTCCAGAATTGTCAGCAAACTGTATGTATAGCGCGGTGAATGTTTATATGATTGTCAACCAATGGTTTGCAACATTTTATTATTTCCGACATTAAAGCACTTGAATATGACAAGCTAGTAATCAAGACTTCATAAGTGGGAAATAGGAAATTTCCAATAGCACATGAAGGCAGCATTAATCATGTAATGTATGCACGCACTAGGTGTTTTGTTTGCTTTTCGCGATATACTTGATAATATCAAATCGCACATTGTTAAAACAACAATTACGATATTATCGCAGACATACATATCGCACACCCCTATACTGTTTCGATTTTTATAATGCAGTGTCTTCTTATTGATCCACCAGTTCACATTTAAAGCTCTGCGTGTTTGCAGGGTAAAAACATGGGTCGATTTTTGCATTTGTCTTAACTCTGAACAAAACAACAGTTTTATTGAAAATGGCCTTAAATTTGATACAACTAAATTCAAGATATTTTTTTTATAATGCGTGTGTCTATTACATGTTATAAATGTTGTATTTCTTGGACCAGTTTCTAAGTTATGTTTTTTGTTGCTGAAATCCATTCTGCTGGTATCAGTATAATCCAGATATTTTTTTTTTTGGAATAAAAGGTATCCCAAACTTACTAAAAATTTGAAAAACGATTTCAGAATCCTCTGTTTAGCTTTTAAACAGCCCGATTTCAAGATTTGATCCATCTGATAGCTGAGATCTGATCAGATTACTTCTGAACAACTGGCCCGAGATGTTGAGTTGAATCTTGTGTTAAATTAGGGAGCCGTCAAAAATGACTAATACTTAGAATAAATTGCAATAAAAGTACTTACATAAATGGACCATGACTGACAGATACTCTGTTGAAGACAAAAGAGAGTAAGTCAATAGAAAATATTTATAAAACACCCTACATGAGCGAATAAAGTAACGTACATAAAAATATGTCAGTCTTTATGAGAGCATGGAGTAACTTTAGCGTTATATATTTACCACACTGCGCGTAAAATAAACCACATACCTTATAAATCCAGTAACTTCATGTAGATACGCCTGTAATATTATTCAATATAAGCTTAAAGTGTATGTAATAACGCTTAAACAAACACGATTATCTGGAGACAGCAAAGAGTATAGAATACCAAGAGGCGAAACTCTGATGCTTTTCGGGTAACAGCCACTAGGGGGCGCTTCGGTAGCGCGGCCGCCATTTTGGGGTGAAAATTCCAACTGGACAAGTTACAGATATACAGAAATAGACAGAATAACAACGAAAGAGAAGTCAAAGTGGAATAAAAGAACGCAATGTTGGGCAATCCCCTTCAAAAACTATCAGCGTGACAGTGAAAATCTTGACTTTTATCATTTTCCCAAAGACTCTGACAGGTAATTAATTATTCACAAAAGTGTAAAAATATTGTGTGTTTTGAAGTGGGATGTAGCATCTAGTAGTAAGCTTAAATCCTTTTAGGAACTGCAGGTCCTAGCCATAGAAACCATAATAATGATTTATATGGATATAGTTATAATGAGCTTACACAACTTTACACATTTACAATTACATATTATTATTTACTATTACTCCAGTAGGTCTGAAATATATATTGTACGTTTTAATCCCCTGAACACACTACAAACATGATGATCTCTAGAACATGATGCATTGCTGTGTCTGTCATAATTAAATAATTAAACAATTTTGGAGAAAGTGGCTATACTTGTTTTTTTTAATATACTGTCTTCCTTTAAGGGACATTAATATAAGACAATACTGCAAAAACAGTTTACTCTCAAGATGTTATTCTTGTTATATATTTATTATCCAACATTTCTAATTTTTCTGTCATTAATTTAATTTCATATGTTGGTATTAATTCTGTGTTATTATAATGCTAACACTTGAACTTAAAATATTTGTAACCGAAACTGACATGGTTTCTAGAGACCAAAAGGTTTTGTAAAAAAAAAGGGGAAGACTTTAAAATAAAGTCTGTAAAATAAACTGTTAAAAGGATTTGATTATCACTCGTCTAGTGATTGTACATTATTGTTGTCATAGTTCAGGCTGTATTTCAGGTTTAATGTACGGTTTTTTAAACAAATCTTTCCATGGCGACAGCAAGAATCTAGTGGAGTGCCGACAGAGTATAGAAGCCCAAAGAGGCGAAACTCTATATAAATATATACTTTAAATGTGTTATTGTAAGTTGGTCAAGCGCGACTGGCTCCTATTATTCTACGGCGTTTTTGTGTAGTTTTCAGTCCAAAATGGCGGCGGCACAGTCATGTCATGGGCGCAACTGTTGCTATGGAGCATTCTATTGAGTTTCGCCTCTTGGGCTTCTATACTCTTTGGAGACAGTCAACATGACATTCCTAAGGACGCCGACATCTTTTTCTGCCGCACCTGAAGAGTGTTTATCTTCTTCTTCTCTGGATTTATTGGCGGGTCGCATACCAGCCTTTTATTTGCATACCGCCATCTCCTGTGTTGGAGTGTGAAGTGATTTTAAGTCCTCCATTCTTAATGAATTTTAAAACTGTCTCTATTATTTTACCAGATCCTTGTTTTGTGTTTGATATGTTGCAGATTGAAAATTCACTGCATCCTATGTTCTGTAGTTCTCTTTGTAGTTAATTTCTTTCCTGTCCACATACCTAGGACAGAGTAACCACACTTGATCAACAGTTTCCTTCACTTGGCATAAGAGTGTTTATCGATCCTACTATAGTGAATATTTCTAGGTGGCGGTTTTGTGTTAAGCTTTCAAAAGACATTAATTAAAGGTACAAACACCTTCTTTTATTATTTTTTTTCTGCTCTAAAGGTGTCTGGCCAGCCAAAACCGTAAATCCTAGAAGCACCAAATTTGGCAGGATGGTCCCCAATCTCCCCCACTACTCAGGTGCACACACACACACACACATATATTAAAGTCCATCTAAGACTAAATACTTATAGTTTGAGATGCACTAACCTACTATGTATTACAAGTAAAAGCCACATTTGATAAGAAGCACCAGCCAAACAGGTGAGGCCTCGATGGCGTATAATTAAGTCTGTAGTGCCTCCTAATGACCCAATAACGACATTGCAACTACTTTAAAAAAAACAAAATCCTGATGAACATGATGATGATAAATGTAGTCGATACATTGTAATGTTGTACATAAGCTTTATTTTAAGAATTTTATTTGCAAACATACTATATATTCATATTCAGCATAATTATTTTCCCTATAAATATTAATTTAACAATATATTATTGTGCTTTCAGTGTAGACACAAGCAATACCCTGCTACCACAACAACAAAAAAACACAGAAATAGAATATTCAGTAAATGTACAGTGCCAACAAAAACAAACATAAAAACCATCAACATAACTGACTGTTCTACAGCTGGTTAATGTGGTAGCATTGTAAATAGATTAGAAATTTGAATAAGAAATGTGATTATTTATGACACCCTCTCATACCAAGAAAACAAATATCTTTGCATTTCTCCTCTGCTCTCTTATTTCCTAATGTTCCTAGCATTTTATGCTATGAATATTATTGCTTATGTTCCTATATTGAAGTCGCTTTTGAAAAGCGTTTATGTGGCATTGAGCAGGAATCCCCGCCCACACCGTCAGCTATTGGACCGCAGTACAGCTTCTAATGTACATTAATTATCAAATATGGATGTAGAGAGAGTGAAGATGTAAAAGCAGATTTTACATGACAAACCATAAACCATAAAAAACTTGCCCTCTAGTGAAGCATCAAAGGAATTATAACAATATCAGATATGCGTCCAACAGGGTGCAAAAACAGAGAGAATTGTTCTGATTGGCCGTGTTTTGTGATAGTGTCGGTGGCATCACTCCTGGTGAGTGCTTGTGTAATGCAGTTTTAACAACCCCCACCTATTTCATTTGTTTATTATTGATTTATGCATATGCTGTTGAGTGTTTGGTATCATAGATGACTGAGTTTTACAGATGTGCTTTATACATTGTTCTTATGCTATGTAAATATTATCAACACTGAGATACTTGATAATCGTTTTACTTCAAAATAATCTGAAACCAACCCAGTAAATGCATGTATAATTATTTTGGCTTCCTGAGATTATAACATCTGAATTGTTTTTAAATATTTTACATAATATCTGTCTTTTCTGTTCATCAGACATCCACCACTTCAGTTTCTCTGGTCTTTATCTGTATCAGAGAGAGAACAATTGTGATTTAAAAAAAAATAATCAATCTAACAACTACCAAAACATGTTATGTACTTTTTACAATTTATTAAATGATATGCACAATTTCTCATCCTACCGTACAGGTGTATTTTCATGGTATGAGCTGAAAGACCCAGATTCTGAATCTTCTGTGACTGAAATGTTTTGATTCCCATAACCTCTGTCTATGGATCCTGAAATAATAAAGTTAATATTTTCAGTTATTCGATAATATTTTCATTTCTGATGTTTGAGAGTTCCATCTTATACTGCTGCTGAAGTATTTATCTAGCATTTGCAAAGTTAGACATCGTACCTCTTGATGTAAAATCAAAGAAGACATTGTCAAAAAGCGATAACCTCCTTTTGCTTGATGTTTTGCTGAAATTAGATCACAGTGTTATTTGTTTGTTTTGATGTTTTGGTCTATGAATAAGTCACAGAAACTGTTATACAGACCTCTTGGCTCTGTAGAGCATCACAAGCATCACAGCCATGACAATGATAAGCAGAGCAAAAGCTGCTAAACAGCCGAAGAGAACAGCGTAGAAACCGGCCCCTCTGCTGTAAAGCTCACACTGAGCACCATAGTACTCCTCAAGTGGAGAACTGTAACACCTAATTAGCAAAATGAGTAGGACAGGATAAGTTCCTGAATGAATTCTTCAAGACATTGACTTTTGCCAATAGTTAATTCTTGCCCATCAAATTCAAATTATTATTTTTTTTAAAAATACTTCTTATTTAAATATGCTGTCAATTACTAAGGTAATAAGATTTTATCCATCTATTTTTATTTATTTATTTTAATCTGAAGGCAGCCACTTTAATCATTTTTAGGTAAATATAATTTATGATCCTGGACCACAAAACCAGTCATAAGTAGCATGGGTATATTTGTAGCAATAGCCAACAATTGTTTGTGTCAAAATGATCAATGTTTATTTTATGCTAAAAATCATCAGGATATTAAGTAAAGATCATATTCCATGAATATATTTAGCAAATTTCCTACCATAAATATATCAAACTTAATTTTTGATTAGTAATATGCCTTGTTAAGAACTTAATTTGGCCAAATTTAAAGATGATTTTCTCAATATTTAGATTTTTGTTGCACCCTCAGAGTTGTATCTCAGCCAAATATTGGCCTATCATAACAAACCATACATCAATGGAAAGCTTATCCATTCAGCTTTCAGATGATTTATAAATCTTAAAAATTAACCCTTATTTTTGTTTTATGGTCCAGTGTCACATTTGATCAACTGAAAATGATACAGTTTGTAGTCATTTGAATTTGCTTTGAAGAACTTACATGCACTGTGGTCCATTTATTTCATTTTGGCATTCACCTTGTTGATTGCAGAAGTTGGGATCTTTTTTACATGGTCCCACACATACCCATGCTCCATCTTCAAACTCTACTGTTACGTTTGCAAAATTCACTGTACATTGAACGAATGACTGCAGATCTGAAATATCTACACAAAACAAAGATTAAACAGATCTCTATTATTTCTCTGATTATTGAAGATCTCTAAAAATGAATAAAAAATACATCTGAAGGCATATTACAGAAACAGTAGAACAGTAATCCATGTTTCCCTTAAATTAGGTCTAATTTATTATTATTATTATTATTTAATTAAATATGTTAAATCACGGTTATCTGTTTCCAAAATAAAAAAAAGTAACTTACTTGATATTTTAACAGGATCCATGATAATTTGGGCAGCTTGGATGGAAACATTACCGAGAGCTATGCTGAGATTTTTAAATGAATCTGAGTCGTTAAAGATTTTTTCCAGGGTGGGCCCCAAATTGTTATTTAGAAACATTATTTGTGAGTTGTTGTTGGGATAGTTATATACTGCAGTACTTTCAGCAATGACACTTCCTTGCCTAGATGGGATAAATACATGCCTCATATTGATATATTTTGCAAATATTTGTAAATGTATGAAATTCAAGAGAAATGAATTTACCTAAGCCTATGTATGTGCACATCTTTGAAATTTTGGGCATCTGCTCTTTTATAAAGGATTGAAAGCTGTTAAAAAAAAAATATATAATTTTTTTTCTGAATATAAGTATTTATACATGACATATTTTGCAAATATGAAAATAATGCATATAAAATATTACAAAATAAGCTTCACTATACAATAAACGATTTTAATTTCTCCTGACTAAGTTCAGTAATTAGGGTTGTCTAAGTTAACATATTCAAAACTGCAGTAAATGCATTTATCTAATTTGACGTCAGACCCCTTTCTCTCCTGTTAAATAAAAAAAGGTTAAAGTTATCTAATGCAAATAACTTTTATGGATGTTAAAGTGTAGCTTAAGAGTCTGAGGCCCCTTAAATACACAGTGTGAAATAATTGCGATCTTTAAAGTACCACAAGAAAATGAACTAGAAAAAAAATTACCTCACGTCTTAAGATGGAAATAAGTTTTATTGATTCTGGAGAGGTCACATTTTCATACTCCGTATGATAGGCCATCATAATTCTGAGAGAGATGTTTGCATTCCTTGTGGGTGTGCTTTCAGCTACAAATAAATCATAGATTTAGAAAGATATAAACATAAGTGAGTTGCAAATTATGACAACTATTGTACTTAGTCTTTTGGATTACACTTTATTTTAAGGTGTCCTTGTTTCATATTAATTATACTTTTAAGTACAGAGTAATATTAATTAACTACATGTACTTACTATATGGTTAGGTGTTAGGATGAGGGTTTGGTTTAGAGCTAGTTGAATGTAATAATCCATCATTTATTGTTACTACAATAGTAAGTACATGTAATGTGTAACAAGGACACCTTAAATAAAGTGTTATCATCTTTTGTAATTAAAAAATAAATAATGGATGTCTGTGGGTTGCATAGCATTTTACCTCTAAAACATATACACAAATGTTTTAGCTAAAATGTCAAACAACCCACAATACAACTTACTTGAAATTATGTCACACTTCACAAGTACCTTGGGTGCTAATTTACTATTGATTCAATACCCACAGTGAAAGAATTATTAAAACAAAGTGTAATAATGATCATTTAGGAATAGTATGATAAATACTCACACCAAGTAATAGCCGAAGAGTCATTTGCAAAATTGCAGTACTCTCCAAATGTGAAAGAATTGCACTGACACTGACATTTCCCAGATGTTACATTGAAGATGCATGGGGACCCATTACACTGACAATTCTCCAGACAGTTTTGAGTTGTTGAAACTGTGTTGACTGTTGTTGGGGATGAATGAGATTCTGTTGATATTGATGAAGTGTTCTGGGTACTGGTTTCAGCAGAAGGGCTTGACTGGGATGATGTAGAAATGCTAAATGTTTGGGCTGTAACAGCTGGGGTTATTGTTTGAGGATTAGGGGAAGTTTGTCCTTTTGTTGTAGTAAATAGTGAAGATGGAGTTGAACCTATTGTGGGTAATGTAGTTTCCAGGGTTGAACTAATTTCAAGTGTAGATGATAGTAATGTGGTGCTCATGGGTGACATAGCCATTGTAAATGTTGATTGAGCTGTCAATGTAGACTCTGTTTCTGTAGTAGAAGTAAATTGAGTGGTTTGTGTCTGCTGGCTTGTTGATTGTTCTACACTAGATGAAGATATTTCTGTTATAGATGAGGTACATTTTGATGTGGTTTGTCCTTCTGTCGTGGACAATGGTGGTGGTGAAGCTGAAGAGGTACTTGTGGATATTATAGTTTCCAGTGTTGAACCACTTTCAAGTGTAGACAATTCTAATGTGGACGTGCTCATAGGGGTCATAGCTGTTGCAAATGTTGATTGAGCTGTCGTTGTAGGTTCTGTTCCTGTGGTAGAACTAAACTGAGTGGTTTGTGTCTCCTGACTTGTTTTTTGCTCTACGCTGGATGTAGGTATTTCTGCTGTTGATGAAATCATTTCTGATGCACTTTGTCCTTCTGTTGTAGACGATGGGGGTGGTAAAGATGAAGGTGTACGTGTGGACAATGCAGCTTCCAGTGTTGAACCACTTTCAAGTGTAGATGATTCAAATGTAGTCCTGCTCATGGATTCTGTTTCTGTGGTAGAAGGAAACTGAATGGTTTGTGTTTGCTGGCTTGTTCGTTCTACATTAGATGACAATGTATGTATTGATGAAGTGAATCCTGATGCGCTTTGTCCGTCTGTTATAGTAGATTGTGAAAATGGAGAGGTACCTGTTGTAGACAATGTAGTTTCTGCCGCTGATCCACTTTTAGTTGTAGAAGATTCTAATGTGGGTGTGCTCATAGGGATCATATCTGTTGTGAATGTTGATTGAGCTGTCGTTGAAGGTTCTGTTTCTAAGGTAGAAATAAACAGAGTGGTTTGTGTCTGCTGGCTTGTGGTTTGCTCTACAGTGGATGAAGATATTTCTGTTTCTGATGAAGTTAATTCTGATGTACTTTGTCCTTCTGTTGAAGTAGATGGTGAAAAAGGAGAGGTACCTATTGTGTAAAGAGTGCTTTGCACCGTTGATCCACTTTTACTTGTAGATGATTCTAATGTGGACAAAGCTGGAGAGGTACCTATCGAGGAAGATGCAGTTTCCAGTGTTGAACTTCTTTCACTTTTAGATGATTCAAATGTGGTAGAGGTCATAGCGGACATATCTGTTGTAAATGTTGAATGAGCTGTCGTTGTAGGGTCTGTTTCTGTTGTAGAAGTAAACAGAGAAGTTAGTGTTTGCTGGTTTGTTGTTTGCTCTGCACTAGAAGTAGGCATTTCTGTTGTTGATGAAATTAATTCTGATGTACTTTGTCCTTCTGTCATAGTAGACAATGAAGATGGAGAGGTACTTGTTGTGGATAACATAGTTTCCGCTGTTGGTCCACTTTCACTTGTAGATGATTGTAATGAGGACATACTCGTAGGTGACATAGCTGTTGTAAATGTTGATTGAGCTGTCGTTGTAGGTTCTGTTTCTAAGGTAGAAATAAACAGAGTGGTTTGTGTCTGCTGGCTTGTGGTTTGCTCTACAGTGGATGAAGATATTTCTGTTTCTGATGAAGTTAATTCTGATGTACTTTGTCTTTCTGTTGAAGTAGATGGTGAAAAAGGAGAGGTATCTGTTGTGTAAAGAGTAGATTGCACCGTTGAACCACTTTCACTTGTAGATGATTCTAATGTGGACGAAGCTGGAAAGGTGCCTATCGAGGAAGATGTAGTCTCCAGTGTTGAACTTCTTTCACTTGTAGAGGATTCAAATGTGGTAGTGGTCATAGCGGACATATCTGTTGTAAATGTTGATTGAGTTGTAGTTGTAGGTTCTGTTCCTGTGGTAGAAGTAAACAGAGTGGTTTGTGTCTGCTGGCTTGTGGTTTGCTCTAAAGTGGATGAAGATATTTCTGGTGTAGATGAAATCAATTCTGATGTACTTTGTCCTTCTGTCGTTGTAGATGGTGAAGCTGGAGAGGTACCTATCGAGGAAGATGTAGTTTCCATTGTTGAACTTCTTTCACTTGCAGATAATTCAAATGTGGTAGTGGTCATAGTGGACATATCTGTTGTAAATGTTGATTGAGCTGTCGTTGTAGGGTCTGTTTCTGTGGTAGAAGTAAACAGAGAAGTTTGTGTTTGCTGGCTTGTTGTTTGCTCTGCACTAGAAGTAGGCATTTCTGTTGTTGATGAAATTAATTCTGATGTATTTTGTCCTTCTGTCGTAGTAGACAATGAAGATGGAGAGGTACTTGTTGTGGAAATCATAGTTTCCGCAGTTGATCCACTTTCGCTTGTAGATGATTGTAATGAGGACATACTCATAGGTGACATAGATGTTGTAAATGTTGATTGAGATGTCGATGTAAGTTCTGTTTCTGTGGTAGACGTAAACTGAGTGGCTTGTGTCTGCTGGGTTGTTGTTTCTTCTACAGCAGATGAAAATATTTCTGTTGTTGATGAAGTGATTTCTGATGTTCTCTGTCCTTCTGTTGCAGTAGACGGTGAAGATGGAGAGGTACCTGTTGTGTAAAGAGTGGTTTGCACCATTGATCCACTTTCACTTGTAGATGATTCTAATGTGGATGAAGCTGGAGAGGTACTTTTCGAGGAAGATGTAGTTTCCAGTGTTGAACTTCTTTCGCTTGTAGATGATTCAAATGTGGTAGTGGTCTTAGCAGACATATCTGTTGTAAATGTTGATTGAGTTGTCGTTGTAGGTTCTGTTTCTATTGTAGAAGTAAACAGAGTGGTTTGTGTCTGCTGGCTTGTGGTTTGCTCTAAAGTGGATGAAGATATTTCTGGTGTAGATGAAATCAATTCTGATGTACTTTGTCCTTCTGTCGTTGTAGATGGTGAAGCTGGAGAGGTACCTATCGAGGAAGATGTAGTTTCCATTGTTGAACTTCTTTCACTTGTAGATAATTCAAATGTGGTAGTGGTCATAGTGGACATATCTGTTGTAAATGTTGATTGAGCTGTCGTTGTAGGGTCTGTTTCTGTGGTAGAAGTAAACAGAGAAGTTTGTGTTTGCTGGCTTGTTGTTTGCTCTGTACTAGAAGTAGGCATTTCTGTTGTTGATGAAATTAATTCTGATGTATTTTGTCCTTCTGTCGTAGTAGACAATGAAGATGGAAAGGTACTTGTTGTGGATAACATAGTTTCCGCTGTTGGTCCACTTTCACTTGTAGATGATTGTAATGAGGACATACTCGTAGGTGACATAGCTGTTGTGAATGTTGATTGAGCTGTCGTTGTAGGTTCTGTTTCTAAGGTAGAAATAAACAGAGTGGTTTGTGTCTGCTGGCTTGTGGTTTGCTCTACAGTGGATGAAGATATTTCTGTTTCTGATGAAGTTAATTCTGATGTACTTTGTCCTTCTGTTGAAGTAGATGGTGAAAAAGGAGAGGTACCTATTGTGTAAAGAGTGCTTTGCACCGTTGATCCACTTTTACTTGTAGATGATTCTAATGTGGACAAAGCTGGAGAGGTACCTATCGAGGAAGATGCAGTTTCCAGTGTTGAACTTCTTTCACTTTTAGATGATTCAAATGTGGTAGAGGTCATAGCGGACATATCTGTTGTAAATGTTGAATGAGCTGTCGTTGTAGGGTCTGTTTCTGTTGTAGAAGTAAACAGAGAAGTTAGTGTTTGCTGGTTTGTTGTTTGCTCTGCACTAGAAGTAGGCATTTCTGTTGTTGATGAAATTAATTCTGATGTACTTTGTCCTTCTGTCGTAGTAGACAATGAAGATGGAGAGGTACTTGTTGTGGATAACATAGTTTCCGCTGTTGGTCCACTTTCACTTGTAGATGATTGTAATGAGGACATACTCGTAGGTGACATAGCTGTTGTAAATGTTGATTGAGCTGTCGTTGTAGGTTCTGTTTCTAAGGTAGAAATAAACAGAGTGGTTTGTGTCTGCTGGCTTGTGGTTTGCTCTACAGTGGATGAAGATATTTCTGTTTCTGATGAAGTTAATTCTGATGTACTTTGTCTTTCTGTTGAAGTAGATGGTGAAAAAGGAGAGGTATCTGTTGTGTAAAGAGTAGATTGCACCGTTGAACCACTTTCACTTGTAGATGATTCTAATGTGGACGAAGCTGGAAAGGTGCCTATCGAGGAAGATGTAGTCTCCAGTGTTGAACTTCTTTCACTTGTAGAGGATTCAAATGTGGTAGTGGTCATAGCGGACATATCTGTTGTAAATGTTGATTGAGTTGTAGTTGTAGGTTCTGTTCCTGTGGTAGAAGTAAACAGAGTGGTTTGTGTCTGCTGGCTTGTGGTTTGCTCTAAAGTGGATGAAGATATTTCTGGTGTAGATGAAATCAATTCTGATGTACTTTGTCCTTCTGTCGTTGTAGATGGTGAAGCTGGAGAGGTACCTATCGAGGAAGATGTAGTTTCCATTGTTGAACTTCTTTCACTTGTAGATAATTCAAATGTGGTAGTGGTCATAGTGGACATATCTGTTGTAAATGTTGATTGAGCTGTCGTTGTAGGGTCTGTTTCTGTGGTAGAAGTAAACAGAGAAGTTTGTGTTTGCTGGCTTGTTGTTTGCTCTGCACTAGAAGTAGGCATTTCTGTTGTTGATGAAATTAATTCTGATGTATTTTGTCCTTCTGTTGTAGTAGACAATGAAGATGGAGAGGTACTTGTTGTGGAAATCATAGTTTCCGCAGTTGATCCACTTTCGCTTGTAGATGATTGTAATGAGGACATACTCATAGGTGACATAGATGTTGTAAATGTTGATTGAGATGTCGATGTAAGTTCTGTTTCTGTGGTAGACGTAAACTGAGTGGCTTGTGTCTGCTGGGTTGTTGTTTCTTCTACAGCAGATGAAAATATTTCTGTTGTTGATGAAGTGATTTCTGATGTTCTCTGTCCTTCTGTTGCAGTAGACGGTGAAGATGGAGAGGTACCTGTTGTGTAAAGAGTGGTTTGCACCATTGATCCACTTTCACTTGTAGATGATTCTAATGTGGACGAAGCTGGAAAGGTGCCTATCGAGGAAGATGTAGTCTCCAGTGTTGAACTTCTTTCACTTGTAGAGGATTCAAATGTGGTAGTGGTCATAGCGGACATATCTGTTGTAAATGTTGATTGAGTTGTAGTTGTAGGTTCTGTTCCTGTGGTAGAAGTAAACAGAGTGGTTTGTGTCTGCTGGCTTGTGGTTTGCTCTAAAGTGGATGAAGATATTTCTGGTGTAGATGAAATCAATTCTGATGTACTTTGTCCTTCTGTCGTTGTAGATGGTGAAGCTGGAGAGGTACCTATCGAGGAAGATGTAGTTTCCATTGTTGAACTTCTTTCACTTGTAGATAATTCAAATGTGGTAGTGGTCATAGTGGACATATCTGTTGTAAATGTTGATTGAGCTGTCGTTGTAGGGTCTGTTTCTGTGGTAGAAGTAAACAGAGAAGTTTGTGTTTGCTGGCTTGTTGTTTGCTCTGCACTAGAAGTAGGCATTTCTGTTGTTGATGAAATTAATTCTGATGTATTTTGTCCTTCTGTCGTAGTAGACAATGAAGATGGAGAGGTACTTGTTGTGGATAACATAGTTTCCGCTGTTGGTCCACTTTCACTTGTAGATGATTGTAATGAGGACATACTCATAGGTGACATAGATGTTGTAAATGTTGATTGAGATGTCGATGTAAGTTCTGTTTCTGTGGTAGACGTAAACTGAGTGGCTTGTGTCTGCTGGGTTGTTGTTTCTTCTACAGCAGATGAAAATATTTCTGTTGTTGATGAAGTGATTTCTGATGTTCTCTGTCCTTCTGTTGCAGTAGACGGTGAAGATGGAGAGGTACCTGTTGTGTAAAGAGTGGTTTGCACCATTGATCCACTTTCACTTGTAGATGATTCTAATGTGGATGAAGCTGGAGAGGTACTTTTCGAGGAAGATGTAGTTTCCAGTGTTGAACTTCTTTCGCTTGTAGATGATTCAAATGTGGTAGTGGTCTTAGCAGACATATCTGTTGTAAATGTTGATTGAGCTGTCGTTGTAGGTTCTGTTTCTATTGTAGAAGTAAACAGAGTGGTTTGTGTCTGCTGGCTTGTGGTTTGCTCTAAAGTGGATGAAGATATTTCTGGTGTAGATGAAATCAATTCTGATGTACTTTGTCCTTCTGTCGTTGTAGATGGTGAAGCTGGAGAGGTACCTATCGAGGAAGATGTAGTTTCCATTGTTGAACTTCTTTTACTTGTAGATAATTCAAATGTGGTAGTGGTCATAGTGGACATATCTGTTGTAAATGTTGATTGAGCTGTCGTTGTAGGGTCTGTTTCTGTGGTAGAAGTAAACAGAGAAGTTTGTGTTTGCTGGCTTGTTGTTTGCTCTGTACTAGAAGTAGGCATTTCTGTTGTTGATGAAATTAATTCTGATGTATTTTGTCCTTCTGTCGTAGTAGACAATGAAGATGGAAAGGTACTTGTTGTGGATAACATAGTTTCCGCTGTTGGTCCACTTTCACTTGTAGATGATTGTAATGAGGACATACTCGTAGGTGACATAGCTGTTGTAAATGTTGATTGAGCTGTCGTTGTAGGTTCTGTTTCTAAGGTAGAAATAAACAGAGTGGTTTGTGTCTGCTGGCTTGTGGTTTGCTCTACAGTGGATGAAGATATTTCTGTTTCTGATGAAGTTAATTCTGATGTACTTTGTCCTTCTGTTGAAGTAGATGGTGAAAAAGGAGAGGTACCTATTGTGTAAAGAGTGCTTTGCACCGTTGATCCACTTTTACTTGTAGATGATTCTAATGTGGACAAAGCTGGAGAGGTACCTATCGAGGAAGATGCAGTTTCCAGTGTTGAACTTCTTTCACTTGTAGATGATTCAAATGTGGTAGTGGTCATAGCGGACATATCTGTTGTAAATGTTGATTGAGTTGTAGTTGTAGGTTCTGTTCCTGTAGTAGAAGTAAACAGAGAGGTTTGTGTTTGCTGGTTTGTTGTTAGCTCTGCACTAGAAGTAGGCATTTCTGTTGTTGATGAAATTAATTCTGATGTACTTTGTCCTTCTGTTGAAGTAGATGGTGAAAAAGAAGAGGTACCTGTTGTGTAAAGAGTGGTTTGCACCGTTGATCCACTTTCACTTGTAGATGATTCTAATGTGGACGAAGCTGGAGAGGTACCTATCGAGGAAGATGTAGTTTCCAGTGTTGAACTTCTTTCACTTGTAGATGATTCAAATGTGGTAGTGCTCATAGTGGACATATCTGTTGTAAATGTTGATTGATCTGTCATTGTAGGTTCTGTTTCTGTGGTAGAAGTAAACACAGAGGTTTGTGTTTGCTGGCTTGTTGTTTGCTCTGCACTAGAAGTAGGCATTTCTGCTGTTGATGAAATTAATTCTGATGTACTTTGTCTGTCTGTTGCAGTAGATGGTGAAGATGGAGAGGTACCTATCGAGGAAGATGTAGTTTCCAGTGTTGAACTTCTTTCACTTGTAGATGATTCAAATGTGGTAGTGCTCATAGCGGACATATCTGTTGTAAATGTTGATTGAGCTGTCGATGTATGTTCTGTTTCCGTGGTAGAAGTAAACAGAGAGGTTTGTGTTTGCTGGCTTGTTGTTATCTCTGCACTAGAAGTAGGCATTTCTGCTGTTGATGAAATTAATTATTTTAGGTTATCAACAAAAAAAAAAATTCACACATAACACAACATAGCATCCAAAATATAACAAAACAAAACAATAGACACATACTCAACATCTCAAGGTCCAATCAAAAGGGAGGGGGAGAGGGAAGGACAGCAAGAACACAAAAGTCACTCCTTTATACAATCACGTATATCCAACAAAAAACACTGCCAAGCATCAATGGTCGAAGGCCTGGCCCCACCAACTCGCGCCGTTGCACATTCACACGTCACTATTTGCAGGAGGCTACGGATCCAATATGTTTTTCTACACATATGTGGTGTAAACCAGTTCTGTATTATTGTCTTCTTTGCAGCTGTAAAACCAGCAAACAACATTCTCTTTTGCATCGAACTAATACAGAGACCAGAATCATCATTAAGAAGACACAAACTTGGGTTAACAGACCAATCAATTTGCAGTAATGATGACAAAACCAGGTTTACATGTGTCCATAGACTGATGACGACAGGACATTCCCAAAACATATGCAGAAAAGTGCCTGATGATGTAGTGTTACATATATGGCAGTTCAAATTTGACTGTAGTTTCATTTTAAATCTTTTGTAAGGAGTTATGTATGCTCTATGAATTACTTTGAAGTGAATAAGACGATGAGCCAGATTTTTAGATGTTAAACTGAGATTAGACCATACTCTCTCCCAGTCGACAGACAAATTAAGGTCAGATAATTCCCTATTCCAAATAGTTTTAATAGAAAGAGGTTTTGTAATGCAATCAATCATTTTATTATGTATTAAGGAAACAGATGGCCGACCAGCAGATGGTGCAATCCAGTCCCGCATAGGATGAGAGGAAATAGAAGATGCCCACGGAACACCATACGCTTTGAGAGCAGAAAGTAATTGAAGAAAGACAAAATATGCGGATGCTGGTAGACAAAATTTGGTTCTTAATGTCTGAAATGAACAGAGGCCCTGGTTATCACCACACGTGTTTACACCTAAAGAAGACCAAGATGGTTGGACACATCTGTTTTCCAGATTTTAATAGAGTTAGCTACAACCGGACCAAATTTATAATTATCCCCTTTTTTCCTGTGCCAGTAAATAAAATATCCTGAAGTCTATTTGGTTTAACCTTGTCAGCTTCAATCACCCTCCATGAAACTGTAGATTGAGGATCAACCCAATTATGAAGAGCCTTAAGCTGGAACGACCAATAATATAATTCAAAATTTGGTACAGCCAGTCCTCCTGCGCTATTAGGATGTTGTAATGTGGTTAGTTTAATTCTGGGACATTTATCATTCCATATAAACTTAGAAATTATGGAGTTGATCTCCTTAAAGTAACCTGGAGGGGGAGAAAGTGGTAGCATAGAGAATAAAAATTAAATCGAGGTAACAAATTCATCTTAACAGTGGAGATTCTTCCTTGGAGAGAGACTTTAAGATTCTTCCATCTTTGAATGTCATTTTTAACCTTAACTAAAATGTTATTCAAATTGTCTCTGGCAATCTTATGAATGATTTTATATATGGTAATGCCCAAATAGATGAAAGATTCCTTAATAGGTATTAGGGATGCATCGATCCGATACTCAGGATCGGTATCGGCTCCGATCCGGTGATTTTCCACGGATCGGGTATCGGAGAGACGAGACCGATCCAAATCCGATATTGTGTGTATAATATTCTGTGTTATTGTTAAGACCCAGGAAAGCACAAAAGCATTATAAAGCACCATAAAGTCAAAGTCCAAGTGTTCTGAAGCCGTTCCATAGTTTAATGTGAGGTACAGATGAATATTTAAGTGCTTTGAACTCCGGAGCTGCGCGCTGTGACTCCATGCTGCTTCAAGCGCATCACTCTGCGCACGGGATGCGCATAAGTGCTTTGTACCGCTCTCTATTGGAGCTTTTCGTATTATAATACTTTTGCGCAATGAAATATTATTTATAGCGTTTCTTGTACTGTCCTATAAAGGCTATTAATAATCTAATGTATAGCACAGTAATGGAGGCAGCAACATATGATAGATAGGACTCCTCTATCATATGTTGCTGCCTTCATTACTGTGCTATATATTTAAAAGAAATGTCTTTTAATTTTGTAGTTTATATTTATAAATAAATACATTTACTTGTTTTCATTAATGTATTTTACAACAATGCAAAGAGCAATGTGTAACATTTTACCAGATTTAGTCCTTCGCATATTCACTTTTATTTGTTCCCCACTAAATAATGTTATTTCACTAAATGTTTAGATTTTATAAAATTGTGCACTCATGATTTTTCTAGAATAACTTTTGCTGCTAAATTATCCACTAACCTAGTTTATAATAGTATTTTTGTCATAGATTATGAATGGGCCTGTTTACACCTGGTCATTTCATGTGTTTTCTCTGATCGGATACCTATCTGATTTGTTAAAACATTTCCATTTACACTTGGCCACATAAATCTTCACAAAATGGATATACAGTAAATCCGATCTTCAATTCCCGCGCTGTATATAAATTTAACGAAGTTCACGTCAATGAAATCAAAAGCACTGCATTTTATTAATTATCAGCTTATTTCCAGATCAAAGACCGCAATATGAGAGCGTGCGGCATCAGCACTGGAAAGATAAGCTTGTCTTATACTTTTAATGAAGATGATTGTATGTTGAGCGTCTAAATGTGGTAGTGGTCATAGCAGACATATCTGTTGTAAATGTTGATGGAGCTGTTGTTGTAGGTTCTGTTTCTGTGGTAGAAGTAAACACAGAGGTTTGTGTTTGCTGGCTTGTTGTTTGCTCTGCACTAGAAGTAGGCATTTCTGCTGTAGATGAAATTAATTCTTATGTACTTTGTCCTTCTGTCATAGTAGACAATAAAGATGGAGAGGTACTTGTTGTGGATAACATAGTTTCCGCTGTTGGTCCACTTTCACTTGTAGATGATTGTAATGTGGACAAACTCGTAGGTGACATAGCTGTTGTAAATGCTGATTGAGCTGTCATTGTAGATTCTGTTTCTATGGTGGAGGTAAACAGAGTGGTTTGTGTCTGCTGGCTTGTGGTTTTCTCTACAGTGGATGAAGATATTTTAAGCACATTAAGCGGAGCTAATGCGCAAATGACAATCTCATTGGCCGGCGCTCACCTATTATCATCCCTGTTTTGATTTCAGCAAATCAATTTGAGCGAACGCAGACAACGTGATTAATATTCATGAAGCCAGCAGCTCATTAATCCTTAGGGTGTTTTATATTGTTATTAGTAGTAGAATTCATAGTAGTTTTATCTTATATTTTTCCCCCCTTTTTTATAGAAACACTAAATGACAAACACTATCTTAAGCACCACCAACAGTCCTAAGTTCAGTCAACATGACAAATATGCATTCATACTTGGCTATTCTAATTACTAAAGTTCTATCATCATATAATGCTAAATTATCATAATGTCATATTATAATACTTGACTGACTGATGCTAAGTGTCAGTAGATAAATATTGTAGATTAATGTACAATGTTTTATAATAATAATTTATTCTATTTAGTGTCCATTTCATTCATTGATTTAACATATTTAATATTGGGGGCATCCAAGTTATTTGACATATTTTAACATTTAAAAAAAAAAAAACTTAACGCAGTAGTTACTTTCCCTGGTAATTAGTTACGTTTATAATGATGTAACTCAGTTACTAACTCAGTTACTATTTTTGAGAAGTAACTAGTAACTATAACTAATTACTTTTTTAAAGTAACGTGCCCAACACTGGTCATAACAGACATATCTGTTGTAAATATTGATGGAGCTGTCATTGTAGGTTCTGTTTTTGTGGTAGAAGTAAACACAGAGGTTTGTGTTTGCTGGCTTGTTGTTTGCTCTGCACTAGAAGTAGGCATTTCTGTTGTTGATGAAATTAATTCTGATGTACTTTGTCCTTCTGTCATAGTAGACAATGAAGAAGGAGAGGTACTTGTTGTGGATATCACAGTTTCCGCAGTTGATCCACTTTCACTTGTAGATGATTTTAATGTGGACATACTCGTAGGTGACATAGCTGTTGTAAATGTTGATTGAGCTGTCATTGTAGGGTCTGTTTCTGTGGTTGAAGTAAACAGAGAAGTTTGTGTTTGCTGGCTTGTTGTTTGCTCTGCACTAGAAGTAGGCATTTCTGTTGTTGATGAAATTAATTCTGATGTACTTTGTCCTTCTGTCGTAGAGGACAATGAAGATCGAGAGGTACTTGTTGTGGATATCACAGTTTCTGCAGTTGATCCACTTTCACTTGTAGATGATTGTAATGTGGACAAACTCATAGGTGACATAGCTGTTGTAAATGCTGATTTAGCTGTCATTGTAGGTTCTGTTTCTATGTGTGGCGGAAGGAGCAAACGACAAGACACAGTGGGTGTGGCGTCAGGCCTCGGAGAGGCTTTTATTCAACAGAAATAATAAAATAAAGTGTCCAAAGGGGATGAAGTGTCCAAAATAAACAGGGGATCTGGTGTCCTCGTCGTGCTGAGCGGGTTGTGAAGGAGGGGCAGTGTTCTGGAAGGAAGGGTCCAGGTAAGGGGCGGAGTCCGGTGGCCGCACGCGCTCCCCCTTGGGTCCGGGGTGCAAGGGCGGCGGCTTCTATCAGCGGCTTCGTCCTCCTTTGGGCCCGCGGCGCTTCCAGGGGTACGGCCCGGCATCCTGGCCCGTCAGCCGTCTCGCGGGTGCGGTCCTCCGCGCTCAACGCTCCCTTCCTGGACCCACGAGGACACCAGCGTGCATGCACGGGGAAGAGACCGGTCTCCAGAGGAGAGGCGCACTCAGCATATAACAGCGGCGGTGATGAGGCTCCATTCACTTCAGGTGTGTGCCTCATCACACGCCGCCAGACCTGGCTGTTTCAGCGCCCCTCCTCTCTCACACACCCACTCCCGTCGGGAGCCTGGTGAAGGGCGGCGATTTAAGGGACGGGGAGATGCTGATAATTAGGGGGGAGGCAGCCGACTCGTCACACTATGGTAGAATTAAACAGAGTGGTTTGTGTATGCTGGCTTGTGGTTTGCTCTACAGTGGATGAAGATATTTCTGCTTTTGATTAAGTTAATTCTAATGTACTTTGTCCTTCTGTTGAAGTAGATGGTGAAAAAGGAGAGGTACCTGTTGTGTAAAGAGTAGATTGCACTGTTGAACCACTTTCACTTGTAGATGATTCTAATGTGGATGAAGCTGGAGAGGTACCTATCGAGGAAGATGTAGTCTCCAGTGTTGAACTTCTTTCACTTGTAGATGATTCAAATGTGGTAGTGGTCATAGCGGACATATCTGTTGTAAATGTTGATTGAGCTATAGTTGTAGGTTCTGTTTCTGTGGTAGAAGTAAACAGAGAGGTTTGTGTTTGCTGGCTTGTTGTTAGCACTGCACTAGAAGTAGGCATTTCTGTTGTTGATGAAATCAATTCTGATGTACTTTGTCCATCTGTTGCAGTAGACGGTGAAGATGGAGAGGTACTTGTTGTGGATAACATAGTTTCCTCTGTTGATCCACTTTCACTTGTAGATGATTGTAATGTGGACAAACTCGTAGGTGCCAGCTGTTGTAAATGCTGATTGAGCTGTCAATGTAGATTCTGTTTCTATGGTGGAGGTAAACAGAGTGGTTTGTGTCTGCTGGCTTGTGTTTTTCTCTACAGTGGATGAAGATATTTCTGTTTCTGATGAAGTTAATTCTGATGTACTTTGTCCTTCTGTCGTCATAGATTGTGAAGATGGAGAGGTACCTGTTGTGTAAAGAGTAGTTTGCACCATTGATCCACTTTCACTTGTAGATGATTCTAACGTGGACGTGCTCGTTGGGGACATAGCTGTTGTAAATGTTGATTGATCTATCGTTGTAGGTTCTGTCTCTGTAGTAGAAGTAAACAGAGAAGTTTGTGTCTCCTGGGTTGTTGTTTGCTCTGCACTTGAAGTAGGCATTTCTGTTGTTGATGAAATCAATTCTGATGTACTTTGTCCTTCTTCCGTTGTAGATGGTGAAGATGGAGAGGTACCTATCGAGGAAGATGTAGTTTCCAGTGTTGAACTTCTTTCACTTGTACATGATTCAAATGTGGTACTGCTCATAGCGGACATATCTGTTGTAAATGTTGATTGAGCTGTCGTTGTAGGTTCTGTTTCTCTAGTAGAAGTAAACAGAGAAGTTTGTGTCTCCTGGGTTGTTGTTTGCTCTGCACTTGAAGTAGGCATTTCTGTTGTTGATGAAATAAATTCTGATGTACTTTGTCCTTCTTCCGTCGTAGATGGTGAAGATGGAGAGGTACCTATCGAGGAAGATGTAGTTTCCAGTGTTGAACTTCTTTCACTTGTAGATGATTCAAATGTGGTAGTGCTCATAGCGGACATATCTGTTGTAAATGTTGATTGAGCTGTCGTTGTAGGTTCTGTTTCTCTAGTAGAAGTAAACAGAGGGGTTTGTGTTTGCTGGCTTGTTGTTAGCTCTGCACTAGAAGTAGGCATTTCTGTTGTTGATGAAATCAATTCTGATGTATTTTGTCCGTCTGTTGCAGTAGATGGTGAAGATGGAGAGGTACCTATCGAGGAAGATGTAGTTTCCAGTGTTGAACTTCTTTCACTTGTAGATGATTAAAATGTGGTAGTGGTCATAACAGACATAGCTGTTGTAAATGTTGATTGAGCTGTCGTTGTAGGGTCTGTTTCTGTGGTTGAAGTAAACAGAGAAGTTTGTGTTTGTTATTTGCTCTGCACTAGAAGTAGGCATTTCTGTTGTTGATTAAATTAATTCTGATGTACTTTGTCCTTCTGTCGTAGAAGACAATGAAGATGGAGAGGTACTTGTTGTGGATATCACAGTTTCTGCAGTTGATCCACTTTCACTTGTAGATGATTGTAATGTGGACAAACTCGTAGGTGACATAGCTGTTGTAAATGCTGATTTAGCTGTCATTGTAGGTTCTGTTTCTCTAGTAGAAGTAAACAGAGAGGTTTGTGTTTGCTGGCTTGTTGTTAGCTCTGCACTAGAAGTAGGCATTTCTGTTGTTGATTAAATTAATTCTGATGTACTTTGTCCTTCTGTCGTAGAAGACAATGAAGATGGAGAGGTACTTGTTGTGGATATCACAGTTTCTGCAGTTGATCCACTTTCACTTGTAGATGATTGTAATGTGGACAAACTCGTAGGTTACATAGCTGTTGTAAATGCTGATTTAGCTGTCATTGTAGGTTCTGTTTCTGTGGTAGAATTAAACAGAGTGGTTTGTGTCTGCTGGCTTGTGGTTTGCTCTACAGTGGATGAAGATATTTCTGTTTTTGTACTTTGTCCTTCTGTTGAAGTAGATGGTGAAAAAGGAGAGGTACCTGTTGTGTAAATAGTGGTTTGCACCGTTTATCCACTTTCACTTGTAGATGATTCTAATGTGGACGAAGCTGGAGAGATACCTATCGAGGAAGATATAGTTTCCAGTGTTGAACTTCTTTCACTTGTAGATGATTCTAATGTGGTCGTGCTCATAGGTGTCACAGCTCTTGTAAATGTTGATTGTGCTATCGTTGTAGATTCTGATTCTGTGGTAGAAGGAAGCTGAGTGGTTTGTGTCTGCTGGCTTGTTTGTTCTACACTAGATGAAGACATTCCTGTTATAGATGAAGCGATTTCTGATGTACTTTGTCCTTCGGTCTCAGCCGATTGTGGTACAAGAGATGAAGTTGTACCTGTTGTGGACAATGTAGCTTCCAGTGTTGAACCACTTTCACTAGTAGATGATGGGAATGAGGTCATGCTAATGAATTCTGATTCTGTGGTTGAAAGGAGCTGAGAGGTTTGTGTCTGTTGGCTTGTTCGTTCAAAACTAGATGAAGACATTTCTATTGTAGATGAAGTGAATTCTGATGTATTTTCTTCAGTCAGAGGTGACGGTGGTGCTGATGATGCAGGTGTACCTGTAGTGGACAATGTAGCTTCTGCTGTTGAACCACTTTCAAATGTAGATGATTCTAATGTGGTCTTGCTCATAGGTGTTACAGCTGTTGTAAATGTTGATTGTGCTATCGTTGTAGATTCTGATTCTGTGGTAGATGGAAACAGTGATTTGTGTCTGCTGGCTTGTTCTAGATTAGGTGTATTTATCTCTGTTGAAGTTAATTTTGACATTATCTGTCCTTTTCTTGTAGAGAATTGTGAAGATGGAGAGTTGGCTAAAGTAAAAAAGAGTAATAAGTAAGTTTTTTGGACATGATTTTCTATATTATTTGAAGGTATTTTGTTAGTGTATGAAATAAAGTCTGACATGCTAATGTTGATATTGCATTTTCAGACTTTTATATTTTGGTTAAAGTGGGAATCAGTTTTGAAGTTTTTTTTTATTGTACTATTTTATAATATCTTTTAAGTTTTAAATTTGACTTTAATATTTTTTTCTTTATTTACTTTTTTTTGTCTTGCAGGGAGTCTTTACATGTTTTCCATCACTTGTATTTCATAATCTTAAAATATTATTATTTTATTTTTTTGTATCAACATTAGTATTTGTACACATATACAAAAATTAACATTTTAGAGCTTTGTCAGTATGTATATTTATCACACACCACTGTTAGTGTATTTATATCATAAATGTTATGAATATAACATCAGTCTTTGTGTACTAGTTTAACAGCATCCAACTTGATTAAATTACAAATTGACTACTCTTATGCACTAGCATAGCCAGAAATGTTTAAGTGGGTGGGCCTACATAAAACTGGGTGGGCCAAGTGTGTAGCATATGAAAACTGCATGTCAAATTGCCAACAAAAAAAATACAGCACCAAGGTTCATTACACAGTACTTCTAAAGCATGCATTAACATTAGTAATTTGTTATGTTAATGTTCATTTCAAAATTTAGGACATTATTAAAATTAAAAGTTGTATCTGTTAACATTTGCCTGAGCTGGTTAACAAAGACGAATAAACACGGTAACAAATGTATTTCTAATGTTAGTTAATGCATTAACTAACATTAACTAAAGGAAGTTTATTAAAAAGCATTACCTCAGTGTGAAACGGGGCTTCGCTGATGATTTCATAATCAAACGTCTCTGTCAGTTCACGCACATCGAGGACCGCAGAAATGTGCGCAGCTGCAAATTATGCCGTTTGTTGTGGTGAAGTTTATGTGTTTCTTTCCACAAAGGACGTATCTTTTTAACGGATAAACACTGTACCTATGCTAATATGATGCTTCAAACATGCTTGGTTCAGAAGTTTCCGATCGATAAATCCAGCACCCGCAGGTGGTCTGGCGGGTTTCATTTGTAGATGGTCCGGATTTATTTCTATGACTTTTACTTTTTAAAGAATTGATCTGATTTATATTTGCTTAACTCCACTATTTTCACATTTAACTTCACAAACGCACACATTTTACTATTATATCCTTACGTCGTAAACATAACATTGTGGGTGGGACTAACAGAAACGGACAAATCATCATTTTGACCAGCGTGATGCACCTATAGGAAGAGGGAAAACTAAGAAATGACCTGTAATTGACCATGAAAACAAGCTTAATATTTTTTTAATAAATATATAAAGTTACAGTGAAATAAGACGTTTATTAGTATCCTTTAATAAATTACATCCATTTGGAAAATTACCAACTTCTCATTGGGTGGGCCACAGATGAAAGCTCACCCGTAGCTACGCGACTGCTCTTATGTCAAAGATGTTTGACGTAAGGCAATTTGACAAATGGCAATTTGTAAGTCAGAGACCTGGGAGAATTGGTTAAGATTGTGAAGTACCGGAATATGTTTTTTTTAAACACACATGCCATATGCTATACAGTATAATACAAGTTGACAAGGTAATTAATTATGTTCTTTTATATATCATTCTGTTGTTCAGTCAACTACAGGTGCATCTCAATAAATTAGAATGTCATGAAAAAGTTATTTTTTTCTTGTAACTTATTTCAAAAAGTGAAACTTTCATATATTTTAGATTCAGTACATGTAAAGTAAAACATTTAAAATTAAAATTTAAACATCCCAACAGTATAAATTCCGGGTATCTTTTGTTCTTTGAAACTACATTAATGGGGAACACTGCTGACTTGGCAATGGTCTAGAAGACGAACATTGACGCCCTCCATAAAGAGGGTAAGTCACAGAGGGTCATTACTGAAAGGTGTGGCTGTTTACAGAGTGCTGTATCAAAGCATATTAAATGCAAAGTTGACTGGAAGGAAGAATTTGGGTAGGAAAAGGTGCACAAGCAACAGGGATGACCGCAAGCTTGAGAATACAGTCAAGCAAAGCTGATTCAAACACTTGGGAGAGCTTCACAAGGAGTGGACTGAAGCTGGAGTCAGTGCATCAAGAGTCACCACGCTCAGACGTCTTCAGGAAAAGGGCTACCAAGCCACTTCTGAACCAGAGACAATGTCAGAAGCATCTTACCTGGGCTGTGGAGAAAAAGAACTGGACTGTTGCTCAGTGGTCCAAAGTCCTCTTTTCAGATGAAAGTAAATTTTGCATTTCATTTGGAAATCAAGGTCCCAGAGTCTGGAGGAAGAGTGGAGAGGCACAGAATCCATGTTGCTTGAAGTCCAGTGTGATGTTTCCACCGTCAGTGACGATTTGGGTTGCCATGTCATCTGCTGGTGTTGGTCCACTGTGTTTTCTGAAGTCCACAGTCAACACAGCCATCTACCAGGAAATTTTAGAGCACTTCATGCTTCGTTCTGCTGACAAGCTTTATGGAGATGCTGATTTCATTTTCCAGCAGGACTTTGCACCTGCCCACACTGCCAAAGGTACCAAAAGCTGGTTCAATGATCATGTGTTACTGTGCTTGATTGGCCAGCAAACTCGCCTGACCTGAACCCCAGAATCTATGGGGTATTGTCAAGAGGAAGATGAGAGACACCAGACCCGACAATGCAGATGAGCTGAAGGCCACTGTCAAAGAAACCTGGGCTTCCATACCACCTCAGCAGTGCCACAAACTGATCACCTCCATGCCACGCCAAATTGAGGCAGTAATTAAAGCAAAAGGAGCCCCTACCAAGTATTGAGTACATATACAGTAAATGAACATACTTTCCAGAAGGCAACAATTCACTAAAAATGTTTTTTTTTTAATTGGTCTTATGAAGTATTCTAATTTGTTGAGATAGTGAATTGGTGGGTTTTTGTTAAATGTGAGCCTAAATCATCACAATTAAAAGAACCAAAGACTTAAACTACTTCAGTCTGTGTGCATTGAATTTATTTAATACACAAGTTTCACAATTTGAGTTGAATTACTGAAATAAATGAACTTTTCCACGACATTCTAATTTATGCAGATTTGTTTTTACTGCAGTTATTTAACTGTCTTTCTATCTTTTTCACCAGCCATTCAAATTATTTTCTTTTTAACAAAATGCCAACATATTTATTTTTTAATTAATCAATTTAGTTTAAAACTAAATAATGAAAGGCTTTTGAAACTTACCTGAACTTACTCCAGGTCTCATAACTGTGAAATATACGAGCAGGATTGAGGCCACAAAGTGTGTTTTTCTCCAGAAATACATGTTGAGATCACTTCCGTGAGATGGTTCTTTATTTAAAATGATTAAATATTTATAAAATATATCTTTCGCTCTCTCCAGAACAATTTGTATGAAGATAGTCAGCCAAAGGAACCTGCCATCAGTGTTTCTCCTCTGTTAAATTTCAACATCATCCTGATGATGAAGATGTGTGCGTGTTCCCTGCAAACAATAAATGTCATCAGGTATGGGCACTTTTGCATAAAAAAAGTTAAGTTCACGCCTTGAGTAAACCACACTGATTGGGAGTGTGTGTGGTTTTGAAATGCCCGAACAGTTATTTGACTTTCACCTGTTACACCCTTTCCTAGAAATTCTCAGTATGACATACTTATCAGTATGCAATAAATCCAAGAAAAAAAAAAAAAAAAAAACTTTCTCCTTTTCATTTGTGTGTCTTCTGAAAATGTGTATTTGTTCTCATTTGTACTTGTTCCCCTTTATAGATATTGAAAAACAAGAGGAATAGCTAAAACAATTATCAAGATTGTGTATGTACAATAAAATATCAAATTCAGTGCCTATTCCAGTTCATTCATTGCAATTAAATTTAAAACAAAATGTTTTAAAGAGTGAATAATACCTTTTAATCCCTAGTTTATTACTCCAAACAGAGCCAAAGATTACCTGAAAGTTCTTAGATCCAACTCAGTTGTTTCCAAAATCTAAACTGGCAGGAGATAAAGTGCATTGTAATCTGTGTTTTGCGTTGATGCCTTATTTATATTAAAGTTTTGTTATTGCCTAATAGATGACGAAGTGAAAAATGGCAGTTTCACACTATCATGTTACATTCTTCTGAAACTCAGGAGTTTAACAGGTAAACTAGGTCCAGAAGCTAGTTCGCACATGTCACAATACAGGAAAAACACAGATATGTTGCTATGAGGTTGCTAGGCTATGCATAGATATGGCTTGGTTTACTCCTTCAGTGTAAGTCTATCAGATTTTTCCACCTGTTTTATCGTCTGCCAAAAAAAAAAGTCATAAATCTGTTTGCTTAGTAAAGTAACAGCACACCTCTTGTCAACAAACCACATGATTTGAGAGATCATTCATGTCCATCACACAAACAATGCAGGACGCGTTGTGGGCTGACATTTAATACTTGGGGTTTCTTTTGTTCTAGTGAGTCTATAAATAGTGACTTTGTGTTAATTAATATTATATGGCAACCACAGGAAAACAATGACTCTAGGTGTAGAATATGTTCTTGACCTAAGGTAATTTTTTCCGCACCTGTTTGCCATCTCCAAAATGTTTTTTTTTTTTAAGTCATAGAGCATATCCTTAGTCATATGCATTTCATAAAACCGAAGGGCACTTCCATGGAAATGTCAAGCATACCATGGAAATAAATATCTCATAAAACTGCACTGCATTAGAGTGCTATACCTGATTTTTTAAAGGAAATTGCATCATTAATCCACCACACACAAGGTGTGCTCCAAAAAGCATTAAAGGATTGATTTTTTTTTTATTTCAGTTCATTTTATCATTAAGAATTTTCAAGAAAGACATGATGTCTGAGCTGGTTTTAGATATATTAGTGGTTAGCTGAGAAGCAATCCAGTCTGAGAAACCAGCTAAGACCAGCTTGGGGTTTGAGAGCTTGTTTTTGTTTTCCCAGCATGGTATACACTACCCTTTTCATTATTCCAGTAATTGCTTTGAAACACTAAACTGTGCCAAGCAAAGCTCAGACCTGAACACCTTTGGGATGGATTGTAACAGTGAGAATGACTGATGCTCTTGTGTACGTTTTGGCACTAAGCTCATTTTTGTTGTATGTAAAACTCAGCAAAAAATGTTGAAAATGCACAATAAACCTGTTTTTAATGTCTTCTTTTGTAACAGGCTTTTATGAAGCATCATAAAAATGTTATGCAAGTCTGTTACACCTCAAAAATGCTGTCTGAATGCACAGTGCAAGCCTAAAAGTGAGCAACACCTTCACTTTTGACAAAACTAAACAAACTATGCTTTACCATAGATGGTTTTGAAGTCATATACTAGGCCTTTTCATAGTTTGATACACTAGTATTTATTACTTTTAAGATAATTTCATATGAAGTCAAGCATTGCATGTATCTTCCAATAATTCCAGGACAAAACCTTATTTTGAAAGTGCGATTTATTTCATTTGTAAATTGCATCCGTGTTGCTGATGAGTTGAGAACTGTTAGGACTTTAAAACTTAATATTTACAAAATATTTATATTTAAGACGGCAGCAATGAGTAACAAAATTTTGTATAAATATTGAGTAATCCAAACTTTACATAAATGATGAAAAAAAAAAAACCTTGAGTTGACATAGGTAAGTCTGATTCTTGTTTCCTTGTTCCATGTGGACATGTATGCAGTGTTTTTAAGGTGTGGATTGACCCGTTTTGTGTTAATGTTTCTTGCTTTTTATTGATAATCAAATCACCAAAGAGTAAGCCAACATATTTAAAGTTTTTTATTATTATTTTGATTTATCTTTATATATGCATCATTTTAGTTTAGGTTTAAGTAATTTTGCTATGTGCTTTTGTAATTTGTAATGTTTTTTTTATTTTTTTCTACTTTATTTTTCAGATTTAGTCTTAGAAATGTGAGTACTTTTATTTTTTTTAAGTTTTATAGAGAGAGAGAGAGAGAAAACTTTGAGAATGTTTTACAAGAAAATACTATTTTAATCAGAATACACAGCCCATCCATAAAACCTTCAGATACACATTGATAAATTTAATTAGGCTTTACATAACTTTTCCAACCCTCATAAGATTTTAAAATACTTGTGCAGCAGATTAACTACATTTATATTGAATTGAAACTTCATAGTCCGAACAGCATGTTCTAATTCACATACATATGTAATTTAAAAATATTGCATTTTTAAAAAAATTAAAATTGATCAATCAAAAGAATGAGCAGACTACTTCAGATGACTTCTAAACATCTATAAAGCATTTGCATGGCTCATAAAGCTCATATTTATTACCTGCATATTTCACAAGCTGACCTCAGAAAGAGTTTGAGCCCTCTGATAAATATTACATTTATTTAATACCAGTAAATGGCTGTATACAGTTAGATACATCAGTATGTTGCTTGCTGTAAAGGAGTTACACAATTGTGTAACATTTATAGGTTCTGATCACATGACCTGAAATTAAATAAGGAAGACTCTTCATTTCAACTCTTGTGTAGGTTACTCAGGCAAGAACATTTATTAATTTCTTTTGTTACCCAATCCCTAGTTCTCAGTGACAAATAGATCCAGATAAAGTGTGTTTACAACAGATTAATGATTATAAAATTCACTTTCAGTGTCTGCATCCCCTTATTCATCTTTTAAACTGTGCTCTATTGTATTGGGTTATAAGGAAATTTTAATCAAGCAGCGTCTGAATATCTGGAGTTTCAACCTGTGCTGAGGCTTATTGTAAAAACACTCTTATAATATTACCAAAAACATATCTGTGTAATACAGAAGTACAATGTCACATTACCACTACTGAGATGCATAGAAATCATGAACACCTTATTTTGCATTTACAGTGCCTCCTTCTGCTCCACTTGTTCTTGACTGTCCGTTTTAACTTCTTCTGTCAAAGCTGCTTTCGGTCTCCGCTCCGCTTCTGTTATTGTCATTGGATGCAGCGGGAAAAATCCAGCCAATCCTACACAAGAGAAAACAAGGATAAAATGTGCAACTTGTCTCTTTCTGTAATCATCACTAAACATTGTTGTTATTAAAGGAAATGATGAGTGAGAAATCACATTCCTTAGGTTGATGCTCACCTAGAAGTTTGGCCACTGGTTTTGTCGTATGAGCCCCACATGCAATCCAGTACTTGATTCTTTCATAATTGAAGGCGACAAGTTTTTCATTGTGTATGTTTGGGAGAGGGTCATATGAGCCCAGCTGCTCAATATATTTGCTGTCTCTTGCGCGTTTATTATAAGCAGCCACAATGCGGTAGAAGGGTCTGTTAGTGGCACCTCCTAGTGCCAGCCTGATGACCACATGCCCACCATGATATTTTTTGAGCAGGAAAGAAGCTAAGACAAAGACATAATGGATAAACATACGTTTCACACTGGCAATGTTTAATGTCACAAATATGAGGCTTTAATTCAGAAGCAGTAAGACTGATTCTGGAGGCTACATTTTGGATGTCTTTCTTATTTGAAATGCACATTTAAACTTGAGAGGTCAGTTGTTCAAAAAGTTTAATCTGGATCAGAATTATCTGGATTTGTAATCCCATGTTTTGCTATCCAGGATCAGGTAATCCATTTTACTTTTCTTCTGGTTTTTCAAAGCAAAATGTGACTGGATCACAATGATCCAGGTACACACTTTTTCAGATTACTAAATCTGGATTAGTATTGCTCTACGGAGCCTCTAAAGCACTGGTTCTCAAACCTCTCCATTAAGTACCCCCAGCACTGCACATTTTTTTATATCTCCATATATCTGACACACCCACTTCAGGTCTTGCAGTCTCCACTAATGAGCTGATGAGTTGAATCAGGTGTCATAGATGAGGGATACATGCAAAATGTGCAGGGCTGGGGGTAGGGTTGTCACGATACCATAAACATGTCTTACGATACTATACCAGCTGAAGTATCACGATACCATGCAGTATTTTGTTAATTTAAAATTCAATTCTACAAAATTAATCAAAATTTCATAAATAAATCGATGTAAATGAAAACAGACAATATTTTTTCTCTGAATACTTAATGTGAATGAATGACTGGCTATTGTTATCCATGAAATGATCTAAACAAATCTTAGCACTGCACAGAAGCTGCATGAAGTGACATTTAGATGTGCATTTATACATTCAGACTGTATTTATAATTGCATAAATAAAGTTATGAGATTAATGTTTTAAATACTAAATTCTGAATATAGAAATATGTTGGAAAATAATGTAATATGCCTACTTTTAGATGGGAAACTTAAAACGGCCAGCAGGCGGCAGAAGTTCGTGATTGAATCACTGAGTCATTCAAACAATGCTTTCAAAACGGCTGAATCCTTCAGAAGCGAATCAAATGACTGTTTTTATGAATGGTTTAGTGAATCAGTGATTCGCCCAAGACAACGCGGATTTGGATTCGAACACAGAAACGAAACAAAAACAGCACTCTTGCTCGTGTCATATTGCCGAACTGTCAGGAGCATTTTTTGCTCGCATATCTTGAAATTTCCAAGTTAGCAGAATGTATATTAAAACATAAATATATATTTATATATAATGATAAGAACCAAGTGCAAAGCGCTATGTTGATGAATGGAATTGCTTTCGTGATCGCAAAGATGCTTCCAGAAACGAACTAGTTCACCTGTTCTAGAAGTGGTCAAATGAATAAAACTGTGAGAATACTTTCTTGCAAGATATTATGATGTTGAATAAGTGATGCTTGATCTGCTGTTTTTTTTTAAATGACATCAGACAGTCTGAATCAGACCCTTTCTTCTGATAAACTGCAGCATGAACAACGACGTGCAAGTGCAACTTCTCATTACAAACTGAACTGAAGCGTCGGGAAACACCATATACAGCGTATACACAGACTAAACTACACAGACCACAGCAGAAAGACATTTGGCAATCAACTTGTAATGTTTCTGCTGGCATGCATGTTCAAATGAACGTTTTAAACAGTGTTACTGCCGTGCATACTACATATCTTACGGTACTACCTTATGGACGATACTACCGTTTAAAAAATGCGATGGCACCGCGGTTATTTTTAAGCTTTAGTATCGCGATACTACCGTAGTACCGGTGTATCGTGCAACCCTAGCTGGGGGTACTCCAGGACAGGTTTGAGAACCATTGCTCTAAAGCAGGGGTGTCAAACTCAGTTCCTGGAGGGCCGCAGCCCTGCAGAGTTTAGTTCCAACCCTGCTCCAACACACATACCATGTAGTTTTCAAATAAGCCTTAATGACTTGATTAGCTGGACCAGGTGTGTTTAATTAGGATTGCATCTAAACTGTGCAGGGCTGTGACCCTCCAGGAACAGAGTTAAACACCCCTGCTCTAAAGAGACATGGTGATGAAAAAAATAAAAATAAAATATGCCCCCCCCCACCAAAGCTTTTGTATTCCCTTTTTGCATTCCAAGAGTTTTCCAATGTAGTTTTTTTTTCTTCTTCTTTACTGTAGGCTACTTAAAGGCTTAAGAGGTAGCCTAACGTTTACCTAATCTCTCTCTCTCTGTAATGTCTGTGTTTATGTAAATCTAATGTCAGGGTTTCAATGTCATTTTTAAGCTCAAATTTAAGACCTTTTTAAGACCTGCACAAATAGGGCAATGTCTTTAGTACCATATTAAACGGTCAAATTACTGTAAAAAGCATAATTTACAGTTCAGATACAAGTATTCCAAAAAAAAAAGTTTTATAAAATGATAAACTTTACATTTCAGACTTTAAAGCACTCATTTACATTAAAAAGTATTCATTTAAACAATTATTATCAATAAATTATTAATTTAAGTAACAAATTAAGGGTGTGCGACATTGACAAAAAATTATATCTGGGATTTTATCGATAACGATAATTAGACAATATTTTGCTAATTACACACAGAGTGTGTTATTGTGCTGATATCTTCTCTAATTGTGCTGACAGCTGACTCCTGAATTTTGTTGATATTCTTCATAATCTGTGTGGTCAGTTCACAGCAGTGATAGAAATTTATAATTTCCAACAACATCTTTTGAGTCAAATTCTTGCATTTGGGCTTTTACCAAGCAAATTAAATCAGTATCAACAAAATTGATCTTTGCAATGCAGAGAAAACACAGAAGTTGCATCTGAAGTGGCATTTAGATGTATTTACACACTGGTTAATGCAGCTCTGAGGGACATGGAATACTTTAACCTGCAGTTACAAATGCATAAATAATGTTTTGATATTTTAAACATAAAACATTGAAAACTAATGTTTGAAATTATTTTAAAAATGAAAAGATACCTTAAATGTGAAATTAAAACCGCCAGCAGGTGGCAGCAAGTCATTGTTAAGGGAGTCATTGCGATTGAACCGAATCATTTAAACCAGGGGTCTTCTACGTTTTTCAGGGTAAGGACCCCTTAGGCGACAGAGACATGGAGCAGGGACCCCCAATACAAAATGTGTCAAGCAGAGCTACATATAAAGCATACAGCCTTCAATATTAATAGAAACTAATCATATTATGATTAAGATTTAATTATATGTTATACTGTATGTATATTATGTTAAGACAGTAGATCAGAGCTATGCACATTAATATTGTTGCACATGCATCACTGCCTGTATATTACAGTTTAATGTTTTAATTGAGATTTATGCATTAAAAATAACATGTTTAGATAAAAGTCAGATGGGCATTTACATTTATCTGAACTTCAGCTATAAGTTTATTAATTCACATTTTAATTTTAGGCCTACTGTCAAATGGACAAATACATATTTACTTAAACTTTAGCTTCAAGCTTACTAAAACTTAATATTTTATTTTTTACTTTGGGATGGAGCAGCAGCTCCGTGACAAGAGTGAGACATTTAAGATTATTTACAAGGCATTACTTTTACAAATAATTGGAATGGAATTTAAAGTACGTTGATACGAATATTTTTTTTTTGCAATCTTATTAGCCTGCATTTAGATTGTGCGTATCTATTTTGACATGCCATATTTTTGTCCCGTACTAGTATCATGTCTATTGCAGCTTCAGAGTGAATCACGCTTTTAGATGTCACTTCCAAAACTCTGCAGTGTGTAATTGACCGTCGGTCCTCTTAGCAGCATGAAAAACAATACCTTTATTCAAAGGATTAGAGCAAGGCCTATATATAGCCTCAAGAGTACGAAAGGCCGATCACTTTACAATCACTAAAAAGTCGTCACTCATCTCAGTTCGGGATCTCAGAACGTTCCATTAAAATCAATAAAGTTGTCTACACTGCATAATGAATCACTTACTTACGTCGTGTCGTTCTTTGTTAATGAGAGAGGATTCAAGAGAGTGAGCATAACTCATCACCGAACAGAAACTCCGGCATTTTCAGCGGTAAGTGATGAGTGTTTACTAAATCGGCTAATATGTGACCCGTGCTGGCAAAATGAGTCGGAATGAGCAAATTTTCAAAAATGACTGAGCTACAGCCGTTTGAAGGCGATAGAGTCAGCAGCTGATTTTGAGAAAAATCGAGTTGAAGTTTTCTGAAGATTCCAAATAATAATAATTACTATATTATTAATCACAATATAGCTATTTTTTTAACTTTATCTTTGTTATTAAAAATAAGAACAAAGATGCAAATAAACCGTAGTTTAATCAAGAACAGTGAGTGATTCCGTCTTTTCTTTTAATGTTTGATTAACATTGAGACAGATCTATCTTTATACCTATTGTAATGCATGGATCTAATATAATGTTACACATCAGATTTCTGACCAACCATTAACTAAACATTTATGTAAGACATAACAGATTTTTGTGTGAATCTCACCAAGACATATTTTGCAATAATGTAGCCTACTTTATCGGAGATTGCGCGTTCTTCGCAAATGTTAGTCAGCACGTTTGTTTTGTTTTTATCAGCATGGGTTTGAAAATCATATTTCACTGGTTTGGACTCATGTCATCGAGAATTCGATATGAATATTCACAAAGCTGGAATGCTGCACTCTGTAATAGACCTACAACTTGAGAAGCAGCAGCAGTTGTCCAGAAGTAAGCAGAGAAAACGGTACTCCTCTCAGAAAATGTACAAATAAAGATAATTTTAGAATTACTATTTGGAGCATTGGGATTGCTAGAAGAGGGCTTAACTATTTTTTGTGAAAACCTCAAATTCGACCAAAACTGACATTTTTCACTTCTTTTGCCTGTAGCTGAAAATTATTGCACATTCCGACTCATTTTGCCAGCACGGGTCACATATTATAATATCAACTGGGAGTGCTCTTGCTTTCATTTTGTGGTGCTTATATTTAAAATTGACTTTCTGATGTTTTTTACCCATATTTAAATTTTTGTATCAAAAAATTATTTGTGATCAAACATTAATTGGCGGACCCCCTGCAGTGCCGCTGCGGACCCCCGGATGAAGACCGCTGATTTAAACGGTTGATTCATTCAGGAATGAAATGCCGTCATGTTGCTCAGAGATGCAAAACAGCATTATGGCTGTGTTTGGAATGATTTTTGTTGGAGAAATAGAGCAAAAACAGGAAATATGGTGTCTAAAACGTAAGTTTCATTAACTTCTAATAACTTCTTGTTTATTGAACTGTTGTATAAATATCAATCACATTTGTAATCATGCTGACTTTTTGAGAAAAAAACGGCACTCTTTGTGTGATATTAACTATATGAAATGATATAAATACAGTGCCCTCCACTAATATTGGCACCCTTGGTAAATATGACCAAAGGCGGCTGTGAAAATAAATCTGCATTGATATCCAAGATATCCTTTTTATCTTTCATTCAAAAAATTCACAAAATTCCAACCTATCATTGAAGTAAAACAATTGAAAGTGGGGGGAAAATCTCATTGTGAAATAAATGCTTTCACTATTTCATGTTGGCCACAATTATTGGCACCCAATTATTGCAATGTCCTTTTCCCAGGGTAACAGCTCTGAGTTTTCTCCTATAATGCCTGAAGAGTTTGGAGAACACTTGATAAGAGATCAGAGACCATTTCTTCACACAATCTCTCCAGATCCTTCAGATTCACAGCTCCATGTTAGTACTTCTTCTCTTCAGTTCACCTCACTCATTTTCTGTAGGGTTCAGGTCAGAGGACAGAGACAGCAATGGTAAAAGATTCATTTTGTGCTCAGTGACCCATTTTTGTGTTTATTTTGATGTTTGTTTTGGATTGTTGTCCTGGTGGAAGATCCAAACACGGCCCATTATAAGATTTCTAACAGAGGCAGTCAGGTTTTGATTTTTTATCTGTTGGTATTTGATAGAATCCATGATGCCATGCATCTGAACAAGATGTTCAGGACCTCCAGCAGAAAAACAGGCCCACAACATTAAAGATCCAGCAGTATATTTAACCGTGGACATGGGGTACTTTTTTATCCCTGTTTGTACTAAACTCATCTGGTGGGTTTGCTGCCAAAAACTTTTTTTTCAGTTTCATCTGACCATAGAAGCCAGTGCCATTTGAAGTTCAAGTCGTGTCTGACAACTGAATTTGCTGGAGTTTGTTTTTGGATGAGTGAGGACAATTTTTCTTGAAACCCTCCCGAACAACATGTGGTGATTTAGGGGATGTTTGATATATTTTTTTTAGGTTTCCGACCCCAAGACTCAACTAATCTCTACAATTCTCCAGCTGTGATCCTTGGAGAGTCTTTGGCCACTCAAACTCTCCTCCTCACTGTGCATTAGGACGATATAGACACACGTCCTCTTTCAGGCAGATTTTTAACATCTTTAGTTGATTGGAACCTCTTAATTATTACCCTGATGGTGGAAATGGGGATTTTCAATGTTTTAACTCTTTTCTTACAACCACTTTCTATTTTGTGATGCTCAACAATCTTGTTCTTCACATCAGAAATATATTTTTTGGTTTTTCTCATTGTGATGGATGATTAAGGGAATTTGACCTTTGTGTTCCTCATATTTATAATCCTGTGGAACAGAAAGTCATGGCTGGACAATTTCATGCTCCTAGTCACCCTGGTGTGCTAAAAAATGTAAATATGAATGGGAATATACTTCAGAGATATTTTACTCATAAGAATTTCTAGGGGTGCCAATAATTGTGGCCAACATTCATTGGAGAAAAACATTGCGCATGCGCAATGACTAACCTGCTAGACTTTTGCTGCCTTCACGTGCTATCGGAATTATCGTAAATATGAGTTTCCTAATCGGAAATTAGATGTGAACGGCATCTCAAGTCGTATTTACTACTGGGAAATTCTGAAATAATTTTGATACCAGAGTTTCCGAGTTGGGCGTAGGGTTGGGTACCGAAACCCGGTACCAATATGGCACCGGTACCTATGTAACCGGTATGTACTAGAACCGAATCAGAACGCAGATTTCGGTGCCATGCCTGAGCGATCGATTAAAATATTTGTCCTTTGTTTCTCCGAAACGCACGTAAGAAGCATCACAGGCTACAACTACAAATATTTCAGCAAAATGTATATTTTAGTCAGAGTTATTGCGCTCCTATTTCACTGCGCGCCGTCTGTTTGGCGCGCACGGCGGCGCTCGTTCTGAATGAAGTCTGTGACGTTTAGCAGAGAATCGCAAAGAAAAAGCTCACGCACTTCTGACAGCAAAATGTTAATATTTCCATGGCTTTCTAACATTTACAGATGGAGAATATACCTGTGAATTGTAAGTTATGCATTACGGAAAACAGCAAACACATTAAACAGCGTGAGAAGCATCTCTGTCAGCGGCACACGCAGCCTTTCTGTCAGAGCATCTGACAGGGAGAGCGCGAGCCGCTTTAAACTGAAACTATAAACTATAGGCTACTGTATCTTACCAGTTTTTTTTATAGCCCTTCATATAAAGCTTGTCACATGTTTAGAACAAATTGTATTATGCACTTTCTCCGCAGCAGTTCAGTCTGTGTCCTCCCTAGATATTTTATCAGATGCGCTCGTATCAAACTACTGTATATCAATATTAACTGTATTGCTTCATAATAACGTATCGATTATAAAGAATATATAGATATATCGTACAAACTCTATATATACCGCCCAGCCCTGGCTTTAATTAAAATGCCTAAAGCTAAAATTCTCTTGTATTCGCGTTTTTAAACCCGTTTAAACCAACAAAATAGAACATTATAACCTTTTTAGTCCACAACACCAGTTAAATGCTTCCTTTTGTGATCTGATAGCTTCTTGTCACAGAATGAGGCAGAAAATATGTTCCATAGGCTACTAATGCATTGATTAGCAATGGATTTTAAATATACTTAATTATTATTATACCAGACATGGCTTGAATAACACAAACTATATATTGTCATAGTCGAGTGTTTAATGTATTTGTTTTATCATTCAAAACGTTTATATCTTCTGTTTACTCAGTTACAGGAATAGCAATGCCTTTGTCCATATTGGGGATTTCCTGGAGCTTCATTAGTTCCATATTCAGTATGTGTGTGTGTGTGTGTGTGTGTGTATATATATATATATATATATATATATATATATATATATATATATATATATATAACAAGTATCGGTTCAGGCACCGTTTAGGCACCGGCACCGTTTTAAAAGTATCGATTTGGCACCGGTATCGAAAAAAACCCAAACGATACCCAACCCTAGTTGGGCGGGTCATAAACTTTAAACATGGTGAAGGGGACAACCATTGCTGCTGTCAATGCTGTTCTCACAACAACTACATCCCTTTGTCTTGTCGCTAAAGCAGTGTATTTATAGGCTAGATATGAATGATCAATCGAAGCATATTGTATGTTTTATAAGCAGTGAAATAAGTATTTGACCGAAATTCCAGAATTGTCAGCAAACTGCATGTATAGCGCGGTGAATGTTTATATGATTGTCAACCAATGGGATGCAACATTTTATTATTTCCGACATTAAAGCACTTGAATACGACAAGCTAGTAATCACGACTTCATAAGTGGGAAATAGGAAATTTCCAATAGCACATGAAGGCAGCATTAATCATGTAATGTATGCACGCACTAGGTGTTTTGTTTGCTTTTCGCGATATACTTGATAATATCAAATCGCACATTGTTAAAACAACAATTACGATATTATCGCAGACATACATATCGCACACCCCTATACTGTTTCGATTTTTATAATGCATTGTCTTCTTATTGATCCACCAGTTCACATTTAAAGCTCTGCGTGTTTGCAGGGTAAAAACATGGGTCGATTTTTGCATTTGTCTTAACTCTGAACAAAACAACAGTTTTATTGAAAATGGCCTTAAATTTGATAACTAAATTCAAGATATTTTTTTTATAATGCGTGTGTCTATTACATGTTATAAATGTTGTATTTCTTGGACCAGTTTCTAAGTTATGTTCTTTTGTTGCTGAAATCCATTCTGCTGGTATCAGTATAATCCAGTTTATTTATTTTTTTGGGAATAAAAGGTATCCCAAACTTACTAAAAATTTGAAAAACGATTTCAGAATCCTTTGTTTAGCTTTTAAACAGCCCGATTTCAAGATTTGATCCATCTGATAGCTGAGATCTGATCAGATTACTTCTGAACAACTGGCCCGAGATGTTGAGTTGAATCTTGTGTTAAATTAGGGAGCCGTCAAAAATGACTAATACTTAGAATAAATTGCAATAAAAGTACTTACATAAATGGACCATGACTGACAGATACTCTGTTGAAGACAAAAGAGAGTAAGTCAATAGAAAATATTTATAAAACACCCTACATGAGCGAATAAAGTAACGTACATAAAAATATGTCAGTCTTTATGAGAGCATGGAGTAACTTTAGCGTTATATTTACCACTGCGCGTAAAATAAACCACATACCTTATAAATCCAGTAACTTCATGTAGATACGCCTGTAACATTATTCAATATAAGCTTAAAGTGTATGTAATAACGCTTAAACAAACACGATTATCTGGAGACAGTCAACATGACATTCGTAAGAACGCCGACATCTTTTTCTGCCGCACCGGAAGAGTGTTTATCTTCTTCTTCTGTGGATTTATTGGTGGGTCGCATACCAGCCTTTTATTTGCATACCGCCATCTCCTGTGTTGGAGTGTGAAGTGATTTTAAGTCCTCCATTCTTAATGAATTTTAAAACTGTCTCTATTATTTTACCAGATCCTTGTTTTGTGTTTGATATGTTGCAGATTGAAAATTCACTGCATCCTATGTTCTGTAGTTCTCTTTGTAGTTCATTCCTTTCCTGTAGGACAGAGTAACCACACTTGATCAACAGTTTCCTTCACTTGGCATAAGAGTGTTTATCGATCCTACTATAGTGAATATTTCTAGGTGGCGGTTTTGTGTTAAGCTTTCAAAAGACATTAATTAAAGGTACAAACACCTTCTTTTATTATTTTTTTTCTGCTCTAAAGGTGTCTGGCCAGCCAAAACCGTAAGTCCTAGAAGCACCAAATTTGGCAGGATGGTCCCCAATCTCCCCCACTACTCAGGTGCACACACACACACACACACACACACACACACACACACACACACACACACACACATATATATATTAAAGTCCATCTAAGACTAAATAGATGGACTTTTAGTTTGAGATGCACTAACCTACTATTTATTACAAGTAAAAGCCACATTTGATAAGAAGCACCAGCCAAACAGGTGAGGCTTCGATGGCGTATAATTAAGTCTGTAGTGCCTCCTAATGACCCGATAACGACATTGCAACTACTTAGAAAAAAAAAAAAAAATCCTGATGAACATGATGATAAATGTAGTCGATACATTGTTATGTTGTACATAAGCTTTATTTTAAGAATTTTATTTGCAAACATACTATATATTCATATTCAGCATAATTATTTTCCCTATAAATATTAATTTAACAATATATTATTGTGCTTTCAGTGTAGACACAAGCAATAACCTGCTACCACAACAAAAAAAACACAGAAATAGAATATTCAGTAAATGTACAGTGCCAACAAAAACAAACATAAAAACCATCAACATAACTGACTGTTCTACAGCTGGTTAATGTGGTAGCATTGTAAATAGATTAGAAATTTGAATAAGAAATGTGATTATTTATGATACCCTCTCATACCAAGAAAACAAATATCTTTGCATTTCTCCTCTGCTCTCTTATTTCCTAATGTTCCTAGCATTTTATGCTATGAATATTATTGCTTATGTTCCTATATTGAAGTCGCTTTTGAAAAGCGTTTATGTGGCATTGAGCAGGAATCCCCGCCCACACCGTCAGCTATTGGACCGAAGTACAGCTTCTAATGTACATTAATTATCAAATATGGATGTAGAGAGAGTGAAGATGTAAAAGCAGATTTTACATGACAAACCATAAACCATAAACCATAAAAATTCTCGGTGCAAAAACAGAGATAATTGTTCTGATTGGCCGAGTTTTGTGATAGTGTCGGTGGCATCACTCCTGGTGAGTGCTTGTGTAATGCAGTTTTAACAACCCCCACCTATTTCATTTGTTTATTATTGATTTATGCATATGCTGTTGAGTGTTTGGTATCATAGATGACTGAGTTTTACAGATGTGCTTTATATATTGTTCTTATGCTATGTAAATATTATCAACACTGAGATACTTGATAATCGTTTTACTTGAAATAATCTGAAACCAACCCAGTAAATGCATGTATAATTATTTTGGCTTCCTGAGATTATAACATCTGAATTGTTTTTAAAATATTTTACATAATATCTGTCTTTTCTGTTCATCAGACATCCACCACTTCAGTTGCTCTGGTCTTTATCTGTATCAGAGAGAGAACAATTGTGATTTAAAAAAAAAAATCAATCTAACAACTACCAAAACATGTTATGTTCTTTTTCCAATTTATTAAATGATATGCACAATTTCTCATCCTACCGTACAGGTGTATTTTCATGGTATGAGCTGAAAGACCCAGATTCTGAATCTTCTGTGACTGAAATGTTTTGATTCCCATAACCTCTGTCTATGGATCCTGAAATAATAAAGTTAATATTTTCAGTTATTCGATAATATTTTCATTTCTGATGTTTGAGAGTTCCATCTTATACTGCTGCTGAAGTATTTATCTAGCATTTGCAAAGTTAGACATCGTACCTCTTGATGTAAAATCAAAGAAGACATCGTCAAAAAGCGATAACCTCCTTTTGCTTGATGTTCTGCTGAAATTAGATCACAGTGTTATTTGTTTGTTTTGATGTTTTGGTCTATGAATAAGTCACAGAAAGTTATACAGACCTCTTGGCTCTGTAGAGCATCACAATCATCACAGCCATGACAATGATAAGTAGAGCAAAAGCTGCTAAACAGCCGAAGAGAACAGCGTAGAAACCGGCCCCTCTGCTGTAAAGCTCACACTGAGCACCATAGTACTCCTCAAATGGAGAACTGTAACACCTAATTAGCAAAATGAGTAGGACAGGATAAGTTCCTGAATGAATTCTTCAAGACATTGACTTTTGCCAATAGTTAATTCTTGCCCATCAAATTCAAATGATTTAAAAAAAAATTACTTCTTATTTAAATATGCTGTCAATTACTAAGGTAATAAGATTTTATCCATCTATTTTTATTTATTTATTTTAATCTGAAGGCAGCCACTTTAATCATTTTTAGGTAAATATAATTTGTGATCCTGGACCACAAAACCAGTCATAAGTAGCATGGGTATATTTGTAGCAATAGCCAACAATTGTTTGTGTCAAAATGATCGATGTTTATTTTATGCTAAAAATCATCAGGATATTAAGTAAAGATCATATTCCATGAATATATTTAGCAAATTTCCTACCATAAATATATCAAACTTAATTTTTGATTAGTAATATGCCTTGTTAAGAACTTAATTTGGCCAAATTTAAAGATGATTTTCTCAATATTTAGATTTTTGTTGCACCCTCAGAGTTGTATCTCAGCCAAATATTGGCCTATCATAACAAACCATACATCAATGGAAAGCTTATCCATTCAGCTTTCAGATGATTTATAAATCTTAAAAATTAACTCTTATGACTGGTTTTGTGGTCCAGGGTCACATTTGATCAACTGAAAATGATACAGTTTGTAGTCATTTGAATTTGCTTTGAAGGACTTACATGCACTGTGGTCCATTTATTTCATTTCGGCATTCACCTTGTTGATTGCAGAAGTTGCGATCTTTTTTACATGGTCCCACACATACCCATGCTCCATCTTCAAACTCTACTGTTACGTTTGCAAAATTCACTGTACATTGAACGAATGACTGCAGATCTGAAATATCTACACAAAACAAAGATTAAACAGATCTCTATTATTTCTCTGATTATTGAAGATCTCTAAAAATGAATAAAAAATACATCTGAAGGCATATTACAGAGACAGTTGAACAGTAATCCATGTTTCCCTTAAATTAGGTCTAATTTATTATTATTATTATTATTTAATTAAATATGTTAAAATAAAAAAAAGTAACTTACTTGATATTTTAACAGGATCCATGATAATTTGGGCAGCTTGGATGGAAACATTACCGAGAGCTATGCTGAGATTTTTAAATGAATCTGAGTCGTTAAAGATTTTTTCCAGGGTGGGCCCCAAATTGTTATTTAGAAACATTATTTGTGAGTTGTTGTTGGGATAGTTATATACTGCAGTACTTTCAGCAATGACACTTCCTTGCCTAGATGGGATAAATACATGCCTCATATTGATATATTTTGCAAATATTTGTAAATGTATGAAATTCAAGAGAAATGAATTTACCTAAGCCTATGTATGTGCACATCTTTGAAATTTTGGGCATCTGCTCTTTTATAAAGGATTGAAAGCTGTTAAAAAATAAAAATAGACATTTTTTTCTGAATATAAGCATTTATACATGACATATTTTGCAAATATGAAAATAATGCATATAAAATATTACAAAATAAGCTTCACTATACAATAAACGATTTTAATTTCTCCTGACTAAGTTCAGTAATTAGGGTTGTCTAAGTTAACATATTCAAAACTGCAGTAAATGCATTTATCTAATTTGACGTCAGACCCTTTTCTCTCATGTTAAATAAAAAAAGGTTAAAGTTATCTAATGCAAATAACTTTTATGGATGTTAAAGTGTAGCTTAAGAGTCTGAGGCCCCTTAAATACACAGTGTGAAATAATTGCGATCTTTAAAGTACCACAAGAAAATGAACTAGAAAAAAAATTACCTCACGTCTTAAGATGGAAATAAGTTTTATTGATTCTGGAGAGGTCACATTTTCATACTCCGTAAGATAGGCCTTCATAATTCTGAGAGAGATGTTTGCATTCCTTGTGGGTGTGCTTTCAGCTACAAATAAATCATAGATTTAGAAAGATATAAACATAAGTGAGTTGCAAATTATGACAACTATTGTACTTAGTCTTTTGGATTACACTTTATTTTAAGGTGTCCTTGTTTCATATTAATTATACTTTTAAGTACAGAGTAATATTAATTAACTACATGTACTTACTATATGGTTAGGTGTTAGGATGAGGGTTTGGTTTAGAGCTAGTTGAATGTAATAATCCATCATTTATTGTTACTACAATAGTAAGTACATGTAATGTGTAACAAGGACACCTTAAATAAAGTGTTATCATCTTTTGTAATTAAAAAATAAATAATGGATGTCTGTGGGTTGCATAGCATTTTACCTCTAAAACATATGCACAAATGTTTTAGCTAAAATGTCAAACAACCCACAATACAACTTACTTGAAATTATGTCACACTTCACAAGTACCTTGGGTGCTAATTTACTATTGATTCAATACCCACAGCACAGTGAAAGAATTATTAAAACAAAGTGTAATAATGATCATTTAGGAATAGTATGATAAATACTCACACCAAGTAATAGCCGAAGAGTCATTTGCAAAATTGCATTCCTCTCCAAATGTGAAAGAATTGCACTGACACTGACATTTCCCAGATGTTACATTGAAGATGCACGGGGACCCATTACACTGACAATTCTCCAGACAGTTTTGAGTTGTTGAAACTGTGTTGACTGTTGTTGGGGATGAATGAGGTTCTGTTGATATTGATGAAGTGTTCTGGGTACTGGTTTCAGCAGAAGGGCTTGACTGGGATGATGTAGAAATGCTAAATGTTTGGGCTGTAACAGCTGGGGTTATTGTTTGAGGATTAGGGGAAGTTTGTCCTTTTGTTGTAGTAAATAGTGAAGATGGAGTTGAACCTATTGTGGGTAATGTAGTTTCCAGGGTTGAACTAATTTCAAGTGTAGATGATAGTAATGTGGTGCTCATGGGTGACATAGCCATTGTAAATGTTGATTGAGCTGTCAATGTAGACTCTGTTTCTGTAGTAGAAGTAAATTGAGTGGTTTGTGTCTGCTGGCTTGTTGATTGTTCTACACTAGATGAATATATTTCTGTTATAGATGAGGTACATTTTGATGTGGTTAGTCCTTCTGTCGTGGACAATGGTGGTGGTGAAGCTGAAGAGGTACTTGTGGATATTATAGTTTCCAGTGTTGAACCACTTTCAAGTGTAGACAATTCTAATGTGGACGTGCTCATAGGTGTCATAGCTGTTGCAAATGTTGATTGAGCTGTCGTGGTAGGTTCTGTTCCTGTGGTAGAACTAAACTGAGTGGTTTGTGTCTCCTGACTTGTTTTTTGCTCTACGCTGGATGTAGGTATTTCTGCTGTTGATGAAATCATTTCTGATGCACTTTGTCCTTCTGTTGTAGACAATGGGGGTGGTAAAGATGAAGGTGTACGTGTGGACAATGCAGCTTCCAGTGTTGAACCACTTTCAAGTGTAGATGATTCAAATGTAGTCCTGCTCATGGATTCTGTTTCTGTGGTAGAAGGAAACTGAATGGTTTGCGTTTGCTGGCTTGTTCGTTCTACATTAGATGACAATGTATGTATTGATGAAGTGAATCCTGATGCGCTTTGTCTGTCCGTTATAGTAGATTGTGAAAATGGAGAGGTACCTGTTGTAGACAATGTAGTTTCTGCCGCTGATCCACTTTTAGTTGTAGAAGATTCTAATGTGGATGTGCTCATAGTGATCATATCTGTTGTAAATGCTGATATAGTTGCCGTTTTAGGTTCTGTTTCTGTTGTAGACGTAAACTGAGTGGCTTGTGTCTGCTGGGTTGTTGTTTCTTCTACAGCAGATGAAAATATTTCTGTTGTTGATGAAGTGATTTCTGATGTTCTCTGTCCTTCTGTTGCAGTAGACGGTGAAGATGGAGAGGTACCTGTTGTGTAAAGAGTGGTTTGCACCATTGATCCACTTTCACTTGTAGATGATTCTAATGTGGATGAAGCTGGAGAGGTACTTTTCGAGGAAGATGTAGTTTCCAGTGTTGAACTTCTTCCGCTTGTAGATGATTCAAATGTGGTAGTGGTCTTAGCAGACATATCTGTTGTAAATGTTGATTGAGCTGTCGTTGTAGGTTCTGTTTCTGTGGTAGAAGTAAACACAGAGGTTTGTGTTTGCTGGCTTGTTGTTTGCTCTGCACTAGAAGTAGGCATTTCTGCTGTTGATGAAATTAATTCTGATGTGCTGTGTCCTTCTGTCATAGTAGACAATGAAGATGGAGAGGTACTTGTTGTGGATAACATAGTTTCCGCTGTTGATCCACTTTCACCTGTAGAGGATTCTAATGTGGACATACTCGAAGGTGACATAGCTGTTTTAAATGTTGATTGAGCTGTCGTTGTAGGTTCTGTTTCTATTGTAGAAGTAAACAGAGTGGTTTGTGTCTGCTGGCTTGTGGTTTGCTCTAAAGTGGATGAAGATATTTCTGGTGTAGATGAAATCAATTCTGATGTACTTTGTCCTTCTGTCGTTGTAGATGGTGAAGCTGGAGAGGTACCTATCGAGGAAGATGTAGTTTCCATTGTTGAACTTCTTTCACTTGTAGATAATTCAAATGTGGTAGTGGTCATAGTGGACATATCTGTTGTAAATGTTGATTGAGCTGTTGTTGTAGGGTTTGTTTCTGTGGTAGAAGTAAACAGAGAAGTTTGTGTTTGCTGGCTTGTTGTTTGCTCTGCACTAGAAGTAGGCATTTCTGTTGTTGATGAAATTAATTCTGATGTATTTTGTCCTTCTGTCGTAGTAGACAATGAAGATGGAAAGGTACTTGTTGTGGAAATCATAGTTTTCGCAGTTGATCCACTTTCACTTGTAGATGATTGTAATGAGGACATACTAATAGGTGACATAGCTGTTGTAAATGTTGATTGAGCTGTCGTTGTAGGTTTTGTTTCTATGGTAGAAGTAAACAGAGTGGTTTGTGTCTGCTGGCTTGTGGTTTGCTCTACAGTGGATGAATATATTTCTGTTTCTGATGAAGTTAATTCTGATGTACTTTGTCCTTCTGTTGAAGTAGATGGTAAAAAAGGAGAGGTACCTATTGTGTAAAGAGTGCTTTGCACCGTTGATCCACTTTTACTTGTAGATGATTCTAATGTGGACAAAGCTGGAGAGGTACCTATCGAGGAAGATGCAGTTTCCAGTGTTGAACTTCTTTCACTTGTAGATGATTCAAATGTGGTAGTGGTCATAGCGGACATATCTGTTGTAAATGTTGAATGAGCTGTCGTTGTAGGGTCTGTTTCTGTTGTAGGAGTAAACAGAGAAGTTAGTGTTTGCTGGCTTGTTGTTTGCTCTGCACTAGAAGTAGGCATTTCTGTTGTTGATGAAATTAATTCTGATATACTTTGTCCTTCTGTCGTAGTAGACAATGAAGATGGAGAGGTACTTGTTGTGGAAATCATAGTTTCCGCAGTTGATCCACTTTCACTTGTAGATGATTGTAATGAGGACATACTCGTAGGTGACATAGCTGTTGTAAATGTTGATTGAGCTGTCGTTGTAGGTTCTGTTTCTAAGGTAGAAATAAACAGAGTGGTTTGTGTCTGCTGGCTTGTGGTTTGCTCTACAGTGGATGAAGATATTTCTGTTTCTGATGAAGTTAATTCTGATGTACTTTGTCTTTCTGTTGAAGTAGATGGTGAAAAAGGAGAGGTATCTGTTGTGTAAAGAGTAGATCGCACCGTTGAAACACTTTCACTTGTAGATGATTCTAATGTGGACGAAGCTGGAAAGGTGCCTATCGAGGAAGATGTAGTCTCCAGTGTTGAACTTCTTTCACTTGTAGATGATTCAAATGTGGTAGTGGTCATAGCGGACATATCTGTTGTAAATGTTGATTGAGTTGTAGTTGTAGGTTCTGTTCCTGTGGTAGAAGTAAACAGAGAGGTTTGTGTTTGCTGGTTTGTTGTTAGCTCTGCACTAGAAGTAGGCATTTCTGTTGTTGATGAAATTAATTCTGATGTACTTTGTCCTTCTGTTGAAGTAGATGGTGAAAAAGAAGAGGTACCTGTTGTGTAAAGAGTGGTTTGCACCGTTGATCCACTTTCACTTGTAGATGATTCTAATGAGGACGAAGCTGGAGAGGTACCTATCGAGGAAGATGTAGTTTCCAGTGTTGAACTTCTTTCACTTGTAGATGATTCAAATGTGGTAGTGCTCATAGTGGACATATCTGTTGTAAATGTTGATTGAGCTGTCATTGTAGGTTCTGTTTCTGTGGTAGAAGTAAACACAGAGGTTTGTGTTTGCTGGCTTGTTGTTTGCTCTGCACTAGAAGTAGGCATTTCTGCTGTTGATGAAATTAATTCTGATGTACTCTGTCCTTCTTTCGTAGTAGACAATGAAGAAGGAGTGGTACTTGTGGTGGATATCACAGTGTCTGCAGTTGATCCACTTTCACTTGTAGATGATTTTAATGTGGACATACTCGTAGGTGACATATCTGTTGTAAATGTTGATTGAGCTGTCGATGTATGTTCTGTTTCCGTGGTAGAAGTAAACAGAGAGGTTTGTGTTTGCTGGCTTGTTGTTAGCTCTGCACTAGAAGTAGGCATTTCTGTTGTTGATGAAATTAATTCTGATGTACTTTGTCTGTCTGTTGCAGTAGATGGTGAAGATGGAGAGGTACCTATCGAGGAAGATGTAGTTTCCAGTGTTGAACTTCTTTCACTTGTAGATGATTCAAATGTGGTAGTGCTCATAGCGGACATATCTGTTGTAAATGTTGATTGAGCTGTAGTTGTAGGTTCTGATTCTGTGGTAGAAGTAAACAGAGAGGTTTGTGTTTGCTGGCTTGTTGTTATCTCTGCACTAGAAGTAGGCATTTCTGCTGTTGATGAAATTAATTATTATTTGTTATCAACAAAAAAAAAAATTCACACATAACACAACATAGCATCCAAAATATAACAAAACAAAACAACAGACACATACTCAACATCTCAAGGTCCAATCAAAAGGGAGGGGGAGAGGGAAGGACAGCAAGAACACAAAAGTCACTCCTTTATACAATCACGTATATCCAACAAAAAACACTGCCAAGCATCAATGGTCGAAGGCCTGGCCCCACCAACTCGCGCCGTTGCACATTCACACGTCACTATTTGCAGGAGGCTACGGATCCAATATGTTTTTCTACACATATGTGGTGTAAACCAGTTCTGTATTATTGTCTTCTTCGCAGCTGTAAAACCAGCAAACAACATTCTCTTTTGCATCGAACTAATACAGAGACCAGAATCATCATTAAGAAGACACAAACTTGGGTTAACAGACCAATCAATTTGCAGTAATGATGACAAAACCAGGTTTACATGTGTCCATAGACTGATGACGACAGGACATTCCCAAAACATATGCAGAAAAGTGCCTGATGATGTAGTGTTACATATATGGCAGTTCAAATTTGACTGTAGTTTCATTTTAAATCTTTTGTATGGAGTTATGTATGCTCTATGAATGACTTTGAAGTGAATAAGACGATGAGCCAGATTTTTAGATGTTAAACTGAGATTAGACCATACTCTCTCCCAGTCGACAGACAAATTAAGGTCAGATAATTCCCTATTCCAAATAGTTTTAATAGAAAGAAGTTTTGTAATGCAATCAATCATTTTATTATGTATTAAGGAAACAGATGGCCGACCAGCAGATGGTGCAATCCAGTCCCGCATAGGATGAGAGGAAATAGAAGATGCCCACGGAACACCATACGCTTTGAGAGCAGAAAGTAATTGAAGAAAGACAAAATATGCGGATGCTGGTAGACAAAATTTGGTTCTTAATGTCTGAAATGAACAGAGGCCCTGGTTATCACCACACGTGTTTACACCTAAAGAAGACCAAGAGGGTTGGACACATGGACGATTTCCGCATACACAATTAAAATTGTGCCATAAAGGAGTACTGTTACAAAATTTGAAGGGTCCACCTATCTGACGTTCAACTGTTTTCCAGATTTTAATAGAGTTAGCTACAACCGGACCAAATTTATAATTATCCCCTTTTTTTCCTGTGCCAGTAAATAAAATATCCTGAAGTCTATTTGGTTTAACTTTGTCAGCTTCAATCACCCTCCATGAAACTGTAGATTGAGGATCAACCCAATTATGAAGAGCCTTAAGCTGGAACGACCAATAATATAATTCAAAATTTGGTACAGCCAGTCCTCCTGCGCTATTAGGATGTTGTAATGTGGTAAGTTTAATTCTGGGACATTTATCATTCCATATAAACTTAGAAATTATGGAGTTGATCTCCTTAAAGTAACCTGGAGGGGGAGAAAGTGGTAGCATAGAGAATAAAAATTAAATCGAGGTAACAAATTCATCTTAACAGTGGAGATTCTTCCTTGGAGAGAGACTTTAAGATTCTTCCATCTTTGAATGTCATTTTTAACCTTAACTAAAATGTTATTCAAATTGTCTCTGGCAATCTTATGAATGATTTTATATATGGTAATGCCCAAATAGATGAAAGATTCCTTAATAGGTATTAGGGATGCATCGATCCGATACTCAGGATCGGTATCGGCTCCGATCCGGTGATTTTCCACGGATCGGGTATCGGAGAGACGAGACCGATCCAAATCCGATATTGTGTGTATAATATTCTGTGTTATTGTTAAGACCCAGGAAAGCACAAAAGCATTATAAAGCACCATAAAGTCAAAGTCCAAGTGTTCTGAAGCCGTTCCATAGTTTAATGTGAGGTACAGATGAATATTTAAGTGCTTTGAACTCCGGAGCTGCGCGCTGTGACTCCATGCTGCTTCAAGCGCATCACTCTGCGCACGGGATGCGCATAAGTGCTTTGTACCGCTCTCTATTGGAGATTTTCGTATTATAATACTTTTGTGCAATGAAATATTATTTATAGCGTTTCTTGTACTGTCCTATCAAGGCTATTAATAATCTAATGTATAGCACAGTAATGGAGGCAGCAACATATGATAGATAGGACTCCTCTATCATATGTTGCTGCCTTCATTACTGTGCTATATATTTAAAAGAAATGTCTTTTAATTTTGTAGTTTATATTTATAAATAAATACATTTACTTGTTTTCATTAATGTATTTTACAACAATGCAAAGAGCAATGTGTAACATTTTACCAGATTTAGTCCTTCGCATATTCACTTTTATTTGTTCCCCACTAAATAATGTTATTTCACTAAATGTTTAGATTTTATAAAATTGTGCACTCATGATTTTTCTAGAATAACTTTTGCTGCTAAATTATCCACTAACCTAGTTTATAATAGTATTTTTGTCATAGATTATGAATGGGCCTGTTTACACCTGGTCATTTCATGTGTTTTCTCTGATCGGATACCTATCTGATTTGTTAAAACATTTCCATTTACACTTGGCCACATAAATCTTCACAAAATGGATATACAGTAAATCCGATCTTCAATTCCCGCGCTGTATATAAATTTAACGAAGTTCACGTCAATGAAATCAAAAGCACTGCATTTTATTAATTATCAGCTTATTTCCAGATCAAAGACCGCAATATGAGAGCGCGCGGCATCAGCACTGGAAAGATAAGCTTGTCTTATACTTTTAATGAAGATGATTGTATGTTGAGCGTCTGCGTCTTACTTTCAGTTTCATTCACGGCAGTTTGCATGTCTGCTTGCTGAAGAGATACTCAGCTACTCATCCGCGGTGACATTTGTTGCATTAGCGCAGTCATATCTGACTAAAATGTCATATAGCCTATAACACGGTCTCACACGTTTATTATTTTTACATTTTGGGAGGAGTAAAATTCACATATGTTGTTTCAACAACCAGATGCATTTACACATGTCCAGTTTTGGCTTGTTGTTAGCTCTGCACTAGAAGTAGGCATTTCTGTTGTTGATGAAATCATTTCTGATGTACTTTGTCCGGCTGTTGCAGTAGATGGTGGAGATGGAGAGGTACCTATCGAGGAAGATGGAGTTTCCAGTGTTGAACTTCTTTCACTTGTAGATGATTCAAATGTGGTAGTGGTCATAGCAGACATATATGTTGTAAATGTTGATGGAGCTGTTGTTGTAGGTTCTGTTTCTGTGGTAGAAGTAAACACAGAGGTTTGTGTTTGCTGGCTTGTTGTTTGCTCTGCACTAGAAGTAGGCATTTCTGCTGTAGATGAAATTAATTCTTATGTACTTTGTCCTTCTGTCATAGTAGACAATGAAGATGGAGAGGTACTTGTTGTGGATAACATAGTTTCCGCTGTTGGTCCACTTTCACTTGTAGATGATTGTAATGTGGACAAACTCGTAGGTGACATAGCTGTTGTAAATGCTGATTGAGCTGTTATTGTAGATTCTGTTTCTATGGTGGAGGTAAACAGAGTGGTTTGTGTCTGCTGGCTTGTGGTTTTCTCTACAGTGGATGAAGATATTTTAAGCACATTAAGCGGAGCTAATGCGCAAATGACAATCTCATTGACCGGCGCTCACCTATTATCATCCCTGTTTTGATTTCAGCAAATCAATTCGAGCGAACGCAGACAACGTGATTAATATTCATGAAGCCAGCAGCTCATTAATCCTTAGGGTGTTTTATATTGTTATTAGTAGTAGAATTCATAGTAGTTTTATCTTATATTTTTCCCCCCTTTTTTATAGAAACACTAAATGACAAACACTATCTTAAGCACCACCAACAGTCCTAAGTTCAGTCAACATGACAAATATGCATTCATACTTGGTTATTCTAATTACTAAAGTTCTATCATCATATAATGCTAAATTATCATAATATCATATTATAATACTTGACTGACTGATGCTAAGTGTCAGTAGATAAATATTGTAGATTAATGTACAATGTTTTATAATAATAATTTATTCTATTTAGTGTCCATTTCATTCATTGATTTAACATATTTAATATTGGGGGCATCCAAGTTATTTGACATATTTTAACATTTAAAAAAAAAAAAACGTAACGCAGTAGTTACTTTCCCTGGTAATTAGTTACGTTTATAATGATGTAACTCAGTTACTATTTGTGAGAAGTAACTAGTAACTATAACTAATTACTTTTTTAGTAATTTAGTAAAGTAACGTGCCCAACACTGGTCATAACAGACATATCTGTTGTAAATATTGATGGAGCTGTCATTGTAGGTTCTGTTTTTGTGGTAGAAGTAAACACAGAGGTTTGTGTTTGCTGGCTTGTTGTTTGCTCTGCACTAGAAGTAGGCATTTCTGTTGTTGATGAAATTAATTCTGATGTACTTTGTCCTTCTGTCATAGTAGACAATGAAGAAGGAGAGGTACTTGTTGTGGATATCACAGTTTCCGCAGTTGATCCACTTTCACTTGTAGATGATTTTAATGTGGACATACTCGTAGGTGACATAGCTGTTGTAAATGTTGATTGAGCTGTCATTGTAGGGTCTGTTTCTGTGGTTGAAGTAAACAGAGAAGTTTGTGTTTGCTGGCTTGTTGTTTGCTCTGCACTAGAAGTAGGCATTTCTGTTGTTGATGAAATTAATTCTGATGTACTTTGTCCTTCTGTCGTAGAGGACAATGAAGATGGAGAGGTACTTGTTGTGGATATCACAGTTTCTGCAGTTGATCCACTTTCACTTGTAGATGATTGTAATGTGGACAAACTCATAGGTGACATAGCTGTTGTAAATGCTGATTTAGCTGTCATTGTAGGTTCTGTTTCTATGTGTGGCGGAAGGAGCAAACGACAAGACACAGTGGGTGTGGCGTCAGGCCTCGGAGAGGCTTTTATTCAACAGAAATAATAAAATAAAGTGTCCAAAGGGGATGAAGTGTCCAAAATAAACAGGGGATCTGGTGTCCTCGTCGTGCTGAGCGGGTTGTGAAGGAGGGGCAGTGTTCTGGAAGGAAGGGTACAGGTAAGGGGCGGAGTCCGGTGGCCGCACGCGCTCCCCCTTGGGTCCGGGGTGCAAGGGCGGCGGCTTCTATCAGCGGCTTCGTCCTCCTTTGGGCCCGCGGCGCTTCCAGGGGTACGGCCCGGCATCCTGGCCCGTCAGCCGTCTCGCGGGTGCGGTCCTCCGCACTCGACGCTCCCTTCCTGGACCCACGAGGACACCAGCGTGCATGCACGGGGAAGAGACCGGTCTCCAGAGGAGAGGCGCACTCGGCATATAACAGCGGCGGTGATGAGGCTCCATTCACTTCAGGTGTGTGCCTCATCACACGCCGCCAGACCTGGCTGTTTCAGCGCCCCTCCTCTCTCACACACCCACTCCCGTCGGGAGCCTGGTGAAGGGCGGCGATTTAAGGGACGGGGAGATGCTGATAATTAGGGGGGAGGCAGCCGACTCGTCACACTATGGTAGAATTAAACAGAGTGGTTTGTGTATGCTGGCTTGTGGTTTACTCTACAGTGGATGAAGATATTTCTGCTTTTGATTAAGTTAATTCTGATGTACTTTGTCCTTCTGTTGAAGTAGATGGTGAAAAAGGAGAGGTACCTGTTGTGTAAAGAGTAGATTGCACCGTTGAACCACTTTCACTTGTAGATGATTCTAATGTGGTAGTGGTCATAGCGGACATATCTGTTGTAAATGTTGATTGAGCTATAGTTGTAGGTTCTCTTTCTGTGGTAGAAGTAAACAGAGAGGTTTGTGTTTGCTGGCTTGTTGTTAGCTCTGCACTAGAAGTAGGCATTTCTGTTGTTAATGAAATCAATTCTGATGTACTTTGTCCATCTGTTGCAGTAGACGGTGAAGATGAAGAGGTACCTATCGAGGAAGATGTAGTTTCCAGTGTTGAACTTCTTTCACTTGTAGATGATTCAAATGTGGTAGTGGTCATAGCGGACATATCTGTTGTAAATGTTGATTAAGCTGTCGTTGTAGGTTCTGTTTCTGTGGTAGAAGTAAACAGAGAGGTTTGTGTTTGCTGGCTTGTTGTTAGCTCTGCACTAGAAGTAGGCATTTCTGTTGTTGATGAAATCAATTCTGATGTACTTTGTCCATCTGTTGCAGTAGACGGTGAAGATGGAGAGGTACTTGTTGTGGATAACATAGTTTCCTCTGCTGATCCACTTTCACTTGTAGATGATTGTAATGTGGACAAACTCGTAGGTGACAGCTGTTGTAAATGCTGATTGAGCTGTCATTGTAGATTCTGTTTCTATGGTGGAGGTAAACAGAGTGGTTTGTGTCTGCTGGCTTGTGTTTTTCTCTACAGTGGATGAAGATATTTCTGTTTCTGATGAAGTTAATTCTGATGTACTTTGTCCTTCTGTCGTCATAGATTGTGAAGATGGAGAGGTACCTGTTGTGTAAAGAGTAGTTTGCAGCATTGATCCACTTTCACTTGTAGATGATTCTAACGTGGACGTGCTCGTTGGGGACATAGCTGTTGTAAATGTTGATGGAGCTGTCGTTGTAGGTTCTGTCTCTGTGGTAGAAGTAAACAGAGAAGTTTGTGTCTCCTGGGTTGTTGTTTGCTCTGCACTTGAAGTAGGCATTTCTGTTGTTGATGAAATCAATTCTGATGTACTTTGTCCTTCTTCCGTTGTAGATGGTGAAGATGGAGAGGTACCTATCGAGGAAGATGTAGTTTCCAGTGTTGAACTTCTTTCACTTGTAGATGATTCAAATGTGGTAGTGCTCATAGCGGACATATCTGTTGTAAATGTTGATTGAGCTGTCGTTGTAGGTTCTGTTTCTCTAGTAGAAGTAAACAGAGGAGTTTGTGTCTCCTGGGTTGTTGCTTGCTCTGCACTTGAAGTAGGCATTTCTGTTGTTGATGAAATCAATTCTGATTTACTTTGTCCTTCTTCCATCGTAGATGGTGAAGATGGAGTGGTACCTATCGAGGAAGATGTAGTTTCCAGTGTTGAACTTCTTTCACTTGTAGATGATTCAAATGTGGTAGTGCTCATAGCGGACATATCTGTTGTAAATGTTGATTGAGCTGTCGTTGTAGGTTCTGTTTCTCTAGTAGAAGTAAACAGAGGGGTTTGTGTTTGCTGGCTTGTTGTTAGCTCTGCACTAGAAGTAGGCATTTCTGTTGTTGATGAAATCAATTCTGATGTATTTTGTCCGTCTGTTGCAGTAGATGGTGAAGATGGAGAGGTACCTATCGAGGAAGATGTAGTTTCCAGTGTTGAACTTCTTTCAGTTGTAGATGATTCAAATGTGGTAGTGGTCATAACAGACATAGCTGTTGTAAATGTTGATTGAGCTGTCGTTGTAGGGTCTGTTTCTGTGGTTGAAGTAAACAGAGAGGTTTGTGTTTGCTGGCTTGTTGTTAGCTCTGCACTAGAAGTAGGCATTTCTGTTGTTGATTAAATTAATTCTGATGTACTTTGTCCTTCTGTCGTAGAAGACAATGAAGATGGAGAGGTACTTGTTGTGGATATCACAGTTTCTGCAGTTGATCCACTTTCACTTGTAGATGATTGTAATGTGGACAAACTCGTAGGTGACATAGCTGTTGTAAATGCTGATTTAGCTGTCATTGTAGGTTCTGTTTCTATGGTAGAATTAAACAGAGTGGTTTGTGTCTGCTGGCTTGTGGTTTGCTCTACAGTGGATGAAGATATTTCTGTTTTTGTACTTTGTCCTTCTGTTGAAGTAGATGGTGAAAAAAGGAGAGGTACCTGTTGTGTAAATAGTGGTTTGCACCGTTTATCCACTTTCACTTGTAGATGATTCTAATGTGGACGAAGCTGGAGAGATACCTATCGAGGAAGATATAGTTTCCAGTGTTGAACTTCTTTCACTTGTAGATGATTCTAATGTGGTCGTGCTCATAGGTGTCACAGCTCTTGTAAATGTTGATTGTGCTATCGTTGTAGATTCTGATTCTGTGGTAGAAGGAAGCTGAGTGGTTTGAGTCTGCTGGCTTGTTTGTTCTACACTAGATGAAGACATTCCTGTTATAGATGAAGCGATTTCTGATGTACTTTGTCCTTCGGTCTCAGCCGATTGTGGTACAAGAGATGAAGTTGTACCTGTTGTGGACAATGTAGCTTCCAGTGTTGAACCACTTTCACTAGTAGATGATGGGAATGAGGTCATGCTAATGAATTCTGATTCTGTGGTTGAAAGGAGCTGAGAGGTTTGTGTCTGTTGGCTTGTTCGTTCAAAACTAGATGAAGACATTTCTATTGTAGATGAAGTGAATTCTGATGTATTTTCTTCAGTCAGAGGTGACGGTGGTGCTGATGATGCAGGTGTACCTGTAGTGGACAATGTAGCTTCTGCTGTTGAACCACTTTCAAGTGTAGATGATTCTAATGTGGTCTTGCTCATAGGTGTTACAGCTGTTGTAAATGTTGATTGTGCTATCGTTGTAGATTCTGATTCTGTGGTAGATGGAAACTGAGTGATTTGTGTCTGCTGGCTTGTTCTAGATTAGGTGTATTTATCTCTGTTGAAGTTAATTTTGACATTATCCGTCCTTTTCTTGTAGAGAATTGTGAAGATGGAGAGTTGGCTAAAGTAAAAAGAGTAATAAGTAAGTTTTTTGGACATGATTTTCTATATTATTTGAAGGTGTTTTGTTAGTGTATGAAATAAAGTCTGACATGCTGATGTTGATATTGCATTTTCAGACTTTTATATTTTGGTTAAAGTGGGAATCAGTTTTGAAGTTTTTTTTTATTGTACTATTTTATAATATCTTTTAAGTTTTAAATTTGACTTTAATATTTTTTTCTTTATTTACTTTTTTTTGTCTTGCAGGGAGTCTTTACATGTTTTCCATCACTTGTATTTCATAATCTTAAAATATTATTATTTTATTTTTTTGTATCAACATTAGTATTTGTACACATATACAAAAATTAACATTTTAGAGCTTTGTCAGTATGTATATTTATCACACACCACTGTTAGTGTATTTATATCATAAATGTTATGAATATAACATCAGTCTTTGTGTACTAGTTTAACAGCATCCAACTTGATTAAATTACAAATTGACTACTCTTATGCACTAGCATAGCCAGAAATGTTTAAGTGGGTGGGCCTACATAAAACTGGGTGGGCCAAGTGTGTAGCATATGAAAACTGCATGTCAAATTGCCAACAAAAAAAATACAGCACCAAGGTTCATTACACAGTACTTCTAAAGCATGCATTAACATTAGTAATTTGTTATGTTAATGTTCATTTCAAAATTTAGGACATTATTAAAATTAAAAGTTGTATCTGTTAACATTTGCCTGAGCTGGTTAACAAAGACGAATAAACACGGTAACAAATGTATTTCTAATGTTAGTTAATGCATTAACTAACATTAACTAAAGGAAGTTTATTAAAAAGCATTACCTCAGTGTGAAACAGGGCTTCGCTGATGATTTCATAATCAAACGTCTCTGTCAGTTCACGCACATCGAGGACCGCAGAAATGTGCGCAGCTGCAAATTATGCCGTTTGTTGTGGTGAAGTTTATGTGTTTCTTTCCACAAAGGACGTATCTTTTTAACGGATAAACACTGTACCTATGCTAATATGATGCTTCAAACATGCTTGGTTCAGAAGTTTCCGATCGATAAATCCAGCACCCGCAGGTGGTCTGGCGGGTTTCATTTGTAGATGGTCCGGATTTATTTCTATGACTTTTACTTTTTAAAGAATTGATCTGATTTATATTTGCTTAACTCCACTATTTTCACATTTAACTTCACAAACGCACGCATTTTACTATTATATCATTACGTCGTAAACATAACATTGTGGGTGGGACTAACAGAAACGGACAAATCATCATTTTGACAAGCGTGATGCACCTATAGGAAGAGGGAAAACTAAGAAATGACCTGTAATTGACCATGAAAACAAGCTTAATATTTTTTTAATAAATATATAAAGTTACAGTGAAATAAGACGTTTATTAGTATCCTTTAATAAATTACATCCATTTGGAAAATTAACAACTTCTCATTGGGTGGGCCACAGATGAAAGTGGGTGCTCACCCGTAGCTACGCGACTGCTCTTATGTCAAAGATGTTTGACGTAAGGCAATTTGACAAATGGCAATTTGTAAGTCAGAGACCTGGGAGAATTGGTTAAGATTGTGAAGTACCGGAATATGTTTTTTTTAAACACACATGCCATATGCTATACAGTATAATACAAGTTGACAAGGTAATTAATTATGTTCTTTTATATATCATTCTGTTGTTCAGTCAACTACAGGTGCATCTCAATAAATTAGAATGTCATGAAAAAGTTATTTTTTTCTTGTAACTTATTTCAAAAAGTGAAACTTTCATATATTTTAGATTCAGTACATGTAAAGTAAAACATTTAAAATTAAAATTTAAACATCCCTACAGTATAAATTCCGGGTATATTTTGTTCTTTGAAACTACATTAATGGGGAACACTGCTGACTTGGCAATGGTCCAGAAGACGAACATTGACGCCCTCCATAAAGAGGGTAAGTCACAGAGGGTCATTACTGAAAGATGTGGCTGTTTACAGAGTGCTGTATCAAAGCATATTAAATGCAAAGTTGACTGGAAGGAAGAATTTGGGTAGGAAAAGGTGCACAAGCAACAGGGATGACCGCAAGCTTGAGAATACAGTCAAGCAAAGCTGATTCAAACACTTGGGAGAGCTTCACAAGGAGTGGACTGAAGCTGGAGTCAGTGCATCAAGAGTCACCACGCTCAGACGTCTTCAGGAAAAGGGCTACCAAGCCACTTCTGAACCAGAGACAATGTCAGAATCATCTTACCTGGGCTGTGGAGAAAAAGAACTGGACTGTTGTTCAGTGGTCCAAAGTCCTCTTTTCAGATGAAAGTAAATTTTGCATTTCATTTGGAAATCAAGGTCCCAGAGTCTGGAGGAAGAGTGGAGAGGCACAGAATCCATGTTGCTTGAAGTCCAGTGTGATGTTTCCACCGTCAGTGACGATTTGGGTTGCCATGTCATCTGCTGGTGTTAGTCCACTGTGTTTTCTGAAGTCCACAGTCAACACAGCCATCTACCAGGAAATTTTAGAGCACTTCATGCTTCCTTCTGCTGACAAGCTTTATGGAGATGCTGATTTCATTTTCCAGCAGGACTTGGCACCTGCCCACACTGCCAAAGGTACCAAAAGCTGGTTCAATGATCATGTGTTACTGTGCTTGATTGGCCAGCAAACTCGCCTGACCTGAACCCCAGAATCTATGGGGTATTGTAAAGAGGAAGATGAGAGACACCAGACCCGACAATGCAGATGAGCTGAAGGCCACTGTCAAAGAAACCTGGGCTTCCATACCACCTCAGCAGTGCCACAAACTGATCACCTCCATGCCACGCCAAATTGAGGCAGTAATTAAAGCAAAAGGAGCCCCTACCAAGTATTGAGTACATATACAGTAAATGAACATACTTTCCAGAAGGCAACAATTCACTAAAAATGTTTTTTTTTTAATTGGTCTTATGAAGTATTCTAATTTGTTGAGATAGTGAATTGGTGGGTTTTTGTTAAATGTGAGCCTAAATCATCACAATTAAAAGAACCAAAGACTTAAACTACTTCAGTCTGTGTGCATTGAATTTATTCAATACACAAGTTTCACAATTTGAGTTGAATTACTGAAATAAATGAACTTTTCCAGGACATTCTAATTTATGCAGATTTGTTTTTACTGCAGTTATTTAACTGTCTTTCTATCTTTTTCACCAGCCATTCAAATTATTTTCTTTTTAACAAAATGCCAACATATTTATTTTTTAATTAATCAATTTAGTTTAAAACTAAATAATGAAAGGCTTTTGAAACTTACCTGAACTTACTCCAGGTCTCATAACTGTGAAATATACGAGCAGGATTGAGGCCACAAAGTGTGTTTTTCTCCAGAAATACATGTTGAGATCACTTCCGTGAGATGGTTCTTTATTTAAAATGATTAAATATTTATAAAATATATCTTTCGCTCTCTCCAGAACAATTTGTATGAAGATAGTCAGCCAAAGGAACCTGCCATCAGTGTTTCTCCTCTGTTAAATTTCAACATCATCCTGATGATGAAGATGTGTGCGTGTTCCCTGCAAACAATAAATGTCATCAGGTATGGGCACTTTTGCATAAAAAAAGTTAAGTTCACGCCTTGAGTAAACCACACTGATTGGGAGTGTGTGTGGTTTTGAAATGCCCGAACAGTTATTTGACTTTCACCTGTTACACCCTTTCCTAGAAATTCTCAGTATGACATACTTATCAGTATGCAATAAATCCAAGAAAAAAAAAAAAAAAAAACTTTCTCCTTTTCATTTGTGTGTCTTCTGAAAATGTGTATTTGTTCTCATTTGTACTTGTTCCCCTTTATAGATATTGAAAAACGAGAGGAATAGCTAAAACAATTATCAAGATTGTGTATGTACAATAAAATATCAAATTCAGTGCCTATTCCAGTTCATTCATTGCAATTAAATTTAAAACAAAATGTTTTAAAGAGTGAATAATACCTTTTAATCCCTAGTTTATTACTCCAAACAGAGCCAAAGATTACCTGAAAGTTCTTAGATCCAACTCAGTTGTTTCCAAAATCTAAACTGGCAGGAGATAAAGTGCATTGTAATCTGTGTTTTGCGTTGATGCCTTATTTATATTAAAGTTTTGTTATTGCCTAATAGATGACGAAGTGAAAAATGGCAGTTTCACACTATCATGTTACATTCTTCTGAAACTCAGGAGTTTAACAGCTAAACTAGGTCCAGAAGCTAGTTCGCACATGTCACAATACAGGAAAAAACACATATGTTGCTATGAGGTTGCTAGGCTATGCATAGATATGGCTTGGGTTACTCCTTCAGTGCAAGTCTATCAGATTTTTCCACCTGTTTTATCGTCTGCCAAAAAAAAAAGTCATAAATCTGTTTGCTTAGTAAAGTAACAGCACACCTCTTGTCAACAAACCACATGATTTGAGAGATCATTCATGTCCATCACACAAACAATGCAGGACGCGTTATGGGCTGACATTTAGTACTTGGGGTTTCTTTTGTTCTAGTGACAGTCTATAAATAGTGACTTTGTGTTAATTAATATTATATGGCAACCACAGGAAAACAATGACTCTAGGTGTAGAATATGTTCTTGACCTAAGGTAATTTCTTCCGCATCTGTTTGCCATCTCCAAAATGTTTTTTTTTTTTTAAGTCATAGAGCATATCCTTAGTCATATGCATTTCATAAAACCAAAGGGCACTTCCATGGAAATGTCAAGCATACCATGGAAAGAAATATCTCATAAAACTGCACTGCATTAGAGTGCTATACCTGATTTTTTAAAGGAAATTGCATCATTAATCCACCACACACAAGGTGTGCTCCAAAAAGCATTAAAGGATTGATTTTTTTTTTATTTCAGTTCATTTTATCATTAAGAATTTTCAAGAAAGACATGATGTCTGAGCTGGTTTTAGATATATTAGTGGTTAGCTGAGAAGCAATCCAGTCTGAGAAACCAGCTAAGACCAGCTTGGGGTTTGAGAGCTTGTTTTTGTTTTCCCAGCATGGTATACACTACCCTTTTCATTATTCCAGTAATTGCTTTGAAACACTAAACTGTGCCAAGCAAAGCTCAGACCTGAACACCTTTGGGATGGATTGTAACAGTGAGAATGACTGATGCTTTTGTGTACGTTTTGGCACTAAGCTCATTTTTGTTGTATGTAAAACTCTGAACTCAGCACAAAATGTTGAAAATGCACAATAAACCTGTTTTTAACGTCTTCTTTTGTAACAGGCTTTTATGAAGCATCATAAAAATGTTATGCAAGTCTGTTACACCTCAAAAATGCTGTCTGAATGCACAGTGCAAGCCTAAAAGTGAGTAACACCTTCACTTTTGACAAAACTAAACAAACTATGCTTTACCATAGATGGTTTTGAAGTCATATACTAGGCCTTTTCACAGTTTGATACACTAGTATTTATTACTTTTAAGATAATTTCATATGAAGTCAAGCATTGCATGTATCTTCCAATAATTACAGGACAAAACCTTATTTTGAAAGTGTGATTTATTTCATTTGTAAATTGCATCTGTGTTGCTGATGAGTTGAGAACTGTTAGGACTTTAAAACTTAATATTTACAAAATATTTATATTTAAGACAGCAGCAATGAGTAACAACATTTTGTATAAATATTGAGTAATCCAAACTTTACATAAATGATAAAAAAAAAAAAAAACCTTGAGTTGACATAGGTAAGTCTGATTCTTGTTTCCTTGTTCCATGTGGACATGTATGCAGTGTTTTTAAGGTGTGGATTGACCCGTTTTGTGTTAATTAGGGCCCAAGCCAGTAAGGCGCAGGGCCCTATTGATTTCCAAAGGATTATTAGGGCCCAAGCCAGTAAGGCGCAGGGCCCTATTGTTTTCCAAAGGATTATTATTTTTTTTTTTTTTTTTTTTTTTTTTCAACCTTCCGGGTACTTTTGGGGGCCTTAACGTGCTCAAAAACTCTTGAAAATTTGCACACACGTTGGAATCCGCGGCCATTAGGACGCCACAGAGGCTGGGACCCGGGCGTGGCACAGGGGCTCTACGGCGCCCCCTGGAACACAGTCAGAAAACTTGATGTATAGCTCACACATACTTGCACGTATTCATATGAAACTTGGTACACATATAGATCTCATTGAGCTGAACAACTTTCACACTGCATGTCATTGGCTCCGCCCAACAGGAAGTTGGCTATTTAGGGCTGTTTAAAAAGCGCATGCTCTGGAATTTGATATACTCCTCTGAGGATTACCACCCGTTTGCCACCAAACTCGGTGAACATGATCTCAAGACATTGGGGACGCAAAATTGCCAGGATATTTTTGATATCTCGAACGGTTTGCCCGTGGCGAGGCGATGAATTTATGGCGAAAAATGAGAGACAGGAAGCGTCTAATAACATCCACATACATTGTCTGATTTTGATCAAACTTCAGGGTTTTGTTCGTTGTATGATGCCGAGCGCATAGATGTGACTATTAGGAGTCAAAGTTATAGCGCCACCAACTGGCAGCAGGAAGTGTGTCATTTTCAAAATGCTTTGAATTCAGCATCTTATTTTTACTCAATTTGCTTCAAACTTCATCAGAATAATGTCAAAACACGGCCGATGTAAAACTGTGAAGGGAATATTGATATCTATAATACTGTTGCCATGGCAACGTTTCAAACTTGAAAATTTGTTTCTGGTGATTTTGAAGCAGATAACATGTTTAGAATGTCATGAAACTCAACACACATATGAGTATTAATGTTAGTTAGACACTGGAAAAAGCTCATAAACGGGCGTGGAAGAGGCGCTCTATAGCGCCACCTTTTGTCAAAAATGGGGGGGTTAGTTTTAGCTACAGACACCAAACTCGGTACATAAATTGTTCTAATCAAGCCGGACAACTTTCTAATTTACACTCATTAGCTACGACCAACAGGAAGCCGGCTATCTTTTTTTTTATGTAATTTTCGGGGAATATCAAGCTGTAAATAAATTCTTACTCCTCCAAGCAGAAACAAGTAGTTCACACCAAACTTTGTCAACATGATGCCAATATACTGAAGATGCTAAATTGCTAACGGATTTAGGATATATTGAACGGTGTATTAATGGCGATTTGTTAAAGTTACAGTAAAAAAGAGAGCAGTTATTTTCTTATATCTTTAAAGTGCAGCTTCCAAACACTTCAAAACTTTTTACATACATAGAACAAGTCATTCTGAAGAAGTATGATTAGTTACATGACTTTACAAAAGGTCTATGAATAACAGAAAATTAATAAACTATCAAGACATTTGATCACACTGGCTCTGTGTATGTGGGGGGATGGTGAGTATGTGTGTTAAGTGTGAGTGTGAGGAGGTGGGTGAGAGAGACAGACAGAGAGAGAGAGAGACAGAGAGAGACAGAGATAGAGACTTTTAAACATCTCTTTAATCACTAGAAAAAAATCAATCAGTATTTATTTATTTAATTATACGTTTTATTTTATTTTATTTATTTATTTAATTATTCATTTTATTTTATTTTATTATTTTTTGCATTATAGCTTAAGAAATCTCCTAGGCCTTATCTTTTTCTGTCAGTCTTAGGGACAAAAATATATAAAAATCCAAGAACCAGTTAATTTGTAGTGCACTGACAACATAGTTTTATATAATTAAGTTAATAATTTATTCACCACACATATAATATTTTTTATTTAATTTTTTTTCCATTTCAAATTTGCACGTCAGACCTGGACACACATGATTGTCTGTATTGCATAGTGTTTTTGCTATTTTGTACATTGCCTATTTGTATATTTGTATATTGTTCTTTTGTTGTCTGTGTCCTGTCCCGTTGCTGTCATTCTGTTGCACTGTGGAGCTTTGTCACTATAACAAATTCCTCATATGTGTAAACATACCTGGCCAATAAAGCTCATTCTGAGTCTGATAATCATGTTAATTACAACATAAACAAAATCTAAAGATACATACACGTGGTCTTACAACTTTCTAATTTACACTCATTAGCTAAGACCAAAAGATTAGCTATCTTACAGACAATTGAACCACAGACAATTGCTAAATAACTGGTTTGTAAATAACGTAATCATTTAGAAATGTTAAATTGATCATTAATAAAGTATAAAAATACAGTTATTAAACATTATATATTTGCTCAAGAACAAAACATTTATAGCTGTATTTATAAAATGCTTACTAATGCTTATTAATGCTGGAACAATGCTTAATAAAGGACGAATTTCCTATTTACTAGTACTTAACCAGCGGTGGGCAGTCAGGGGCAGCAGGGCCTTCTCTACTGGCCTTATAAAAAATAAAATAGTGTGAAAAAATGTTTTTATTGATTATTTGGGTATCATTTTCATTTGTGTAATGTCTACAAAATTGCCTATGATTAGTTTAGTTGAGGCTGAACTGGAATATCTTACATAAAAAAGTCTGAGGCCAGCACTACAGATAGTACTACCCTTTTGTTGAAAGATGTCACATCTGAATTGTTACAAGCATAAGTGACAGAATAATCAGCCAATCAAATTTTGACGTTTAATGACAACCCGCCCTCTGGGACTGGCTACGTGCCCAGTGCTACCCCTTGTGTTAAACCGCCCCTCTAGTCAGGGATTTCCAGAGATGGTCCTCACTGCAGAACACAAGATCCAGGGGGTGTGGCTGGATCTAGATCCAACTCCTCCCACCTTACATACACCTAAACCTACCATCTCCACCTACATTGTCTGATTTTAATCAAACTTCAGGGGTTTGTTTGGTGTATGATGGCGATCGCATAGATGTGACTATCAGAAGTCAAAGTTATAGCGCCACCATCTGGCAGCAGGAAGTGTGTCATTTTCAAAATGCTTTGAATTCAGCGTTTTACTTTTACTCTATTTTTTTCAAACTACATCAGAATAATGTCAAAACATGGCCAATGTAAAAGGAATAGGCCCATGTTGAGGGAATGTTGATATTTAAAATACTGTTGCCATGGCAACGTGTCAAACTTGAATATTATTTTCCGGTGATTTTGAGGCGGATAACATGCTTAGAATTTCATGAAACTCAACACACATATCAGTATTAATGATAGATAGACACTGGCAAAAGCTCATAAAAGGGCGTGGAAGAGGCACTGCATAGCGCCACCTTTTCAGAACACTTGGGGGGTTAGTTTTAGCTACAGTCACCAAACTTGGTACATATATTGGTCTCATCAAGCTGGACAACCTTCTAATTTACAGTCATTAGCTACAACCAACAGGAAGTCGGCTATTTTGATTTGAATGTGGATATTTGGAAAAATATGGGTGTGAATTAACGCATACTCCTCAGAGGATTATTATACTATACACACCAAACTTTGTCTACATGATGCCAAAACATTCAGGAACTTAAATTTGTAAACGGATTTTGATATCTTGAACGGTGTTGCCGTGACGATTTATTAAAGTAACAGTCTTTCACAGTCTTGATGGTTTGAATTAACCCTTTAATTGCTGTATCAATTAAAACCAGACTGCCAGAGGGTTACTGTAAATGCATGTGCTCGCTGTGCCCCTTTTTCGTGATGCCACCGGCGTGGCGGTTGCACTGACAGCTTGGGCCCGCCATCGCTGCTTGCAGCTATATTTATTATTATTATTATTTTTTTTTCAAGGTTTTGGGGGGTTTTGGGGCCCTTAACATACACGAAAACTCTTGAAAATTGGCACACATGTTGGAATCTGCGGCCATTAGGACGCCACAGAGGCTGGGAGCCGGGTGTGGCACAGGGGCTCTACGGCGCCCCCTAGAACACAGTCTGAAAACTTGATGTATAGCTCACACATACTTGCACGTATTCATATGAAACTCGGTACACATATAGATCTCATTGAGCCGAACAACCTTGACGCTGCATGCCATAGGCTCCGCCCAACAGGAAGTCGGCTATTCAGGGCTGTTTAAAAAGCGCATGCTCTGGAATTTGATATACTCCTCTGAGGATTACCACCCGATTGCCACCAAACTCGGTGAACATGATCTCAAGACATTGGGGACGCAAAATTGCCAGGATATTTTTGATATCTCGAACGGTTTGCCCGTGGCGAGGCGATGAATTTATGGTGAAAAATGAGAGACAGGAAGCCTCTAATAACATCCACATACATTGTCTGATTTTGATCAAACTTCAGGGTTTTGTTCGTTGTATGATGCCGAGCGCATAGATGTGACTATTAGGAGTCAAAGTTATAGCGCCACCAACTGGCAGCAGGAAGTGTGTCATTTTCAAAATGCTTTGAATTCAGCATCTTATTTTTAATCGATTTGCTTCAAACTTCATCAGAATAATGTCAAAACACGGCCGATGTAAAACTGTGAAGGGAATATTGATATCTATAATACTGTTGCCATGGCAACGTTTCAAACTTGAAAATTTGTTTCTGGTGATTTTGAAGCAGATAACATGTTTAGAATGTCATGAAACTCAACACACATATGAGTATTAATGTTAGTTAGACACTGGAAAAAGCTCATAAACGGGCATGGAAGAGGCACTCTATAGCGCCACCTTTTGTCAAAAATGGGGGGGTTAGTTTTAGCTAAATACACCAAACTTGGTACATAAATTGTTCTAATCAAGCCGGACAACTTTCTAATTTACACTCATTAGCTACGACCAACAGGAAGCCGGCTATCTTTTTTTTAATGTCATTTTCGGGGAATATCAAGCTGTAAATAAATTCATACTCCTCCAAGCAGAAACAAGTAGTTCACACCAAACTTTGTCAACATGATGCCAATATACTGAAGATGCTAAATTGCTAACGGATTTAGGATATCTTGAACGGTGTATTAATGGCGATTTGTTAAAGTTACAGTAAAAAAGAGCAGTTATTTTCTTATATCTTTAAAGTGCAGCTTCCAAACACTTCAAAACTTTTTACATACATAGAGCAAGTCATTCTGAAGAAGTATGGTTAGTTTCATGACTTTACAAAAGGTCTATGAATAACAGAAAATTAATAAACTATCAAGACATTTGATCACACTGGCTCTGTGTATGTGGGGGGATGGGTGAGTCTGTGTGTTAAGTGTGAGTGTGAGGAGGTGGGTGAGAGAGACAGAGAGAGAGACAGAGAGAGAGAGAGAGAGAGAGAGACTTTTAAACATCTCTTTAATCACTAGAAAAAAATCATTCAGTATTTATTTATTTAATTATTCGTTTTATTTTATTTTATTTATTTAATTATTCTATTTTTTTTTTTTTTTTTTTTTTTTTTGCATTATAGCTTAAGAAATCTCCTACGCCTTATCTTTTTCTGTCAGGCTTAGGGACACAAATAAATACAAATCCAAGAACCAGTTAATTTGTAGGGCACTGACAACATAATTCTATATAATAAGGTTAATAATTATGTTAATTACAACATAAACATTTTTGTGTTTTATGAAAAATCATAAATCATAAAAAGATAAAATCATAAAAATCATAAAATCATAAAAGATTTTATGTTAATGTTTTTACTTAACATTAATTAACATTAATACATTTTAGATAATTATTGTTCATGTTAACTAGTATAGTTCAATAATATCATTTTTTTAACATTAATTTATTCGAAACTAACCAACTAAGTATGAACAACCATTGTTTTACTATATTTCTAAAGAAAACAAATTCTAAAAAATAAAGTAAACAAATCTTTGTTAGTTCATGGTACAGTAACTGATGTACATTAACCAGCAACTTTAATTAATAATGTAGTAGTCAATTTTGAACATATCATTAACCAAGAATCATAAGTGCTATAAAATATTGGGTAACACTTCATAATAACTGCACGCTATGAATCATTAGGTAAGCATTAGAAAATAGTTAGTTCATCCTTTATTAAGCATTGTCCCAACATTAATAGTCATTAGTAAGCAGTTTATAAATACAGCTATAAATGCCTTGTTCTTTATTTATTAGGCATATCTATTACAAAGGAGATTTAAAGGCTCAGTTATCTTCCCAACAGAAAAATAAACAAACACAACACAGAGGGATAGAGAACTCAGAAATATTTTTTCAATATATTTCTATTTACTATCTATTTTCTATCTATCTATTTACAATAGATAGTGCCGACAATTCATACAACTATTTCCACACGGGCACACATTGCGGGAGATAACCTCCCCGTGCTGATTTGCATCGTATCATGTGTAGATCATAGCCAGAGATAGGCCATTGTAAAAAGCTTCAAAAATTGGCAATATTAAGAGCATTTTAGGAGCAGGATTTAGCATTTCCAATTAATGTAGGCCTGTTACATTCTTCTTATTATTAGGCCTATTATTATTATTAGATTACTTTTATTATTAAATTACATGAAATTATTTGCCCCGCAATAATTTCATAACTCATCACCGCATGATGCGCTGTGAGAATAATAAAATAGGCTAGCTTACTCCTCATTGAAAATGTTTTTAAAAACTTTTTTTAAAACAGGTCTATTAATTTATACAATGAATTATAGGCCTATAATTATAACACTGCACTCATCAATGAAAATTCAGAGCAGCTTTATTTCATGCACCGATTTTCAAAAACAACCTGTTTAACGCGAACTACATTTCTTCTCATGTTTTTTACTATACGAGCCACAAGAGAAATATTAAGGGAATAATTTGAGACAGTTATATACCGTTATCAGCATATGTTAAAATAGATTCGTCTCTCGTTGTCTCAGAGAGAATATGCGCCATTAATGCAGCGTTAGCCGTCAGTTTTTTTACTTTCACTTTCTTCATAGTGAATTGACTGACGTTCACCGTCTTGCGCAAAGAATTGCTTGACCCCTCCCCATATTACCAATTGTTTATAGGCCACATATTTTTTAGGTTTTTAATATTTATTTTTCAATGTTAATGAGAGTGACACAGAGAGTTAAAAAACAGGAAAATCATTTGGTAATCCTTGGGGGGGGTAGCTGTGCCGGGGCTAAGCAAGTTCGTGATGGGGCTATAGCCCTGTCAGGACCCGCCCTAGTGCCACCACTGTGTTCTGTGTGTGTTTCACAGAGTTGATGGTTTGTATTAACCCTTTAATTGCCGTATCCCTTAAAACCAGACTGCCAGAGGGTTACTGTAATGCATGTGCCCGCTGGGCACGGTTTTTTGTTGCCACCGGGGTGGCGTTTGCACTGACGCTTGGGCCCGCCATCGCTGCTTGCAGCTATATTGAATCATTGTTCCCCTAAGTATTATTATTTTTTTCAACCTTCCAGGGGTTTTTGGGTGCCCTAACATGCTCAAAAACTCATGAAAATTTACACACACATTGGAATCTGCGGCCAATTGGACGCAGCAGAGGCTGGGACCCGGGCGTGTCACAGGGGCTCTACGGCGCCCCCTGGAGCACAGTCTGAAAACTTGATGTATAGCTCACAAATACTTGCACGTATTCATATGAAACTCGGTACACATATAGATCTCATTGAGCTGAACAACTTTCATCCTGCATTTCATAGGCTCTGCCCAACAGGAAGTCGGCTATTTAGGGCTGTTTAAAAAGCGCATGCTCTGGAATTTGATATACTCCTCTGAGGATTACCACCCGATTGCCACCAAACTCGGAGAACATTATCTCAAGACATTGGGGACGCAAAATTGCCAAGATATTTTTGATATCTCGAACGGTTTGCCCGTGGCGAGGCGATGAATTTATGGCGAAAAATGAGAGACAGGAAGCGTCTAATAACATCCACATACATTGTCTGATTTTGATCAAACTTCAGGGTTTTGTTCGTTGTATGATGCCGAGTGCATAGATGTGACTATTAGGAGTCAAAGTTATAGCGCCACCAACTGGCAGCAGGAAGTGTGTCATTTTCAAAATGCTTTGAATTCAGCATCTTATTTTTAATCGATTTGCTTCAAACTTCATCAGAATAATGTCAAAACACGGCCGATGTAAAACTGTGAAGGGAATATTGATATCTAAAATACTGTTGCCATGGCAACGTTTCAAACTTGAAAATTTGTTTCTGGTGATTTTGAAGCAGATAACATGTTTAGAATGTCATGAAACTCAACACACATATGAGTATTAATGGTAGTTAGACACTGGAAAAAGCTCATAAACAGGCGTGGAAGAGGCGCTCTATAGCGCCACCTTTTGTCAAAAATGGGGGGGGGTTAGTTTTAGCTACAGACACCAAACTCGGTACATAAATTGTTCTAATCAAGCCGGACAACTTTCTAATTTACACTCATTAGCTATGACCAACAGGAAGCCGGCTATCTTTTTTTTAAATGTCATTTTTGGGGGGACACAAGCTGTAAATAAATTCATACTCCTCCAAGCAGAAACAAGTAGTTCACACCAAACTTTGTCAACATGATGCCAATATACTGTAGATGCTAAATTGCTAACGGATTTAGGATATCTTGAACGGTGTATTAATGGCGATTTGTTAAAGTTACAGTAAAAAAGAGCAGTTATTTTCTTATATCTTTAAAGTGCAGCTTCCAAACACTTCAAAACTTTTTACATACATAGAACAAGTCATTCTGAAGAAGTATGATTAGTTTCATGACTTTACAAAAGGTCTATGAATAACAGAAAATTAATAAACTATCAAGACATTTGATCACACTGGCTCTGTGTATGTGGGGGGATGGGTGAGTATGTGTGTTAAGTGTGAGTGTGAGGAGGTGGGTGAGAGAGACAGACAGAGAGAGAGACACAGAGAGAGAGAGACTTTTAAACATCTCTTTAATCACTAGAAAAAAATCAATCAGTATTTATTTATTTAATTATACGTTTTATTTTATTTATTTATTTATTTATTTAATTATTCATTTTATTTTATTTTATTTTATTATTTTTTATTTTTTGCATTATATCTTAAGAAATCTCCTAGGCCTTATCTTTTTCTGTCAGTCTTAGGGACAAAAATAAAATAAATAAAAATCCAAGAACCAGTTAATTTGTAGTGCACTGACAACATAGTTTTATATAATTAAGTTAATAATTTATTCACCACACATATAATATTTTTAATTTAATTTTTTTTCCATTTCAAATTTGCACGTCAGACCTGGACACACATGATTGTCTGTATTGCATAGTGTTTTTGCTATTTTGTACATTGCCTATTTGAATATTTGTATATTGTTCTTTTGTTGTCTGTGTCCTGTCCCGTTGCTGTCATTCTGTTGCACTGTGGAGCTTTGTCACTATAACAAATTCCTCATATGTGTAAACATACCTGGCCAATAAAGCTCATTCTGATTCTGATAATCATGTTAATTACAACGTAAACAAAATCTAAAGATACATACACGTGGTCTTACAACTTTCTAATTTACACTCATTAGCTACGACCAACAGGAAGTCGGCTACATTTATTTTAATGTGGGTATTTTGAAATATCAGGCTGTAAATAAATTCATACTCCTCCAAGCAGAAACAAGTAGTTCACACCAAACTTTGTCAACATGATGCCAAGATACTGAAGATGCTAAATTGCTAACGGATTTAGGATACCTTGAACGGTGTATTAATGGCGATTTATTAAAGTTACAGTAAAAAAGAGAGCAGTCATTTTATATCTTTAAAGTGCAGCTTCCAAACACTTCAAAACTTTTTACATACATAGAGCAAGTCATTCTGAAGAAGTATGATTAGTTTCATGACTTTACAAAAGGTCTATGAATAACAGAAAATTAATAAACTATCAAGACATTTGATCACACTGGCTCTGTGTCTGTGGGGGGATGGGTGAGTATGTGTGTTAAGTGTGAGTGTGAGGAGGTGGGTGAGAGAGACAGACAGAGAGAGAGACACAGAGAGAGAGAGAGACTTTTAAACATCTCTTTAATCACTAGAAAAAAATCAATCAGTATTTATTTATTTAATTATACGTTTTATTTTATTTTATTTATTTATTTATTTATTTAATTATTCATTTTATTTTATTTTATTTTATTATTTTTTATTTTTTGCATTATATCTTAAGAAATCTCCTAGGCCTTATCTTTTTCTGTCAGTCTTAGGGACAAAAATAAAATAAATAAAAATCCAAGAACCAGTTAATTTGTAGTGCACTGACAACATAGTTTTATATAATTAAGTTAATAATTTATTCACCACACATATAATATTTTTAATTTAATTTTTTTTCCATTTCAAATTTGCACGTCAGACCTGGACACACATGATTGTCTGTATTGCATAGTGTTTTTGCTATTTTGTACATTGCCTATTTGAATATTTGTATATTGTTCTTTTGTTGTCTGTGTCCTGTCCCGTTGCTGTCATTCTGTTGCACTGTGGAGCTTTGTCACTATAACAAATTCCTCATATGTGTAAACATACCTGGCCAATAAAGCTCATTCTGATTCTGATAATCATGTTAATTACAACATAAACAAAATCTAAAGATACATACACGTGGTCTTACAACTTTCTAATTTACACTCATTAGCTACGACCAACAGGAAGTCGGCTACATTTATTTTAATGTGGGTATTTTGAAATATCAGGCTGTAAATAAATTCATACTCCTCCAAGCAGAAACAAGTAGTTCACACCAAACTTTGTCAACATGATGCCAAGATACTGAAGATGCTAAATTGCTAACGGATTTAGGATACCTTGAACGGTGTATTAATGGCGATTTATTAAAGTTACAGTAAAAAAGAGAGCAGTCATTTTATATCTTTAAAGTGCAGCTTCCAAACACTTCAAAACTTTTTACATACATAGAGCAAGTCATTCTGAAGAAGTATGGTTAGTTTCATGACTTTACAAAAGGTCTATGAATAACAGAAAATAAAAAAATCTATCAGACATCTGATGTGTTTGCACTATGGTGTGTGTGGGGGTGGATGGGTGTTTCTCTGTCTGTGTGTGTGTGTGTGTGTGTGTGTGTGTTGAGTGTGGAAGTGAGGAGCTGGGTGAGGGGGTGGGTGAGGGAGAGAGAGAGAGAGAGAGACAGACAGAGACATTTAAACATCTTTTTAACCACAAGAAATAAAGATCAATCAGTATTTATTTATTTATTTAATTTATTTATTGCATTACAGCTTAAGAAGTCTCTAAGGCCTTATCCTATTCTGCCCGTTTTAGGGACAAAATAAATCCTAGAACCAGTTAATTTGTAAGGCACTGACAACATAATTTTATATAATTAGGTTAATAATAATATTAATTACAACATAAAAAATATATTTTTAAAATTTTACACGTGGACTTATACATTTTTGTGCTGCAAATAATAATTTGAAACTCATTTGATACTGACCTATGACATCCTGTGAAATGACATCTGAACTTACATCATCTCATGGATGTAACAGTAAAACAGTTCAGCTCACAGATGAAGACTAAGATGAAATGCAGGCAAAACTATTTCACAAATGCTTATAGATCATTAAAATAATTATTAAAAATGGTAATAGATCATAAAAAGTGTTGGCAAAAATTTACAATAAGGTCTCTTTGGTTAACATTATGTAATGCATTAACTAACATGAACTAACAATGAACAATCTATGTTTAGATCATTTATTAATATTTTTAATGTTAGTTAATACTAACATTAAAAAATATTAATTTTATGTTAATTCACATATATAAACTAATGATCAGATACAACTTTAAATTTTAAATTTTAGATTTTTCTTATGTTGTAATTAACATAATTATTAACCTAATTATATAAAACTATGTTGTCAGTGCCCTACAAATTAACTGGTTCTTGGATTTTTTTTTTTTTTTGTCTCTAAGACTGACAGAAAAAGACAAGGCCTAGGAGATTTCTTAAGCTATAATGCAAAAAATAAAAAAAATAAAAAATTACATAAAATAAAATGAATAATTAAATAAATAAATACTGATTTATTTTCTTGAGCTTCCCCTCTTTGAAAGACCAGCAGCCGCCACTGATATATATATATATAAAACATTAGTTAATGCATTGACGAACATGAACTAAAAAGGAACAATATATTTTAAAATAATTTATTAATCTTATTTAATGTTAGTTAATACTATCATTAAAAATATTATTTTTATGTTAATTCACAGTACATAAACTAATGTTAAGATACAACTTTATATTTTAATAATGTATTAATATTTTTTTTTACTTAACATTAATTAACATTAATACATTTTATATAATTATTGTTCATGTTAACTAGAATAGTTAAATAATATCGTTTTTAACATTAATTTATTCGAAACTAACCAACTAAGTATGAACAACCATTGTTTTACTATATTTCTTAAGAAAACAAATTCTAAAAAATAAAGTAAAAAAATCTTTATGTTAGTTCATGGTACAGTAACTGATGTACATTAACCAGACATTTTAATTAATAATGTAGTAGTCAATTTTGAACATATCATTAACCAAGATTCATAAGTGCTATAAAAATATTGTTCATGTTAACTTACATAATGTTAAAAACTAAAAACTTATTGAAAAGTGGTACAAAAGTTTTATGTTGTTCTTTGTGTGTGTGCGAGTGAGTGAGTGTGAGAGAGGATAGAGAGAGACTAAAATTAATAAAAGCTATATAAATATTGTTCATATGAATTAATATAGTTAATGTTAATATCTGAAACCTTATTGAAAGTGTTACCAAAGTCTTATATATTGTTGTGTGCATATGTGTGTGTGTGTGTGTATGTGTCTTTCACAGTATTGACAGTTTGGATTAACCCTTTAGTTGCTGTATCCCTAAAAAACAGACTGCCAGAGGGTTACTGTAAATGCATGTGCCAGCTGTGCCCCTTTTTCGTGATGCCACCAGGATGGCGGTTGCACTGACGGCTTGGGCCCGCCATCGCTGCTTGCAGCTATATTTATTATTATTTTTTTTTCAAGGTTTTGGGGGGTTTTGGGGCCCTTAACATACACGAAAACTCTTGAAAATTTGCACACACGTTGGAATCCGCGGCCATTAGGACGCCGCAGAGGCTGGGACCCGGGCGTGGCACAGGGGCTCTACGGCGCCCCCTGGAACACAGTCAGAAAACTTGATGTATAGCTCACACATACTTGCACGTATTCATATGAAACTCGGTACACATATAGATCTCATTGAGCCAACAACTTTCACACTGCATGTCATTGGCTCCGCCCAACAGGAAGTCCGCTATTTAGGGCTGTTTAAAAAGCGCATGCTCTGGAATTTGATATACTCCTCTGAGGATTACCAACCGATTGCCACCAAACTCGGTGAACATGATCTCAAGACATTGGGGACGCAAAATTGCCAGGATATTTTTGATATCTCGAACGGTTTGCCCGTGGCGAGGCGATGAATTTATGGCGAAAAATGAGAGACAGGAAGCGTCTAATAACATCCACATACATTGTCTGATTTTGATCAAACTTCAGGGTTTTGTTCGTTGTATGATGCCGAGCGCATAGATGTGACTATTAGGAGTCAAAGTTATAGCGCCACCAACTGGCAGCAGGAAGTGTGTCATTTTCAAAATGCTTTGAATTCAGCATCTTATTTTTAATCGATTTGCTTCAAACTTCATCAGAATAATGTCAAAACACGGCCGATGTAAAACTGTGAAGGGAATATTGATATCTAAAATACTGTTGCCATGGCAACGTGTCAAACTTGAAAATTTGTTTCTGGTGATTTTGAAGCAGATAACATGTTTAGAATGTCATGAAACTCAACACACATATGAGTATTAATGGTAGTTAGACACTGGAAAAAGCTCATAAACGGGCGTGGAAGAGGCACTCTATAGCGCCACCTTTTGTCAAAAATGGGGGGTTAGTCTTAGCTACAGACACCAAACTCGGTACATAAATTGTTCTAATCAAGCCGGACAACTTTCTAATTTACACTCATTAGCTACGACCAACAGGAAGCCGGCTATCTTTTTTTTAATGTCATTTTCGGGGGAAATGAAGCTGTAAATAAATTCTTACTCCTCCAAGCAGAAACAAGTAGTTCACACCAAACTTTGTCAACATGATGCCAATATACTGAAGATGCTAAATTGCTAACGGATTTAGGATATCTTGAACGGTGTATTAATGGCGATTTGTTAAAGTTACAGTAAAAAAGAGAGCAGTTATTTTCTTATATCTTTAAAGTGCAGCTTCCAAACACTTCAAAACTTTTTACATACATAGAGCAAGTCATTCTGAAGAAGTATGGTTAGTTTCATGACTTTACAAAAGGTCTATGAATAACAGAAAATTAATAAACTATCAAGACATTTGATCACACTGGCTCTGTGTATGTGGGGGGATGGGTGAGTCTGTGTGTTAAGTGTGAGTGTGAGGAGGTGGGTGAGAGAGACAGAGGGAGAGACAGAGAGAGAGAGAGAGACTTTTAAACATCTCTTTAATCACTAGAAAAAAATCAATCAGTATTTATTTATTTAATTATTCGTTTTATTTTATTTTATTTATTTATTTATTTATTTAATTATTCATTTTATTTTTTTTATTTTTTACTTTTTTTATTTTTTGCATTATAGCTTAAAAAATCTCCTAGGCCTTATCTTTTTCTGTCAGTCTTAGGGACAAAAAATAAATAAATCCAAGAACCAGTTAATTTGTAGGGCACTGACAACATCATTTTATATAAGTAGGTTAATAATTATGTTAATTACAACAGAAAAAAAATCTAAAGATACATACACGTGGTCTTATAAATTTTTGTGCTTCAAATAATAATTTGACACTAATTTGACACTGAACTATGACACCCTTTGACATGATATTCATCTGAATTTACATCATCTCATGAATGTAACAGTAAAACAGTTCAGCTCACAGATGAAGACTAAGCTGTAATGCAGGCAAAATATTTCACAAATGCTTATAGATCAATAATACCTTTTAAAAATGCTTATGAATCATTAAAGGTGTAGGCCTGTTACATTCTTCTTATTATTAGGCCTATTATTATTATTAAATTACTTTTATTATTAAATTACATGAAATTATTTGCCCCGCAATAATTTCATAGCTCATCACCGCATGATGCGCTGTGAGAATAATAAAATAGGCTAGCTTACTCCTCATTGAAAATGTTTTTAAAAACTTTTTTTAAAACAGGTCTATTAATTTATACAATGAATTATAGGCCTATAATTATAACACTGCAGTCATCAATGAAAATTCAGAGCAGCTTTATTTCATGCACCGATTTTCAAAAACAACCTGTTTAACGCGAACTACGTTTCTTCGCATGTTTTTTACTATACGAGCCACAAGAGAAATATTAAGGGAATAATTTGAGACAGTTATATACCATTATCAGCATATGTTAATATAGATTCGTCTCTCGTTGTCTCAGAGAGAATATGCGCCATTAATGCAGCGTTAGCCGTCAGTTTTTTTACTTTCACTTTCTCTATAGTGAATTGACTGACGTTCACCGTCTTGCGCAAAGAGTTGCTTGACCCCTCCCCATATTACCAATTGTTTATAGGCCACATATTTTTTAGGTTTTTAATATTTATTTTTCAATGTTAATGAGAGTGACACCGAGAGTTAAAAAACAGGAAAATCATTTGGGGGGGGAGGGATGGGTGCTGTGCCGGGGCTAAGCAAGTTTGTGATGGGGCTATAGCCCTGTCAAGACCCGCCCTAGCGCCACCACTGTGTTCTGTGTGTGTTTCACAGAGTTGATGGTTTGGATTAACCCTTTAATTGCCGCATCCCTTAAAACCAGACTGCCAGAGGGTTACTGTAATGCATGTGCCCGCTGGGCACGGTTTTTTGTTGCCACCGGGGTGGCGTTTGCACTGACGCTTGGGCCCGCCATCGCTGCTTGCAGCTATATTTATTATTTTTTTTTTTTATTTTTTTTTTTTATTCAACCATCCGGGCACTTTTGGGGGCCTTAACATGCTCAAAAACTCTTGAAAATTCGCACACACGTTGGAACCTGTTGGCGTCCGGACGCCACAGAGGCTGGGACCCGGGCGTGGCACAGGGGCTCTACGGCGCCCCCTAGAACACAGTTTGAAAACTTGATGTATAGCTCACACATACTTGCACGTATTCATATGAAACTCGGTACACATATAGATCTCATTGAGCCGAACAAATTTCACGCTGCATGTCATAAGCTCCGCCCAACAGGAAGTCGGCTATTCAGGGCTGTTTAAAAAAGCATGCTCTGGAATTTGATATACTCCTCTGAAGATTACCACCCGATTGCCACCAAACTCAGTGAACATGATCTCAAGACATTGGGGACGCAAAATTGCCAGGATATTTTTGATATCTCGAACGGTTTGCCCGTGGCGAGGCGATGAATTTATGGCGAAAAATGAGAGAAGGAAGCGTCTAATAACATCCACATACATTGTCTGATTTTGATCAAACTTCAGGGTTTTGTTCGTTGTATGATGCCGAGCGCATAGATGTGACTATTAGGAGTCAAAGTTATAGCGCCACCAACTGGCAGCAGGAAGTGTGTCATTTTCAAAATGCTTTGAATTCAGCATCTTATTTTTAATCGATTTGCTTCAAACTTCATCAGAATAATGTCAAAACACGGCCAATGTAAAACTGTGAAGGGAATATTGATATCTAAAATACTGTTGCCATGGCAACGTTTCAAACTTGAAAATTTGTTTCTGGTGATTTTGAAGCAGATAACATGTTTAGAATGTCATGAAACTCAACACACATATGAGTATTAATGTTAGTTAGACACTGGAAAAAGCTCATAAACGGGCGTGGAAGAGGCGCTCTATAGCGCCACCTTTTGTCAAAAATGGGGGGTTAGTTTTAGCTACAGACACCAAACTCGGTACATAAATTGTTCTAATCAAGCCGGACAACTTTCTAATTTACACTCATTAGCTACGACCAACAGGAAGCTGGCTATCTTTTTTTTAATGTCATTTTCGGAGGGGAAACAAGCTGTAAATAAATTCAAACTCCTCCAAGCAGAAACAAGTAGTTCACACCAAACTTTGTCAACATGATGCCAATATACTGTAGATGCTAAATTGCTAACGGATTTAGGATATCTTGAACGGTGAATTAATGGCGATTTGTTAAAGTTACAGTAAAAAAGAGCAGTTATTTTCTTATATCTTTAAAGTGCAGCTTCCAAACACTTCAAAACTTTTTACATACATAGAACAAGTCATTCTGAAGAAGTATGATTAGTTTCATGACTTTACAAAAGGTCTATGAATAACAGAAAATTAATAAACTATCAAGACATTTGATCACACTGGCTCTGTGTATGTGGGGGGATGGGTGAGTATGTGTGTTAAGTTGTGAGTGTGAGGAGGTGGGTGAGAGAGACAGACAGAGAGAGAGACACAGAGAGAGAGAGAGACTTTTAAACATCTCTTTAATCACTAGAAAAAAATCAATCAGTATTTATTTATTTAATTATACGTTTTTTTTATTTTATTTATTTATTTAATTATTCATTTTATTTTATTTTATTTGATTATTTTTTATTTTTTGCATTATAGCTTAAGAAATCTCCTAGGCCTTATCTTTTCTGTCAGTCTTAGGGACAAAAAAATATAAAAATCCAAGAACCAGTTAATTTGTAGGGCACTGACAACATAGTTTTATATAATTAAGTTAATAATTTATTCACCACGCATATAATATTTTTAATTTAATTTTTGGTTAATTATATAATAAGGTTAATAATTATGTTAATTACAACATAACATTTTTTGTGTTTTATGAAAAATCATAAATCATAAAAAGATAAAATCATAAAAGATTTTATGTTAATGTTTTTACTTAACATTAATTAACATTAATACATTTTAGATCATTACTGTTCATGTTAACTAGTATAGTTCAATAATATCATTTTTTTAACATTAATTTATTCGAAACTAACCAACTAAGTATGAACAACCATTGTTTTACTATATTTCTTAAGAAAACAAATTCTAAAAAATAAAGTAAACAAATCTTTGTTAGTTCATGGTACAGTAACTGATGTACATTAACCAGAAACTTTAATTAATAATGTAGTAGTCAATTTTGAACATTTCATTAACCAAGAATCATAAGTGCTATAAAAATATTGGGTAACACTTCATAATAACTGCACGCTATGAATCATTAGGTAAGCATTAGTAAATAGTTAGTTCATCCTTTATTAAGCATTGTCCCAGCATTAATAGTCATTACTAAGCAGTTTATAAATACAGCTATAAATGCCTTGCTCTTTATTTATTAGGCATATCTATTACAAAGGAGATTTAAAGGCTCAGTTATCTTCCTAACAGAAAAATAAACAACCACAACACAGAGGGATAGAGAACTCAGAAATATTTTTTTCAAGATGCAAATAATGAAACTGTACACTTGAATATTTACTTTAATTTATTTTTTTCAATGAAATTGCAGAGGTTTATTTTTCATTTTTTATCAAGTGTACAGTCACCTTGCATCTTGAAAAAATATTTATGTGTTCTGTATCCCTCTGTGTTGTGTTTGTTTAACTTTTCTTTTTGGGAGATAAATGAGCTTTTAAATCTCCTTTGTAAATGCTTTATAAGATATAAATAGTCCTCACTTTAGATGAGCTCACACAAATAGATGGCTGGCAACTACTAAATGCTTTATAACTACCTGACTTAATCATGAATTAAAGCAGGAATATGTGTTAATAAAGCATTTATTAACACATTGAGCAATTATTATGATGTGTCTAAATAATAAGATTTATAAATGTACATTTAAATAGTTTATTAATCATTTACTTACACTTTCTAAATGATCTTATGAACCACTCACAATAATATATACGTACTGATGCTAATTAATATAGTTAATGTTAAAAACTGAAACCTTATTGTAAAGTGTTACTAAAGTTTTATTGTTCTGTCAGTGGCGGCTCCAGGATTTTTTTGTTGGGGGTGCTAAGGGGGGGCTTAACAGTTCAGAGCGGGTGATAAAATCTAATTAAATTGAGAGAAAATAATGAACGCCTAACTTTAGCTATCGTATTTTTTTATATACAGCAGCTTCGAAAAAGGCATATTTAACTTTTTTCCTGTGGTATTAAACTTCACATATGCCACTGTTATTAGTAATATAACTTCTAATGCCAACTGCCAAATATGACACTTACAAAGTAATATAATTTATGAATATAGAAAAGAAAGAAATTTGGGATTTTTTCTTTTTTCATTGTTTTCTTTTATTTATTTATTTATTTAAGTTATCTTTATTTTTTACACATATCTAGTAATTTTTTTCTGACCATCAAGTGTCAGTCAATCAATGCCAACTGTTAGGAAAACATGGTAAATTCTAACCATTTACAATAGATAGTGCCGACAATTCATACAACTATTTCCACACGGGCACACATTGTGGGAGATAACCTCCCCGTGCTGATTTGCATCATATCATGTGTAGATGATAGCCAGAGATAGGCCATTGTAAAAAGCTTCAAAAATTGGCAATATTAAGAGGATTAGCATTTCCAATTAATGTAGGCCTGTTACATTCTTCTTATTATTAGGCCTATTATTATTATTAGATTACTTTTATTATTAAATTACATTAAATTATTTGCCCCGCAATAATTTCATAGCTCATCACCGCATGATGCGCTGTGAGAATAATAAAATAGGCTAGCTTACTCCTCATTGAAAATGTTTTAAAAACTTTTTTTAAAACAGGTCTATTAATTTATACAATGAATTACAGGCCTATAATTATAACACTGCAGTCATCAATGAAAATTCAGAGCAGCTTTATTTCATGCACCGATTTTCAAAAACAACCTGTTTAACGTGAACTACATTTCTTCTCATGTTTTTTACTATACGAGCCACAAGAGAAATATTAAGGGAATAATTTGAGACAGTTATATACCGTTATCAGCATATGTTAAAATAGATTCGTCTCTCTTTGTCTCAGAGAGAATATGCGCCTTTAATGCAGCGTTAGCCGTCATTTTTTTACTTTCACTTTCTCTATAGTGAATTGACTGACGTTCACCGTCTTGCGCAAAGAATTGCTTGACCCCTCCCCATATTACCAATTGTTTATAGGCCACATATTTTTTAGGTTTTTAATATTTATTTTTCAATGTTAATGAGAGTGACACCGAGAGTTAAAAAACAGGAAAATCATTTGGAAATCCTTGGGGGGGGGGGGAGGTAGCTGTGCCGGGGCTAAGCAAGTTCGTGATGGGGCTATAGCCCTGTCAGGACCCGCCCTAGTGCCACCACTGTGTTCTGTGTGTGTTTCACAGAGTTGATGGTTTGGATTAACCCTTTAATTGCCGTATCCCTTAAAACCAGACTGCCAGAGGGTTACTGTAGTGCATGTGCCCGCTGGGCACGGTTGTTTGTTGCCACCGGGGTGGCGTTTGCACTGACGCTTGGGCCCGCCATCGCTGCTTGCAGCTATATTGTTTCTTGCTTTTTATTGATAATCAAATCACCAAAGAGTAAGCCAACATATTTAAAGTTTTTTTATTATTATTTTGATTTATCTTTATATATGCATCATTTTAGTTTAGGTTTAAGTAATTTTGCTATGTGCTTTTGTAATTTGTAATGTTTTTTTAATTTTTTTCTACTTTATTTTTCAGATTTAGTCTCAGAAATGTGAGTACTTTTATTTTTTTTAAGTTTTATAGAGAGAGAGAGAGAAAACTTTGAGAATGTTTTACAAGAAAATACTATTTTAATCAGAATACACAGCCCATCCATAAAACCTTCAGATACACATTGATAAATTTAATTAGGCTTTACATAACTTTTCCAACCCTCATAAGATTTTAAAATACTTGTGCAGCAGATTAACTACATTTATATTGAATTGAAACTTCATAGTCCGAACAGCATGTTCTAATTCACATACATATGTAATTTAAAAATATTGCATTTTTTTACAAATTTAAATTGATCAATCAAAAGAATGAGCAGACTACTTCAGATGACTTCTAAACATCTATAAAACATTTGCATGGCTCATAAAGCTCATATTTATTACCTGCATATTTCACAAGCTGACCTCAGAAAGAGTTTGAGCCCTCTGATAAATATTACATTTATTTAATACCAGTAAATGGTTTTATACAGTTAGATACATCAGTATGTTGCTTGCTGTAAAGGAGTTACACAATTGTGTAACATTTATAGGTTCTGATCACATGACCTGAAATTAAATAAGGAAGACTCTTCATTTCAACTCTGTGTAGGTTACTCAGGCAAGAACATTTATTAATTTCTTTTGTTACCCAATCCCTAGTTCTCAGTGACAAATAGATCCAGATAAAGTGTGTTTACAACAGATTAATGATTATAAAATTAACTTTCAGTGTCTGCATCCCCTTATTCATCTTTTAAACTGTGCTCTATTGTATTGGGTTATAAGGAAATTTTAATCAAGCAGCGTCTGAATATCTGGAGTTTCAACCTGTGCTGAGGCTTATTGTAAAAACACTCTTATAATATTACCAAAAACATATCTGTGTAATACAGAAGTACAATGTCACATTACCACTACTGAGATGCATAGAAATCATGAACACCTTATTTTGCATTTACAGTGCCTCCTTCTGCTCCACTTGTTCTTGACTGTCCGTTTTAACTTCTTCTGTCAAAGCTGCTTTCGGTCTCCGCTCCGCTTCTGTTATTGTCATTGGATGCAGCGGGAAAAATCCAGCCAATCCTACTCAAGAGAAAACAAGGATAAAATGTGCAACTTGTCTCTTTCTGTAATCATCACTAAACATTGTTGTTATTAAAGGAAATGATGAGTGAGAAATCACATTCCTTAGGTTGATGCTCACCTAGAAGTTTGGCCACTGGTTTTGTCGTATGAGCCCCACATGCAATCCAGTACTTGATTCTTTCATAATTGAAGGCGACAAGTTTTTCATTGTGTATGTTTGGGAGAGGGTCATATGAGCCCAGCTGCTCAATATATTTGCTGTCTCTTGCGCGTTTATTATAAGCAGCCACAATGCGGTAGAAGGGTCTGTTAGTGGCACCTCCTAGTGCCAGCCTGATGACCACATGCCCACCATGATATTTTTTTGAGCAGGAAAGAAGCTAAGACAAAGACATAATGGATAAAAATATGTTTCACACTGGCAATGTTTAATTTCACAAACATGAGGCTTTAATTCAGAAGCAGCAAGACTGATTCTGGAGGCTACATTTTGGATGTCTTTCTTATTTGAAATGCACATTTAAACTTGAGAGGTCAGTTGTTCAAAAAGTTTAATCTGGATCAGAATTATCTGGATTTGTAATCCCATGTTTTGCTATCCAGGATCAGGTAATCCATTTTACTTTTCTTCTGGTTTTTCAAAGCAAAATGTGACTGGATCACAATGATCCAGGTACACACTTTTTCAGATTACTAAATCTGGATTAGTATTGCTCTACGGAGCCTCTAAAGCACTGGTTATCAAACCTCTCCATTAAGTACCCCCAGCACTGCACATTTTTTTATATCTCCATATATCTGACACACCCACTTCAGGTCTTGCAGTCTCCACTAATGAGAGTTGAATCAGGTGTCATAGATGAGGGATACATGCAAAATGTGCAGGGCTGGGGGTAGGGTTGTCACGATACCATAAACGATACTATACCAGCTGAAGTATCACGATACCAAGTAGTATCACGATACCATACAGTATTGTGTTCATTTAAAATTCAATTCTACAAAATTAATCAAAATTTCATAAATAAATAGATGTAAATGAAAACAGACAATATTTTTCTCTGAATACTTAATGTGAATGAATGACTGGCTATTGTTATCCATGAAATGATCTAAACAAATCTTAGCACTGCACAGAAGCTGCATGAAGTGACATTTAGATGTGCATTTATACATTCAGACTGTATTTATAATTGCATAAATAAAGTTATGAGATTAATGTTTTAAATACTAAATTCTGAATATAGAAATATGTTGGAAAATAATGTAATATGCCTACTTTTAGATGGGAAACTTAAAACGGCCAGCAGGTGGCAGAAGTTCGTGATTGAATCACTGAGTCATTCAAACGATGCTTTCAAAACGGCTGATTCCTTCAGAAGCGAATCAAATGACTGTTTTTATGAATGGTTTAGTGAATCAGTGATTCGCCCAAGACAACGCGGATTTGGATTCGAACACAGAAACGAAACAAAAACAGCACTCTTGCTCGTGTCATATTGCCGAACTGTCAGGAGCATTTTTTGCTCGCATATCTTGAAATTTCCAAGTTAGCAGAATATATATTAAAACATAATATATATTTATATATAATGATAAGAACCAAGTGCAAAGCGCTATGTTGATGAATGGAATTGCTTTCGTGATCGCAAAGATGCTTCCAGAAACGAACTAGTTCACCTGTTCTAGAAGTGGTCAAATGAATAAAACTGTGAGAATACTTTCTTGCAAGATATTATGATGTTGAATAAGTGATGCTTGATCTGCTGTTTTTTAAAATGACATCAGACAGTCTGAATCAGACCCTTTCTTCTGATAAACTGCAGCATGAACAACGACGTGCAAGTGCAACTTCTCATTACAAACTGAACTGAAGCGTCGGGAAACACCATATACAGCGTATACACAGACTAAACTACACAGACCACAGCAGAAAGACATTTGGCAATCAACTTGTAATGTTTCTGCTGGCATACATGTTCAAATGAACGTTTTAAACAGTGTTACTGCCGTGCATACTACATATCTTACGGTACTACCTTATGGACGATACTACCGTTTAAAAAATGCGATGGCACCGCGGGTATTTTTAAGCTTTAGTATCGCGATACTACCGTAGTACCGGTGTATCGTGCAACCCTAGCTGGGGGTACTCCAGGACAGGTTTGAGAACCATTGCTCTAAAGCAGGGGTGTCAAACTCAGTTCCTGGAGGGCCGCAGCCCTGCAGAGTTTAGTTCCAACCCTGCTCCAACACACATACCATGTAGTTTTCAAATAAGCCTTAATGATTTGATTAGCTGGACCAGGTGTGTTTAATTAGGATTGCATCTAAACAGTGCAGGGCTGTGACCCTCCAGGAACAGAGTTAAACACCCCTGCTCTAAAGAGACATGGTGATGAAAAAAATAAAAATAAAAATAAAATATGCCCCCCCCCCCCCCCCCCCAATGCTTTTTTATTCCCTTTTTGCATTCCAAGAGTTATCCAATGTAGTTTTTTTTCTTCTTCTTTACTGTAGGCTACTTAAAGGCTTAAGAGGTAGCCTAACGTTTACCTAATCTCTCTCTCTCTGTAATGTCTGTGTTTATGTAAATCTAATGTCAGGGTTTCAATGTCATTTTTAAGCTCAAATTTAAGACCTTTTTAAGACCTGCACAAATAGGGCAATATCTTTAGTACCATATTAAACGGTCAAATTACTGTAAAAAGCATAATTTACAGTTCAGATACAAGTATTCCAAAAAAAAAAGTTTTATAAAATGATAAACTTTACATTTCAGCCTTTAAAGCACTCATTTACATTAAAAAGTATTCATTTAAACAATTATTATCAATAAATTATTAATTTAAGTAACAAATTAAGGGTGTGCGACATTGACAAAAAATTATATCTGGGATTTTATCGATAACGATAATTAGACAATATTTTGCTAATTACACACAGAGTGTGTTATTGTGCTGATATCTTCTCTAATTGTGCTGACAGCTGACTCCTGAATTTTGTTGATATTCTTCATAATCTGTGTGGTCAGTTCACAGCAGTGATAGAAATTTATAATTTCCAACAACATCTTTTGAGTCAAATTCTTGCATTTGGGCTTTTACCAAGCAAATTAAATCAGTATCAACAAAATTGATCTTTGCAATGCAGAGAAAACACAGAAGTTGCATCTGAAGTGGCATTTAGATGTATTTACACACTGTTTAATGCAGCTCTGAGGGACATGGAATACTTTAACCTGCAGTTACAAATGCATAAATAATGTTTTGATATTTTAAACATAAAACATTGAAAACTAATGTTTGAAATTATTTTAAAAATGAAAAGATACCTTAAATGTGAAATTAAAACCGCCAGCAGGTGGCAGCAAGTCATTGTTAAGTGAGTCATTGCGATTGAACCGAATCATTTAAACCAGGGGTCTTCGACGTTTTTCAGGGTAAGGACCCCTTAGGCGACAGAGACATGGAGCAGGGACCCCCAATACAAAATGTGTCAAGCAGAGCTACATATAAAGCATACAGCCTTCAATATTAATAGAAACTAATCATATTATGATTAAGATTAAATTATATGTTATACTGTATGTATATTATGTTAAGACAGTAGATCAGAGCTATGCACATTAATATTGTTGCACATGCATCACTGCCTGTATATTACAGTTTAATGTTTTAATTGAGATTTATGCATTAAAAATAACATGTTTAGATAAAAGTCAGATGGGCATTTACATTTATCTGAACTTCAGCTATAAGTTTATTAAAAATTCACATTTTAATTTTAGGCCTACTGTCAAATGGACAAATAAATATTTACTTAAACTTTAGCTTCAAGCTTACTAAAACTTAATATTTTATTTTTTACTTTGGGATGGAGCAGCAGCTCCGTGACAAGAGTGAGACATTTAAGATTATTTACAAGGCATTACTTTTACAAATAATTGGAATGGAATTTAAAGTACGTTGATACGAATATTTTTTTTTTGCAATCTTATTAGCCTGCATTTAGATTGTGCGTATCTATTTTGACATGCCATATTTTTGTCCCGTACTAGTATCATGTCTATTGCAGCTTCAGAGTGAATCACGCTTTTAGATGTCACTTCCAAAACTCTGCAGTGTGTAATTGACCGTCGGTCCTCTTAGCAGCATGAAAAACAACTTTTATTCAACGGATTAGAGCAAGGCCTATATATAGCCTCAAGAGTACGAAAGGCCGATCACTTTACAATCACTAAAAAGTTGTCACTCATCTCAGTTCGGGATCTCAGAACGTTCCATTAAAATCAATAAAGTTGTCTACACTGCATAATGAATCACTTACTTACGTCGTGTCGTTCTTTGTTAATGAGAGAGGATTCAAGAGAGTGAGCATAACTCATCACCGAAAACAGAAACTCCGGCATTTTCAGCGGTGAGTGATGAGTGTTTACTAAATCGGCTAATATGTGACCCGTGCTGGCAAAATGAGTCGGAATGAGCAAATTTTCAAAAATGACTGAGCTACAGCCGTTTGAAGGCGATAGAGTCAGCAGCTGATTTTGAGAAAAATCGAGTTGAAGTTTTCTGAAGATTCCAAATAATAATAATTACTATATTATTAAATCACAATATAGCTATTTTTTTAACTTTATCTTTGTTATTAAAAATAAGAACAAAGATGCAAATAAACCGTAGTTTAATCAAGAACAGTGAGTGATTCCGTCTTTTCTTTTAATGTTTGATTAACATTGAGACAGATCTATCTTTATACCTATTGTAATGCATGGATCTAATATAATGTTACACATCAGATTTCTGACCAACCATTAACTAAACATTTATGTAAGACATAACAGATTTCACTCAAGCATTCACATTGGTGTAAAAACAGGTGCTCACAGACACACATTGTCTTGATCTGCTGTTGCTTCAAAACTTATTTTGTAATATTAGTTATGTGTGCTGCTCAATAACATTTAACATTTAGAATTTATTGTGATTTATACAGATGTTGGTTGTTGCTGCAGTTTCTTTGATGTTGTGTCTTCGGTTGTTTTCTCTTTTTGTCAGCAGGTATTGAAGCAAATTGTCTGTTTTTTTTTTTGTTTTTGCTTTTTCTCCCTCTCTCTCTCTATCCCCCATTCTCCTTTTTTTCTCTCTCTCTCTTCCCCTTCTTTGTTGACTTTCCCCACACCCTTTTTTTTTTTTTTTTTTTCCCTTCTTTCTTCTTTCTCTCTCTTGTTTTCTCTGTCCCCTGGTCTTGTCTATCACAGTGTGGTTAAGTAAAAGGGTATATAAAATTAAATTAATTAATTAATATAAAAAATAAATAAATAAATTTAATTAAAAAAAGAAAAAAAAAAAAAAAAAAAAAAAAAAAAAAAAAGGCTGTGAATGATGATAGTATAGCCATGCATATGTACTGTCATGTGTTATCTGTGCTACTGACAGGCCAAAAAAAAAAAAAAAAAAAAAAAAAAAAAAAAAAAAAAAAAAAGACATAACAGATTTTTGTGTGAATCTCACCAAGACATATTTTGCAATAATGTAGCCTACTTTATCGGAGATTGCGCGTTCTTCGCAAATGTTAGTCAGCACGTTTGTTTTGTTTTTATCAGCATGGGTTTGAAAATCATATTTCACTGGTTTGGACTCATGTCATCGAGAATTCGATATGAATATTCACAAAGCTGGAATGCTGCACTTTGTAATAGACCTACAACTTGAGAAGCAGCAGCAGTTGTCCAGAAGTAAGCAGAGAAAACGGTACTCCTCTCAGAAAATGTACAAATAAAGATAATTTTAGAATTACTATTTTGAGCATTGGGATTGCTAGAAGAGGGCTTAACTATTTTTTGTGAAAACCTCAAATTCGACCAAAACTGACATTTTTCACTTCTTTTGCCTGTAGCTGAAAATTATTGCACATTCCGACTCATTTTGCCAGCACGGGTCACATATTATAATATCAACTGGGAGTGCTCTTGCTTTCATTTTGTGGTGCTTATATTTAAAATTGACTTTCTGATGTTTTTTACCCATATTTAAATTTTTGTATCAAAAAATTATTTGTGATCAAACATTAATTGGCGGACCCCCTGCAGTGCCGCTGCGGACCCCCTGGGGGGTTGCAGACCCCCGGTTGAAGACCGCTGATTTAAACGGTTGATTCATTCAGGAATGAAATGCCGTCATGTTGCTCAGAGATGCAAAACAGCATTATGGCTGTGTTTGGAATGATTTTTGTTGGAGAAATAGAGCAAAAACAGGAAATATGGTGTCTAAAACGTAAGTTTCATTAACTTCTAATAACTTCTTGTTTATTGAACTGTTGTATAAATATCAATCACATTTGTAATCATGCTGACTTTTTGAGAAAAAAACGGCACTCTTTGTGTGATATTAACTATATGAAATGATATAAATACAGTGCCCTCCACTAATATTGGCACCCTTGGTAAATATGACCAAAGGCGGCTGTGAAAATAAATCTGCATTGATATCCAAGATATCCTTTTTATCTTTCATTAAAAAATTCACAAAATTCCAACCTATCATTGAAGTAAAACAATTGAAAGTGGGGGGAAAATCTCATTGTGAAATAAATGCTTTCACTATTTCATGTTGGCCACAATTATTGGCACCCAATTATTGCAATGTCCTTTTCCCAGGGTTACAGCTCTGAGTTTTCTCCTATAATGCCTGAAGAGTTTGGAGAACACTTGATAAGAGATCAGAGACCATTTCTTCATACAGAATCTCTCCAGATCCTTCAGATTCACAGCTCCATGACGGTGCTTCTTCTCTTCAGTTCACCTCACTCATTTTCTGTAGGGTTCAGGTCAGAGGACAGAGACAGCAATGGTAAAAGATTCATTTTGTGCTCAGTGACCCATTTTTGTGTTTATTTTGATGTTTGTTTTGGATTGTTGTCCTGGTGGAAGATCCAAACACGGCCCATTATAAGATTTCTAACAGAGGCTGTCAGGTTTTGATTTTTTATCTGTTGGTATTTGATAGAATCCATGATGCCATGCATCTGAACAAGATGTTCAGGACCTCTGGCAGAAAAACAGGCCCACAACATTAAAGATCCAGCAGTATATTTAACCGTGGACATGGGGTACTTTTTTATCCCTGTTTGTACTAAACTCATCTGGTGGGTTTGCTGCCAAAAACTTTTTTTTCAGTTTCATCTGACCATAGAAGCCAGTGCCATTTGAAGTTCAAGTCGTGTCTGACAACTGAATTTGCTGGAGTTTGTTTTTGGATGAGTGAGGACAATTTTTCTTGAAACCCTCCCGAACAACATGTGGTGATTTAGGGGATGTTTGATATATTTTTTTTAGGTTTCCGACCCCAAGACTCAACTAATCTCTACAATTCTCCAGCTGTGATCCTTGGAGAGTCTTTGGCCACTCAAACTCTCCTCCTCACTGTGCATTAGGACGATATAGACACACGTCCTCTTTCAGGCAGATTTTTAACATCTTTAGTTGATTGGAACCTCTTAATTATTACCCTGATGGTGGAAATGGGGATTTTCAATGTTTTAACTCTTTTCTTACAACCACTTTCTATTTTGTGATGCTCAACAATCTTGTTCTTCACATCAGAAATATATTTTTTTGGTTTTTCTCATTGTGATGGATGATTAAGGGAATTTGACCTTTGTGTTCCTCATATTTATAATCCTGTGGAACAGAAAGTCATGGCTGGACAATTTCATGCTCCTAGTCACCCTGGTGTGCTAAAAAATGTAAATATGAATGGGAATATACTTCAGAGATATTTTACTCATAAGAATTTCTAGGGGTGCCAATAATTGTGGCCAACATTCATTGGAGAAAAACATTGCGCATGCGCAATGACTAACCTGCTAGACTTTTGCTGCCTTCACGTGCTATCGGAATTATCGTAAATATGAGTTTCCTAATCGGAAATTAGATGTGAACGGCATCTCAAGTCGTATTTACTACTGGGAAATTCTGAAATAATTTTGATACCAGAGTTTCCGAGTTGGGCGTAGGGTTGGGTACCGAAACCCGGTACCAATATGGCACCGGTACCTATGTAACCGGTATGTACTAGAACCGAATCAGAACGCAGATTTCAGTGCCATGGCTGAGCGATCGATTAAAATATTTGTCCTTTGTTTCTCCGAAACGCACGTAAGAAGCATCACAGGCTACAACTACAAATATTTCAGCAAAATGTATATTTTATTATTTATAATAAAATTATAGTTATTGCACTCCTATTTCACTGCGTGCCGTCTGTTTGGCGCGCGTGGCGGCGCTCATTCTAAATGAAGTCTGTGACGTTTAGCAGAGAATCGCAAAGAAAAATCTCACGCACTTCTGACAGCAAAATGTTAATATTTCCATGGCTTTCTAACATTTACAGATGGAGAATATACCTGTGAATTGTAAGTTATGCATTACGGAAAACAGCAAACACATTAAACAGCGTGAGAAGCATCTCTGTCAGCGGCACACGCAGCCTTTCTGTCAGAGCATCTGACAGGGAGAGCGCGAGCCGCTTTAAACTGAAACTATAAACTATAGGCTACTGTATCTTACCAGTTTTTTTTATAGCCCTTCATATAAAGCTTGTCACATGTTTAGAACAAATTGTATTATGCACTTTCTCCGCAGCAGTTCAGTCTGTGTCCTCCCTAGATATTTTATCAGATGCGCTCGTATCAAACTACTGTATATCAATATTAACTGTATTGCTTCATACATAACGTATCGATTATAAAGAATATATAGATATATCGTACAAACTCTATATATACCGCCCAGCCCTGGCTTTAATTAAAATGCCTAAAGCTAAAATTCTCTTGTATTCGCGTTTTTAAACCCGTTTAAACCAACAAAATAGAACATTATAACCTTTTTAGTCCACAACACCAGTTAAATGCTTCACTTTTGTGATCTGATAGCTTCTTGTCACAGAATGAGGCAGAAAATATGTTCCATAGGCTACTAATGCATTGATTAGCAATGGATTTTAAATATACTTAATTATTATTATACCAGACATGGCTTGAATAACACAAACTATATATTGTCATAGTCGAGTGTTTAATGTATTTGTTTTATCATTCAAAACGTTTATATCTTCTGTTTACTCAGTTACAGGAATAGCTGAATGCCTTTGTCCATATTGGGGATTTTGGATTCATTAGTTCCAGATTCAGTATTTAAAAGTATCGATTTGGCAAGTATCGTTCAGGCACCGGCACCGTTTTAAAATGTATCGTTTGGCACGGTATCGAAAAAAACCCAAACGTACCCAACCCTTATAACAAACATGGTGAAGGGGACAACCATTGCTGCTGTCAATGCTGTTCTCACAACAACTACATCCCTTTGTCTTGTCGCTAAAGCAGTGTATTTATAGGCTAGATATGAATGATCAATCGAAGCATATTGTATGTTTTATAAGCAGTGAAATAAGTATTTGACCGAAATTCCAGAATTGTCAGCAAACTGCATGTATAGCGCGGTGAATGTTTATATGATTGTCAACCAATGGTTTGCAACATTTTATTATTTCCGACATTAAAGCACTTGAATACGACAAGCTAGTAATCACGACTTCATAAGTGGGAAATAGGAAATTTCCAATAGCACATGAAGGCAGCATTAATCATGTAATGTATGCACGCACTCTGTAGGTGTTTTGTTTGCTTTTCGCGATATACTTGATAATATCAAATCGCACATTGTTAAAACAACAATTACGATATTATCGCAGACCATACATATCGCACACCCCTATACTGTTTCGATTTTTATAATGCATTGTCTTCTTATTGATCCACCAGTTCACATTTAAAGCTCTGCGTGTTTGCAGGGTAAAAACATGGGTCGATTTTTGCATTTGTCTTAACTCTGAACAAAACAACAGTTTTATTGAAAATGGCCTTAAATTTGATAACTAAATTCAAGATATTTTTTTTATAATGCGTGTGTCTATTACATGTTATAAATGTTGTATTTCTTGGACCAGTTTCTAAGTTATGTTCTTTTGTTGCTGAAATCCATTCTGCTGGTATCAGTATAATCCAGTTTATTTATTTTTTTGGGAATAAAAGGTATCCCAAACTTACTAAAAATTTGAAAAACGATTTCAGAATCCTTTGTTTAGCTTTTAAACAGCCCGATTTCAAGATTTGATCCATCTGATAGCTGAGATCTGATCAGATTACTTCTGAACAACTGGCCCGAGATGTTGAGTTGAATCTTGTGTTAAATTAGGGAGCCGTCAATAATGACTAATACTTAGAATAAATTGCAATAAAAGTACTTACATAAATGGACCATGACTGACAGATACTCTGCTGAAGACAAAAGAGAGTAAGTCAATAGAAAATATTTATAAAACACCCTACATGAGCGAATAAAGTAACGTACATAAAAATATGTCAGTCTTTATGAGAGCATGGAGTAACTTTAGCGTTATATTTACCACACTGCGCGTAAAATAAACCACATACCTTATAAATCCAGTAACTTCATGTAGATACGCCTGTAACATTATTCAATATAAGCTTAAAGTGTATGTAATAACGCTTAAACAAACACGATTATCTGGAGACAGTCAACATGACATTCATAAGAACGCCGACATCTTTTTCTGCCGCACCGGAAGAGTGTTTATCTTCTTCTTCTGTGGATTTATTGGTGGGTCGCATACCAGCCTTTTATTTGCATACCGCCATCTCCTGTGTTGGAGTGTGAAGTGATTTTAAGTCCTCCATTCTTAATGAATTTTAAAACTGTCTCTATTATTTTACCAGATCCTTGTTTTGTGTTTGATATGTTGCAGATTGAAAATTCACTGCATCCTATGTTCTGTAGTTCTCTTTGTAGTTCATTCCTTTCCTGTAGGACAGAGTAACCACACTTGATCAACAGTTTCCTTCACTTGGCATAAGAGTGTTTATCGATCCTACTAGAGTGAATATTGCTAGGTGGCGGTTTTGTGTTAAGCTTTCAAAAGACATTAATTAAAGGTACAAACACCTTCTTTTATTATTTTTTTTCTGCTCTAAAGGTGTCTGGCCAGCCAAAACCGTAAGTCCTAGAAGCACCAAATTTGGCAGGATGGTCCCCAATCTCCCCCACTACTCAGGTGCACACACACACACACACACACACACACACACACACACACACACACACACACACACACACACACACACACACACACACACACACACACACACACATATATATATTAAAGTCCATCTAAGACTAAATAGATGGACTTTTAGTTTGAGATGCACTAACCTACTATTTATTACAAGTAAAAGCCACATTTGATAAGAAGCACCAGCCAAACAGGTGAGGCCTCGATGGCGTATAATTAAGTCTGTAGTGCCTCCTAATGACCCGATAACGACATTGCAACTACTTAGAAAAAAAAAAAAAAATCCTGATGAACATGATGATAAATGTAGTCGATACATTGTTATGTTGTACATAAGCTTTATTTTAAGAATTTTATTTGCAAACATACTATATATTCATATTCAGCATAATTATTTTCCCTATAAATATTAATTTAACAATATATTATTGTGCTTTCAGTGTAGACACAAGCAATAACCTGCTACCACAACAAAAAAAACACAGAAATGGAATATTCAGTAAATGTACAGTGCCAACAAAAACAAACATAAAAACCATCAACATAACTGACTGTTCTACAGCTGGTTAATGTGGTAGCATTGTAAATAGATTAGAAATTTGAATAAGAAATGTGATTATTTATGACACCCTCTCATACCAAGAAAACAAATATCTTTGCATTTCTCCTCTGCTCTCTTATTTCCTAATGTTCCTAGCATTTTATGCTATGAATATTATTGCTTATGTTCCTATATTGAAGTCGCTTTTGAAAAGCGTTTATGTGGCATTGAGCAGGAATCCCCACCCACACCGTCAGCTATTGGACCGAAGTACAGCTTCTAATGTACATTAATTATCAAATATGGATGTAGAGAGAGTGAAGATGTAAAAGCAGATTTTACATGACAAACCATAAACCATAAAAATTCTCGGTGCAAAAACAGAGAGAATTGTTCTGATTGGCCGTGTTTTGTGATAGTGTCGGTGGCATCACTCCTGGTGAGTGCTTGTGTAATGCAGTTTTAACAACCCCCACCTATTTCATTTGTTTATTATTGATTTATGCATATGCTGTTGAGTGTTTGGTATCATAGATGACTGAGTTTTACAGATGTGCTTTATATATTGTTCTTATGCTATGTAAATATTATCAACACTGAGATACTTGATAATCGTTTTACTTGAAATAATCTGAAACCAACCCAGTAAATGCATGTATAATTATTTTGGCTTCCTGAGATTATAACATCTGAATTGTTTTTAAAATATTTTACATAATATCTGTCTTTTCTGTTCATCAGACATCCACCACTTCAGTTGCTCTGGTCTTTATCTGTATCAGAGAGAGAACAATTGTGATTTAAAAAAAAAAATCAATCTAACAACTACCAAAACATGTTATGTTCTTTTTCCAATTTATTAAATGATATGCACAATTTCTCATCCTACCGTACAGGTGTATTTTCATGGTATGAGCTGAAAGACCCAGATTCTGAATCTTCTGTGACTGAAATGTTTTGATTCCCATAACCTCTGTCTATGGATCCTGAAATAATAAAGTTAATATTTTCAGTTATTCGATAATATTTTCATTTCTGATGTTTGAGAGTTCCATCTTATACTGCTGCTGAAGTATTTATCTAGCATTTGCAAAGTTAGACATCGTACCTCTTGATGTAAAATCAAAGAAGACATTGTCAAAAAGCGATAACCTCCTTTTGCTTGATGTTCTGCTGAAATTAGATCACGGTGTTATTTGTTTGTTTTGATGTTTTGGTCTATGAATAAGTCACAGAAACTGTTATACAGACCTCTTGGCTCTGTAGAGCATCACAAGCATCACAGCCATGACAATGATAAGTAGAGCAAAAGCTGCTAAACAGCCGAAGAGAACAGCATAGAAACCGGCCCCTCTGCTGTAAAGCTCACACTGAGCACCATAGTACTCCTCAAATGGAGAACTGTAACACCTAATTAGCAAAATGAGTAGGACAGGATAAGTTCCTGAATGAATTCTTCAAGACATTGACTTTTGCCAATAGTTAATTCTTGCCCATCAAATTCAAATGATTTAAAAAAAAATTACTTCTTATTTAAATATGCTGTCAATTACTAAGGTAATAAGATTTTATCCATCTATTTTTATTTATTTATTTTAATCTGAAGGCAGCCACTTTAATCATTTTTAGGTAAATATAATTTGTGATCCTGGACCACAAAACCAGTCATAAGTAGCATGGGTATATTTGTAGCAATAGCCAACAATTGTTTGTGTCAAAATGATCGATGTTTATTTTATGCTAAAAATCATCAGGATATTAAGTAAAGATCATATTCCATGAATATATTTAGCAAATTTCCTACCATAAATATATCAAACTTAATTTTTGATTAGTAATATGCCTTGTTAAGAACTTAATTTGGCCAAATTTAAAGATGATTTTCTCAATATTTAGATTTTTGTTGCACCCTCAGAGTTGTATCTCAGCCAAATATTGGCCTATCATAACAAACCATACATCAATGGAAAGCTTATCCATTCAGCTTTCAGATGATTTATAAATCTTAAAAATTAACTCTTATGACTGGTTTTGTGGTCCAGGGTCACATTTGATCAACTGAAAATGATACAGTTTGTAGTCATTTGAATTTGCTTTGAAGGACTTACATGCACTGTGGTCCATTTATTTCATTTCGGCATTCACCTTGTTGATTGCAGAAGTTGCGATCTTTTTTACATGGTCCCACACATACCCATGCTCCATCTTCAAACTCTACTGTTACGTTTGCAAAATTCACTGTACATTGAACGAATGACTGCAGATCTGAAATACCTACACAAAACAAAGATTAAACAGATCTCTATTATTTCTCTGATTATTGAAGATCTCTAAAAATGAATAAAAAATACATCTGAAGGCATATTACAGAGACAGTTGAACAGTAATCCATGTTTCCCTTAAATTAGGTCTAATTTATTATTATTATTATTATTTAATTAAATATGTTAAATCACGGTTATCTGTTTCCAAAATAAAAAAAAGTAACTTACTTGATATTTTAACAGGATCCATGATAATTTGGGCAGCTTGGATGGAAACATTACCGAGAGCTATGCTGAGATTTTTAAATGAATCTGAGTCGTTAAATATTTTTTCCAGGGTGGGCCCCAAATTGTTATTTAGAAACATTATTTGTGAGTTGTTGTTGGGATAGTTATATACTGCAGTACTTTCAGCAATGACACTTCCTTGCCTAGATGGGATAAATACATGCCTCATATTGATATATTTTGCAAATATTTGTAAATGTATGAAATTCAAGAGAAATGAATTTACCTAAGCCTATGTATGTGCACATCTTTGAAATTTTGGGCATCTGCTCTTTTATAAAGGATTGAAAGCTGTTAAAAAATAAAAATAGACATTTTTTTCTGAATATAAGCATTTATACATGACATATTTTGCAAATATGAAAATAATGCATATAAAATATTACAAAATAAGCTTCACTATACAATAAACGATTTTAATTTCTCCTGACTAAGTTCAGTAATTAGGGTTGTCTAAGTTAACATATTCAAAACTGCAGTAAATGCATTTATCTAATTTGACGTCAGACCCCTTTCTCTCCTGTTAAATAAAAAAAGGTTAAAGTTATCTAATGCAAATAACTTTTATGGATGTTAAAGTGTAGCTTAAGAGTCTGAGGCCCCTTAAATACACAGTGTGAAATAATTGCGATCTTTAAAGTACCACAAGAAAATGAACTAGAAAAAAAATTACCTCACGTCTTAAGATGGAAATAAGTTTTATTGATTCTGGAGAGGTCACATTTTCATACTCCGTATGATAGGCCATCATAATTCTGAGAGAGATGTTTGCATTCCTTGTGGGTGTGCTTTCAGCTACAAATAAATCATAGATTTAGAAAGATATAAACATAAGTGAGTTGCAAATTATGACAACTATTGTACTTAGTCTTTTGGATTACACTTTATTTTAAGGTGTCCTTGTTTCATATTAATTATACTTTTAAGTACAGAGTAATATTAATTAACTACATGTACTTACTATATGGTTAGGTGTTAGGATGAGGGTTTAGTTTAGAGCTAGTTGAATGTAATAATCCATCATTTATTGTTACTACAATAGTAAGTACATGTAATGTGTAACAAGGACACCTTAAATAAAGTGTTATCATCTTTTGTAATTAAAAAATAAATAATGGATGTCTGTGGGTTGCATAGCATTTTACCTCTAAAACATATACACAAATGTTTTAGCTAAAATGTCAAACAACCCACAATACAACTTACTTGAAATTATGTCACACTTCACAAGTACCTTGGGTGCTAATTTACTATTGATTCAATACCCACAGTGAAAGAATTATTAAAACAAAGTGTAATAATGATCATTTAGGAATAGTATGATAAATACTCACACCAAGTAATAGCCGAAGAGTCATTTGCAAAATTGCATTCCTCTCCAAATGTGAAAGAATTGCACTGACACTGACATTTCCCAGATGTTACATTGAAGATGCACGGGGACCCATTACACTGACAATTCTCCAGACAGTTTTGAGTTGTTGAAACTGTGTTGACTGTTGTTGGGGATGAATGAGGTTCTGTTGATATTGATGAAGTGTTCTGGGTACTGGTTTCAGCAGAAGGGCTTGACTGGGATGATGTAGAAATGCTAAATGTTTGGGCTGTAACAGCTGGGGTTATTGTTTGAGGATTAGGGGAAGTTTGTCCTTTTGTTGTAGTAAATAGTGAAGATGGAGTTGAACCTATTGTGGGTAATGTAGTTTCCAGGGTTGAACTAATTTCAAGTGTAGATGATAGTAATGTGGTGCTCATGGGTGACATAGCCATTGTAAATGTTGATTGAGCTGTCAATGTAGACTCTGTTTCTGTAGTAGAAGTAAATTGAGTGGTTTGTGTCTGCTGGCTTGTTGATTGTTCTACACTAGATGAAGATATTTCTGTTATAGATGAGGTACATTTTGATGTGGTTTGTCCTTCTGTCGTGGACAATGGTGGTGGTGAAGCTGAAGAGGTACTTGTGGATATTATAGTTTCCAGTGTTGAACCACTTTCAAGTGTAGACAATTCTAATGTGGACGTGCTCATAGGTGTCATAGCTGTTGCAAATGTTGATGGAGCTGTCGTGGTAGGTTCTGTTCCTGTGGTAGAACTAAACTGAGTGGTTTGTGTCTCCTGACTTGTTTTTTGCTCTACGCTGGATGTAGGTATTTCTGCTGTTGATGAAATCATTTCTGATGCACTTTGTCCTTCTGTTGTAGACGATGGGGGTGGTAAAGATGAAGGTGTACGTGTGGACAATGCAGCTTCCAGTGTTGAACCACTTTCAAGTGTAGATGATTCAAATGTAGTCCTGCTCATGGATTCTGTTTCTGTGGTAGAAGGAAACTGAATGGTTTGTGTTTGCTGGCTTGTTCGTTCTACATTAGATGACAATGTATGTATTGATGAAGTGAATCCTGATGCGCTTTGTCCGTCTGTTATAGTAGATTGTGAAAATGGAGAGGTACCTGTTGTAGACAATGTAGTTTCTGCCGCTGATCCACTTTTAGTTGTAGAAGATTCTAATGTGGGTGTGCTCATAGGGATCATATCTGTTGTAAATGCTGATATAGTTGCCGTTTTAGGTTCTGTTTCTGTGGTAGACGTAAACTGAGTGGCTTGTGTCTGCTGGGTTGTTGTTTCTTCTACAGCAGATGAAAATATTTCTGTTGTTGATGAAGTGATTTCTGATGTTCTCTGTCCTTCTGTTGCAGTAGACGGTGAAGATGGAGAGGTACCTGTTGTGTAAAGAGTGGTTTGCACCATTGATCCACTTTCACTTGTAGATGATTCTAATGTGGATGAAGCTGGATAGGTACTTTTCGAGGAAGATGTAGTTTCCAGTGTTGAACTTCTTCCGCTTGTAGATGATTCAAATGTGGTAGTGGTCTTAGCAGACATATCTGTTGTAAATGTTGATTGAGCTGTCGTTGTAGGTTCTGTTTCTGTGGTAGAAGTAAACACAGAGGTTTGTGTTTGCTGGCTTGTTGTTTGCTCTGCACTAGAAGTAGGCATTTCTGCTGTTGATGAAATTAATTCTGATGTGCTTTGTCCGTCTGCTGCAGTATATGGTGAAGATGGAGAGGTACCTATCGAGGAAGATGTAGTTTCCAGTGTTGAACTTATTTCACTTGTAGATGATTCAAATGTGGTAGTGGTCATAGCAGACATATATGTTGAAAATGTTGATGGAGCTGTCGTTGTAGGTTCTGTTTCTGTGGTAGAAGTAAACACAGAGGTTTGTGTTTGCTGGCTTGTTGTTTGCTCTGCACTAGAAGTAGGCATTTCTGCTGTTGATGAAATTAATTCTGATGTGCTGTGTCCTTCTGTCATAGTAGACAATGAAGATGGAGAGGTACTTGTTGTGGATAACATAGTTTCCGCTGTTGATCCACTTTCACCTGTAGAGGATTCTAATGTGGACATACTCTTAGGTGACATATCTGTTGTAAATGTTGATTGAGCTGTCGTTGTAGATTCTGTTTCTGTGGTAGACGTAAACTGAGTGGCTTGTGTCTGCTGGCTTGTGGTTTGCTCTAAAGTGGATGAAGATATTTCTGTTGTAGATGAAATCAATTCTGATGTACTTTGTCCTTCTGTCATTGTAGATGGTGAAGCTGGAGAGGTACCTATCGAGGAAGATGTAGTTTCCAGTGTTGAACTTCTTTCACTTGTAGATAATTCAAATGTGGTAGTGGTCATAGTGGAAATATCTGTTGTAAATGTTGATTGAGCTGTCGTTGTAGAGTCTGTTTCTGTGGTAGAAGTAAACAGAGAAGTTTGTGTTTGCTGGCTTGTTGTTTGCTCTGCACTAGAAGTAGGCATTTCTGTTGTTGATGAAATTAATTCTGATGTATTTTGTCCTTCTGTCGTAGTAGACAATGAAGATGGAGAGGTACTTGTTGTGGAAATCATAGTTTCCGCAGTTGATCCACTTTCGCTTGTAGATGATTGTAATGAGGACATACTCATAGGTGACATAGATGTTGTAAATGTTGATTGAGATGTCGTTGTAGGTTCTGTTTCTGTGGTAGACGTAAACTGAGTGGCTTGTGTCTGCTGGGTTGTTGTTTCTTCTACAGCAGATGAAAATATTTCTGTTGTTGATGAAGTGATTTCTGATGTTCTCTGTCCTTCTGTTGCAGTAGACGGTGAAGATGGAGAGGTACCTGTTGTGTAAAGAGTGGTTTGCACCATTGATCCACTTTCACTTGTAGATGATTCTAATGTGGATGAAGCTGGAGAGGTACTTTTCGAGGAAGATGTAGTTTCCAGTGTTGAACTTCTTTCGCTTGTAGATGATTCAAATGTGGTAGTGGTCTTAGCAGACATATCTGTTGTAAATGTTGATTGAGCTGTCGTTGTAGGCTCTGTTTCTATTGTAGAAGTAAACAGAGTGGTTTGTGTCTGCTGGCTTGTGGTTTGCTCTAAAGTGGATGAAGATATTTCTGTTGTAGATGAAATCAATTCTGATGTACTTTGTCCTTCTGTCGTAGTAGACAATGAAGCTGGAGAGGTACCTATCGAGGAAGATGTAGTTTCCAGTGTTGAACTTCTTTCACTTGTAGAGGATTCTAATGTGGACATACTCGAAGGTGACATAGCTGTTGTAAATGTTGATTGAGCTGTCGTTGTAGGTTCTGTTTCTATTGTAGAAGTAAACAGAGTGGTTTGTGTCTGCTGGCTTGTGGTTTGCTCTAAAGTGGATGAAGATATTTCTGGTGTAGATGAAATCAATTCTGATGTACTTTGTCCTTCTGTCGTTGTAGATGGTGAAGCTGGAGAGGTACCTATCGAGGAAGATGTAGTTTCCATTGTTGAACTTCTTTCACTTGTAGATAATCCAAATGTGGTTTTGGTCATAGTGGACATATCTGTTGTAAATGTTGATTGAGCTGTCGTTGTAGGGTCTGTTTCTGTGGTAGAAGTAAACAGAGAAGTTTGTGTTTGCTGGCTTGTTGTTTGCTCTGTACTAGAAGTAGGCATTTCTGTTGTTGATGAAATTAATTCTGATGTATTTTGTCCTTCTGTCGTAGTAGACAATGAAGATGGAAAGGTACTTGTTGTGGATAACATAGTTTCCGCTGTTGATCCACTTTCACTTGTAGATGATTGTAATGAGGACATACTCGTAGGTGACATAGCTGTTGTAAATGTTGATTGAGCTGTCGTTGTAGGTTCTGTTTCTAAGGTAGAAATAAACAGAGTGGTTTGTGTCTGCTGGCTTGTGGTTTGCACTACAGTGGATGAAGATATTTCTGTTTCTGATGAAGTTAATTCTGATGTACTTTGTCCTTCTGTCATTGTAGATGATGAAGCTGGAGAGGTACCTATCGAGGAAGATGTAGTTTCCAGTGTTGAACTTCTTTCACTTGTATATAATTCAAATGTGGTAGTGGTCATAGTGGAAATATCTGTTGTAAATGTTGATTGAGCTGTCGTTGTAGAGTCTGTTTCTGTGGTAGAAGTAAACAGAGTGGTTTGTGTCTGCTGGCTTGTTGTTTGCTCTAAGTGGATGAAGATATTTCTGTGATGAAATTAATTCTGATGTACTTTGTCCTTCTGTTGAAGTTGTTGTGTAAAGAGTGCTTGGTAGATGATTCTAATGTGGACAATGGAGAGGTACCTATCGAGGAAGATGCAGTTTCCAGTGTTGAACTTCTTTCACTTTTAGATGATTCAAATGTGGTAGTGGTCATAGCGGACATATCTGTTGTAATTGTTGAATGAGAGGGTCTGTTTCTGTTGTAGAAGTTCTGATCATTTCTGTCTTTGTCCTTCTGTCGTAGTAGACAATGAAGATGGAGAGGTACTTGTTGTGGATAACATAGTTTCCGCTGTTGATCCACTTTCGCTTGTAGATGATTGTAATGAGGACATACATAGCACATGTAGATGTTGTAAATGTATTGAGATGTCTGTTGTGAGGCTGTTTCTGTGGCCACGTATTCTGAGTGGCTTGTGTCTGAGGTTGTTGTTTGAACAGCAGATGAAAATATTTCTGTTGTTGATGAAGTGATTTCTGATGTATCTGTTGCAGTAGACGGTGAAGATGTTGTAGATGATTGTAATGTACCTGTTGTAAATGTTGATTAGAGGTTCTGGTGGTTAAACTGCACCATGAAAATATTTCTGATCTGATGTTCTCTGTCCTTCTGTTGCAGTAGACGGTGAAGATGGAGAGGTACCTGTTGTGTAAAGAGTGGTTTGCACCATTGATCCACTTTCACTTGTAGATGATTCTAATGTGGATGAAGCTGGAGAGGTACTTTTCGAGAAAGATGTAGTTTCCAGTGTTGAACTTCTTTCGCTTGTAGATGATTCAAATGTGGTAGTGGTCTTAGCAGACATATCTGTTGTAAATGTTGATTGAGCTGTCGTTGTAGGCTCTGTTTCTGTTGTAGAAGTAAACAGAGTGGTTTGTGTCTGCTGGCTTGTGGTTTGCTCTAAAGTGGATGAAGATATTTCTGTTGTAGATGAAATCAATTCTGATGTACTTTGTCCTTCTGTCGTAGTAGACAATGAAGCTGGAGAGGTACTTGTTGTGGAAATGTAGTTTCTGCAGTTGAACTTTCACTTGTAGATGATTGTAATGTGGACATACTCATAGGTGACATAGCTGTTGTAAATGTTGATTGAGCTGTCGTTGTAGGTTCTGTTTCTAGTGGTAGAAGTAAACAGAGTGGTTTGTGTCTGCTGGCTTGTGTTTGCTCTAAAGTGTGGATGAAGATATTTCTGTTGTCTGATGAAGTTAATTCTGATGTTCTGTCCTTCTGTTGAAGTAGATGGTGAAAAAGGAGAGGTACCTATTGTGTAAAGAGTGCTTTGCACCATTGATCCACTTTTACTTGTAGATGATTCTAATGTGGACAAGCTGGAGAGGTACCTATCGAGGAAGATGTAGTTTCCAGTGTTGAACTTCTTTCACTTGTAGATGATTCAAATGTGGTAGTGGTCATAGCGGACATATCTGTTGTAAATGTTGATTGAGCTGTCGTTGTAGGGTCTGTTTCTGTGTAGAAGTAAACAGAGAAGTTTGTGTCTTGCTGGCTTGTTGTTTGCTCTGTATGAAGTAGGCATTTCTGTTGTTGATGAAATTAATTCTGATGTACTTTGTCCTTCTGTCGTAGTAGACAATGAAGCTGGAGAGGTACCTATCGAGGAAGATGTAGTTTCCAGTGTTGAACTTCTTTCACTTGTAGAGGATTCTAATGTGGACATACTCGAAGGTGACATAGCTGTTGTAAATGTTGATTGAGCTGTCGTTGTAGGTTCTGTTTCTATTGTAGAAGTAAACAGAGTGGTTTGTGTCTGCTGGCTTGTGGTTTGCTCTAAAGTGGATGAAGATATTTCTGTTGTAGATGAAATCAATTCTGATGTACTTTGTCCTTCTGTCGTTGTAGATGGTGAAGCTGGAGAGGTACCTATCGAGGAAGATGTAGTTTCCATTGTTGAACTTCTTTCACTTGTAGATAATTCAAATGTGGTAGTGGTCATAGTGGACATATCTGTTGTAAATGTTGATTGAGCTGTCGTTGTAGGGTCTGTTTCTGTGGTAGAAGTAAACAGAGAAGTTTGTGTTTGCTGGCTTGTTGTTTGCTCTGTACTAGAAGTAGGCATTTCTGTTGTTGATGAAATTAATTCTGATGTATTTTGTCCTTCTGTCGTAGTAGACAATGAAGATGGAAAGGTACTTGTTGTGGATAACATAGTTTCCGCTGTTGGTCCACTTTCACTTGTAGATGATTGTAATGAGGACATACTCGTAGGTGACATAGCTGTTGTAAATGTTGATTGAGCTGTCGTTGTAGGTTCTGTTTCTAAGGTAGAAATAAACAGAGTGGTTTGTGTCTGCTGGCTTGTGGTTTGCTCTACAGTGGATGAAGATATTTCTGTTTCTGATGAAGTTAATTCTGATGTACTTTGTCCTTCTGTCGTTGTAGATGGTGAAGCTGGAGAGGTACCTATCGAGGAAGATGTAGTTTCCATTGTTGAACTTCTTTCACTTGTAGATAATTCAAATGTGGTAGTGGTCATAGTGGACATATCTGTTGTAAATGTTGATTGAGCTGTCGTTGTAGGTCTGTTTCTGTGGTAGAAGTAAACAGAGTGGTTTGTGTCTTGCTGGCTTGTTGTTTGCTCTACAGTGGATGAAGATATTTCTGTTGTGATGAAATTAATTCTGATGTACTTTGTCCTTCTGTTGAAGTAGATGGTGAAAGGAGAGGTACCTGTTGTGTAAAGAGTGGTTTGCACCATTGATCCACTTTCACTTGTAGATGATTCTAATGTGGATGGAGAGGTACCTGTCGAGGAAGATGTAGTTTCCATTGTTGAACTTCTTTCTTTGTCCTTCTGTCGTTGTAGATGGTGAAGCTGGAGAGGTGTAGATAATTCTTTCACTTGTAATAATTCAAATGTGGTAGTGGTCATAGTGGACATATCTGTTGTAAATGTTGATTGAGCTGTCGTTGTAGGGTCTGTTTCTGTGGTAGAAGTAAACAGAGAAGTTTGTGTTTGCTGGCTTGTTGTTTGCTCTGTACTAGAAGTAGGCATTTCTGTTGTTGATGAAATTAATTCTGATGTATTTTGTCCTTCTGTCGTAGTAGACAATGAAGATGGAAAGGTACTTGTTGTGGATAACATAGTTTCCGCTGTTGGTCCACTTTCACTTGTAGATGATTGTAATGAGGACATACTCGTAGGTGACATAGCTGTTGTAAATGTTGATTGAGCTGTCGTTGTAGGTTCTGTTTCTAAGGTAGAAATAAACAGAGTGGTTTGTGTCTGCTGGCTTGTGGTTTGCACTACAGTGGATGAAGATATTTCTGTTTCTGATGAAGTTAATTCTGATGTACTTTGTCCTTCTGTTGAAGTAGATGGTGAAAAAGGAGAGGTACATTGTAGATGGTGAAGTAGATGATTCTGGAGAGGTACCTATCGAGGAAGATGTAGCTTCCAGTGTTGAACTTCTTTCACTTGTAGATAATTCAAATGTGGTAGTGGTCATAGTGGAAATATCTGTTGTAAATGTTGATTGAGCTGTCGTTGTAGAGTCTGTTTCTGTGGTAGAAGTAAACAGAGAAGTTTGTGTTTGCTGGCTTGTTGTTTGCTCTGCACTAGAAGTAGGCATTTCTGTTGTTGATGAAATTAATTCTGATGTATTTTGTCCTTCTGTCGTAGTAGACAATGAAGATGGAGAGGTACTTGTTGTGGAAATCATAGTTTCCGCAGTTGATCCACTTTCGCTTGTAGATGATTGTAATGAGGACATACTCATAGGTGACATAGATGTTGTAAATGTTGATTGAGATGTCGTTGTAGGTTCTATTTCTGTGGTAGACGTAAACTGAGTGGCTTGTGTCTGCTGGGTTGTTGTTTCTTCTACAGCAGATGAAATATATTTCTGTTGTTGATGAAGTGATTTCTGATGTTCTCTGTCCTTCTGTTGCAGTAGACGGTGAAGATGGAGAGGTACCTGTTGTGTAAAGAGTGGTTTGCACCATTGATCCACTTTCACTTGTAGATGATTCTAATGTGGATGAAGCTGGAGAGGTACTTTTCGAGGAAGATGTAGTTTCCAGTGTTGAACTTCTTTCACTTGTAGATGATTCAAATGTGGTAGTGGTCATAGCAGACATATCTGTTGTAAATGTTGATTGAGCTGTCGTTGTAGGTTCTGTTTCTATTGTAGAAGTAAACAGAGTGGTTTGTGTCTGCTGGCTTGTGGTTTGCTCTAAAGTGGATGAAGATATTTCTGGTGTAGATGAAATCAATTCTGATGTACTTTGTCCTTCTGTCGTTGTAGATGAAGCTGGAGAGGTACCTATCGAGGAAGATGTAGTTTCCAGTGTTGAACTTCTTTCACTTGTAGATAATTCAAATGGATTCATAGTGGACATGTGTAAATGTTGATTGAGCTGTCGTTGTAGGGTCTGTTTCTGTGGTAGAAGTAAACAGAGAAGTTTGTGTTTGCGGCTTGTTGTTTGCTCTGTAAGGTGATTTCTGTTGTTGATAAATTAATTCTGATGTATTTTGTCTGTTGTAAATGTTGTTGTGGATAACATGCTTCCGCTGTTGGTCCACTTTCACTTGTAGATGATTGTAATGAGGACTGTAGGTGACATAGTTGTAGGTTCTGTTTGTAGGTTCTGTTTCTTAAGGTAGAAGTAAACAGAGTGGTTTGTGTCTGCTGGCTTGTGGTTTGCTCTAAAGTGGATGAAGATATTTCTGTTTCTGTGTAATTCTGATGACTTTGTCCTTCTGTTGAATAGATGGTGAAAAAGGAGAGGTACATTGTGTAAAGAGTGCTTTGCTGATCCACTTTTACTTGTAGATGATTCTTTGGACAAAGCTGGAGAGGTACCTTCGAGGAAGATGTTTCGTGTTGAACTTCTTTCACTTGTAGATGATTCAATGAAGCTGGAGAGGTACCTATCGAGGAAGATGTTTCTGTTGTTGAGTTTCTGATGTACTTTGTCCTTCTGTCGTAGTGTTGAACTTGTTGTGGATAACTTTCACTTGTAGATGATTCAAATGTGGTAGTGCTCATAGTGGACATATCTGTTGTAAATGTTACTTTGTCTTTCTGTTGATTGAGCTGTTGTGTAAAGAGTAGATTGCATTGTAGGTTCTGTGGACGAAGCTGGAAAGGTCTGAGGAAGATGGTAGTGTTGAACTTCTTTCACTTGTAAACAAATGTGGTAGTGGTCAGACATATCTGGTTTGTGTTTGTTGTAGGTTCTGGTGGAAGAAGTAAACTTGTTGTTTGCTCTGCACTAGAAGTAGGCATTTCTGCTGTTGATGAAATTAATTCTGATGTACTCTGTCCTTCTTTCGTAGTAGACAATGAAGAAGGAGTGGTACTTGTTGTGGATATCATAGTGTCTGCAGTTGATCCACTTTCACTTGTAGATGATTTTAATGTGGACATACTCGTAGGTGACATATCTGTTGTAAATGTTGATTGAGCTGTCGATGTATGTTCTGTTTCCGTGGTAGAAGTAAACAGAGAGGTTTGTGGTTGCTGGCTTGTTGTTAGCTCTGCACTAGAAGTAGGCATTTCTGTTGTTGATGAAATTAATTCTGATGTACTTTGTCTGTCTGTTGCAGTAGATGGTGAAGATGGAGAGGTACCTATCGAGGAAGATGTAGTTTCCAGTGTTGAACTTCTTTCACTTGTAGATGATTCAAATGTGGTAGTGCTCATAGCGGACATATCTGTTGTAAATGTTGATTGAGCTGTCGATGTATGTTCTGTTTCCGTGGTAGAAGTAAACAGAGAGGTTTGTGTTTGCTGGCTTGTTGTTATCTCTGCACTAGAAGTAGGCATTTCTGCTGTTGATGAAATTAATTATTTTTTGTTATCAACAAAAAAAAAAATTCACACATAACACAACATAGCATCCAAAATATAACAAAACAAAACAACAGACACATACTCAACATCTCAAGGTCCAATCAAAAGGGAGGGGGAGAGGGAAGGACAGCAAGAACACAAAAGTCACTCCTCTATACAATCACGTATATCCAACAAAAAACACTGCCAAGCATCAATGGTCGAAGGCCTGGCCCCACCAACTCGCGCCGTTGCACATTCACACGTCACTATTTGCAGGAGGCTACGGATCCAATATGTTTTTCTACACATATGTGGTGTAAACCAGTTCTGTATTATTGTCTTCTTCGCAGCTGTAAAACCAGCAAACAACATTCTCTTTTGCATCGAACTAATACAGAGACCAGAATCATCATTAAGAAGACACAAACTTGGGTTAACAGACCAATCAATTTGCAGTAATGATGACAAAACCAGGTTTACATGTGTCCATAGACTGATGACGATAGGACATTCCCAAAACATATGCAGAAAAGTGCCTGATGATGTAGTGTTACATATATGGCAGTTCAAATTTGACTGTAGTTTCATTTTAAATCTTTTGTAAGGAGTTATGTATGCTCTATGAATGACTTTGAAGTGAATAAGACGATGAGCCAGATTTTTAGATGTTAAACTGAGATTAGACCATACTCTCTCCCAGTCGACAGACAAATTAAGGTCAGATAATTCCCTATTCCAAATAGTTTTAATAGAAAGAGGTTTTGTAATGCAATCAATCATTTTATTATGTATTAAGGAAACAGATGGCCGACCAGCAGATGGTGCAATCCAGTCCCGCATAGGATGAGAGGAAATAGAAGATGCCCACGGAACACCATACGCTTTGAGAGCAGAAAGTAATTGAAGAAAGACAAAATATGCGGATGCTGGTAGACAAAATTTGGTTCTTAATGTCTGAAATGAACAGAGGCCCTGGTTATCACCACACGTGTTTACACCTAAAGAAGACCAAGAGGGTTGGACACATGGACGATTTCCGCATACACAATTAAAATTGTGCCATAAAGGAGTACTGTTACAAAATTTGAAGGGTCCACCTATTTGACGTTCAACTGTTTTCCAGATTTTAATAGAGTTAGCTACAACCGGACCAAATTTATAATTATCCCCTTTTTTTCCTGTGCCAGTAAATAAAATATCCTGAAGTCTATTTGGTTTAACCTTGTCAGCTTCAATCACCCTCCATGAAACTGTAGATTGAGGATCAACCCAATTATGAAGAGCCTTAAGCTGGAACGACCAATAATATAATTCAAAATTTGGTACAGCCAGTCCTCCTGCGCTATTAGGATGTTGTAATGTGGTTAGTTTAATTCTGGGACATTTATCATTCCATATAAACTTAGAAATTATGGAGTTGATCTCCTTAAAGTAACCTGGAGGGGGAGAAAGTGGTAGCATAGAGAATAAAAATTAAATCGAGGTAACAAATTCATCTTAACAGTGGAGATTCTTCCTTGGAGAGAGACTTTAAGATTCTTCCATCTTTGAATGTCATTTTTAACCTTAACTAAAATGTTATTCAAATTGTCTCTGGCAATCTTATGAATGATTTTATATATGGTAATGCCCAAATAGATGAAAGATTCCTTAATAGGTATTAGGGATGCATCGATCCGATACTCAGGATCGGTATCGGCTCCGATCCGGTGATTTTCCACGGATCGGGTATCGGAGAGACGAGACCGATCCAAATCCGATATTGTGTGTATAATATTCTGTGTTATTGTTAAGACCCAGGAAAGCACAAAAGCATTATAAAGCACCATAAAGTCAAAGTCCAAGTGTTCTGAAGCCGTTCCATAGTTTAATGTGAGGTACAGATGAATATTTAAGTGCTTTGAACTCCGGAGCTGCGCGCTGTGACTCCATGCTGCTTCAAGCGCATCACTCTGCGCACGGGATGCGCATAAGTGCTTTGTACCGCTCTCTATTGGAGCTTTTCGTATTATAATACTTTTGCGCAATGAAATATTATTTATAGCGTTTCTTGTACTGTCCTATCAAGGCTATTAATAATCTAATGTATAGCACAGTAATGGAGGCAGCAACATATGATAGATAGGACTCCTCTATCATATGTTGCTGCCTTCATTACTGTGCTATATATTTAAAAGAAATGTCTTTTAATTTTGTAGTTTATATTTATAAATAAATACATTTACTTGTTTTCATTAATGTATTTTACAACAATGCAAAGAGCAATGTGTAACATTTTACCAGATTTAGTCCTTCGCATATTCACTTTTATTTGTTCCCCACTAAATAATGTTATTTCACTAAATGTTTAGATTTTATAAAATTGTGCACTCATGATTTTTCTAGAATAACTTTTGCTGCTAAATTATCCACTAACCTAGTTTATAATAGTATTTTTGTCATAGATTATGAATGGGCCTGTTTACACCTGGTCATTTCATGTGTTTTCTCTGATCGGATACCTATCTGATTTGTTAAAACATTTCCATTTACACTTGGCCACATAAATCTTCACAAAATGGATATACAGTAAATCCGATCTTCAATTCCCGCGCTGTATATAAATTTAACGAAGTTCACGTCAATGAAATCAAAAGCACTGCATTTTATTAATTATCAGCTTATTTCCAGATCAAAGACCGCAATATGAGAGCGCGCGGCATCAGCACTGGAAAGATAAGCTTGTCTTATACTTTTAATGAAGATGATTGTATGTTGAGCGTCTGCGTCTTACTTTCAGTTTCATTCACGGCAGTTTGCATGTCTGCTTGCTGAAGAGATACTCAGCTACTCATCCGCGGTGACGTTTGTTGCATTAGCGCAGTCATATCTGACTAAAATGTCATATAGCCTATAACACGGTCTCACACGTTTATTATTTTTACATTTTGGGAGGAGTAAAATTCACATATGTGGTTTCAACAACCAGATGCATTTACACATGTCCAGTTTCGGCTTGTTGTTAGCTCTGCACTAGAAGTAGGCATTTCTGTTGTTGATGAAATCATTTCTGATGTAATTTGTCCGGCTGTTGCAGTAGATGGTGGAGATGGAGAGGTACCTATCGAGGAAGATGGAGTTTCCAGTGTTGAACTTCTTTCACTTGTAGATGATTCAAATGTGGTAGTGGTCATAGCAGACATATATGTTGTAAATGTTGATGGAGCTGTTGTTGTAGGTTCTGTTTCTGTGGTAGAAGTAAACACAGAGGTTTGTGTTTGCTGGCTTGTTGTTTGCTCTGCACTAGAAGTAGGCATTTCTGCTGTAGATGAAATTAATTCTTATGTACTTTGTCCTTCTGTCATAGTAGACAATGAAGATGGAGAGGTACTTGTTGTGGATAACATAGTTTCCGCTGTTGGTCCACTTTCACTTGTAGATGATTGTAATGTGGACAAACTCGTAGGTGACATAGCTGTTGTAAATGCTGATTGAGCTGTCATTGTAGATTCTGTTTCTATGGTGGAGGTAAACAGAGTGGTTTGTGTCTGCTGGCTTGTGGTTTTCTCTACAGTGGATGAAGATATTTTAAGCACATTAAGCGGAGCTAATGCGCAAATGACAATCTCATTGGCCGGCGCTCACCTATTATCATCCCTGTTTTGATTTCAGCAAATCAATTCGAGCGAACGCAGACAACGTGATTAATATTCATGAAGCCAGCAGCTCATTAATCCTTAGGGTGTTTTATATTGTTATTAGTAGTAGAATTCATAGTAGTTTTATCTTATATTTTTCCCCCCTTTTTTATAGAAACACTAAATGACAAACACTATCTTAAGCACCACCAACAGTCCTAAGTTCAGTCAACATGACAAATATGCATTCATACTTGGTTATTCTAATTACTAAAGTTCTATCATCATATAATGCTAAATTATCATAATGTCATATTATAATACTTGACTGACTGATGCTAAGTGTCAGTAGATAAATATTGTAGATTAATGTACAATGTTTTATAATAATAATTTATTCTATTTAGTGTCCATTTCATTCATTGATTTAACATATTTAATATTGGGGGCATCCAAGTTATTTGACATATTTTAACATTTAAAAAAAAAAAAACTTAACGCAGTAGTTACTTTCCCTGGTAATTAGTTACGTTTATAATGATGTAACTCAGTTACTAACTCAGTTACTATTTTTGAGAAGTAACTAGTAACTATAACTAATTACTTTTTTAAAGTAATGTGCCCAACACTGGTCATAACAGACATATCTGTTGTAAATATTGATGGAGCTGTCATTGTAGGTTCTGTTTTTGTGGTAGAAGTAAACACAGAGGTTTGTGTTTGCTGGCTTGTTGTTTGCTCTGCACTAGAAGTAGGCATTTCTGTTGTTGATGAAATTAATTCTGATGTACTTTGTCCTTCTGTCATAGTAGACAATGAAGAAGGAGAGGTACTTGTTGTGGATATCACAGTTTCCGCAGTTGATCCACTTTCACTTGTAGATGATTTTAATGTGGACATACTCGTAGGTGACATAGCTGTTGTAAATGTTGATTGAGCTGTCATTGTAGGGTCTGTTTCTGTGGTTGAAGTAAACAGAGAAGTTTGTGTTTGCTGGCTTGTTGTTTGCTCTGCACTAGAAGTAGGCATTTCTGTTGTTGATGAAATTAATTCTGATGTACTTTGTCCTTCTGTCGTAGAGGACAATGAAGATCGAGAGGTACTTGTTGTGGATATCACAGTTTCTGCAGTTGATCCACTTTCACTTGTAGATGATTGTAATGTGGACAAACTCATAGGTGACATAGCTGTTGTAAATGCTGATTTAGCTGTCATTGTAGGTTCTGTTTCTATGTGTGGCGGAAGGAGCAAACGACACACAGTGGGTGTGGCGTCAGGCCTCGGAGAGGCTTTTATTCAACAGAAATAATAAAATAAAGTGTCCAAAGGGGATGAAGTGTCCAAAATAAACAGGGGATCTGGTGTCCTCGTCGTGCTGAGCGGGTTGTGAAGGAGGGGCAGTGTTCTGGAAGGAAGGGTCCAGGTAAGGGGCGGAGTCCGTTGGCCGCACGCGCTCCCCCTTGGGTCCGGGGTTCAAGGGCGGCGGCTTCTATCAGCGGCTTCGTCCTCCTTTGGGCCCGCGGCGCTTCCAGGGGTACGGCCCGGCATCCTGGCCCGTCAGCCGTCTCGCGGGTGCGGTCCTCCGCTTTCAACGCTCCCTTCCTGGACCCACGAGGACACCAGCGTGCATGCACGGGGAAGAGACCGGTCTCCAGAGGAGAGGCGCACTCGGCATATAACAGCGGCGGTGATGAGGCTCCATTCACTTCAGGTGTGTGCCTCATCACACGCCGCCAGACCTGGCTGTTTCAGCGCCCCTCCTCTCTCACACACCCACTCCCGTCGGGAGCCTGGTGAAGGGCGGCGATTTAAGGGACGGGGAGATGCTGATAATTAGGGGGGAGGCAGCCGACTCGTCACACTATGGTAGAATTAAACAGAGTGGTTTGTGTATGCTGGCTTGTGGTTTGCTCTACAGTGGATGAAGATATTTCTGCTTTTGATTAAGTTAATTCTGATGTACTTTGTCCTTCTGTTGAAGTAGATGGTGAAAAAGGAGAGGTACCTGTTGTGTAAAGAGTAGATTGCACCGTTGAACCACTTTCACTTGTAGATGATTCTAATGTGGATGAAGCTGGAGAGGTACCTATCGAGGAAGATGTAGTCTCCAGTGTTGAACTTCTTTCACTTGTAGATGATTCAAATGTGGTAGTGGTCATAGCGGACATATCTGTTGTAAATGTTGATTGAGCTATAGTTGTAGGTTCTGTTTCTGTGGTAGAAGTAAACAGAGAGGTTTGTGTTTGCTGGCTTGTTGTTAGCTCTGCACTAGAAGTAGGCATTTCTGTTGTTGATGAAATCAATTCTGATGTACTTTGTCCATCTGTTGCAGTAGACGGTGAAGATGGAGAGGTACCTATCGAGGAAGATGTAGTTTCCAGTGTTGAACTTCTTTCACTTGTAGATGATTCAAATGTGGTAGTGGTCATAGCGGACATATCTGTTGTAAATGTTGATTAAGCTGTCGTTGTAGGTTCTGTTTCTGTGGTAGAAGTAAACAGAGAGGTTTGTGTTTGCTGGCTTGTTGTTAGCTCTGCACTAGAAGTAGGCATTTCTGTTGTTGATGAAATCAATTCTGATGTACTTTGTCCATCTGTTGCAGTAGACGGTGAAGATGGAGAGGTACTTGTTGTGGATAACATAGTTTCCTCTGTTGATCCACTTTCACTTGTAGATGATTGTAATGTGGACAAACTCGTAGGTGCCAGCTGTTGTAAATGCTGATTGAGCTGTCATTGTAGATTCTGTTTCTATGGTGGAGGTAAACAGAGTGGTTTGTGTCTGCTGGCTTGTGTTTTTCTCTACAGTGGATGAAGATATTTCTGTTTCTGATGAAGTTAATTCTGATGTACTTTGTCCTTCTGTCGTCATAGATTGTGAAGATGGAGAGGTACCTGTTGTGTAAAGAGTAGTTTGCACCATTGATCCACTTTCACTTGTAGATGATTCTAACGTGGACGTGCTCGTTGGGGACATAGCTGTTGTAAATGTTGATTGATCTATCGTTGTAGGTTCTGTCTCTGTAGTAGAAGTAAACAGAGAAGTTTGTGTCTCCTGGGTTGTTGTTTGCTCTGCACTTGAAGTAGGCATTTCTGTTGTTGATGAAATCAATTCTGATGTACTTTGTCCTTCTTCCGTTGTAGATGGTGAAGATGGAGAGGTACCTATCGAGGAAGATGTAGTTTCCAGTGTTGAACTTCTTTCACTTGTACATGATTCAAATGTGGTAGTGCTCATAGCGGACATATCTGTTGTAAATGTTGATTGAGCTGTCGTTGTAGGTTCTGTTTCTCTAGTAGAAGTAAACAGAGAAGTTTGTGTCTCCTGGGTTGTTGTTTGCTCTGCACTTGAAGTAGGCATTTCTGTTGTTGATGAAATAAATTCTGATGTACTTTGTCCTTCTTCCGTCGTAGATGGTGAAGATGGAGAGGTACCTATCGAGGAAGATGTAGTTTCCAGTGTTGAACTTCTTTCACTTGTAGATGATTAAAATGTGGTAGTGGTCATTCTGTTTCTCTAAGAAGTAAACAGAGGGGTTTGTGTTTGCTGGCTTGTTGTTATAGAAGTAGGCTGTTGTAAATCAATTCTGTTGTCCGTCTGTTGCATTGAGATGGAGAGGTACTGTGTAGTTTCGTTGTAGGGTGATTAAAATGTGGTAGTGGTCTGTTGTTGTAAATGTTGATTGAGCTGTGGTTGTTTCTGTGGTTGAAGTAAACAGAGAAGTTTGTGTTTGTTATTTGCTCTGCACTAGAAGTAGGCATTTCTGTTGTTGATTAAATTAATTCTGATGTACTTTGTCCTTCTGTCGTAGAAGACAATGAAGATGGAGAGGTACTTGTTGTGGATATCACAGTTTCTGCAGTTGATCCACTTTCACTTGTAGATGATTGTAATGTGGACAAACTCGTAGGTGACATAGCTGTTGTAAATGCTGATTTAGCTGTCATTGTAGGTTCTGTTTCTCTAGTAGAAGTAAACAGAGAGGTTTGTGTTTGCTGGCTTGTTGTTAGCTCTGCACTAGAAGTAGGCATTTCTGTTGTTGATTAAATTAATTCTGATGTACTTTGTCCTTCTGTCGTAGAAGACAATGAAGATGGAGAGGTACTTGTTGTGGATATCACAGTTTCTGCAGTTGATCCACTTTCACTTGTAGATGATTGTAGTGTGGACAAACTCATAGGTTACATAGCTGTTGTAAATGCTGATTTAGCTGTCATTGTAGGTTCTGTTTCTGTGGTAGAATTAAACAGAGTGGTTTGTGTCTGCTGGCTTGTGGTTTGCTCTACAGTGGATGAAGATATTTCTGTTTTTGTACTTTGTCCTTCTGTTGAAGTAGATGGTGAAAAAGGAGAGGTACCTGTTGTGTAAATAGTGGTTTGCACCGTTTATCCACTTTCACTTGTAGATGATTCTAATGTGGACGAAGCTGGAGAGATACCTATCGAGGAAGATATAGTTTCCAGTGTTGAACTTCTTTCACTTGTAGATGATTCTAATGTGGTCGTGCTCATAGGTGTCACAGCTCTTGTAAATGTTGATTGTGCTATCGTTGTAGATTCTGATTCTGTGGTAGAAGGAAGCTGAGTGGTTTGTGTCTGCTGGCTTGTTTGTTCTACACTAGATGAAGACATTCCTGTTACAGCTGATGTACTTTGTCCTTCGATGGTGGTCTGATACCTGTTGCTTTGTTCCTGCTCATGGATCTCAGCTATAGATGATGGTACAAGAGTTATGATTTGTACCTGTTGTGGACCAGTGTTATGTAGCTTCCATGTTCTGTTCTGTGGTAGACTGAGAGGTTTGTGTCTGCTGGCTTGTTTGTTCTACACTAGATGAAGACATTCCTGTTATAGATGAAGCGATTTCTGATGTACTTTGTCCTTCGGTCTCAGCCGATTGTGGTACAAGAGATGAAGTTGTACCTGTTGTGGACAATGTAGCTTCCAGTGTTGAACCACTTTCACTAGTAGATGATGGGAATGAGGTCATGCTAATGAATTCTGATTCTGTGGTTGAAAGGAGCTGAGAGGTTTGTGTCTGTTGGCTTGTTCGTTCAAAACTAGATGAAGACATTTCTATTGTAGATGAAGTGAATTCTGATGTATTTTCTTCAGTCAGAGGTGACGGTGGTGCTGATGATGCAGGTGTACCTGTAGTGGACAATGTAGCTTCTGCTGTTGAACCACTTTCAAGTGTAGATGATTCTAATGTGGTCTTGCTCATAGGTGTTACAGCTGTTGTAAATGTTGATTGTGCTATCGTTGTAGATTCTGATTCTGTGGTAGATGGAAACTGAGTGATTTGTGTCTGCTGGCTTGTTCTAGATTAGGTGTATTTATCTCTGTTGAAGTTAATTTTGACATTATCTGTCCTTTTCTTGTAGAGAATTGTGAAGATGGAGAGTTGGCTAAAGTAAAAAGAGTAATAAGTAAGTTTTTTGGACATGATTTTCTATATTATTTGAAGGTATTTTGTTAGTGTATGAAATAAAGTCTGACATGCTAATGTTGATATTGCATTTTCAGACTTTTATATTTTGGTTAAAGTGGGAATCAGTTGTGAAGTTTTTTTTTATTGTACTATTTTATAATATCTTTTAAGTTTTAAATTTGACTTTAATATTTTTTTCTTTATTTACTTTTTTTTGTCTTGCAGGGAGTCTTTACATGTTTTCCATCACTTGTATTTCATAATCTTAAAATATTATTATTTTATTTTTTTGTGTCAACATTAGTATTTGTACACATATACAAAAATTAACATTTTAGAGCTTTGTCAGTATGTATATTTATCACACACCACTGTTAGTGTATTTATATCATAAATGTTATGAATATAACATCAGTCTTTGTGTACTAGTTTAACAGCATCCAACTTGATTAAATTACAAATTGACTACTCTTATGCACTAGCGTAGCCAGAAATGTTTAAGTGGGTGGGCCTACATAAAACTGGGTGGGCCAAGTGTGTAGCATATGAAAACTGCATGTCAAATTGCCAACAAAAAATACAGCACCAAGGTTCATTACACAGTACTTCTAAAGCATGCATTAACATTAGTAATTTGTTATGTTAATGTTCATTTCAAAATTTAGGACATTATTAAAATTAAAAGTTGTATCTGTTAACATTTGCCTGAGCTGGTTAACAAAGATGAATAAACACGGTAACAAATGTATTTCTAATGTTAGTTAATGCATTAACTAACATTAACTAAAGGAAGTTTATTAAAAAGCATTACCTCAGTGTGAAACGGGGCTTCGCTGATGATTTCATAATCAAACGTCTCTGTCAGTTCACGCACATCGAGGACCGCAGAAATGTGCGCAGCTGCAAATTATGCAGTTTGTTGTGGTGAAGTTTATGTGTTTCTTTCCACAAAGGACGTATCTTTTTAACGGATAAACACTGTACCTATGCTAATATGATGCTTCAAACATGCTTGGTTCAGAAGTTTCCGATCGATAAATCCAGCACCCGCAGGTGGTCTGGCGGGTTTCATTTGTAGATGGTCCGGATTTATTTCTATGACTTTTACTTTTTAAAGAATTGATCTGATTTATATTTGCTTAACTCCACTATTTTCACATTTAACTTCACAAACGCACACATTTTACTATTATATCCTTACGTCGTAAACATAACATTGTGGGTGGGACTAACAGAAACGGACAAATCATCATTTTGACCAGCGTGATGCACCTATAGGAAGAGGGAAAACTAAGAAATGACCTGTAATTGACCATGAAAACAAGCTTAATATTTTTTTAATAAATATATAAAGTTACAGTGAAATAAGACGTTTATTAGTATCCTTTAATAAATTACATCCATTTGGAAAATTACCAACTTCTCATTGGGTGGGCCACAGATGAAAGTGGGTGCTCACCCGTAGCTACGCGACTGCTCTTATGTCAAAGATGTTTGACGTAAGGCAATTTGACAAATGGCAATTTGTAAGTCAGAGACCTGGGAGAATTGGTTAAGATTGTGAAGTACCGGAATATGTTTTTTTTAAACACACATGCCATATGCTATACAGTATAATACAAGTTGACAAGGTAATTAATTATGTTCTTTTATATATCATTCTGTTGTTCAGTCAACTACAGGTGCATCTCAATAAATTAGAATGTCATGAAAAAGTTATTTTTTTCTTGTAACTTATTTCAAAAAGTGAAACTTTCATATATTTTAGATTCAGTACATGTAAAGTAAAACATTTAAAATTAAAATTTAAACATCCCTACAGTATAAATTCCGGGTATCTTTTGTTCTTTGAAACTACATTAATGGGGAACACTGCTGACTTGGCAATGGTCTAGAAGACGAACATTGACGCCCTCCATAAAGAGGGTAAGTCACAGAGGGTCATTACTGAAAGGTGTGGCTGTTTACAGAGTGCTGTATCAAAGCATATTAAATGCAAAGTTGACTGGAAGGAAGAATTTGGGTAGGAAAAGGTGCACAAGCAACAGGGATGACCGCAAGCTTGAGAATACAGTCAAGCAAAGCTGATTCAAACACTTGGGAGAGCTTCACAAGGAGTGGACTGAAGCTGGAGTCAGTGCATCAAGAGTCACCACGCTCAGACGTCTTCAGGAAAAGGGCTACCAAGCCACTTCTGAACCAGAGACAATGTCAGAAGCATCTTACCTGGGCTGTGGAGAAAAAGAACTGGACTGTTGCTCAGTGGTCCAAAGTCCTCTTTTCAGATGAAAGTAAATTTTGCATTTCATTTGGAAATCAAGGTCCCAGAGTCTGGAGGAAGAGTGGAGAGGCACAGAATCCATGTTGCTTGAAGTCCAGTGTGATGTTTCCACCGTCAGTGACGATTTGGGTTGCCATGTCATCTGCTGGTGTTGGTCCACTGTGTTTTCTGAAGTCCACAGTCAACACAGCCATCTACCAGGAAATTTTAGAGCACTTCATGCTTCCTTCTGCTGACAAGCTTTATGGAGATGCTGATTTCATTTTCCAGCAGGACTTGGCACCTGCCCACACTGCCAAAGGTACCAAAAGCTGGTTCAATGATCATGTGTTACTGTGCTTGATTGGCCAGCAAACTCGCCTGACCTGAACCCCAGAATCTATGGGGTATTGTCAAGAGGAAGATGAGAGACACCAGACCCGACAATGCAGATGAGCTGAAGGCCACTGTCAAAGAAACCTGGGCTTCCATACCACCTCAGCAGTGCCACAAACTGATCACCTCCATGCCACGCCAAATTGAGGCAGTAATTAAAGCAAAAGGAGCCCCTACCAAGTATTGAGTACATATACAGTAAATGAACATACTTTCCAGAAGGCAACAATTCACTAAAAATGTTTTTTTTTTAATTGGTCTTATGAAGTATTCTAATTTGTTGAGATAGTGAATTGGTGGGTTTTTGTTAAATGTGAGCCTAAATCATCACAATTAAAAGAACCAAAGACTTAAACTACTTCAGTCTGTGTGCATTGAATTTATTTAATACACAAGTTTCACAATTTGAGTTGAATTACTGAAATAAATGAACTTTTCCACGACATTCTAATTTATGCAGATTTGTTTTTACTGCAGTTATTTAACTGTCTTTCTATCTTTTTCACCAGCCATTCAAATTATTTTCTTTTTAACAAAATGCCAACATATTTATTTTTTAATTAATCAATTTAGTTTAAAACTAAATAATGAAAGGCTTTTGAAACTTACCTGAACTTACTCCAGGTCTCATAACTGTGAAATATACGAGCAGGATTGAGGCCACAAAGTGTGTTTTTCTCCAGAAATACATGTTGAGATCACTTCCGTGAGATGGTTCTTTATTTAAAATGATTAAATATTTATAAAATATATCTTTCGCTCTCTCCAGAACAATTTGTATGAAGATAGTCAGCCAAAGGAACCTGCCATCAGTGTTTCTCCTCTGTTAAATTTCAACATCATCCTGATGATGAAGATGTGTGCGTGTTCCCTGCAAACAATAAATGTCATCAGGTATGGGCACTTTTGCATAAAAAAAGTTAAGTTCACGCCTTGAGTAAACCACACTGATTGGGAGTGCGTGTGGTTTTGAAATGCCCGAACAGTTATATGACCTTCACCTGTTACACCCTTTCCTAGAAATTCTCAGTATGACATACTTATCAGTATGCAATAAATCCAAGAAAAAAAAAAAAAAAAAAACTTTCTCCTTTTCATTTGTGTGTCTTCTGAAAATGTGTATTTGTTCTCATTTGTACTTGTTCCCCTTTATAGATATTGAAAAACAAGAGGAATAGCTAAAACAATTATCAAGATTGTGTATGTACAATAAAATATCAAATTCAGTGCCTATTCCAGTTCATTCATTGCAATTAAATTTAAAACAAAATGTTTTAAAGAGTGAATAATACCTTTTAATCCCTAGTTTATTACTCCAAACAGAGCCAAAGATTACCTGAAAGTTCTTAGATCCAACTCAGTTGTTTCCAAAATCTAAACTGGCAGGAGATAAAGTGCATTGTAATCTGTGTTTTGCGTTGATGCCTTATTTATATTAAAGTTTTGTTATTGCCTAATAGATGACGAAGTGAAAAATGGCAGTTTCACACTATCATGTTACATTCTTCTGAAACTCAGGAGTTTAACAGCTAAACTAGGTCCAGAAGCTAGTTCGCACATGTCACAATACAGGAAAAACACAGATATGTTGCTATGAGGTTGCTAGGCTATGCATAGATATGGCTTGGGTTACTCCTTCAGTGTAAGTCTATCAGATTTTTCCACCTGTTTTATCGTCTGCCAAAAAAAAAAGTCATAAATCTGTTTGCTTAGTAAAGTAACAGCACATCTCTTGTCAACAAACCACATGATTTGAGAGATCATTCATGTCCATCACACAAACAATGCAGGACGCGTTATGGGCTGACATTTAGTACTTGGGGTTTCTTTTGTTCTAGTGAGTCTATAAATAGTGACTTTGTGTTAATTAATATTATATGGCAACCACAGGAAAACAATGACTCTAGGTGTAGAATATGTTCTTGACCTAAGGTAATTTTTTCCGCACCTGTTTGCCATCTCCAAAATGTTTTTTTTTTTTTTAAGTCATAGAGCATATCCTTAGTCATATGCATTTCATAAAACCGAAGGGCACTTCCATGGAAATGTCAAGCATACCATGGAAAGAAATATCTCATAAAACTGCACTGCATTAGAGTGCTATACCTGATTTTTTAAAGGAAATTGCATCATTAATCCACCACACACAAGGTGTGCTCCAAAAAGCATTAAAGGATTGATTTTTTTTTTATTTCAGTTCATTTTATCATTAAGAATTTTCAAGAAAGACATGATGTCTGAGCTGGTTTTAGATATATTAGTGGTTAGCTGAGAAGCAATCCAGTCTGAGAAACCAACTAAGACCAGCTTGGGGTTTGAGAGCTTGTTTTTGTTTTCCCAGCATGGTATACACTACCCTTTTCATTATTCCAGTAATTGCTTTGAAACACTAAACTGTGCCAAGCAAAGCTCAGACCTGAACACCTTTGGGATGGATTGTAACAGTGAGAATGACTGATGCTTTTGTGTACGTTTTGGCACTAAGCTCATTTTTGTTGTATGTAAAACTCAGCAAAAAATGTTGAAAATGCACAATAAACCTGTTTTTAATGTCTTCTTTTGTAACAGGCTTTTATGAAGCATCATAAAAATGTTATGCAAGTCTGTTACACCTTAAAAATGCTGTCTGAATGCAAAGTGAGCAACACCTTCACTTTTGACAAAACTAAACAAACTATGCTTTACCATAGATGGTTTTGAAGTCATATACTAGGCCTTTTCATAGTTTGATACACTAGTATTTATTACTTTTAAGATAATTTCATATGAAGTCAAGCATTGCATGTATCTTCCAATAATTCCAGGACAAAACCTTATTTTGAAAGTGCGATTTATTTCATTTGTAAATTGCATCTGTGTTGCTGATGAGTTGAGAACTGTTAGGACTTTAAAACTTAATATTTACAAAATATTTATATTTAAGACGGCAGCAATGAGTAACAAAATTTTGTATAAATATTGAGTAATCCAAACTTTACATAAATGATAAAAAAAAAAAAAACCTTGAGTTGACATAGGTAAGTCTGATTCTTGTTTCCTTGTTCCATGTGGACATGTATGCAGTGTTTTTAAGGTGTGGATTGACCCGTTTTGTGTTAATGTTTCTTGCTTTTTATTGATAATCAAATCACCAAAGAGTAAGCCAACATATTTAAAGTTTTTTATTATTATTTTGATTTATCTTTATATATGCATCATTTTAGTTTAGGTTTAAGTAATTTTGCTATGTGCTTTTGTAATTTGTAATGTTTTTTTTTTTTTTTTTCTACTTTATTTTTCAGATTTAGTCTTAGAAATGTGAGTACTTTTATTTTTTTTAAGTTTTATAGAGAGAGAGAGAGAGAGAGAAAACTTTGAGAATGTTTTACAAGAAAATACTATTTTAATCAGAATACACAGCCCATCCATAAAACCTTCAGATACACATTGATAAATTTAATTAGGCTTTACATAACTTTTCCAACCCTCATAAGATTTTAAAATACTTGTGCAGCAGATTAACTACATTTATATTGAATTTAAACTTCATAGTCCGAACAGCATGTTCTAATTCACATACATATGTAATTTAAAAATATTGCATTTTTTTAAAAATTAAAATTGATCAATCAAAAGAATGAGCAGACTACTTCAGATGACTTCTAAACATCTATAAAGCATTTGCATGGCTCATAAAGCTCATATTTATTACCTGCATATTTCACAAGCTAAACCTCAGAAAGAGTTTGAGCCCTCTGATAAATATTACATTTATTTAATACCAGTAAATGGCTGTATACAGTTAGATACATCAGTATGTTGCTTGCTGTAAAGGAGTTACACAATTGTGTAACATTTATAGGTTCTGATCACATGACCTGAAATTAAATAAGGAAGACTCTTCATTTCAACTCTTGTGTAGGTTACTCAGGCAAGAACATTTATTAATTTCTTTTGTTACCCAATCCCTAGTTCTCAGTGACAAATAGATCCAGATAAAGTGTGTTTACAACAGATTAATGATTATAAAATTCACTTTCAGTGTCTGCATCCCCTTATTCATCTTTTAAACTGTGCTCTATTGTATTGGGTTATAAGGAAATTTTAATCAAGCAGCGTCTGAATATCTGGAGTTTCAACCTGTGCTGAGGCTTATTGTAAAAACACTCTTATAATATTACCAAAAACATATCTGTGTAATACAGAAGTACAATGTCACATTACCACTACTGAGATGCATAGAAATCATGAACACCTTATTTTGCATTTACAGTGCCTCCTTCTGCTCCACTTGTTCTTGACTGTCCGTTTTAACTTCTTCTGTCAAAGCTGCTTTCGGTCTCCGCTCCGCTTCTGTTATTGTCATTGGATGCAGCGGGAAAAATCCAGCCAATCCTACTCAAGAGAAAACAAGGATAAAATGTGCAACTTGTCTCTTTCTGTAATCATCACTAAACATTGTTGTTATTAAAGGAAATGATGAGTGAGAAATCACATTCCTTAGGTTGATGCTCACCTAGAAGTTTGGCCACTGGTTTTGTCGTATGAGCCCCACATGCAATCCAGTACTTGATTCTTTCATAATTGAAGGCGACAAGTTTTTCATTGTGTATGTTTGGGAGAGGGTCATATGAGCCCAGCTGCTCAATATATTTGCTGTCTCTTGCGCGTTTATTATAAGCAGCCACAATGCGGTAGAAGGGTCTGTTAGTGGCACCTCCTAGTGCCAGCCTGATGACCACATGCCCACCATGATATTTTTTGAGCAGGAAAGAAGCTAAGACAAAGACATAATGGATAAACATATGTTTCACACTGGCAATGTTTAATGTCACAAACATGAGGCTTTAATTCAGAAGCAGTAAGACTGATTCTGGAGGCTACATTTTGGATGTCTTTCTTATTTGAAATGCACATTTAAACTTGAGAGGTCAGTTGTTCAAAAAGTTTAATCTGGATCAGAATTATCTGGATTTGTAATCCCATGTTTTGCTATCCAGGATCAGGTAATCCATTTTACTTTTCTTCTGGTTTTTCAAAGCAAAATGTGACTGGATCACAATGATCCAGGTACACACTTTTTCAGATTACTAAATCTGGATTAGTATTGCTCTACGGAGCCTCTAAAGCACTGGTTCTCAAACCTCTCCATTAAGTACCCCCAGCACTGCACATTTTTTTATATCTCCATATATCTGACACACCCACTTCAGGTCTTGCAGTCTCCACTAATGAGCTGATGAGTTGAATCAGGTGTCATAGATGAGGGATACATGCAAAATGTGCAGGGCTGGGGGTAGGGTTGTCACGATACCATAAACATGTCTTACGATACTATACCAGCTGAAGTATCACGATACCAAGTAGTATCACGATACCATGCAGTATTTTGTTCATTTAAAATTCAATTCTACAAAATTAATCAAAATTTCATAAATAAATCGATGTAAATGAAAACAGACAATATTTTTTCTCTGAATACTTAATGTGAATGAATGACTGGCTATTGTTATCCATGAAATTATCTAAAAAAATCTTAGCACTGCACAGAAGCTGCATGAAGTGACATTTAGATGTGCATTTATACATTCAGACTGTATTTATAATTGCATAAATAAAGTTATGAGATTAATGTTTTAAATACTAAATTCTGAATATAGAAATATGTTGGAAAATAATGTAATATGCCTAATTTTAGATGGGAAACTTAAAACGGCCAGCAGGCGGCAGAAGTTCGTGATTGAATCACTGAGTCATTCAAACTATGCTTTCAAAACGGCTGAATCCTTCAGAAGCGAATCAAATGACTGTTTTTATGAATGGCTCAGTGAATCAGTGATTCGCCCAAGACAACACGGATTTGGATTCGAACACAGAAACAGCACTCTTGCTCGTGTCATATTGCCGAACTGTCAGGAGCATTTTTTGCTCGCATATCTTGAAATTTCCAAGTTAGCAGAATGTATATTAAAACATAAATATATATTTATATATAATGATAAGAACCAAGTGCAAAGCGCTATGTTGATGAATGGAATTGCTTTCGGGATCGCAAAGATGCTTCCAGAAACTAACTAGTTCACCTGTTCTAGAAGTGGTCAAATGAATAAAACTGTGAGAATACTTTCTTGCAAGATATTATGATGTTGAATAAGTGATGCTTGAGCTGCTGTTTTTTTTTAAATGACATCAGACAGTCTGAATCAGACCCTTTCTTCTGATAAACTGCAGCATGAACAACGACGTGCAAGTGCAACTTCTCATTACAAACTGAACTGAAGCGTCGGGAAACACCATATACAGCGTATACACAGACTAAACTACACAGACCACAGCAGAAAGACATTTGGCAATCAACTTGTAATGTTTCTGCTGGCATGCATGTTCAAATGAACGTTTTAAACAGTGTTACTGCCGTGCATACTACATATCTTACGGTACTACCTTATGGACGATACTACCGTTTAAAAAATGCGATGGCACCGCGGGTATTTTTAAGCTTTAGTATCGCGATACTACCGTAGTACCGGTGTATCGTGCAACCCTAGCTGGGGGTACTCCAGGACAGGTTTGAGAACCATTGCTCTAAAGCAGGGGTGTCAAACTCAGTTCCTGGAGGGCCGCAGCCCTGCAGAGTTTAGTTCCAACCCTGCTCCAACACACATACCATGTAGTTTTCAAATAAGCCTTAATGACTTGATTAGCTGGACCAGGTGTGTTTAATTAGGATTGCATCTAAACTGTGCAGGGCTGTGACCCTCCAGAAACAGAGTTAAACACCCCTGCTCTAAAGAGACATGGTGATGAAAAAAATAAAAATAAAATATGCCCCCCCCCCAAAGCTTTTGTATTCCCTTTTTGCATTCCAAGAGTTTTCCAATGTAGTTTTTTTTTCTTCTTCTTTACTGTAGGCTACTTAAAGGCTTAAGAGGTAGCCTAACGTTTACCTAATCTCTCTCTCTCTGTAATGTCTGTGTTTATGTAAATCTAATGTCAGGGTTTCAATGTCATTTTTAAGCTCAAATTTAAGACCTTTTTAAGACCTGCACAAATAGGGCAATGTCTTTAGTACCATATTAAACGGTCAAATTACTGTAAAAAGCATAATTTACAGTTCAGATACAAGTATTCCAAAAAAAAAGTTTTATAAAATGATAAACTTTACATTTCAGCCTTTAAAGCACTCATTTACATTAAAAAGTATTCATTTAAACAATTATTATCAATAAATTATTAATTTAAGTAACAAATTAAGGGTGTGCGACATTGACAAAAAATTATATCTGGGATTTTATCGATAACGATAATTAGACAATATTTTGCTAATTACACACAGAGTGTGTTATTGTGCTGATATCTTCTCTAATTGTGCTGACAGCTGACTCCTGAATTTTGTTGATATTCTTCATAATCTGTGTGGTCAGTTCACAGCAGTGATAGAAATTTATAATTTCCAACAACATCTTTTGAGTCAAATTCTTGCATTTGGGCTTTTACCAAGCAAATTAAATCAGTATCAACAAAATTGATCTTTGCAATGCAGAGAAAACACAGAAGTTGCATCTGAAGTGGCATTTAGATGTATTTACACACTGTTTAATGCAGCTCTGAGGGACATGGAATACTTTAACCTGCAGTTACAAATGCATAAATAATGTTTTGATATTTTAAACATAAAACATTGAAAACTAATGTTTGAAATTATTTTAAAAATGAAAAGATACCTTAAATGTGAAATTAAAACCGCCAGCAGGTGGCAGCAAGTCATTGTTAAGTGAGTCATTGCGATTGAACCGAATCATTTAAACCAGGGGTCTTCAACGTTTTTCAGGGTAAGGACCCCTTAGGCGACAGAGACATGGAGCAGGGACCCCAATACAAAATGTGTCAAGCAGAGCTACATATAAAGCATACAGCCTTCAATATTAATAGAAACTAATCATATTATGATTAAGATTAAATTATATGTTATACTGTATGTATATTATGTTAAGACAGTAGATCAGAGCTATGCACATTAATATTGTTGCACATGCATCACTGCCTGTATATTACAGTTTAATGTTTTAATTGAGATTTATGCATTAAAAATAACATGTTTAGATAAAAGTCAGATGGGCATTTACATTTATCTGAACTTCAGCTATAAGTTTATTAATTCACATTTTAATTTTAGGCCTACTGTCAAATGGACAAATAAATATTTACTTAAACTTTAGCTTCAAGCTTACTAAAACTTAATATTTTATTTTTTACTTTGGGATGGAGCAGCAGCTCCGTGACAAGAGTGAGACATTTAAGATTATTTACAAGGCATTACTTTTACAAATAATTGGAATGGAATTTAAAGTACGTTGATACGAATATTTTTTTTTTGCAATCTTATTAGCCTGCATTTAGATTGTGCGTATCTATTTTGACATGCCATATTTTTGTCCCGTACTAGTATCATGTCTATTGCAGCTTCAGAGTGAATCACGCTTTTAGATGTCACTTCCAAAACTCTGCAGTGTGTAATTGACCGTCGGTCCTCTTAGCAGCATGAAAAACAATACCTTTATTCAACGGATTAGAGCAAGGCCTATATATAGCCTCAAGAGTACGAAAGGCCGATCACTTTACAATCACTAAAAAGTTGTCACTCATCTCAGTTCGGGATCTCAGAACGTTCCATTAAAATCAATAAAGTTGTCTACACTGCATAATGAATCACTTACTTACGTCGTGTCGTTCTTTGTTAATGAGAGAGGATTCAAGAGAGTGAGCATAACTCATCACCGAACAGAAACTCCGGCATTTTGAGCGGTGAGTGATGAGTGTTTACTAAATCGGCTAATATGTGACCCGTGCTGGCAAAATGAGTCGGAATGAGCAAATTTTCAAAAATGACTGAGCTACAGCCGTTTGAAGGCGATAGAGTCAGCAGCTGATTTTGAGAAAAATCGAGTTGAAGTTTTCTGAAGATTCCAAATAATAATAATTACTATATTATTAATCACAATATAGCTATTTTTTTAACTTTATCTTTGTTATTAAAAATAAGAACAAAGATGCAAATAAACCGTAGTTTAATCAAGAACAGTGAGTGATTCCGTCTTTTCTTTTAATGTTTGATTAACATTGAGACAGATCTATCTTTATACCTATTGTAATGCATGGATCTAATATAATGTTACACATCAGATTTCTGACCAACCATTAACTAAACATTTATGTAAGACATAACAGATTTTTGTGTGAATCTCACCAAGACATATTTTGCAATAATGTAGCCTACTTTATCAGAGATTGTGCGTTCTTCGCAAATGTTAGTCAGCACGTTTGTTTTGTTTTTATCAGCATGGGTTTGAAAATCATATTTCACTGGTTTGGACTCATGTCATCGAGAATTCCATATGAATATTCACAAAGCTGGAATGCTGCACTTTGTAATAGACCTACAACTTGAGAAGCAGCAGCAGTTGTCCAGAAGTAAGCAGAGAAAACGGTACTCCTCTCAGAAAATGTACAAATAAAGATAATTTTAGAATTACTATTTTGAGCATTGGGATTGCTAGAAGAGGGCTTAACTATTTTTTGTGAAAACCTCAAATTCGACCAAAACTGACATTTTTCACTTCTTTTGCCTGTAGCTGAAAATTATTGCACATTCCGACTCATTTTGCCAGCACGGGTCACATATTATAATATCAACTGGGAGTGCTCTTGCTTTCATTTTGTGGTGCTTATATTTAAAATTGACTTTCTGATGTTTTTTACCCATATTTAAATTTTTGTATCAAAAAATTATTTGTGATCAAACATTAATTGGCTGACCCCCTGCAGTGCCGCTGCGGACCCCCTGGGGGGTTGCAGACCCCCGGTTGAAGACCGCTGATTTAAACGGTTGATTCATTCAGGAATGAAATGCCGTCATGTTGCTCAGAGACGCAAAACAGCATTATGGCTGTGTTTGGAATGATTTTTGTTGGAGAAATAGAGCAAAAACAGGAAATATGGTGTCTAAAACGTAAGTTTCATTAACTTCTAATAACTTCTTGTTTATTGAACTGTTGTATAAATATCAATCACATTTGTAATCATGCTGACTTTTGGAGAAAAAAACGGCACTCTTTGTGTGATATTAACTATATGAAATGATATAAATACAGTGCCCTCCACTAATATTGGCACCCTTGGTAAATATGACCAAAGGCGGCTGTGAAAATAAATCTGCATTGTTTATCCTTTTTATCTTTCATTCAAAAAATTCACAAAATTCCAACCTATCATTGAAGTAAAACAATTGAAAGTGGGGGGAAAATCTCATTGTGAAATAAATGCTTTCACTATTTCATGTTGGCCACAATTATTGGCACCCAATTATTGCAATGTCCTTTTCCCAGGGTAACAGCTCTGAGTTTTCTCCTATAATGCCTGAAGAGTTTGGAGAACACTTGATAAGAGATCAGAGACCATTTCTTCATACAGAATCTCTCCAGATCCTTCAGATTCACAGCTCCATGATGGTGCTTCTTCTCTTCAGTTCACCTCACTCATTTTCTGTAGGGTTCAGGTCAGAGGACAGAGACAGCAATGGTAAAAGATTCATTTTGTGCTCAGTGACCCATTTTTGTGTTTATTTTGATGTTTGTTTTGGATTGTTGTCCTGGTGGAAGATCCAAACACGGCCCATTATAAGATAAGATTCTAACAGAGGCAGTCAGGTTTTGATTTTTTATCTGTTGGTATTTGATAGAATCCATGATGCCATGCATCTGAACAAGATGTTCAGGACCTCCAGCAGAAAAACAGGCCCACAACATTAAAGATAAGACCAGCAGTATATTTAATCGTGGTCATGGGGTACTTTTTTATCCCTGTTTGTACTAAACTCATCTGGTGGTTTGCTGCCAAAAAGCTTTTTTTTCAGTTTCATCTGACCATAGAAGCCAGTGCCATTTGAAGTTCAAGTCGTGTCTGACAACTGAATTTGCTGGAGTTTGTTTTTTTTGGATGAGTGAGGACAATTTTTTCTTGAAACCCTCCCGAACAACATGTGGTGATTTAGGGGATGTTTGATATATTTTTTTTTAGGTTTCTGACCCCAAGACTCAACTAATCTCTACAATTCTCCAGCTGTGATCCTTGGAGAGTCTTTGGCCACTCAAACTCTCCTCCTCACCGTGCATTAGGACGATATATAAGACACACGTCCTCTTTCAGGCAGATTTTTAACATCTTTAGTTGATTGGAACCTCTTAATTATTACCCTGATGGTGGAAATGGGGATTTTCAATGTTTTAACTCTTTTCTTACAACCACTTTCTATTTTGTGATGCTCAACAATCTTGTTCTTCACATCAGAAATATATTTTTTGGTTTTTCTCATTGTGATGGATGATTAAGGGAATTTGACCTTTGTGTTCCTCATATTTATAATCCTGTGGAACAGAAAGTCATGGCTGGACAATTTCATGCTCCTAGTCACCCTGGTGTGCTAAAAAATGTAAATATGAATGGGAATATACTTCAGAGATATTTTACTCATAAGAATTTCTAGGGGTGCCAATAATTGTGGCCAACATTCATTGGAGAAAAACATTGCGCATGCGCAATGACTAACCTGCTAGACTTTTGCTGCCTTCACGTGCTATCGGAATTATCGTAAATATGAGTTTCCTAATCGGAAATTAGATGTGAACGGCATCTCAAGTCGTATTTACTACTGGGAAATTCTGAAATAATTTTGATACCAGAGTTTCCGAGTTGGGCGGGTCATAAACTTTAAACATGGTGAAGGGGACAACCATTGCTGCTGTCAATGCTGTTCTCACAACAACTACATCCCTTTGTCTTGTCGCTAAAGCAGTGTATTTATAGGCTAGATATGAATGATCAATCGAAGCATATTGTATGTTTTATAAGCAGTGAAATAAGTATTTGACCGAAATTCCAGAATTGTCAGCAAACTGCATGTATAGCGCGGTGAATGTTTATATGATTGTCAACCAATGGGATGCAACATTTTATTATTTCCGACATTAAAGCACTTGAATACGACAAGCTAGTAATCAAGACTTCATAAGTGGGAAATAGGAAATTTCCAATAGCACATGAAGGCAGCATTAATCATGTAATGTATGCACGCACTCTGTAGGTGTTTTGTTTGCTTTTCGCGATATACTTGATAATATCAAATCGCACATTGTTTAAAACAACAATTACGATATTATTATCGCAGACCATACATATCGCACACCCCTATACTGTTTCGATTTTTATAATGCATTGTCTTCTTATTGATCCACCAGTTCACATTTAAAGCTCTGCGTGTTTGCAGGGTAAAAACATGGGTCGATTTTTGCATTTGTCTTAACTCTGAACAAAACAACAGTTTTATTGAAAATGGCCTTAAATTTGATACAACTAAATTCAAGATATTTTTTTTATAATGCGTGTGTCTATTACATGTTATAAATGTTGTATTTCTTGGACCAGTTTCTAAGTTGTGTTTTTTTGTTGCTGAAATCCATTCTGCTGGTATCAGTATAATCCAGTTTATTTATTTTTTTGGGAATAAAAGGTATCCCAAACTTACTAAAAATTTGAAAAACGATTTCAGAATCTTTGTTTAGCTTTTAAACAGCCCGATTTCAAGATTTGATCCATCTGATAGCTGAGATCTGATCAGATACTTCTGAACAACTGCCCGAGATGTTGAGTTGAATCTTGTGTTAAATTAGGGAGCCGTCAATAATGACTAATACTTAGAATAAATTGCATTAAAAGTACTTACATAAATGGACCATGACTGACAGATACTCTGTTGAAGACAAAAGAGAGTAAGTCAATAGAAAATATTTATAAAACACCTACATGAGCGAATAAAGTAACGTACATAAAATATGTCAGTCTTTATGAGAGCATGGAGTAACTTTGCGTTATATTTACCACACTGCGCGTAAAATAAAACCACATACCTTATAAATCCAGTAACTTCATGTAGATACGCCTGTAATATTATTCAATATAAGCTTAAAGTGTATGTAATAACGCTTAAACAAACACGATTATCTGGAGACAGTCAACATGACATTCGTAAGAACGCCGACATCTTTTTCTGCCGCACCGGAAGAGTGTTTATCTTCTTCTTCTGTGGATTTATTGCCGGGTCGCATACCAGCCTTTTATTTGCATACCGCCATCTCCTGTGTTGGAGTGTGAAGTGATTTTAAGTCCTCCATTCTTAATGAATTTTAAAACTGTCTCTATTATTTTACCAGATCCTTGTTTTGTGTTTGATATGTTGCAGATTGAAAATTCACTGCATCCTATGTTCTGTAGTTCTCTTTGTAGTTCATTCCTTTCCTGTCCATATACCTAGGACAGAGTAACCACACTTGATCAACAGTTTCCTTCACTTGGCATAAGAGTGTTTATCGATCCTACTAGAGTGAATATTGCTAGGTGGCGGTTTTGTGTTAAGCTTTCAAAAGACATTAATTAAAGGTACAAACACCTTCTTTTATTATTCTTTTTCTGCTATAAGGTGTCTGGCCAGCCAAAACCGTAAGTCCTAGAAGCACCAAATTTGGCAGGATGGTCCCCAATCTCCCCCACTACTCAGGTGCACACACACACACACACACACACACACACACACACACACAACACACACACACACACACACACAAATATATATTAAAGTCCATCTAAGACTAAATAGATGGACTTTTAGTTTGAGATGCACTAACCTACTATTTATTACAAGTAAAAGCCACATTTGATAAGAAGCACCAGCCAAACAGGTGAGGCCTCGATGGCGTATTTTAAGTCTGTAGTGCCTCCTAATGACCCGATAACGACATTGCAACTACTTAAAAAAAAAAAAATCCTGATGAACATGATGATAAATGTAGTCGATACATTGTTATGTTGTACATAAGCTTTATTTTAAGAATTTTATTTGCAAACATACTATATATTCATATTCAGCATAATTATTTTCCCTATAAATATTAATTTAACAATATATTATTGTGCTTTCAGTGTAGACACAAGCAATAACCTGCTACCCAACAAAAAAAATCAGAAATAGAATATTCAGTAATGTACAGTGCCAACAAAAAAAACATAAAAACCATCAACATAACTGACTGTTATTAGCTGGTTAATGTGGTAGCATTGTAAATAGATTAGAATTTGAATAAGAAATGTGATTATTTATGAACCCTCTCATACCAAGAAAACAAATATCTTTGCATTTCTCCTCTGCTCTTTTATTTCCTAATGTTCCTAGCATTTTATGCTATGAATATTATTGCTTATGTTCCTATATTGAAGTCGCTTTTGAAAAGCGTTTATGTGGCATTGAGCAGGAATCCCCACCCACACCGTCAGCTATTGGACCGAAGTACAGCTTCTAATGTACATTAATTATCAAATATGGATGTAGAGAGAGTGAAGATGTAAAAGCAGATTTTATGAAAACCATAAACCATAAAAATTCTCGGTGCAAAAACAGAGATAATTGTTCTGATTGGCCGAGTTTTGTGATTGTGTCGGTGGCATCACTCCTGGTGTGAGTGCTTGTGTAATTGCAGTTTTAACAACCCCCACCTATTTCATTTGTTTATTATTGATTTATGCATATGCTGTTGAGTGTTTGGTATCATAGATTGATGAGTTTTACAGATGTGCTTTATACATTGTTCTTATGCTATGTAAATATTATCAACACTGAGATACTTGATAATCATTTTACTTGAAATAATCTGAAACCAACCCAGTAAATGCATGTATAATTAATTTTGCTTCCTGAGATAATAACATCTGACTTGT